>JACGCM010000310.1:0-600000 GCA_014058105.1 Kingdonia uniflora | reverse complement strand
AGGAAATTGTGAAGCTAAAGAGATCTGCTTACTAGAGTTTATCCTTTGCCTTTTGGGAACCTTTACTGTTTGGGACAACAGCAGAGGAATCAAAAGTTTAGTATACAGAGTAAATATGAATACTTATGATTAAGATAAAATAGAAGAAGAAAAAAATGTAACCTTTTCTAAATGGTTTCACTTTCAAATTTCCAGGTTCATGGGGATTCAAAGGCTTCCATGGATCATCATCATCATCTTCATCGTCGGGCCCATCCATTGGTTCTGAATATCCATCATTATCTCCCTCTCTATGGTAGTCAGTTTCAGGAAGGTTACAAGGAAGAGGATCAAGAAAAACATCGTTATTACTGGTGTTGCAATTGATCTCAGGAGTTCTATTAAGAACGGCATCTTGCGTCTCTTTAAAAGGAGATTTATGGGCGGATCGTCTTGTTGGGGACAAAAAACTTTTGCGAGTTTTAGACCTCACTGAAGTGCCTCTGGGGGAAGCATTATTACTTGTACCAGCTTTATTCCCCTTCAGAAAATTGTGAATTTCCCCAGCATCACATGGATCCAATAAAATAAAATCCCGATAAAGATCGTGGGTGGCTAACTGCAACAGCAATTGAAGCCAATAAGCTGGATGGGTAAATAAAAATCAGAGATTATGTATGATTCAGTAGTAGTACCAGATATGATTCTAACTCCCCAGATTCACCAGTAGTATCAAAACAATCTCCTTCCAGCACAACTAGATTTGCAGGGGGTTTCACAAAGTTATTCAAGCCATCATCTTTACTAAGTCCACAGTCTAGGCAATTTTTAGGTTCCACTGCAAATTAAACAATACTAAAAGAGGTCAACTTTGTATTTTAGAAATGATAATAATAACTATCCATGTCACAATAAAATCGTATACAAGAATATAATAAGATAAAAATAATAATGTCAAGCCCCCGGGTACATTTTTTTGGGTTTGGTAAATATCAGTTATATCATGTGTTTTAAAATAGTATAATTGGTGCAATAATTTTCAGACGGCAATCCTGCAAACAGAATTTCAGGTTTCATTTTTACAAAAGAAAGGTATTTAAGCGCAAATAATGACCAAAGCCTAGTTGGGAGAATGATGAAATATGATGAACCCAACAAACTTCCGGTCATCAAAAAAAAAAAAATTAATGACCAAAGTTCACCACTACTTTCAAATGGGTGGTCCATAATTCTTTTACTAAATTTGATTTATTTATTTATTTTTACTTGGACAGCAGCATCTTTGAACATTAGAGATAAAAAGGTGTATTTCCAAGTATTTTTTTGGAAGCATCTGTGATGAAGCCAGAGGCATCTATGAACCTTAGGAATAACAATAAGCTCCAAACGCCTAAATCCACAACACATTTATAATAGTTATATGTAACAAACTAACAATTAACGAATTCAACTAAATTACCTGGTACATCATCTAAATCCAAAAATGGTTCATTATCTTCTTCAATAACTGATTGGTTATCACTTAAATCAGGCTGGGTGGAACTTTTCTCTGTCTGATCCTGCTGCCTGTTAAGAGGAAAAACACATCTATATTACAACGTTAAAATGATGAAAAGCAGACAGTACATAAAAGTATTAGCTCCGTGCATGCATAGGAATGCCGTATCTTACTAAGATAGTTAAACTAATATGACCATTAACTTGAAAATTCTTCTTAGCCGTCAGGAAAGAAACTGAATAGTCTTTAGAGACGTCTCTAGTGAAATCAAAAAGCACCAAGAATGGTGTTCCTTTCTATCTTATTGCATTTCTATTTCAAGAAAATTTCATCAACCTTTTCTTTATTACTCATGCCTAGGTGTGGACATTAAAACCGAGAAACCGGACCGAACCGCCAAGTTTATCGGTTTCTGACATAATCAGGTCAGTTCTCAGTAGTAAAATTGCAAGAACCGATAAATTCTGTTCGGTTTTAGTTTTTAAATGGGTGAACCGGCAGAAACCCGGACCGAGCTGAATGAGGTTAATATTGTAAATTTAGATATCTATGACCTTAAAACCTATGTTTCTCTCAGATTTATCAAATCTATCTCTCGTTCTCGTATCGACTTCTCCTTCTCCTTCTCTATGAAACAAACTCCAAACTTTCTAGCCTTAATAAAACTAATCTTTCTCATTGTGTCTTCTTCCCCTATAGTTGGTAACGGTAAAATTTCACCGAACTTTTTTGTTCTTTAATCTTCTAGACCTACAAAAGGTTTGGGTGATCTAAAATCCTTATTTGGAGACCGTCCATTAAAGATTGACTTGGAAATTTTAGAGTTGTCAATGCTTTTCACCGCAGGTTAGATCCATCAAAGATTTGATCTCTCTTAAGAACTAAAGCTTCTAATATCCTCTCCAGATTCAAGATATTCTTACTTTCTAACCCCCTCTCTCTCTCTCTCTCTCTCGCGATAAATCTCAGCTAATTTATAGTGGTTATAAAGTCTGACTTTTAGCAAGGGTCGAAACATAGTGTAGTGAACGGGGGATAAATCAACAACTTTTCTTGTCAATGTGAAACTTACAAACCCATCAGAAAGTGATAGTAGAGATATGGGTAGCCATGAACATGGAAATTGTGATATAAAAGGGAAGATTTCTGAATTCAATGAATTGGGAATAATGTACAAGATTTCGCATTTACAAAAGAGCCAAAAGGTGGGCACTTGGACTGGAAAGAGAAGGAATTAATCCTATGAAAAAAATAACCGAGAGAAAAGAATAGACCACTATAGGCTACGATTTTTTTGGACTACTAACTCCAAAAGTTAGTATTTGGATTAATAATAAAAGTGGAATATTTGCAGGCATTTACCTATAGTATTTAGCAGGGGAATTACAGCTTTTAGTTAACCGCATAATATCTTTGAGAGATACTAAACTGCGGGGTGAAACAGTGTAAATGTAAGTTTTTGTATGGCCTCTGCGGCGCTTACACTGTCTATTGCGATTTTATTTTTTTTGAAACTTTTTTTTGTACTTGAGGTATCCGGGCCACTGGCCAAACCGTCAATTCCCGACTAGATCCTCTAGGGTTTGTGCAATAGCCCGCAAACCACACGAGCCAGGCAAACCGACACAAGGCCAAACCGTCAATCCTCTATTGCATATATTGCTCTAAGTGAAGGTCTTTTGCTTGATGAAATCAATTAAATGTCAATATTACTCCTCAAATATGACCGTTGGTCAAAATCACGAATTAAGCGATCGCGTTGTTCACTTTGATTAGCATAGCTCTATCAACTAAATGACCGTTTTACCTCGCTTTTTTAATCTGCTAGGCTTTTAAAGCGCATGATGTGTTTTCCTTCGCTTCGCTTCGCCTCGCTTAACACTTAAAGCAAACTTAGCAATCGCTTCTGAGAATAGAAAGCTAAACTATCATAAAGATATCTGATTATAGAGATAGGACACACTGATCTGACATCTACACCAAGTTACCTAAACCCTAATAGTAGCTTGCACATAATGTTAGTCCGTTAATTATAGTGCTTTGCACCATAATCTCTAATACTTTTATGATACTATTTAACCCTCCTCATTATAAACTTGGAACATCATCACAAATGATATATAAAAAACCACTTCCAGGAACGAGAACGGTAACATTGCGGCAGAAAAAGCTACAAAAAAGGGTAATTTTCTCTCAGTAGAAAAGTGCATAAATTCATAAATAGACCTCCCTTTTTCAATAATATTAAAGATTCTCTTAAGAAAACATTTTAGACTAAATTAGTTTTGGTCCTTGGGTTGGTTTGATATGCTTTATTGTTATCTACTCCCCATGTTTCCATGTACTTTCCTTATTCTTTAATATATTCTTTCTTTTGTCTCCCGCAAAAAAAGAAATAAACGAAGTACAAGAGAAAAGTCATTTCCGCCAAATTAATTTGAAAAGTTACAAGAAGTTACAATAGTACTCTAACTGGCCATGGATATCAATATGCTATGGAGAACACAACTCAAGTTGCATAAAATATTCTACTTGTTTGTTTGTTTTTACGCTCAGTAAGCAGGGATTAGTAATAGAAAAATTTAAAAAAAATGCAGTGACTTCGACAAATATTAATGCCAAATAGCCTTATATAAAAGGTAATGAAAGTTGAAACAGGGATAAATCAACGAGTTTTCTTGCCAATGTAGAACTGTCAATTACCAAACTTACTGTCATGTAAGAGAATTACCAACTTTAAAAAGGCAAATTGCTAAAAGTTCTAAGAGAGCGCCAAGTGTTCATTTCTGAACCATGAAAGTATTTTAAAGAAGAAATATCACCCATAAATAAGATGAGCTTCTTGCTCGAATCTATGGTTTTCCTTCTTCTTTTCATTTTTTGTGTGGCCATCAGAAAATAGAAGAATATAGAGCTAGAGGTCTTTTTTTTTGTTCTTTTCCACTCTAAGCATGGAGAAATAAATTTGATTTTTCCATGTAAACCATGAGAGTTAGAAGTGATTGTACAGATATGGGTACCATGAACATGGAAAGTGTGATATAAAATGGAAGATTTTTGAGTCCAATGAATTGGAAATAGTGTAAAAGATTTGGCATTTACAAAAGAGGCAAAAGATGGGCCACTTGAAACGGAAAGAGAAGGAATTAATCCTATGAAAAAAAATACCCGAGAGAAGTGAATAGACCACTAGAGGCTAAGATTTTTGTAGACTATTAAGCTCCATAGCGTTAGTATTTGGATTTATAATAAAAGTGGAATGTTGGCAGGCAAAGAGAGAAGAGAAACAAGCCTCTTTTGGTCTTTGAAAAGATAGAGAAAGAGAAAAGGGGTTCGGTCATGTTTTGGGCCAGATAGATTTAAGCCTTGAATGGGCCTGAAAAGATTGGGGCCAAAGATAAGGAGTGGTCAATAAAGCTGAGAATACAAAGAACAAGGACCAAAGGGAAAAAAAATTATCGGACATGGGTAGTCAGGAGATGACTCAGTAAATCCTCTTGATGTCGTAGGGATTTCTCTATTCAAATACCGTGTTAAGAAAATGGAGAGGAAGAAAGAGGAACTGTTACTGCTTATTGTGGAGGGAGATTAACAAAAACAGTTTAATTCGTACGATCATTCCTTTCCAAAACATAAAATACAAACGAGCATTTCCCAGCCAAAAGATAGTGAGCAGCAAATAGTCTTCTGTAGTGTCATGAAATTATAACTATCACAAAACAGTTCTCTCAAGGCTCCCGTAAACTCACTTTGCCCAATCTATCTGCTAATGAACAATGTCATTCGTAAACTCATCTTGAACCGTCAGATATGTCCATGCCCCACAGCCTTAAGGCAAACATGACTACTCCAACTCAACCACTAAACCGCAACAACCGGACCACCTTTGATCACAAAGTCTGAGATTCCTACCCAACTATCAAGAACCACGTGGCAAGAATGTAATGTTTACAAATAAGATCCCATCTACTTTAAGAGATAAATCAAATTCTAAATTAAGATACCACATAACATTCGATAAGGCCCAACTCTTGCTTACCATCTCTATTACAAGTTACTAAGTAGCTTTGGATATTATACGGCCCCAAAGACAACATAAATAAGTAGAACGATATTTGAACCAGACAACCAGCATCTCCTGAACTCTTTCAAGTCCTCAACCTTCCCAAGTTTACACCACTTACCAAAACGGAAATGCATTAGATACCTTTATCTCCGAAGAGAAAATCCCTTGGTGAGTTAAATCTTTTTAATTTTTCAAGTCTGCCAGCTTGCTCGCATTGTATCTCGCAAATCAATAACTAGCAATGTTTTTCTCCTACCACAACATATGCACCCACAACCAAGGAAATAGAGTACTTAAGGGGACTATGTCAACTGTATGTCAAACACGTGTCGAAGAAGTTGTGGCAAGTGGCAAGTGGCAACCACACATTTTCAAAGTTATCCGCCTAATAACCAGTCTCAACTATCAATTAATATGAAGAAGCTAAATGCGACTACAAAAACAGAAAAATCAATAAACACTAACACTAAAATATCTTATAGCCCCAAACTAATAGTAAACGAGAAATAAACACAAAGATAAAGTTTGATTCCGAACCTCTTCTGCGAAATAAACTCCAAAGCGTGCACAACCAAAGTATACAAGTACTCAACCTTCCTACTATACACCTGAACTGACCCTTGAAGCAACAAAGCAGCTACATTTCACATAAGCACCACAATCAAAGCAAATCCCATCACCAAAATAACTCAAATTTAACCAAAAATACAACTAATTAGGGCTGAAAATCGAACCTTGGGCGAAATTAACCGACAAGTGATCCTCCTCTTCATCACCCGTGACTTCCCCCGAACAAATCTTCAAGAGATACTCTTCTAAGTTCTTGGCGAGATCGACAGCCCAATTTGCCTCCGGGTCGCGATGGGGTTGAACTATATGAAACCTATCCACACTACTACTACCACCACCCGGTTCATTGTTTCTCATCTTCTTCTCTGTTTCATTCCAGTGTTATCTGAATGACATTTGAAACCCTAATCATGAAATTTTGGGGGAAAATTGAAGGTTTGGAGGAGAAATTAGGGATGAAATCTAAAAGGGGATTTAAAACCGAGACGAACTACAACAAAAGGGGAACGGTTGGAGATGGTGTTCGTAAATCTGAAGACTGAAGAGAGACAAACAACGAGAGAGAGTCGTTTGGAGTTTCAGAGTTCAAATTATGTAGTGACCGTTTTCCCGCTGAAGAGCATCTCCAGCAACAGAATTTCTCACTCTTTAAGCTTTCCTACTAGTATAGTAATCCATGAGATAGCTAGTAGATTGAAGATGACGGATGAATTAATATTTTTCTCTAACATCGTTAACTTTTAATTCAGCCTATTGTAAAGACACTACCTACGATTCTAGGGTTGTTTGATTACAATTTAGATATACGAATTGTACTACTTTGGGGGAAACATTACAAAATACTGCAAAATGTTTGGTAGCTTCCAAATTTTAGTTTCTCGATAGTTCTAAGAATTCAATGTAGTGTACTTGTATTAAGTATCACATAAAATCTTATCCAACCTCTATTTCTCCCACGAGAATGCCTCAAATCTCTCCTCTTCAAACCACTTTCTACATGATGATGAATTGAATAAATAGAGTTAGAGAAAGGAGAGAGACTGATAGTTACCGAGGATATCATGACCGATCAATATTCAATACAACTCATTTAATCAAACTATGTCAACATCCTAACTTTTTAACATTTATAAAAAGTTAGGTATGAGACACAACTTGACTTAGACTTTAACGAAAGACAATACTAAAATATTTGAGTTTTAAGAAGTTTCATAGTTTGCAATTTAGCATATACTTCTTACCAAATATTTACTTCATTAATGTAAACTAATGAGCTGAATAATATGTTTGTCGCCTGCCTCACATTACTCATTTGTCGAGTCTGAAAACACCTAGTGTCTCCATAAGTTACTTGAAAAAAAAATTCATTCTAACTCAGTGTTATAGTGTTGTTGAGCAAACACCTTGGGTGATCAATCTACTAGTTAGCAGTTTTCAAATGCCCCAAATCTCTTCTTCTGTTACCCTATTTATTTACAGAATACGACGCACAGTTACTAAAATCTCTTACTACGTAAACCCAGATTCAGTTCGCATAACTTTACACACCATTTGTGTAGCTTAAACCGCCTTGTCGTAGAGAGGTGACCATTGAAAAATAAATTTGTGTACAAACCTACACCCTGCTGGAGAAACACATCCTGTTATCCGAATCAGAATATTTTGACACGCACGAAGAAACATTTATCACTGACACAAAAGACAACACAATTAAATCCAATATTTAACAGTTCCTTAAAAACAATCATCAACACATGATATCCCCAAACACCAAAGAAAATGGAAGCCCAAGGAATAGTACACAAAACCATCCATGTTAATGGCATAAACATTCACATAGCAGAGAAAGGTCCTGAAACAGGACCCATAGTCCTCTTCCTCCATGGTTTCCCTGAGCTCTGGTACTCATGGCGCCACCAGATACTCGGTCTAGCTGCCAAAGGGTATCGCGCGGTGGCTCCTGACCTGCGCGGGTATGGGGACAGTGACGCACCAGAAGGGTATACTAAGTACACTGTGTTTCATATTGTGGGGGATATTATTGGGCTTATAGATGTTTTGGGGGTGAAGCAGGTGTTCTTGGTTGGGCATGATTGGGGTGCTGTGATTGCTTGGTATGTTTGCTTGTTTAGGCCTGATAGAATTAAGGCTTTGGTGAATATGAGTGTTGCGTTTAGGCCGAGGCATCCGGTGAAGAAGCCGGTGGAGAGTATGCGTGCTTTGTTTGGTGAGGATTACTATATTTGCAGATTCCAGGTTTACTTTTTCTTCTTCTTCTTCCGATTGTTTACTTTGTTGATGTTTTTATGCAAATTTAGTTTCATGAAAAAGGGTATCCTGAAATTGGATTTATGACACTAGGAATCGTTTTGGGAGGTTTTAAGGTTAGAGATAGATTGTCACTTATGAGATTAGGGTATTTATTGAATTATTGAAGTTGTTCCTGTTAGATAGGTCATTTGAAATTGGTTGGGGTTGTTGCTTTTATTAATATGATGCAAGTAAGAAATCAAGTCTAACGAACTTTAAAAAAGTACAATGTAAAATGTAAAGAAATAACCATGTATAATAGAGATTAATCACTAATTCAACAGTTTGAGTTTTGTTTTTGTGTTAGAAGTACTGGTTTTGTCTTCTTTAGGTTAGACGAGATCTAGCCCATTCGGGCTCCGTGGTGATCACAAACATTCCCGGTGATTTTGACATATGCTAACCATTAGATCCATTTGCAATAGTAAAGCTTTGCTAATCCAATGGTTAACAATTGTCTAATTCATCGGAAATGTTTTGGATCATAGTCATTTACACTATACCAAGCGCAGCCGTGATTGATGTTTAGTCATCGTACTTAAATTCGAATTAAATACAATAAAATATGGATTCAACTAACGGTTCAATGCGACGAAGCCCTATAAATAGAACCTTTAGACAAAATACAATTGTGTTTAGTCCCCACTTTGACTTCGGGATTTGATTGGAAGGCATTTGATGTTGTTACCTGAAAGGTTCGGAGATGGTCTTGTCCAACCAGAACAAATCAGACTTTCAAACACTAAATCTTGCGCTCATGGAGCACAGTGTTATGACAGTGGAGAACATCTTAGAAATGGGAAATTTCTATTCTATTTTGTGACAATGATCCTTGAGTAAATTGTTTTTTTTTTATCAAAAGGTTCATTGAATCATCCCCTTCTAGTTTGTGCGAGTGAGTGATAGAGCTTATAGTAGTATGCAGGCATAGTGTGTGTATGCACATTCTTCTTGTTTGTACTGGATCATGGTTTACAAGGTGATTCTTTTGGGGTATATGCTTGGAATAGTAACCGCTGTTCTTGCAGCGGGAACTTCCGAGGTGAAGGTAGTTTTTTGAAGCGTAACAATAAGTGGATGTGACACTTTTTGGGTTAGTGTTTTTAAGACAAAAAGGTTGGACTTCATTTAAAAGATAGTAAGGGGTGGTATTTGGGCATAAAATGAGCCTTGTTTGATGCAGAGCAGGGTATATTCATATTCATATTCATATTCATATCCACTCCCATATTTATTTTGAAATCCATATCCGCTATGATCAGGAACTTAGGATCATTGGTAGATATTAAATATGGTCCAAACCCTCAAAAATAGGTTCAGGTCGTTCACTTCATTTTCTACTTTTCTTTTTAAAGCAACCACATTCATATATGTAGAGCTTAGACCAATGAGGGCTTTCTTAGTTAGTAGGCTAGTGCATGGTAAACCAAGATGTCCTGGGATCAATTCCCATCACAAGCAGCTTTTTAACTAAAAAAAAAGGATAAAAAAGAAAAAGATATAGTGCTTAGAGATTTGGTTTGGGTCTTTTGAGTTCAAACGGAAGTTAGGAAACTAACAAGAGTTGTGCCTCTTTTGAGCATTACCAAGTTGATAAAGCTGTGTTGTAGTGGATCACTAGATTACGAGGTTTGTTATGAATCAGTAATATGCTTGTCGGTTTGTAATAGGGTGTAAATCCATATCAGTATCCACATCCACATTTACTTGGACGAGGTCTTTAAGATCCATACCTGCTCCATATGACAAGTGGATATTAATTATAATATTGCCCATATCCAGAAAGAAAAAAAACAAAAAAAAAGAAGAAAAAACAACAACTAGGATTTGAGTGAGAAAAAGTACAACAGAAGTAATTATTCGGCAAAGAAGATAGCTTGGCTAGAACGTGTATTTTCTAAATTATACCTGATTAACATTATTACCAATTTCTTGATTATTAATTAAATTAACTATAATATTGGTTGATTAAGTTTTCAAAGGTACTGAACTCGTGGAAAAATAAAATAAAATGGAAAGACTAATATATCATGAAATTAATATTTTGATAGTTCCACGTTTACTTCTAATAATATTTTGTCCTCCGGTACATATACAACTAGATTCATTTTTACATTATTGATTTGCCTTGTAAATATTGATACCTTGTAAACACTGATATGAATTCTCCGTTATTGAGTTACTGACTTACTGTACAAAAGTACCATCAATATTTGTCTAGTTTGAGTTTTTTTTTCTTTAAATGAAAAGCTACGCATATTTGTCATCACGACCACTTCGAGTAAGACATTTGTAACGTTGTCTAGCAAATATCGACTTTACATCTTTATGTCATTATTCTTCTATAGCTGACCTACTATCTCCAACATAAAGACATATTGAGTTAAGTTCTAGAGGAAAAGTTACTTGATGTAAATGTAGATAGCATTTTACGACATTCTTTCATGAGAGTATATTATGATCAAGGCGGTGTAGAAGTTTTAGCTCACTTAGCAAAAAAAAACAAGGAAGTTTTTTTTATTTGGTAATAGGTGGCATCAATAGCGAGTAAGGCGAGCTAGAGGGTGGTAGTGGGTATCATTCAATTTTGTATCCAAAGTTGTAAATCACATTACTTTTGGTTTACATTGGTTTTCCCTTCTATTTTTCTAAGAGATAGCTGTGTATTGTCACAAGCTGAAAACACTTGTGATTTATCGATTGATTGGGAAGTGTTTAACATTTTTGGTCTGTGTACCAACAACAAGCTCGCGGAAGAAAATTAATCTATTGGAAGATAGTATAATTTATCAATATATTTTAGAGGTTCTACTTTCTTTCCTGTAATATTGTATTGGTATATATTAGCAGGATTTTTTTGTTCTAAATAATTTCCTAGTAACTCTAACAAAACTTTATTATGTCGGCAAATAAAACTTATTTTTCCCAATGAGAAAGTATCCCCTTTTAGAAGTCTAAATGGATTTTAAACTTAGGTTATGAAAAAAAGTCAAACTATAACCCCGTTTTCAATTAAAGGTTTCACACGTACAATTATTTAGAGAAAATGTTCATGTTTGGTGTATATTAGCAGTTCGCACAAAATCTAAAAGGGAACCTTTTCTTCTTCCTCCATCTATGCATTTGCAAGTACACTTTCTAACTTGATCGGAAACCCCTGTAGTTCTGCATCATAGCTTGGGACAAGATAATGTACAGAACGTGCTATTGATTAAGAATATTCTTGTGTCACATTGTTTAGAGATAGTTCTATTGTGATGGATGTCATTATAATGCTACAGATCTTTATGTTTTTGGATATTTAACTTCGTAACTAACAAAGAGACTGGTTAATTGTGTTGCAGGAACCTGGAGTAGTCGAAGGCGAGTTTGCTCGCCTTACTACAGCAGCACTAATCAAGAAATTTCTAACAATGCGCACTCAAGGTGCATTATGTGTACCGAAAGAAGTAGGGTTTGGAGGCTTGCCTGATAAGCAAGTCACCTTGCCTTCTTGGCTATCAGAAGAAGACGTTAACTACTATGCGAGCAAATTCGAGCAGAAAGGCTTCACTGGAGGACTCAACTTTTATAGAGCTCTAGACCTGTAAGTTCCATACAAACCTTGGTTCAGCTTTGCAAATGACATTTCTAACCAATATGTTTATAACATCTGAACAACCTACGTCCAGAGGAAGTCCAAAAGTATGTGGATTCAACTATAAAGCCTTAAGTTACCCTTTTACTACTATTGAACTTGACAATTTTTATGAGCAACAAGTTAGCATATCAGAGCAGAGTATGAGGCTTATGTTTGCGTTAGGTGTTAACCATACTTGCTCAAAATACAATAGTAGTAGCCTAGTAGGATATATTCTAGTTTCATGTCCTTATTTTCTTGTAGAGTATATGTTAATGTAAAAATATTTTTTTGTCAGAAACTGGGAGCTCACAGCAGCATGGACTGGGGTACAAGTGAAGGTACCTGTAAAGTTTGTAATAGGAGATGAGGATCTGACGTATACCACCCCAGGGGCCAAGGAGTATATACAGGGTGGTGGTTTCAAGAAAGATGTGCCTTTTCTCCAAGAAGTAGTTGTGATGGAAGGTGTTGCTCATTTTCTTAACCAGGAAAAGCCGGACGAAGTCACTCAACACATTTACGATTTCATCAATAAGTTTTAGTCGTCTTGTGTTATATCTTTATGCAGAATTTGTTTTGAAAGTGTGTTTCATGCTATTGCAGAGCCTATTATGGCTGTTGTCTCTATGTAATTTGATATTTCTCTGTGTAACACCATCAGTTGGGACAACCTTCTCTTAATAAGAGCTCCATATGTATTCTCTTTCTTTCTCCCTCGACTGTATTGTAAGAGTTTTTTGTATGCTTATTGGTAAAAGAGGCTTGAACCCAACTAATGGATCTCATATTAGTATCTGTCTAACCTATCACGATATGCAGCGTGTTGTGTGAATATGCAATTATTATCTAGCTGATTCTGAAGCTGAAACTTGTTGGTGAAGGTGATGACGCCAATAGTTGTATATAGAAAACTTTGCCAACTTCTGATGTACCTAGAGAAGGTTGTCTCCAAGGGCCTTTTCAGAAGTAGGAGATGCTAGATCAACAGAGCTTTAGAGGATAGGTGATGGCGGTTACCCCAATGTTGGAATTTCTGGTTTGTACTATATCTTAGTATCACATTAGAGTGCACTGAAATGTTTCCCACATTTTGATACACATCACAGACGATGAGGGTACTATGAAGGTGGCCTCTAGTGAGAGTACGAAATGGATACATTGGATAGTAATAGTAGAACCCTTGTGAAGTTGGCAGGGTCTAGACTCTAGAATCAGCGGCAATTGTTAGCTTTGAACCAGTTTGGCAGCTAATATTACACAAAAAATCCAAGGGGTACACATTAAGAACACAACTGAGAAAGATATCATTAGACTTTTGTGTTGGATTAGGCAGGCATTGTGTTCCACCTCCGGGGAAAAAATTATTTGCAAAGAAGAGACATTGTGACTCACCTCCATCATTGACATACTCCTACATTTTTCACAGCACATCACTTGTAAGAAAAGATACAACTATTTTCCTCATGGCACTGCAACTTGACAAGCTGGGGGACACTCAAATTGAACTACATTAGCCAAAAACACATTAAGTAAACTGAGAAAAAGTTAAACAGGCCAGTTCCAAGTTTACAAACATGTTTCACTGGACTTGCAGAGCTTTAAATGATTCAAAGTTCACACCCATTCAGCTGCAAAAGAACAAAAAGCAGTAATAGGCCTGTACCTGAAAACAAATTATATATGACCCTATCACAGAATGGGAGTCATAAATCAAGCTTTCCTCAAGACTAGAAACATAATAGACAAGGTTATAAACCATAAATTGTCCATTATGAACAAGTCATTAGCACTAACATAACATGTGAACTTGTTGAATTAATTAATCACCAGTAGATATTCAAAATCTCACATTTCAAATTAAAGTAGATAGACAACAAAACTGATAAATACGGGAATGACAAATTCTTGTTTGTAACAAAATAAAAATAGAACAGTACACAGAATCACCCTTCGAATCAAGCTTTCTGTCTCTAGATAACTCTTTACTACAAAACAGTTAATTCCTGAATCCTCTGCTGTTCCTCCTTCCTCTAGCTTTCTCAAATTTCCTTCCTGTTGAGCGGACATAAGGCTTGGTGTGACTGTGTGGCACACCAGGAGCTTTACCAAAATGCTTCACCGCTTCACGAGCGTTCTTTGGACCTCTGAGGAGAACCTGAAAGACAGAAAAAATATATATAATTGACTTAGCCAAACAAAAAGAAATCTTAATTCACAAAATCATGCTAGTATCCATAAAAGAGACACTAGTTAACAATCAATTAAATACAATTATTTATATCTGAATTATCACAAATGTTAGGGTGGTCAACATGAGCAATCAATCATGACAATAAAACACATGCTCAAAGTTAACAAAGGTGGCCAATGTAAATGATAGATTCCAATCGTACAAAGAACTACAGCATATTATATACTTTAACTGTCACAAAAAGTCAAGAACCTATAAATCCACAAAAAATCATTTATAGTACAATCTAATACATCTTATAATAGCATTATATTTGAACTTAATAGGAACAATATTCACATAGCTCAATTGTATTGACTGAGAAAAAATTCAAAAAATATCTCAGCAAGAGTCATTTGCCAAGACATGTTCCCATACACACATCAAATTTTAGAAAAGTGAAATTCTAACTATATTTTATTGTCCAAAAAGAGCATATATTTGTCAACTAAAATCACAAGATAACTACGTTAATGCTAAGACATTACTTGCTAAAGCAACGTGGAAAACACATTGCCCAACACACTAGTATATATGTAACAGGTGGCAGATGGAAAAGAAGAAGGTGACAGTCAAAAGAAAATGAAGATTACAGTTGAAAGAAATTGCGTCGGATGAAAGAAACTGTTAGTAGAGCATAAATGAGAATAAATAACTTTGCACAACTTATAATTTATGAAGGTGATCAACTAAACGGTAATGGGGAATGCTTTCAAAATGGAAGACATTAAGTCCATGGGGAGGGGGGATGTTTAGCAATGAAGAGCAGAAAGATGGAGAAAAGGCAATAAAGAGGATACACATAACATCTGGAGGCAAGGCAACCATTAAGGTTAGGAAGAATATAAAAGATAGAGGCAGTAGTACCAGCCTCAAATTAAATGGGCAACTGAAGCAGCGAAGACAATGGCAACAGCTGAAGGAAGAGATTGATGGCTGGGGGGGGATAGGGGTGCCACTTCAAGCCAAAAGTAGGGAAGAGAGATAGAAAGAGAACTTTGCTCCTGTATAGAAGGCGGTTAAAATTACGAGTCTTTTCAGGCAAAGGCATGTGTCCAAAGTTAAGAGAGCAAGAGAAAATATGGTGGGAAGCTGGTTCATAAAAAGGGGCTGCAGGTCTATTTCTCTACTTCGATTATATTATTAGTACATCACAGCAGGGAGTAACAAATTTACACAGGTGATGGTCTATGATGGTGGTCATTTAAGAATTATGCTTCCAGAACAGAGGGCATGATAGGAGGGATTTCAGTGAATAACAGAAAGATGAAGAAAAGAAACACGACGTAAGAATCTGATAAGAGAAGAACGTCAGAACTCATTTCATCATTTGACAGGACAAACAAACTTTACATAACAAATTGTATGCAGAAGAAATCCCTATTGTCATACAAGTATCGTATATACAGATCATCAAAACTGATTTCCATTTTAACCAACTGTTGAAGTACTTAAATATTGCAACTTAGTTGTGGCTTTGGCATATGATCAACAGGAATTGCTCGACTAAGGGACTATTTGAGATAGCTAACCATTGGTCATTCATGATAGCAAAAGTAAAACCTTTTAATTAACCCAATAAATGAAAACTTTCTAAAGAGGTTGCTGGATATAATAGATACAAATAGTAATCAGGATTTTATACTTACAGAAACTGGTACGCCTAACTAACACACCATAATTCTAACATCACAATTTAACAAATCAATATCTGATCTATCAACTATATGAATCACACAGGACATAACAGTTCGCCCCAAATAAAAAAATTACTTA
The DNA here is from genome assembly GCA_014058105.1 of Kingdonia uniflora. Classification (NCBI taxonomy): domain Eukaryota; kingdom Viridiplantae; phylum Streptophyta; class Magnoliopsida; order Ranunculales; family Circaeasteraceae; genus Kingdonia; species Kingdonia uniflora. The sequence continues at coordinate 583,949 of JACGCM010000310.1, read as the reverse complement.
AAAGGATAGTATCATACCGTGTTTTGTCCAAGAGGAGCCCTAAGCGCAAGCTGATCAAAGGTCAAGCATTCCCCCCCAGCTTTCTCAATCCTAGCTCTCGCAGTCTCGGTAAACCTCAACGCGGTAATCTTCATCGCCGGCACCTCATAAACACGAACATCATCCGTCACAGTCCCAACAAGCACCGCAATCTTACTATCCTGCAAACCCCAAAACCCATCATCATCACATCAAAAACACCCACAATCCAAAAACACCCAAACAAATCATACCTTCCCCTTCATGTAACGAATCAACCTAGAAAGCGAAAGTGGAGCTTTGTTGGTCTTACTCATAAACAACCTCTTCAATATCACCTTATTGAAGCTGCTCTCAGTCCTTCTCACCAGAAACCGGTACAGCTAATAGATTCAAAATCAAATCAAAACCCTAATTTGAAATGAGAAATTGAAGTGAAGGGTATCAAGGGATTAGGGCTAGTACCTTGACAAGAAGCTTGAGGTAGATATCATTGGATCTAGGGGCAGTTCTCTTCGCCTTCTTCACCTTACCTCCTGCAACTAGATCAATACCCTGAACATAGAAATGAGAAACAGAGTTAGAGATTTGAGATTACAGAGTGAGAGAGAGATAGAATTAGGGTTTCGAAGAGTACCATTGCGGTTGAAGCTCAAATATGTTGATGGAGGTGAGAGTGTGAGAGTGTGAGAGCTTTAAATGAGAGGCGAGTTTGCTAGGGTTTTGTATCGTTACCGGACCCGGATATGATGGATAGGTTAGGGTTGGTATGCAACCCAAGCCCAATCAAAGTCCTTTTGGCAACTTTCGAACCCACTCTGTTTAGACCGACCGGTGAGATTAAGACATCTATACACCTAAAGCAATAACTCATCAGCCATTTCTCGATCTCAACCGTTCGTTACCCATCTCTCGTGAGTCTAGGAATATTTAGGCCGCTCAGATCTCCCCGATGCTTTAAAATTAAGTCTTAGCTGTCGGATCCTTGAAGAAATTTCAGAATTAGTTCAAACTTTAAAACTGCCAAATTATCTGTCGAATTAGCCTATATTTTCAGTCAACCAACATTAGTTTTAAGCTTTAAAACCAAATCATATGGCGAACTTCGGTCTTTGCACTTTTAAAAACAAATCATATGGCAAACTTCAGTCTTTGTTCATCACCACTCCTTCCCCTGAGTTTGAATCCTTCCTCTCAATTTTCTGAAATCAATCCTTCTAAAGTGTTCTCCCCTTCTTCAACCCGTGAACAACTCAATGATGTTACATGAAGCTTAGAGGAATTTTGTAAACTTGAAGGTCTGTTTTTGTGTTTTATGATTTGGGATTTTTTTGAAGTTTTTGATTTGGAATTTTTATTAGTGTAAATGTGCGATTTGTTGAATTTCATAATGGGATTTGTTTGATTTGGGGTTTTTATTAGTGTAAATATGTGATTTGTTGAATTTCATCATGAGATTTGTTTGATTTGGGGTTTTTATTAGTGGAAATGTGTGATTTGTTGATTTTTATACAAGGGAATTGGGATTTTTATTAGTCGATGTGTGTGATTTGTTGATCTTGTCTGGTGTGGATTGTTTGGTTTGATCTGTTTACATAAGTACTATTTGCATGATATTGATAATCCTGAGCCCTTAACCACAGTAGGATTAATACTAGATGTGTTGGTTGTCTGTGCTGTTTTGATCATGGTTCTATCTGTTGTTTGTGCTGTGATCGTCATCCCTTGCTTTATATGTTCCCATCACAAGGACCCGAGCTGGAAAAACTTTGGGTTTTTACTATCCCTGCAAAGTTTGATTTATGGTCTTATGTTTATTTAGTAATTGGGTTTCTAGAAGATGAGCATATATCCACACGAGACGATCGTACTCTTCATCAGTATATTAAGCAGTTATGCCTTGGTTTTCACTTCATAGCTTACCGTCCACATGGATACTCTAACAGCAAGGATAGATAATAGGAAATCAGGCCTCCCTTCGGTTTAAGAGTTTTATTATAATACATATAGCTAGGCCTAAGAGTTTTTTCTTCTTCTTTTGATGAATTGTTTCTTATAATGTTAGATGTTTCTTGATATTCTTAAATATATAGTATTAATGTTCTTACTCGTTACTTGATTTGACAGTTCCATATGTTTTAGGTTTCGAGTGTGAAATAAAATTATCACTTAAGATTAACCGATTTCGATTCATTTAAGTCTAAATCTATAGGTCCAAATTCCTTTTAATTAATGTTCTAACCTTAACCTAGTTCAAATAATTCGATTAACTAGTGCTAACAAGCAATTGTAAATTAAACACAAGACCAAAGATTTTTAACCCTTTGGGAAACCATTCTCAGGAGAAAAACCCATAGGTCGATGTCGAATCACCCGACAGCTAAACAATCCACTATTGAAATCAAATTATAAATATTCAATTACTTACAGACTCGATAAGTGCATCTCGTGGTTACTTATCTTCTAATTAAATTCCTCGCAATCAATTCCACGTTCTCATAACTGAAATAACTAGTCGCCTGAGACTAAGCAATTTCGATCGTTTTAGGTCTAAATCGAAAAATCCTAAATCCTCTGAATTAATGGTCAAGGCTTAACCAAGATCAAGTCGATACGATTATCTAATGTCAAACAAGCAATGGAAGTTAAAGGCAAAACAAAGATTTTTAACCCTGTGGGAAACTTTTCTCAGGAGAAAAACCCACAGGTCGCTATCGAATCACTCGATAGCTAAACAATCAACTATTGAAAAAGAATTACAATAATTTAATCACTTATAGACTCGATAAGCACTTCCCATGGTTATCTCTCTCCCAATGAATCTTCTTACAATCAATTCTGCGTTCTCGCAACGCCTCGCTCCAATCTCACATCGAAACTCCTATTCTTAAATCGCTCAAGTTCTCCAGTTTAATTCTTCAATGCATGCCAAAGATTTCTTAATCAATTGATTGATTCAAGATTGAGTGATTTGTTTCTCTCTTGAATCTCTTAAATTTAGATCTCTTTTTACTCTTAAAAATCAAGCCTCTAAAAAATAGGTTTTCAAGAAGTGAGTGTTTGAAAAAGGTAAGTATGTCTTAAGTAGAAAACATAAAGCACGGGCTCTGTTCGAATATAAATTAATCTATTCGAAAAGAAGTCTATCTGATGAAAGTTATTCGAACAACAGTTACTTTATTCGAACAGAGATGTAACTGTTAAAAGTTATTCGAACAACATTCAATATATTCGAACAAAGATTCATCTGTTGAAAGTTATTCGAACAAGAATCATTCTATTCGAATACAAATCTATCTGTTGCAAAATATTCGAACAACATTAAAAGTTATTCGAATATAACTTATGTTTTCTTTAAAAAGACTTTCTTATTACTTTTATATACCTTGTAAAATACATAGGCTTGACTTTTTAGAATAAAGAGTTAGAAATTCACTTACCTGTTCAGAGTCAGTCAATCCCGCTGTAGTCGTTCCACGTGCATTCACTGACGTCGGATAACCATGAGATAATGCTGACGCCTACTCTAGACACTAAATGAAACAAACTCCAGAATTGGATGTTTCAATCTCCCCCTTTGGTTCATTTTGTGTCAAAACAAGAACTAGATATAATAACTTAAAAAGTACAGACTCGATGGACTGACTCACTCTCAGAACATCCATACTCAAGAGCCTAGCCTCTGAAATCCCTGCACACTAAACAAGCTATATCACGTAGCCGTTCAAATTCAAAATAAAGAGTTCAGAGAATAAAAGAAATTTACCTGACTTACCTGTCAGAAACATCTCTCCCCCTTTTTGACACAGAGGAACAAAGGATAAAACAAGAAAATAAAAATAAATAAAAATAGAGCACCATATAAGACATGTTAGAGTATATAACAGTTATACACAAGTAGATATCATGGAATAGTAAAATCATATAGCAAAAGTTTGATAGAATATCCATGCAAAAAAAATTTGTTAATATAGAGCAAAGTCAAAAGAGCAGGTACAAAAATAGTTACTAAAAAGACAAAAAAAATGAATACTCTAAAGTGTAAAAGTGAGAATCAAAGTCACACACGACCTAAGACCCTTCATCGGTATCTGTATCTGCGGCAGGCGGACAAATCGACGAGCCGCGTACTATACTGCTCAATCCATCCACAAAAGTCTGAAGTCGACCGATGTCCGCCCTGACTAGCTGAAAATAAGTATGTATCTAAGTGTCCATGCTAGCAAAATGAGTCTCCATAAATGTATACATATAGGCAAAGTCATTTGGAACCAATCCAGTAGGAGCAGATGGAAAAGTATCAGGTACAAATGTAGTCACAGTCTGGGAAGTAGAAGGTCTCGCAGCTCGACTAGCATATGCAATCTCAGCCCTCGAGTCCTCTGCATCCCCGTCTGACTTAGACTCCGTCTCTACAATCATATGTTTTCTACCCTTCTCCCAATACCGAGCATTAATAACTTCGTTCTTCGCATCAACTTCTTCATCAGGATGAATAACATACCCCTTATCAATCAGAAGTTGAGAGATGAATCTGTCATAAGGCAAAGTCTGTGTCTGATGATCCGGGTTTTCCATGGTATACATCTCATGCATGATAATGAGAACCAAGTTAACACTGAGTCCCATAGTATAAAGATATACGAGATAAAACATATTGCCCACCAGAACATTTTTATTCCCCTTTTGGGGAATGATGTTCCTATGAGCCATCATATGAAAAAGACCGATTGTTGGATCCAGGCTCTTGTGCCGAAGATATGAACCACTTTTCTTTCCAGCACACAGAAGATCCTCCTCCATCTCCTCCTTAGGAGGAAACTCAGTAAGAACCGGAGGCCACATCAAATAATTCACATCATAATTGTCAGAATCCCCAAGACCAAAAGCTTTCTGAACATCATCAGAATCTATATCGAAAACAGACCCATCGATGGACACCCTGAACGTCTTATTAATACCCGTGTCGTGCATAACCCGTAAGGAATCATAAAAGAGTCGCACCAACCGAGGGTAGTAGGGCAACTGCGGTTCAATAATCCCAGCCTAACCACGTGCGACAAAAAAATGAAAAACCGAGGAGACGGCCGGATAGTTCACACTCAACTCCTCTCTATCTAGAGTCACCTCTTTTTGATATCCTCTAAACTTAAAACCTGATTTTGGGGTAGACCAATTAGGAGGATCATGTCCGGCACTAGACTCCCCAACTCCACTAGCTCCTCCTCTTCGAGGGTTAGTGTGTGGTGGACCCGTCCTAGTACCTCGAGTCGTCCGTCCCCGTTTTGCCATTTCGCTTGAGTTGGGAACAGGAGATCCCTCCTGAGGGCATTTTATCCTTACCATAGCTGGCAAAACAAACTAAAGATAATTCTCTAGAACAAGAATATGCACAAAACCACCACAATCTCCTGACACTACCTGCAAGAAAAACACCAATTTCCCCAAACTCAACCCACACGGTTAAGCAGGGGCCCCCAATAGATAAGCACACAGACAGTTCTTTACTACCACAATCCAACAATCACAAACCAATCAAATACCTTTTAGCATAGCACACTCCAATTCAAAAGTTCAACTCCAATTAACAGGGAGATTGCAAAATTCTAACTCCAAATCTAAGGATAATACAATTCGAAACAACAAACCAAATCCAAAGCACAAAATTGACAAAATTGATCACCAAACTTGAATGTGAGAGTGTAAAGTGATGTAAACACAATAAAATACCAACCTTGGATACGAAAACAATGCAAGCCCAAGGTGATGTTTCCGAAGACAATCGCTCGAAGTGAGAAACCCCAAACTTGCGAGAGTGAATGCTAGGTAATACAAACGATGGAATTTGAGCAAACAATCACAAGAAGGGAAGGATTCGAGAGTGATAGAGAGACAATGCCAAGTTTACTCGAATAGAAGTGGGAGAGAGAGAATAAAAGAAAAGAGTTGATTTTTATAAAAAAAAACAAATTTGGCTAAATGTATTCGAACAACAAAAGTTGTATTCAAATAAACAAGTATCTGCTGAAAAATGTTCGAACAACAAAAGTTGTATTTGAATAAACAAGTACCTGCTGGAAAATATTCGAACAACAAAAGTTGTATTCGAATAATCAAGAATCTGCTGGAAAATATTCGAACAACAAAAGTTTTATTCGAATAATCAAGAATCTGCTGGAAAATATTCGAACAACAAAAGTTGTATTCGAATAAACATTTCCACTGATAAAACGAAACGAACCGTAACAAAAGAGAGAGAAAAAAAAACAAAAAATAAACACTATGTAAGCAATACTCCCCCTGTCTACGCTAGATCAGAGACTAATCACAGGCTATGTGAATATCAGATAGGAAATCGTTCAATAGAAAATCCATACAGAATAAGTATTTACTCAGAGTGTGTATGTGCGCAGCCAACGTAAAATAGTACCATGCATTCAATAGATCCAACATTCAAAAATAAAATACTATAAGGAAAGTTGTTTCAACTTAAGCCTCTCACCGGTGGCCACTCGAAAGCACTGAGAATTGACTAGCTAACACTCTATGTGAAATATGAATTTGAATAATATGCAAAGAAATACTCATATTTCATCAAATAAGCAGCGCACTGTCAGTTGGAAGATCTCATGGACAAAAAATCAATTGTCATTAATGGTGTCAAGTTAATTAATATAGACTCCACAACTTTTATCTCCACTAAACTAACTGTGATAAACTCAAGATCAAACAGGCTTTGTAAAGGTTATAATGAAGGCATAGATAGGCATATGACAGAGTGGGTATTTTGCTGGCATTCTGAGACTACAGTTATACTAACTCCCCTTCACACCTGAAACCAAATTCAACTACTGTCATTCTTTTTCTTTTTGAGTAGATATATATCAGAACACTTCTTCCTCTATTACTTACCCTTTTTTTTAAGATATGGGGGAATTCAATCTATACTTTTTTTTAACTTTTCTAACCCCCCTTTTATATTTTGTTTCACTGAAAATTGTCAGAACAAAACAAGTACATGAATAAAAGATTTTGGTAGAAAAACGAAAGACTTATTTTCAGGCACAAAGGGCTATAAGTGGATAAAAATATGGTTATGACTAACAAAGGCCAAAAAATGTGTAGCAATAAAAATCCTATTATCATATCATCGGTCTCACATAGTATTTTTCATCTCGAATCAATTATAAGGAATGTTATATTAGACTAACTTGAATTTGAAGTTACCATTTGACAATTGAATAAGGAAACGAAATAAGATCACAAACAACAAGATCAAAGAGAGAAGTAAATGTCATAACACTCGAAGCTTAGAAATCAGGTCAGATCCTCACATAACATTAGGTACGAAGTCTCTACATGTATCCTAAAGAATAATATCAATGAGTGTCGATCTATCTAAGCATGTGATAGTTAATTGCCGTAAGAGAAATCAAATCCAAGTAAATACTATACTGAACTGTCCTAACATTAAATTGGAAAGCGTATCTGACCAAGCATATATCACTGTGAAAATCTAACAAAATATCGTAAAGAGGAAGTGAAATAAATACCTAATCAATTGAGCAGACACCAATTGACCGTCTCAGAAGTTCAAACCTTATAGCATTTAACGGCTTGGTGAAAAAATTTGTTAACTGACTCTCTGTAGGAACATACTCAACATTGACTATCTTGCGCTCAACAAGATCACGGATAAAGCGGAATTGAAGGTTAATGTGTTTAGTTCTGGAATATTGTTCAGGATTCATGGAGATATTAATCGCACTCGTATTATCACAAAAGACTGACATTGTCCCCTGGATTATTCCATAGTCATTCACCATCTGTTTCATCCAAATCAATTTAGTACAACAACTACCCGCAACAATATACTCCACTTCTACTGTGGATTGAGAAATACAATTCTGCTTATTACTCTGTCAAGCCACAAGATTATTTCCAATATAATAGCATCTACCATAAGTACTCTTCCTATCATCTGCATTACCTGCCCAATCTGCATCAGAATACCCAATAACCTCGGAGGTTCTGTCATGTGAATACCATAAGCCAAAATTAGAAGTCCCACATACATAACGAATAATACGCTTAACAACCTGTAAATGGGACTCTTTTGGACTACCTTGATACCGAGCACAAATACATACACTAAACATAATATCAGGATGAGTAGCAGTAAGATAAAGTAAACTACCTATCATACTTCTATACGTATTTTGATCAACATCCCTACCTGCTGAGTCTTTACTTAACTTTGTAGTGGTACTCATGGGTGTCCTGGCATGCTTTGCAGAAGAGAGGCTAAACTTTTTCACAAGATCCCTGGCATACGTGGATTGAGAAGCAAACATTCCTTTATCCACTTGACGCATTTGGAGACCTAAGAAATAAGTTAGTTCCCCAACCATGCGCATCTCAAATTCACTTTCATTAAAGCTGTAAAAGAAGTGGTCAGTGAACTTGAAGTAGAACCAAATACAATATCATCTACATATACCTGTACAACAAGCATCGCGCCTCCCTTCTGTTGGATAAATAACATTTTATCACCTCCCCCTCGAACAAATCCCTTAGCAAAGAAAAAATTGGAGAGCCGTTCATACCATGCTTGAGGAGCTTGCTTCAAACCATAAATAGCCTTCTTCAAGTAGAACACGTGATCTGGATGATGAAGATCCTCAAAACCTTTTGGTTGGGCCACATAGACCTCTTCATCTAAGTGCCCGTTAAGAAAAGCACTCTTCACATCCATCTGATGTAACTTGAACTTTTGATGGCAAGCAAGAACAAGCAATAGGCGAATAGACTCAAGCCATGCAGTAGGAGCAAACGTTTCAGCAACATCAACCCATTTTACTTGATTGTACCCTTGAGCGACCAATCTAGCTTTATTTCGAATTGCATTCCCAAGTTCATCATATTTGTTCTTATAAACCCATTTAGTTGCAATGATATTTGTACTTGAAGGACGTGGAACCAAATCCCAAACATCTTGACGTCGAAACTGGCGAAACTCATCTTGTATTGCATGTAGCCAATATTCGTCTGACAGAGCTTCCTTTACCGCTGTTGGTTCGATCACAGAAACATAACAAACAAAGTTCACCGTCTCATGGTATTGGCTTCGAGTCTGAACCCGAGAAGTAGGATCACCAATTATATCGGCACTTGAGTGATCCTTACAAACTTGTTGCCATCCGGGTTGCAGTACAGTAGGGGCGGGAGGGGGTGGTAGAGCTAGAAATGATGTAATAGGAAAGGGAGAACCAACCTTTAATGCAGAACTCGATGTATAATGTCACTCGAAGATGTTTCTAGATTTTTCGGTGTACTATCATCTTCTCTCACCTCTGCAGAACAAATGGTGCAAGTATCATCAACAACCACATTACAAGACTCCATCATCACATTGGTCCTCGAATTGTAGACTTAAAAAACTTTACTATTTGTTGAGTAGCCCAATAAAATACCTTCATCACTCTGAGAGTCAAATTTCCCAATGTTCTCCCGATCTCTAAAGATGAAACATTTACTCCCAAACACCTAGAAGTAGTTGACATTCAGCTTCTTTCCAAACCACAGTTCATAGGGTGTGCTTTAAGTAAGTAGACGTAGATACACTCTATCAATAGTATAACACGCAGTATGAATGGCCTCCCCCCAAAAGTATGCCGGAAGATTCTTGCTGTGAAGTAAGACGCGTCCCATTTCTTGAAGAACCTTATTCTTCCTTTCTACAATTCCATTATGTTGTAGAGTGATTAGAGCAGAGAATTCATGTTTAATCCCATTAGAAGTACAATATTCAACCACCTCAGTATCCATAAACTCTCCTCCACGATCACTGCGAATTTTATCAATAGAGCAATCTTTTTTATTTTGGATTTGAAGCGATATATTGCAGAATTTTTCAAAAGTATTAAACTTCTCTCTCAAAAGTGTTATCCATGTATAACGAGAGAAATCATCCACCATTACCAAAATATACCTCTTACCTTCTAATGATGTCGTTCTCATAGGACCCATCAAGTTCATGTGTATTAGCTCAAGAGTCCGAGTTGTAGCAATATTGTTTGACTTCTTGTGAGAACTCTTTATTTGCTTGCCAATTTGACAAGGACCGCACACTGCATTGCTCAATCTTCCCAACTTCGGTACTCCCCGAATCAGCTCTTTACTTGTAATCTTGGATAAATCATTGAAGTTTATATGTCCCAATCTTTGATGCAATAAGTCCACATCACTCAGTTTTGCTTTGTTACATAGTATAGCTTCTTGTTGAATAATATAACAGTTATCAGCGTTTCTAGCATCATACATCACCCGTTGTCCCTGAGAGTTCAAAACATCACACCCAACTTTGGAAAATGTAACAGTATGGTCTGTATTACATAGTTGACTGACACTAAGAAGATTTCCCTTCAGCCCCTTACTAGGAGAACATTTTCAATTGCTGGAGTACCAAGTCCTTTGGCCTTTCCTTTTCCTACCACAAAAGATGTGCTCCCATCACCAAAAGTAACATCGCCTCCCTGAATATTCTCAAGGTGACTTAGCTTGGACGTATCACCAGTCATATGAAGGGAACACCCACTATCCATATACTATTGAACTGACTTGAACGCATTCAAAGCAGTTAGTGCAACATTGCACCTTATCTAAGGTGTCAACTCTAACTTTCGGACCCAAATGCTTAGAATAGTTCTTCGACCTGTAGTTTCCTGTGCAAACCATCTAGACATATTCTCACTTTTCACATTATTAGTGATCACATCAGAATTATATCTATATCCATTGACAGGGCGAGCATATGGTTGGAAGGGTCCAACAAATCTACAGAAAAAAGCAATATGCCAATTTTGACCACATAGATTACAATAATAGATTTTAGAGTAAGAGGCCTGTTTGGAGTGATTATGAGTAGTGGATATCAAGTTATGTTTGGGCATAGAAGTAGACACAGTTGTTTTCACAAACTTGTGATTTGAGGAGTCTTGACCTTGGAAAGAGATTCCTCATATCCTAGACCCTTGTCACTGTCTGTCTTTCCCATACATAACATTTTATCAAGGTTCATTGCCCCATGAAAAAACTTCTCAAGTTTCTGCTGAGATAGAACTACATCAAACTTGGCCGAATGAAGTTCATCCAAAGTTGAATTCATTTTCTCTTTTGCATCATTAACTTCTTTTTCTAACAAAACAACTTTGTCATGAAGACCTTGTTTCGCATTTTCAAGTACCTCAATCTCGTTACTTGTACTCTCAATTTTCCTTGAAGTTCACACGTAAGTGTAGTAACTTGGTTTTTCAAGACATTGTTAAGTTTACCGAGTTTTATATCATTGGCAAAAGTCTGAGAATACAAGTCCTCAAGATGTGGGTCATCAAACTCCTCAGACTCACTTTGTTCTTGATTACACTAATTTTTATCAGGATTTTCAAGTTTAAAAACATCATAGTTATTATTGCCACAATTAAAAAATGCAGGATAAACACAATAATTTCCAGTATTAACTACTTGAAGATGACTCTCATTGTTATCATGTTCATCATCACTGTCATCCCAAGTAACCCTGATATTCATAGCTTTATGATTCGTTTCAGCTTTTTTCATAGGACAGCTATGAGCATAATGACCAAGCTTGTGATATTTATAACATTCAACTTGACTAAGGTCAGTATCACTGTTGGCCTGCCAGTTATAAGTTTTAGCCCGATCATGAGGTCGTGGATTATAGTTCATTGATTACCCTTGTTTTTGTTTTTGTTTTTGAAATTAACGTTTCTTCAAGATTTTTTAAAATTGTTGACTAATAAGAGAAATTGATGAATCTTTATCTGAACCATCATCATCATCTGAGATATATGAGTGATCAACCTCTTTGGAACCCTTGGAAGAAGGGAAGTAAGATAAAGATTTGAAAGCAACACTCTTATTCTTCTCAGGGTTTTCCATTCTTATCTCAAGTTCAAACGTTCGTAATTTTCCAGCTAATGTATCGGGTTTCATTTTTTTAAGATCTTGAGCTTCCTCGATAGCATCACGTCTGGATCTAAAACTCTTAGGAAGAGACCTTAGGACTTTACGAACAATTTGAACATCAGAATAAGGAGCTCCTAATCCGGCACTATTATTTACAATATCACTTAGTCTCGCATAGAACTCATCAAATGATTCATTTTCACTCATTCTGATATTCTCAAATTGCGAAGTAAGCATTTGAAGCTTACTTTCTTTAACTGTATCATCGCTTTCATGAGTTCGAACTAGGATGTCCCAAGCTTCTTTAGAAGTTGTACATGCAGAGATATGTCGAAACTCACTTTGACTCAAAGCCGTAAAGATCGCATTGAGGCCTTTAGAATTATAACCAACAGTATCATTTTCTTATCTTGTCCATTGGTTTCTAGGTTTAGGGACCTCAATAGCACTCCCTAGCAGACCGTGCATCACAGTAGGGGGTGTCCATCCATCCTTAACAGCAATGCATACATCTTCTCCGATTGATTGTAAGTATGCAATCATTCAGACTTTCTAGTATGGATAGTCTTTGCCATCAAAGGCTGGAGGGTGATTTATAGGACCTCCAAACTTCTCGGAACTCATTATTCTCAAGAGAACTATCTGGGATTCACGTTTAAGTTGTTAATCCTCAAAATGTGACCGCTCTGATACCAATTGAAATAACTAGTCGCCTGAGACTATCCAATTTCAATCGTTTTAGGCATAAATTGAAGGATCCTAAATCCTCTGAATTAATGGTCAAGGCTTAACCTAGTTCAAGTCGATACGATTATCTAATGTCAAGCAAGCAATGGAAGTTAAAGACAAAACAAAGATTTTTAACCCTGTGGGAAACCTTTCTCAGGAAAAAAACCCACAGGTCGCTATCAAATCACTCGATAGCTAAACAATCTACTATTGAAAAAGAATTACAAAAATTTAATCACTTACAGACTCGATAAGCACTTCCCATGGTTATCTTTCTCCCAATGAATCTTTTTGCAATCAATTCCGCGTTCTCGCAACGCCTCGCTCCAATCTCACGTCGAAGCTCCTATTCTTGAATCGCTCAAGTTCTCCAATTTGATTCTTCAATACATGTCAAAGATTTCTTGATCAATTGATTGATTTAAGATTGAGTGATTTGTTTCTCTCTTAAATCTCTCAAAAGTAGATCTCTCTTTACTCTTAAAAATCAAGCCTCCAAAAAATAGGTTTTCAAGAAGTGAGTGTTTGAAAAAGGTAAATATGTCTTAAGTAGAAAGCATAAAACACGGGCTCTGTTCGAATATAAATTAATCTATTCGAACAGAAGTCTATCTGATGAAAGTTATTCGAACAACAGTTACTCTATTCGAACAGAGATGTAACTGTTAAAAGTTATTCGAACAACATTCAATATATTCGAACAAAGATTCATCTGTTGAAAGTTATTCAAGCGAGAATCATTCTATTCTAATACAATCTATCTGTTGCAAAATATTCGAACAAGATTAAAAGTTATTCGAATATAACTCATGTTTTCTTTAAAAAGACTTTCTTATTACTTTTTCATACTCTGTAAAATACATAGACTTGACTTTTTAGAATAAAGAGTTAGAAATTCACTTACATGTTCAGAGTCATTCAGTCTCGTTGTAGTCGCTCCACGTGCATTCACTGACGTCGGATAACCACGAGATAATGCTGACACCTACTCTTGACACTAAATGAAACAAACTCCAGAATTAGATGTTTAAGCAACGCCCTTCGTTCTCGTAATATCTTGCTTCAATCTCTCATCGAAGCTTTCAATCTTGAATCTCACAAGTTCTTCAAATCATAAATTGGGTTTGTAATTCAATGATTGATTTACGTTTGAGTTGAAAGTTCTCTATTGAATCTCTCAAAGAAATCTCTCATCTTTCTAAAAGTTCAAGCCCTCAAAAAATAGGTTTTTGAAGAAGTGAGTTATGATAAAGGAAAAATGGTTTTATATGGAAAAACTGAAAACCTGACCTTTGTTCGAATAGAAACAAAGTTTATTCGAATCGAATAATTATTATTCGAATACATCAAAAATGTATTCGAACAAATAAAGTCCTGAGTCAATTTATTTGAATAGAGAAAGAGTTTATTCGAACAAAACAAGTTTTATTCGAACAGAAAAAAATTCTATTCGAACAACTAAGTTCCCAAAAAAGATATTCGAACAAAGAAATAGTCTATTCGAATACATATTGGTCTGAGAGAAAATATTCGAATATAACTAAATTTTATTCGAACAAAAGTCTTATTCGAACAGAGCAAAAGCCTATTCGAATAGAGACCAGTTTTTCTCAAATAAGACAAGACATTTTCTTTAGATACTCTGTAAAATACTAAGGCTTGACATTTTAGGGCAAAGAGGTATAAACCTACGTACCTTTTTAGTATCAGTCCAGCTGTAGTCGCTTAATGTGCAATCTCTGACGATGAGTAACCACGAGATAGTGCTGACATCTAAACTAGACACGGAATGAAAAAAACTTCAAATATGGATGTTTCAGAGTGTACATTTGATAAATGATCTTCTATCAATGTTAGTTGTTGGGCATGAGATAACTGGTTCAGTTTTGACATAGACATTGTATCTTCTAAGTAAGGTAACATCAGAACTTTCGTCTTTTCCTTTAAGACTTAATTTTTGCGTACTTTTTTTCAGTAAACAAATTAATACAAATTTTGTATACTTGAAAGAAATGCTAGATATTTACATCATAAAATCATTGAACTTGTCAGATGCTTTAGTTAAACTGTTATGCATTGACTCAGTCCGATGTTCAAGTATTAGCCGTTTTGCATATAATGTTCATTTTTGCTGATATAAGCCGTTTTGTTAAGATTTCCCTCATAAATTTAATCTTATGTACTTACTTTTGCAAGATACGTCCTCTTTAATCAGAGCGCAAGAAGAAGTTGACAAAGTTCTACAAGGAAGACTGCCTACTTATGAAGACATAAAACAGCTTAAATACTTGATCCGCTTCATAAATGAGTCGATGTATCTCTACCCACATCCTCTTGTAGGTTGCAACACAACTTTCATACTTGTATATTGTCATAGTAATGTTTTTTATCTTTTATATTGAACATATCTATACTCTAAAATTCACAGGTCCTATTAAGACGGGGCCATAGTCCCAAATGTGCTTCCAGGAAATTACAAAGTTAATGCTGGTCAAGACATAATGATTTCAGTATACAATATCCATCGCTCCTCACAGATATTTGTGCAAATATTACTAATCCCTGACCTGTATGAGCTCCTTATGATATCCCTATTATATCTCATTCAGAGAAGATGTGAAAGCATGAACATCTTTTCTTTGTGTTGTCAAAATAACAGATTCCTTTATCTCAATAACACGTTACAGCCATCACCCGTGTTATGTTGATTTTATTATCTTTCCAGAGATATGCAATTATGTCTCATCTTTTGCTGAGTTGGGTGTTATATTGTTATTTTCTTTTAATTGCCTGTGGACAAAAAAATTTGATCTTGCGTATTTGCATTTAGTTAAACTAGATTCAGTATGAACTGATTGCAATTGAGCAGATTTAGCCTTTCAAAGTTTCTTTATCAAAATGAAAATACTCTATAATTTTATTAACCCGGAGCTTATGGTTTTGTCTCGTTAACGTTCTCAACAATGCCATTTCTTAGTTCTAATATTCTAACTTTACTGTTATGGTGTTGAAGGTCTGGGAGAGGGCAGAAAAGTTTGTACCAAAAAGATTCAATTTGGATGGACCAATATTGAATGAGACAAATACTGATTACAGGTTTTTATTTATATAGATCTCTAAAAGTTTGTCTGGAGTAATATAAGATTCGATTTGGATAGAAAAAAGTTCCCTTATTTTCTGGCGTACATCGCTCTAGATTACATTGTTGATGTTGTGTATTTCCCTTGAGACGTTCTCTCTTTCACATCTTGAGAGACTTAAAAGTCTTCGTGCCAATCAGTTACCTTTTGTTTCACAATGACACCATCCGCTAATGTTAGTTGCATTTCTAACTTTTGGAAGAATATCTATAGATTCATTCCATTTAGTGAAGGCCTCGTAAGTGTGTTGGCGATCAGTTTGCCTTGTTGGAAGCCATTGTTGCACTTGCAATATTTGTACAAATGATGAATTTTGAGTTGGTTCCTGTCCAGAACATCAGCATGACCACTGATGCGACTATCCATACAACAAATGTAGGTTTTCCTTTCTAATGCATCCCCTTGGTATCATACATTATATTTACCATTACCAAATTTCTAATTTATCGAGATGTATTTCTGAAAATACGTTATGCCATAAACCCCTTCGGCGTGTTCCAAATAGTGAAAACATGGTCATATTGCGTAACAGATAGGTTGTGAATATCGTAGTTTGGTATTATTTCTTTGTACAAAAACAAATGGTGATGATGTCACTTGATATTTCTTAATAATTGATAAATTTCGTGACGTATCTCCATTTCTGATGAAGTAATACATTGTGCTAATTTTGTGTTTGCAGGGCTTGTATATGAAACTAAGTCAACGGAGTGCTCAACCTGCATTTGTGCCATCCTTAGTGTAACTTCTTTTGTAAGTTTGTATCTATTTACTCACTGCAAACTTATGATTGATCTTGTATTTTACCACGTATTGAAAGAAAGAACTTAGTTTTACGAGCTTCTTCCGTCCTTTTTCAATTGCTATCTGATCCAGTTCGATTGGCCATTATATATTTAGGTGTGTATACCTCGCAGTCTTTGAATTTTAATTGTGTTCAGTGAGGATTAATGACAGTATATTCACTAAGGCACGTGCTATCGCGCGTGCTAAGCCGTTATGTTCAACCTATTTTTTATTACATTGATCTAGCTAAAAATTTGAACAAGAGATAAATACATTGCTTAATCATATGTTTAATTGCTAAATTCATGTAATTACATCATGATGTAGAAAAACGCAGATATTCAAATAGTTCGTTCATTACACACAAATAAAATAGGATCTAGGTTTTCAATAACAAACATGTAATGTACTGGTGTATTTGTGCAGTAGAGATTATTAGTGGACACGTTGAAAAATGGAAAATAACGTGGGGTTTATTATTTCTTAACAACTCAAAGTAAAAGGGGAGATATAGGTTAACTCCAACAACCTTCAAATGCCAGTAAAAGGTGCGATAGTAGGATAATTTCAAAGGTAGCCTGCGCTGATAAAGATAACCGCAGGGCCCTGCTTCTTAAGAATACCTTTATTTGCAAATTTGCGCTGCCCACTGTTTAAAGTGTGAAGTCTGGTCCATATTTTTGCATTGCAACCATGAAACGTGTTTATGATCTTTAAAAGAAGCAAAAACAAAAACAAACGAGAGAGATAATGGTACACTAACAGGTTATATGCAGATTGTAGATTAAAAGCACAAGTAGCTGAATCTGAAACCTGTGAATCCGAAAAGAAGATTCCTCAAGTTTCCACATCATTACTGTACTGACAACAACATCTCAGGATTTTACAGGCCATGCAACAAAATAATAGGCAAACACAAAATATAGAATAGCCTGACAAAAACAAACTATAGATACTACTGCACTAACTGTGAACAAATTGGGTCTCAACAAGCAGCTTCGACGCCATCTAATTTACAAAAACTCAAAGATCATGTATTCCTTAAAGAAGCCTTCGTACATCTTTTAAGAAGCCTTTGAAAACTTTGGAAAATAGATGACAAAACTGTTTGTTCTTCATGGATTTATGAACACAACTAGGATATATAGAAGAAACTAAAGAAACAAATTTTTGAAGGGTACGGTAATTTGCACCCTATCATATATATATATATATATATATATATAATGAAGAGCAAAATTTCAAAAACAGGCTATTAGTGCGAGCGAAACAAAAACAGGGAGTGTTTCACAATAAATAGTAGTAATTAGACATTTTGACATACAGAAGTGCCATGCTTTTTTGAACTAGATTTATTCTTTCATGAGCCAAAAAACAATAGCTCCTAACACATGGAATGCTGACATGACCTCTCCCCAACACTTCTAGTAGAAATTCACTTTGTCCACCAAAGAGGGAAATGTTTACCCTCAGCTGGTACACCACCACTAAAACCAATTTAGCAGTTCCCTTGTTAATCTCTGAACATTGCTTTGCGACATTCTAAGTGGCATATGTCCCTTGTTTCTCTTCATGTATAGCTCTTTGATAACCATGCTATGTATCTAAGGCTGTCAAGATGGATGACCTGTTTCAGTTGAACAATTGCTGGGAGTTCTTCTCTACAGTTACAACGTTAATTTGAGTGAATCCTTATGTCACTATGTCATAATTTTCTCCTCATCTATCTCCTAACCTGCATCTCCAAACAAATATCTTACCTGATAGACGTTCTACTAGTTAAATTAGTACTAATTTATTTCAATCAATAAGCCTATATGCTCAAAGTAACATTTTTGTATTTATTTGTATATTTGGGATTTACATGCATATATGATGTAGAAATTTCAAATTCTACAGCTCTTATGTGTGTTAAATTCTTGTAATGAGATAAGACTGGGCAATATGGTACTAGACTGATAAAGTTGTATCCTTTATCAATTTGTTGTAGTGCACCTGCTGGAACCAATAGAAGGGGTGGCCCAGGGGGCTGAATAAAGTTTGTAGTGTTTCACCTTTACTCTAGGCCATAGTTGGCGAGCGAGCCTTGCCAAGGTCTGAGGTAAATGTATCTTTTCCACAATGACTTTTGTTATTTATATTTTCACAGAAGCATTTATATATATATATATATATATATATATATATATATATATCTGTTGGTGTGTTTTGTTCAGATTGTGAAACAGCTGCCGGCATACATAAGGAAAAACAATCTTCAAGATCCAAGCAACAAGAGAAAAATAATTTGCAACAATGAACTACGTTTGGTGTTTGAGATAGACTGCACGGATACGTTCAAGTTGAATACACTTTTAGCTAAGCATATCACTTCTTTTGAACCTAAGAGTATGTATCTGTTGTAAACAATGCAATTTTTGTAGCTCTCACGATATATTGAAGGAAATTATATATGCATTTTTTGGTTGTAGAAGAAGAATTAGGTTCAGAATCCAAATGACAAAAGGTGGAAAAGGATGTAGATTCTGCAACTGAAACTACAAAAACTGAACCATCACCTCTTATGGTGATATCTGATACACTCGAGAGGTTTATTGGTACTGGAGCAAGAGAAATGTCACAATCAAAGGCTTTATATCGTGTTTGGGAGTACATAAAGGCTAACTAACTTGAGGTAAACCCTCCATAATTTTGTAGTGTACTAATTTTTGGAAAGGAACATGTTGATTTGTGTCTAACTTTTGGAGTTCTTTTAACGTTCTCTATATTCAGGACCGTCTAGATACTATTGCGATTATTTGTGATCGATGCTAATCTTCAAGAGCTATTTGGACACGAGAGTCTTTCCAGTTAAATGGTATCTCTGTTGCTAGTGCCACATTTTCACTTTGGCAGTCTTTGTTGGTTAGTATTAAACTTGATGTACATTGATCTTTGTATTATCTTCCCTTGAAATGGTAGAATATACTATTTGTCTTTTTTGGTTCCAACTGTAAATTTAATTATTTTCATAACTAAAGAGATTTCATATTAAAGCTCATATAGTCATTATTGAAATAGGGAAAATACCAGTGAAATAGAAGATACCGAACAATAACGAGGCCTGCTAAAGGACAAATAAAGATGTTATCTAACCACGTGGGCCAAAAGCAAGAAATACAAGATGCAAAAAGAAGGCCCAACACACTTATTAACAAAATGAATGACTAAAGAGGGCTCATACACTCCTCCAAACCTGTGTAAGATTGACATGGGTACGTGTGTCAGTGTCTGACATGGGTAGAGGGTGTCGGGCACAGCGATTTCAAAATATGTGAAAACGTAGACACAACCTTATACCGAATAAGATAGTATCATTCTTCATGTTTCCTATATTGTGTATTATTATATGTGAATGTATTATGAATATATAATTACAGTAGTAGCCTATAAATTAATTTACAACTAATAACAAACATAAAACGATGATAGTAGTTAGTAGAGCTGAATAACATGTATAAGAATTGGAAACCTCTAAAAGTTAATGAGTTAAGTGAGAAGTGTACGTTGGAGTGTACACACGAGTGTCGGTGTGTCCGACACGCTTGGACATGTTTTTTTAGGTATATGGAGTGTCCATGTTACATAGCTCCAAACCATCGTAAAGAATAAGCCTTTAATCACCGCTCACTTTCTTGATACTCCCTACTCAAAATACCGCATTTGTCGAGGAAGATGGTTAGAAAAATAATGAAGTATACTCCATTTCTCTAGCGTATAGAGAGTATCATGTAGACTATAAATTTGCAGAAAAATAGATTTTACGAGAACCACATTTTGTGTGTCAGTTTTTGTAATGATTATTTTTAATGTTTATAAAAACTCTTTCTAACGAGCTAGGGTAGCTATTTCAGATGCTTTAAATCCACTTAATTAGTATGATTGGCGGGGACTCTGGGTGAAGGTAAAAGTCAAGTCAGGGATGCATTGAATTATTGTTTAGCCTTCTTTTAGTTTTCAACCAATCGAGTACTAGAGAAATCTAAGAACATTAATTTTGGTTTAATTTTTTCACTGCTAGGACGCATACTCAAATTTCTATCACTTTTTTGCAACTGCAAAAGAAACCAATCTTGTACTACCGTCTGAAAATCATATCCTTTTTATCTGAAGATTTTCCAACTATATTAGGTTGACTTTAAAACTCTCATAAAAACTGACAACATTCTCTTGTTTTGCAGATACACGTTGTACATGGCTCAGTTGTGACCTCCCATGGTACAGCAAAACGAACTGTCTTATTCTTTTGTTTATCTTTTCTTGTCTTGGATGGTTAGATGTTAAGATGTTCATACAACTTGGTAATATATGAGCAGAATGAAGTAACACTCAGAGTCTACTAGTAAATAACGTATTAATATTTTGCGTCTTTGTCCTGGCTTTAGGTTTTTGCACAATCTACTTTTTATCTCTAACCGCAGAAAACTGTTCATGCCTCCATTTTGTATGTATATAAATATTTCTACTTCAATCTTATGTTGTGTTGTGAATTGTATGAGTCTATTTTGGTTGTTCCAGGTTTATGTGCTTTTGTGCTGTGTTGCTTCGTAGTAGTTTTGTTGTTGTGTATTGTATGAGTTAAAATCATATTTGTACCTATACTGTGTGAATATCGTATGTGTTGTGTTATTAGTCGAAAATATCTGAAGGTACTCATCCTAACACAGGTAATGAGCCCTTGAATCTTCCGAAAGCTAATTAAGTACCAAAATCACAAGTTTTTTTTTCTCAACTTGAACAATGAAGAAAAACTGAAAATCGAAAGAATACAAGAAAATCTGGAAAAAAGGATACAACCACAAGTATGATTGGTATGCGATCACACATTCACACCATACAAGAGTACAACTCTATCTTTGTTTGAAGCAATGCAACCCCATGACTGACTCTTTAGTTGTCACAAGATTCATCACAAGATCTCATATAGAAAGAAAAAAAACAAAAAAAAAAACCCAACAATATGGTTGGGTATTAACCGTTCATCTTCCATGGCCCAAGCAATTTGGGCAAAAAAATGAAAAAATGAGTCCACCGTTGGATTTTAGAATTTGTCCGAAAAACTTGATCTTAGCCGTTGATTTCCCAAATCGATCTCGAGGTGCCTCTTGATGATTTGAAGATCATGTCACTCCTCTTTATATACAATTCCACCATTTTTGATCCCCTATTATCCATTCTCTCTTCCAACGAAACATCAATAACGAAAAACAACAACTAAAGCCGAGTTTCAAAAATGAAAAGCACCAATTAAAATGAATTCACAAAAAACTATACTACCACATTCAGATTCCAAGAAACCACAAATGCAACTTTGAATTTTTTTTATGGACATTTATCATTTTTCCAATAAATACAAATACGGTTCACACTTAATGCCTATATATTTTCTGAGTACAACAGTCTTGCATGCGTGTTAGTGTATGCCTCAGTGCTCATAACTACTAGTATACCTTAGGTAGTCTGGAAGCGACTGGAAATAGCCGTATGCGCAGATGTGATTGCAGCAATAAAGAGATGAGGAAAGAGAAAGAGATGATGAATAAGAAGGGAAAAGATTGGGGAAAATGTGAGAGAGAGAAATCAGTGAAGAGTAAGAATGTGAATAAGAGATTTGAAGAAGAAAAAGAAAGATGGAAAAGAGTGACAGTCATACAAATAAAATCTCTAACATGTGTTAATGTTAACAATGTTTATTGCAAAAACACCCTATGATTGATTGAAGACGTTGTACCCGAAAAAAATCAATGGAACCTTAGTGAAGTTTATAGAAACTAAGAACGTTGTAATAGCATAAATAAGTAAATCAACGGAAATACTTTAGTATAACACAAAACCATGTAAATTGCCATTTGACTATAAACCTATCTAAAAGATATGGAACAAGTACAATGACAACTATTAGGGCCTCTAGAGTCCAGCTGCGTATTAGGGTAGGGTCTCGAAATTGGAGAATTGAATTGCACCGTAGAATTAATAGCCAAGTCCTACTATTCACTCAAAGCCCTACTATTCACCGTAGAGCTAGTAAGTATCATTTACAATATTACAGGCCAAATCACACAAATTACAGGTAGTGATAGTACTTTACAACTCGTATCATTTAGAGCATCTCCAACAGAAGGTATGTTATTCCGATTTTGGATACTAGTATCGTGAATAGTATACCACTTTGCTCCAATAGATTTCTCTCCAAATTCAGTTTTTAATTCAAATTGGGACTCACAATATTATTTTATGTAAGAGAGAGAAGATTTTTATTAAAAATTGTGACTCACAATCTCTCTATTAAAATGGCACGATGTTTTTGCCACTTTGGACAAGTCTGTCCTTATGTCTAGAGATAAAGATGGGTCGGGGTGCGTTGTTGACGCCTCAAGGAACGTACAAGGAGGGGCAGTTCTGAAAATTTAAGTTTTAAAACTAAAGTCTAAAAAAAAAATCTAAACTTCTCTTTTCCTCCCTAAGTGATGGAAACTAATCCTAAAAAAAAAAAAAAACAAACTTAAAACCAGCGCTCTCTCCGACTCTCAACATTTTGTAATTCAATCGATTGTCTTTCTCTCTACGTTTTGTTACTTCAATTTCGCCTTATGTTTTTGATTTGGTTGGATTTGCACACAATGATTTTTATTTGGTTGGATTTGCACACAACTATCATCAAGAGTGCAGATATGAAAGATGATTTGCAGAAAGAAACCATCGATTGCGCTATCTCCATAAGTTCTTTCCAACCCTTTTTCGCCATTACATTTATCCCAAATTTGAGATCTCTATTATTAGCATTGTAATCGTTGTTATTGAATCATTCAATTGTTTGATAAAACCAGGCATTTGAGAAGCACAATGTAGAGAAAGATGTGGCTGAACATATCAAGAAGGAGTTTGATAAGAAGCATGGACCGACTTGGCATCGTAATTCGGTAAACCCATTACCCCAATTTCTAAATACTGTAGTATTACAATTAGTGAAGGCATTTTGTTTATCAGGAATGAACTTGACGATTTACTTGAAAAGAAAACAAGATCATTGAATCCATTTACATTGGGTTGGCAGCTAAAATGCTCAAATTTTATATTAGAATGTTGTCAGTGGTTTAAGTTTTAGTGATTATACCTCGCCTGATCAGTGTCATGGACTCAAATGATGGAAATAAAATTTTGGTTGAATTGATTTTAGCGGGGGTTAATTGAGGTGTGTTCATATAGTATTTTGTATGTAATAAGGGCCAATTTTTTTTTTAGGCAACTACAACTATATCATTATACAAAAGTTTTAGTAGGGGATGAAATTCTTACAAGAGATACATTTTATAGAACCATTAGATATCTATCATTGATTGGAGTGGTTGAAGCTCAAGAATTTGACACAATAGTTTGGCGCACAAACTATTTTAAAATCCTCCTTTTTTGCACAATTATGAGCTCAAATCTAGGGGTGGCAATGGGTTGGGTTTGGAGAGGGTGGAGCAATACCATCCTCATACCCGCAAAATTACCCTACCCCCAAACCCGTCCCAATACCATTTAACTTAAATAGGGAATACCCAAATCTACCCCGTTTAAATTTGCCTATACCAAACCCGCCTCTGCACCCATTTAATACCCGTTTAAAAATCATAAATCACCTGTATAAAAAAAATGAGTTGCTAGGAATAAGAGATAATTCTTCATTTAATCTTTAATAGAATGAGTAAAAACGAGGCGAGAATTAGAGGCAATTTAACCCTCACTTGAGCCAACTGAGGATCAGAGGCAATTTAACCCTCACTTCTGCATTGAGCTATAACTGAAAATATGTCTTTAGAATTAGGTTGAAATGAAGCCAGCTAGTTTCGATAGGTCTGTATAAGAAGAGAAGCTGATGGACAGATGGAGGTTGAAATAAAGTTATAAAGGCAGGACTGTAGGAGATGAGGAAGTAACATGTCTTCTGTCTTCAGAGTTCAGAAATTAGAATTAGGTTTAACTTCTATGTAAGGGTATTCGCGTCATATCATGTATAACTGGCTCGGGTGACGGTGCCCCATTTATTTAAGCCTTAAACCAGACCCGCCCCATTAACTAAATGGTTTTTTTTTTCTTAAACCAAACCCACTCCATACCCGCTATAGTCATACCAAACCCGCCTCATTAAGGGTGAGGCAGATTAAATTGCCAGCCCTACTGAAATCTATCCAAATTTGTTATCCCTCTTTAATATTTCCAATTTCTTTAGAGATTTCAATGTTTTCTTGGATGAGATTCATCAAATTCTGATAAAATTATGAGATCGAGTGCTGGAAAAGTTTGGAGCTTGATATAAATCATTAATGGCAATGAATTTAAGCTCTCAAATGGAGTCAAAGAAGAGATTGAACAACCAAACAAGCTATGTTTTGCTAACAAACCTAAATCCAACAAATCCAAACAAATCTTTAACAATGACGGGGATGATTCAAGCACAATAGTATGAAGCAAGCACTTCAATACAAATTAAGATAGTTGTTGATGAATAAAGATCAAAATTTGATGCAAAATAACAATTTTAGAGTAAAACTAAAACCCCAAGAACTTCAAACAAAAACCTAGAAATTACAATGACTTGGAGGTCAGGAAGGGCTGACAAAGCCTCGAGATTCACATCTTGACTGCCATTTTGGGAAATAAATTTGTTAAGGCCAAATAACAAAAAAACCAACCCTATCCTCCCCGACTAAAATCTTCACCTCTTCTCTCTCCGATTAAAAATTTTACTCTTTCAATAAAGAAGCGTTATCCTCAAAAAAAAAATCTATGATCTCTCTCTTTCTCTCCCAACGCTTTTAATCTTCAAGGTTTCGAAGGTTCTCTAAGCTTCCGTATTCATTCTGTAAGGTTTGATTTGAGTTCAGGGATTGATGGTTCGTCCATCTTTCTTGATCATTGTCTTTGGATCTACGATTGGACCTGAAATTCTTGGTATACTCTAAAATCAACATTGCTTCTGCTTATGAACTAAAGCTTTGATTGTAATTTATTTTTTAAGTTAGACTTGATTTGGTTTTCGATTCATTCTCTTTAAATCGAAAAAATATTTTTTCTCCGATGAATGATCTACAATTTGTAGCATCATTTTCTGAATTTCTTATGCTTTCTTATGATTTCTTATGCTCTCGGATTGCACAATTCTCTTTAAGATGTTTGTTCGAGTTTAATCTCAACAGATTGTAAGAACCAGAAATGGGAATGTTCTTGGTTTAGGGATAAAAAATTCTTCATGGAATATGCATTATTCCCTCAAAATGTCACGGTTAAACTTAAGCCTAACTAAATAGAGCGGTTTTATTCCATTAGCTTCAAAACTCGATTATTTCATTAATATCAATTTGTCGAAATCGAAACTTGCTGCCAAGTTTTAGACAGTACGATAATTAACTAAGTAGAAAATATGTGATGCCAGTTTGTTAGCACTAATGTGTTTTATGTTCATGCTGATGGCCAGCTTGAGTCTATTATAGATGACATACATTCATAAAAGGTTATGATCTTAGAAGGTCAGTAACTTGCGTAAAAAGCAATATAATTACCTTTAGAGTTTCTTAGGAGCCCATCATAGCCCCCTCGATCTTCACTCAAATCATCATCGATCGATATCGAACATCCAACTTTCAACTTAAGGGGGAGGCTAGGTGCACCAAATCAAGTTCGGGCAAGTGTCTTTGTTACTCTAATAGTATGTGATCTTGGATGTGTTGTGAACTAACTTTTCATAAGTGTGTTCTCTCTCAATCATGTGGAAAACTAATGCAAAAGATTTACATACATCACTGAACAATCCAAACATGATATACTTGAGCACATAAGGTAACAATAGCACTTGAGTCGAAGCAGCTTCTACGCTCAGGTTTGCCAGTAATTCCACATTTCCCAAGAGTTTTGCATTAGGGCCAATAAGTCTACATAAGGTAAGAATTGTGCTCTTCATTAACATTTTCACTGAGCTAGCAAATACATGAAGTATTAAGTAAACTATAATTTACACATATAACTGTGTCTGAAATATTATAATCCAAAACTATACAATAGACAACAACATAAATCAATATATGTTGTAGACTTCATTTCTCTAAACAATTTCACAAGATCTTTAGAGACCATCACCTGGGATAGTGGCTCAAAAAGATTGTTGCATAACAATCATTTGACCTTTTCCCATTTAGATGCAATGGACCCTGAGATCATCATAACATTACCCCTCTATTCACAAACTAAATAAATATTGGACCAAGTGAAAAGATCTAAGCAATGAAGGTTATGGCATTATTTCTAAAATATCAAGAATAATTCAGGTATAAGTTGATCCTTTTATAATTAGTTTCCTTGCATTGGTTTTATTTAGGAATAATATGTTTTTTTGTCATGTATTTTCTTATATTAGTTTTTTTTGAAACATCATGGATTTTAGTATCCAATTAACAAAGCAAAAGATTTTAGATTAGCTCACTAAAGTGATTAAGTGAGGCAACGAACATAAACACAAAATTTAGTTTAGTATGTTGATTAATAGTGGTAGATATTAACATTGGAGATGATGGAGTATAACAGTATGTGCTTCATATATAACTATCCTAAATGATCTAGATATCTCACAGATTTTACTTAGTTGTTGCTTCACATCTTAGCTGTTTGGTTCCTGTTTGCAGTTGAAATTACAATAGTTAAAAAACCCTCTTCAATTAAAGGTTTCAATTTTCTAACTTTGTTTTTATCTTAATTCATCTTTCTTATATACGATATCTTATCTCCTATATGTACTAGCTTTACATTTTAACTTTTTTTAGAGAAAAAAGAGTTGATATTTTATGTGTATTTTATGATAGTGATGATTGGAAGGGTATGATACAGATAAGATGAGGGGATTGATTATTATACTTTATGGATATATAGTCATTTGGCTTTTGGAGCAGAGAATGTTGAATTAGAGTTTATACTGACTTGGTTTCAATTTTTAATTAAAGGTTTCAATTTTCTAACTTTGTTTTTCTCGTAATTCATCTTTCATACATATGATATCTTATCTCCTATATGTACTAACTTCGTATTTTTACTTCTTTTAGGGAAAAAAGAGCTGATATTTTATGTGTATTTTATAATAGTGACGATTGGAAGGGTATGATACAGATAACAGATAAGATGAGGGGATTGATTATTATACTTTATGGATATATAGTTATTTGGCTTTTTGAGCAGAGATTGTTGAATTGGAGTTTATACTGACTTGGTTTCAATTTCCTATTTTAAAGTTAAATTAAGTTTTGAGTTAGCTGATAATTCTTCTATTTTGTGCCTATGCTTCTCTCTTCCTATGAACTTTAAATCATATGTAAGGTTTAAAGTTTTTTATCCAATAAGATCAAATAAGGCAATTATTAGATTAATTGGTGTTCTTTGAAATACTTACATGCCTATATTTGACTTGATGCAGTAAAGCATAAAACCATCGAGCAAATTTGCGTCACCCGAGGCTGCAAGGCTACTATACATATGAGGTTCTCTTAGTCAATCTCTTTCATTTTATTTTTGCACATTTTAGTATTCCTTGATTAGTTTCATTATCCTATTGAATTTAAATTGCAAATCTAACATTAAAATGGAGATGCTCAATTGGATATGTTTAGTTTCATTTCTTCCTGAACTGAAGTGGCAAATCAAACATTTTAGGGATTATCTAATGGACCAATTTTATCTGAATACATGGCTTTCACAATATTGGTTCACATTTAGGATTAAATAAATAGTCAAGTTCGGTGTAATATATATCAAATTTAGATAATCGGAAACTATTATTTCCATTCATATGGACACATATTCTGTCTCACTCTAGACATTTATAACTGGCTAAGAACACCCCATTCTGGATTTACTCTCACTACCTCTAAGGCGAATAAAAAATAGTTATATGGTATCTCTATGGATAATTACAAGTTTGTTGATTCTATCTTTTCTTTTCTTTTCAGGATTCTGGGAGTGTGTGATGAAGAAAATCAAGGGAAATATATTTGTAGTAGCATATCATAGATACTACTGACTTTTTCTCCCTCTCTTCTATGGTTTCAAGTACCGGGGACTCCTGAGGCAAATATACTTGCAAGTTGAAACTGTCAAAGCTATAGGTATATCTTAATCCATTTCTTTCAAATAAACCAAATGTATTATC
Organism: Kingdonia uniflora; assembly: GCA_014058105.1. Taxonomy (NCBI): domain Eukaryota; kingdom Viridiplantae; phylum Streptophyta; class Magnoliopsida; order Ranunculales; family Circaeasteraceae; genus Kingdonia; species Kingdonia uniflora. The sequence goes on along the minus strand of JACGCM010000310.1, from coordinate 555,074 downwards.
TGTTTTTCTACTTCCATTTTCACATAGTTAATTTGTTTCATAAAAAAAATGTTAAGATACACAAAATTAGGTGGTCTAGACATTCATATATGTTATTATATTCCACCATATACTTTTTGCGAGAGGAGCTACTCAAATTTAGCAATGGAGTAATTGAATAACTTCTCGAAACATTATGGCATCACTCAGATGCTATTATGTGTTACTCCTTGAAGTAAAACAAAATAATTTAAGTAAAAAAAAGGTGCCAGACTTATAAAAATAGAATATTTTGTTTGTTTATGTTTATACAATATTTATTTACTTATGACTATAGTCACCTTATCTTTGTGCACGTATTCCCCTCTACTTAAACACTAAGCATATTACATCGTATAATATACTTTTTTTTTTTTTTACCGGCAGCAAAACTCAAGCTATATGTATATCATAATCCCTTTTCTTTCAAATAAACCAAATGTACTATTTGTTGTTGTTCATTTCCACATAGATAATTTGTTTCATAACAAAAATGTTAAGATATACAAGATTAGGTGGTCTAGACATTCATATATATTATTATATTCTACCATGTATTTTTTGCGAGAGGTGCTGCTCAAATTTAGCAATAGAGCAAGTGAATACCTTCTCAAAACATTATGGCATCACTCAGATGCTATTATGTGCTGCTCCTTGAAGTAAAAGAAAATAATTTAAGTAAAAGAAATGTGTCAGGCTTATAAAAATAGAATATTTTGTTTGCTTATGACTGTAGTTACCTTATCTTTGTGCACGTATTCCCCTCTACTTAAACACTAAGCATATTGCAACATATAATATACTATATTTTTTCTTTACAGGCAACAAAACTCAATGTATTTACAACATATCAACAACCAAAATACTCCAAAATGGACAAATCAATGATGAAGGTAATTTGCTATTGAATAATATTGTGAGCCAATATTGTGATCAAAAATAATTTACACTACAATAAAGTAATAACCTAACGTGGTTATTACTAACATAATCTTTAGATGTACCTTTTACGCTAAATATGGTTTTTGATCATAGAATCCAAAACAATGACGTGTTATAATACTAAATGTTATAAGCATTATGGAAGGACTAGATAATTCTTTGTCAAGTAGTCCTTATTAAAGGTTCTTAACTTTTTTTATTCTTGGCTCTTGAACTTTGTTGTGTTTGCTTGGAAACTTAAGCATTTGAAGAGGCATAAGCAAAATTTGATGAATGTGATACAAATAGTCTTATTAGAGTTTATTGTTATAGTTATTTTTAAGGATATATTGACATTTGATTTTGTAACTAACATGCTAGAAAGTTATACTTGAATCTTGGATTAGGATGAGGAAAAATTGCATCTCTTTTGTCTCATTGAATTTTTACATGTATTTTATAGTTAATTCATTTGTTCAATAGAATGAGCGTACATGTTTTCCCCGAATGCTTCCAATTATACAACAAACATAGTGTATCTTGAAGTACTATTATAGGTATGCAAAAAATTTACATATAGTTTATCTCATATCCTGCAATCCATATCATATTTTTCTTCCAGTAAAAGAATTATTATCATTTATACTCCAATTATACTGGATAATTACAATACTTTCTTATACTTATCCAACTATTTCGCTTAACTATGTAGATTCAGATTGAATTCGGGGATAACTAATAATTTTGTTTATTATACTTGCAGAGGCAAACGTGTACAAATAGTTCCTTATCCTTTGAGCTACAGGAGTAAATATGATAACAACAAATTATAGCGTATTATGAAGTTGTAATATTTGAATTTAGACATTTTTTCTATATTGTAGTAATTAACTAAACATGTTTGACCATTTTTCAGTTTTGAAGTATTTTGAATGTTTTGAAATGATTAAGATAGGGCGGATTAGTGTTTTGTGCATATTGATGGGGTGTAGATGTGTTGAATGATTGTTACATAGGTTTATGAATGTTTTGCTGGTGGTTTTTATCAATAAAATAGGGAAAATGTTGTTCAATTTTTTTGAATTGTTATACAAGTTTCTCAATGATTTACATGTGGTTTATACTCCATCAAATAGGAGAAGTGTTGCCCATTTTTCTTTTGATTGTTATACAGGTTTTTGAAATAATTTACAAGTGGTTTATGGTCTATAAAATAGGGAAAATGATGCCAAATTTTTATGTAGAATTTAGAATACCGATTAAGATTTGTGTCGTGAAATTGCAAGAGTTTTAGAGAGGTTGAGCTAAAAACATTTAATTTTTTTTTTCTTTGTTAGTAACTATTGACAATTCGACTCAAGTCATATTCGATAGTGCCTTAGGCACGCTAATCGAACTTCAAAGCGGTATCCTTGGCGTGACACGGGTAACAATATTATTAACTTGAGCATTCGTGCGTAGCACAAACTCGTAACCTAGTCTATATATTATCCAAGAAAGGTGTTTTTCATATAGACAAGTTCGCCCACAAGAGAAAGACAAAGAGGGATTGAGATTTAATGACAGGGAGCGATGGACGGACCAGATCCTTTTACCTATTAGAAGAGAAAGGGTAAAAAGGTAGTTTAGTCTAAAGCCCTCAAGTCTCTCTTTCTCAACACGTCTCTATCTCACGTCTCTCTCTCTCCCTTTTTTCCATGCCCTCTCTCCAACTCATAACCGTCTCTCTCTTTGCCAACGATTTGAAGGTATAATCCTCTGTACTTGGGGTTTTGATTTAAACTCAACGATTTGAAGGTATGGTCACATCTTCTCTTCCTCATACTTTGATTTTGGTATCTCTCTATCTTATTGTTTTCTGAGTTTCTGAATTGTACATGGGTTTCTAAATGGGGTTTAAGAGATTATGAATTGTACATGGGTTTCTGAGTTTCTTATTTGAAGGTATGGAGTCTCAAAATTGGGGTTTCTGAGTTTATGAATTTTTGAGTTTTTGAGTTTTTGAATTGTGTTTCTGACTTTACGCTCCCTACGAATAAAAATTTTTTGAAAATAAATATTTAGTGAATTGGAAAATTTTGAGGATAGTGTGTTAAAAATGGATTACCAAAGCTGACAGCTATACTGAAGCACTTGGTAGTTTCAACAATTTCCTTAGATAACGCCAGAGAATAAGCACAAAACCTGTACCTTTCGCCTGCAAGATTTATAAATGTAAGAATAATCATAATTTGTTTAGTGTAGAATTAAATCTGACGTAACTCTGGATGTTAGCACCTGACAATAGTGTAGAGAGCATCCAGGATGACCGGAAAGACCAGCATAATTTACTATCTTCACTCTAGGATGAGAAGAAAAAAATTCAGCAATCTTTTGTGCATCCTCCTGCACAAAACATAAATATAACAAGAATAACTACATGTTTAACGCGATTGAAGAACATAAAAAGATGTGTCCAATAAAACCAGTTAACAAATTTAGAACTTAGAAGGAAAACAACAGGGCGAAATAAAATGTGATTCTAGACGCATATCAAAACAGAACAACAACAACAACAAAAAAGCAGTTGCAAAAATTAGTTAGTTAGGTTTGTGTAAACTATATTGATATCGTTTAGGAAATCTAACTTATATTATTGCCTATTTCTGTAATGACCCTTAACTTCAGCATAGTTATTGATTGTATCTGAGTGAGTTTATTTTGTAGCGGCAGTGTAACTTAAACTGCCCTTTCTACAACGGAAAGTTAAATATTTCTTCAATACTGTTTTTTATTTGACACTGAATACGTGTTAGAATGCAAATTATACTGTTTTTCACTTGATATATGAATACGCGCAAGAATACATCTAATATTTTTATTATTTTGGATAAGACAGTGACAATCAATGAAGTCGTAACTCATGTCATGAAAAATATTCAAACTCAATTTTTAAGATCAATAATTATCGTACTCTTTGACTCTTTTGTTACTTTGGTTATGAAGTTTCATTGGAAATAATGTTCTTAAGCCAGATATCAGATTAAATCGAATTATGACCACCTAAAAGCTTTATATACAATCCATACATCTAAGACTTAATTCTTATAAACCAAACTCACTTCCCATGTCTATTGCCAAGTTTTTCATACTTTTCTTCTTCATCATAACTTTATCTAATGGTGAGACTGCAACAAATGGAGATAATGTGGATTCTAAATAGGCAGTTATCGGGTCTATAATTCATATTAATTCCCGTATGGGAAAAGAAGAGAAAATAACCATGGAAATAGCAATTAAAGATTTCAACAACATCTCAAGGAACAGCCAGAAGTTGGTTTTAAATGTACGCGATTCCGCTGGGGATCCCTTCTAAGCAGCTTCCTTAGGTACCGTTTCTTTGTTGCGATGAACAATATTATTAAGGTTCACCTTAGATACATCACATACGTTCGCTTATGATTACTTTAAACGAACCTGAGTATGAAATTTAGCAATATTTATGATAACATGGTTCATATTTTACTTCAATCTTAGGTAGTTGGGTTTTTATGAAGTTTGTGAAGGTTTGGGTTTAGGTACTTGGGGTTGCTTGCATGTATTGGGTTTCAAGAGCTTCATTTATCCATTACTTGGTCAGTAGAGTAGACAGGTTATGGGAAAGTGAAGTATTTTTTTGACGTAGAAATGTTTGTATGGATATTAGTGTTCTTTATAGTATTTGTTTGTATGGATATAGTATATGTGAAATATTTATGAGCTTTAGTGCCAAAGGCGCGTCGACGTATTTATCGTGGCGAGTCACGGGTAGTACTAGTATTCTTTTATTAGAGAGAGAAAAGAAAGGTAGAGTATAAATATATGTAGAGGATCCACAAAAGTAGTATGCACATACCACTCTCCAAGTTCCGGATTCACATACTTTGGAGGGGTATGGGGGCGAGTATGCTGAACACCATTACCCTGTTGGAAGGAGTTTTTGCAAAAATATGTGAAAAGTGTAGCAGCATACAATGTTGTTGGAGATGCTCTTACAACATTACAATTCCTGATAATCCTCCACACTAAGAGCATCTTCAATAGAAGGAGTGGGAATCATCACACTCACCCCTTAAATCCCCTTCAATAAGCGAGTGGAAATAAGATCCCATTCGCCAAAAAAAAATAAAAAAATTGTACACACTGGGAAAAAATCTTCACTCGACTTAGGTGCCTGTAGTAAAGGCGCGCGCCTATATAACAGGTGCCCAAGTAAAAAACCTGCACGCCTAAACTAAAATAGCGCTATACTGCGTGCTTATAGTAAAGGTGCGTGCCTTCACGACAAACACCTCAAAACTGAGTCTCATTCTCTCATTCCAATAGCCAAACGGCTAGCTTTTCTAAACTCTTTAAAACTTCAATCATTTATTCTCTCAACTCTCAACTCTCAACTCTCAACTCTCAACTTTCAACTTTCAACTCTCATGCTCCCGAAGCTCAATATAGGCCATTAAGATTGCAAAACACCAAACTCCCTTTCCACATCTTTCCTGATCGATTCTTGATGTTTCGCATAATTTTTTTCCTTTTCCGTATACGGTGCCGGGATAGTCTTGACGATCGTAGACCACTTGGGATAGATGCCGTCAGTGAGATAGTAACCAGCGTCATAGGTATGACCGTTAACCTCAAAAGAGACCGGAGACATATTCCCCATAGCAAGGTCGTTAAACAACTTACTGCGCTCAATAACATTGATATCGTTGTTTGATCCAGACATCCCAAAGAATGCATACCAAATCCACAAATCATAAGAGGATGATTGTGGGTTTACGATCCTTCCCGTTGAAGCGCATTGATAAGCCTTGGGGCAATTCTTCCAACCCTAATGCATACAATCCAAACTCCCCAACATCCCCAGAAATCCTCTAGCACTATTCTCTTTAAGCAACCTCTCTACATCCTCTGCGTTCGGTTTCTGCATGTACACCTTGTGGTATAAATTCACCATTGTTTGCCAGAATCTCTCCAAAGACTCTTAACGCCGTACTTTATCTACAACAAAGATATTCATCTTGCGCATACGTGGGGGTTCCATAAGCGAGCATTCGAAAACAAGCGGATTATTTTTCATGCCCCGTTAAACCTAGTGTTTTGGATGCATTTGGTTTGTATTTGAAATAAGAATCATGACCTTGAACGTCTTCAACAATCTTCTCGAATAGCTCTCGCCTCATTCGGTAACGTCGGCAGAAGGTTTTCGCTTTGTATATCGGATTGTCGGTAAAGTAATCTCTCCGCAACAATTTGTTATGAAACCGATGTCCACGATCCACCCATTCACGCCCCTCCACCGAGCCTTCGCCCTTCGACGTACCTTCTTCCCATTCCATGTATAAACACATCAAAGTCGCTTGTTGAGCTTGAAATGCAGTTAATTGTTCCATTTGCTCCGAGTCAGAGTCGGATGAATCGCTTGAATCGGATGAGCTTGATTCCAAACATATCGATAGAATGTGATCATTGGGAAAATCCATTTTAGACAAAAATAGGGAAATAAGGATTTTGTATCGAAAGAAATGGGGATTTTTGTTGTGGACGAAGAGGGATTTCATGAGTGGTTTTGACTAAGTTCTAAGTTGTCGTTCATACATGCGAGTGTCCGTCATGAGACAACACACGCTTTCACGACAGGCGCCTAAAAACTTCACTCCCACACTTTCGTTTTGTGTTATTAGAGTTTACGGATGTGTGGGTGTGGGAATCTCCACACAATAGAAATCCCACACCCATTTCTATTGGAGGAGGTGGTTGATTTATCCAAGTAACTTTTCACTGCAAGAGTTATATCATTCTTCAACAACCAAAACATACATCTATTCCATCTATCTCAACCATGCTGTTACAGAATAAATAAAAAACAAAACATATGTAGTCGGGATGACGGGATGATACGTAGTCTCTTTATTTGAAGTAGATCTAGCTGCTGTGTTTATTTATAGTTATTACATTGGTACAACTTAGAAACACTTTCTCTCATCTGTAAATAACCTCAATTATTTTCTGGAGGTTGACAAACGAGCAATTGACATTATTTTCAGGTTCCCTGACCAAGCGGAAGGGCAAATCATCTCATATGCAAAACAAGCAGTTCTGGTTTTTCAATTAACAGCTTCCACTCATTACAGAATTTGGCAACAGCAGCACCATCCACAACTCTGTGATCAGCCCCAATGTTAACCTGAAACAGCAAATTAACCCATTAGACTGGTCCCAGGGACATATAAGGTTTCAGGGACGCCCTTCAAGTCTAAAAGAAGGTTAGTACCTGTTATTTACGTTAAATTCAACAACAATGGCCTATCCATGGAGAATCTGAATCCATAGTTTTTCAAAATATCATCACAATGTAATTTGTTCTAATATACCTAGTGTCAGTATTTCTGAAATGTTTGCCATTTTTTTTGTAGGAAACTGTAATTTGAATGAAATACCGTAGCCAGCAGTAAAACTTAAAATTATAACATGAACCAATAGACAAGAAGAACAAAGATTAAGGAGCATGCACGCCAGCTCTAAATAAATAACACACTGCTTACATTAACAAATGAGGCAGGATATACACTTCCATCATCTGCAAAGCGAGGATGCTTCTGGATTCGGCCTAGTGCAATGATGGCCACTTCAGGCAAGTTGAGAAGGGGAATGCCAAACTTCCCACCAATTGCTCCAATGTTGCTTAAAGTTATCGTTCCACCAGAGATATCCTCTGAGCTCAGCTTGTTATTTACTGCCAATTTTTGTAACCGTGACAGTTCTTTTGTAATCTGTCAACAAAAATGACACACTTCAATAAGGTATTCTGTATTCTAAAGAAGAAAAGGCAAGCCCATCAAAATGAGATACATATTACATCCTTCATTTACAAGTTAGGAAAGTAGAAAATGGCCAAGTAGAACTTAAGTTAACATAAGAACAATAATATATGCAGTCTTGTTTCCACAAAGCCAATGAAGTCGAAAACCCACAAAAGCATATGAATACTTAAAAGTAAAATAGTTACTTTATTCAGTTATCGAAAAAACAAATCCATCAAGTTTTAGGTCAACCCATAATCAAAATAGTACCAGAGCGAGACACTATTTTTTCAATTTGCTATACGAATAACAAATAGAACTGCTGAACAAAAAAATGAGTATGAGTTCTTTAGCATGTTTATAAATCTAAAATAACTATAAGTTCAAGTTTAAGATAATATTTTGCTTTTCAATTTTGAATAAGTCGACTTCCACCGACTATGTGTCTTTTGTATAGACAGAATATGACTTGGTCGAAACAGATTTGGTGTACCTATGTGTCTAGCATACATGTTGAGCCTAATGAGAAATTCAAAAGAACACCAGACAGGTAGGTAGATAGAGAGGCTGAGAAAGGCTTTAACTCGTGTACAATAAAGAAAGGAGGCTGATATTTCCACGTGACTTTTCAATAGGGACCCAAATTTTTGCCCTCCTATGACAAGTAGATTGTATGGCTACCTGCACAACACTAAAGTCCAACACGTAAAGACCGGTAAGTTTCCCCCCTTTGCACACAAACCCTAATCTTCAACATCTCTCATAAACTTCAATAGGCATCATCTTTGGTACGCTCTAAACCTAATTATCTCCTTCAAATTTGTCTTTAGTGTTCAAAATTATGATTCTTATTTACGTCCTAAGCCTAACTCTCTCATTCAAATCTATTAAAACTATAATTCTTAATTGTAGTGTTTTTGTTCTTCCACATTTGAAATCTGTTTAATGTAATGTTTTTGGCTGAGTGTATACTTTTTGAGCGATTGAATTAGAAATCATGAATTTAGGTCTTTGTTCCTACTCCAATGAAAGTTAAAAATTGTTAGTAAAGTATTGTTTCATACTCTTTGTTGATCGGGAGTTGAAATTCAAAGATTGCAAAAAAATAAAATTAGTTAATGTGCTTGCCTTGTGTTTCATACTCTTACGCCGGGGGGGGGGGGGGGGGGGTTATGTACAAAATCTAAATAAATTCTATGGAGAACGACTTAGCCGAAACTACTCTATCACATATGGTTACTGAAGGTGAAGAAATTATCAGTAACAGGCAAATGCTTCCACCACCGATAAAAGAATTTCCAAATCGAAAGGAGTTGCTTTCATATGTTTCTGAGTTTGCTTCGTCACACGGTTATGCAACATCAATTAGAGACTCAAAAAAAGAGCAGTTTGTGACTATTGGTTGTGATAGAGGAGGTACCTATCGCAATAAACATAATATTCCAATGGAGAGTCGTCAAAGGAAAACTGGTTCTAGACTTATTGGTTGTCCATTTCAAATTATGGGTGTTAAATTGATGAAAGGATCGTGAGTTATGAGGATAAAAAATGGCACACATAATCATGAAGCATCATCCTTCTTTTCGTCGGTTCACGGAAGAAGAATTACTAGAGGTTAAAAGAATGTCTATGGCAGGCATACCTCCTCGACAAATACTTATTATGCTTCATCAAGGTAACCCAAATACTCGGGGAATAGCAAGAACTTTTTATAATGCGTAAGCTAAGATTCGGCGAGAAGAACTAGCGGGTCGCACCCTAATTCAAGCGTTAATGAAAGAACTTGGTGAAGGTGATTTTCTATACAACATCCAATATGATGGAGACGATCGACTAACACATATTTTTTGCACATTCAACTTCAATTAAATTGAGCAAAAGCTATTCAAATGTTTTTGTTATAGATTGCATCTACAAGATGAATAGATTTAAAATGCCATTGTCGGACATCATTGGCGTAACAAGTTTTAACTCTTCGTTTTACTCATGCTTCGTTTTCTTGCAAAAAGAAGAAAAAGGGGATTACATATGGGCACTTAGAATGTTCAAGGAAATGTTAAGTAATGGTTTTGAACCCGCAGTAATTGTCTCAGACAGGGAGTTCGTCCTCATGAATGCTATACAAGTGGTATTTCCTGCAACTACGAATCTTTTGTGTGTGGCACATTGAAAAGAATATCGTTTCTAATTGTAAGCCGCACTTCAAGGAAGGAGATGGTTGGGAGGATTTTTTAAGCGATTGGACTACAGTGATACTGCGTAACCGAATTGGACTATAACGAAGCGTAGAATATATTCGAAGCTAAATATAAGGGAAAACCGCTTCCTGTTAACTACATCAAAAGTACATGGCTACTTCTTATAGAACGATTTGTAAGTGCTTGGACCAATAAGTTCTTGCATTATGGGAATCGTGTTACCTCTAGAGCAGAAGGTATGTATGCAACGCTTAAGAAATATCTTCAAGTATCGACTGGCGATCTCCATGTGGTGAAGCAAAAGATATGCCTTGCCATTGAAAATTCTTTTAATGAAATCAAGACTAAGCTCTCTAGTGAAAAGATCTGAATTCCTTATAACATTTGTGTTCCTTCATTCAAAGAGCTTCCCACTCATGTATCAAGGTACGCGCTGGAAGAACTTTCTAAACATTATAAGTTGGCTACAACTGAAACTATTTTACAAGCTTGTAAAAGGCAATTTATGAAAGTAATGGGTTTTCCTTGTGCACATATGATGCAGAATAAGAAAGATCCAATATGTCTTGATGAGATACACTCACAATGGAGAATTGATATAAGGTCATTCGACGATGTTAATAATGGAACAAGTGACCAAAATTTTGATCTTAAAGATTTATTTAAGGATTTGGAAAGTTGTTATCAACAGTTGCCTTTAGTTCAAAAAGAAACCGTAAGGAACCAGTTGTCTCAACTTGTGGGTACCCCGAGTCCTATAATTCTTGAGCCAATGGTACAATCTCATAAGGGGAGACCATCGAAGTCAAAGAATAAGAAGGTGGTGAACGACGTAAGAAGAGATCGTTCAGCATTCAAGATAGTGGAAAAAGGAAGAAAGTGTCGTATATGCAAAAGGGTGGGTCACAACAGTCGTACATGTCGATATAGTGGGGTTGCTTCTACCCCAAATCCTCATCTGGGCATAGTTGGTAAAGGGAATGAAACAGATTTGCTTGATTTGAATATACTGCCAAGCAAAATAGAAGATATTTCATGGGAGAATGTATAACAGTTGATTCAACTTCTTTTTTAGTTGCATTGTAGAAATAAATCTCATTTTATTGTGCTTCTAATCACCTTTGTTTTGCATTATATTTATTTTATTTTACCTGATGATGAAGCTACAAGGTTCTTATGAAGTCATCTACCAATTCCAAGAAATAAAGCATTAGTAGAAGTTTGTCATCTTTTCTGTTTTGTTAGTGGATCCAATGTTTTTTGAGTAGGAATTTCTCTAAATATGGATTTTTGTAGTTTTCCATTTTCGGATATTAATGGTTGAAGAATTTTTTGATTTCAATTGGAGATTCAATAATTTTGTACATTTAAATGTTATCCTTAGTGATAGTATTGTGAAAGAGAAGCAATCAGAGAGTGTGAAGGGAGAGAAGCAGTTTTCGATGAAAGTCAAATGGTTGTGTGCATTAATGTGCCAATGGCTTTTGGGAGAGGGGCTAGTTTAGAAATAATTTATAAGAACTTAAAACCACAGTAGCCAGTAGGATAAAAACAAAAATTTGGGAAAGGGGTATACTTGTTGAGCATAGGAGAACATTAAAAGAAAAGGAACTTGCCAAATAATTAGATTCCTATCTAAACATCTAAAACTAAGAAGTAAGCATAAGATAGATACTTCATGTCTAGAAAAAGAGAAAAATCAACCTCTAGGATGGATAATGATTGGACCTTCTTTATGTTTGGTACAACTAAACCACATGGAGTAGCCATTGCAACTCCAATGTTGTGAGACCCTGAAAAAGATCAACTGACAATCAAGCATTCACACAATAAATGGTGATATTGAAGAAATTTTGACCATCTTGAAATAGATCATTAGTTCATTACAAAATTATCCAGTAGATTTGCTTGTAAACAATATAATAGCTACTAGTAATATGTATTCTATTTTCTTTATCATTTCAATACATATCGTATCTTCCTTTCACGTGTTAATACCACAATTAATGTACTACACTCTCTAGGCGAGTGCATGACCTTCATGGTTTACATTTTAGTGGACGAGATGCTTATTCACTCGTCAGCTATGTCCTAACATGCTTTCCCGGTTGACTACGACAATCTCCTCCGACAGCTACTAATAAAACTCATTATGACCACAGCTAATAAAAGTCGTGTGAGATATTCCCGGGTCTCAGGAAGTCAGGGTGATGCTAGTATACAACAGCTAAAATGTCTCGGGTGATTATCGCCTCTCTAGTCCAATTTTACATAGACAATGGACCCACTGACATCTACTATGTAACCTTTTGCGCTTTCACACTCCTACACCCGCCCCAAATCTACCACTACTTGACTTGGTCTTAGCCCCACCCATGGGGGTGCAGTGACCTAATAACCGGACAATTCCCTGGACAGAGAAAACACATAAAAGGCAACATGCAAACTGACATAAATACAATTTCCTAGATAAGATAAGGGTAACTAACTGTCTTGTCTTACAAGATTAAAGTTAGTATCTGCCAATATGAAGATTAAGCCATATACTCCTAGCACATATGCAGTTGTCAAGTTTTATCATTCACTAGAATGTTATGAAAACAAGAACTACTTTAGGCCTGGTTAATGCCTCTACATACCTTTTAAGGTGACTTCGTGTGAGTCTTCCAAGAAGGAACTGTTTAATAATGGATGTTTCCTCAATGACATCGAAAGTGACTTTATCAAGAAGGGCAGGTAGGTGTGTTTGACATCTGGATCAGAGTTCTCACTTTTGAAAGCTTCTTTTAGTTCAACAAGAGCATCACAGTTTATCTCTTCTAGATAGTGAAAATGTGGAACTTTAGCAGCCAAGGTCATTGATTTGACCATCGCACGCTGAAATCCCCTGAAAAATAGCATATGTTAATTTCCTTATGAAATGTTTACAGTCATACGTTTCAGCAATAATTCTATGAAGAAACTAACAGCTATTAACATGGACGTTCAAACAGAGGTATCACATCAAAGCACTTGAACATACATTTTCCATTCTCTCCACAATATATGCCTATAATTTGTGTGTACATGAAGAAATAAACATGCCATTACACAAGGCCAAGTATTTAACAGTCCAGTGCCGTGGAAATAGGCATGAACAGAAATGAAGCAATTGGATTGAGACTATGGGAATGGAAAAGATGTTTAATTATTTTCACTTGAACTCTAGACTTTAAAGGTAATGCGCATCTACTTCGAAGATGACTACTAAGATTACGTGGAAAAGATGAATGATTTACCAATGAACTTATACCAACTTCAAAATTTTCCAAACATTAATGCTTGTAAGTGCATCTTCTATTTAGCGTGCAAATCCTCAAGTTGTTTGACTATTTGATCGGCCGCTACTCATAACTAAAAGGTCGGGTAAAGTAATAAGATCAAAAGTATAATTGGGAACACTAGTGTGACAATCTGAAACGGCAAATCACCCTAGAGCAGTTGACGATATTGTATAAGAAAACTCAGTCTGTGTAAGTACCAATCCCATTGCGTTTGACCCGGATAGACAACAAATAAGATTTCCCTAACTACGATTCACAACTCAACCTTCGTTTTCCCATCCTTAGAGGGCCACATGTGTTACCAAACTTGTAAACTGTGTCTCACTACCGTAAGTGAATTATAATACTAAACTTGTAAGATGTGCCAAAAGTGTCTTAGGAATTTATTATACCAATTCGAGGTGATGGACTTAGGAACTCCACGCAAACAAACCAATTCTCATAACAACAAAGGTAGCCACATTTTAAGATTTTGTTACTCTCTTGCAAGGAATGCAGTGAGCCACTTTAGAAACTGATTCAACTAAACAAAAAAAGACTCAATACCTCGTTGAGTCTGAGAGAAACCCAACATAAAGACCGCAGAAATGTCTATCTACACTAAATCATGGATCAAAAGAGAGGTATAGAAGCTGGTGTTTTGTATGTCCTGGTATTTTATTTTTAGCTACTATATACGGTATTCAATTGCAGGCCAATTGTTAAACTCATATTCGTATTCTAATTGCTTTACAACTGAAAATATCTGTATTGCCTTTAGTTCTGTACTGTTTATATCTTATGCAAACTAATCCCCAAACGAACCAAACTCTATATACTAGACTGCCTTTTATTTCCATAAATACTACACAACTACGAGTCCTAAAGCACATAGGATAAGAATATCATCTTTATAAATTATAGATGATTAATTATAATACAGTAGTAGCTGAAAAATATATAATTAATTAAATACTGGGAATTCTCATATTACATTTTATTTTATTTTGCCTCCTAGCAAATTGGCCTGTTTAGCATTTATGAACAGGTTTTCCTATATCCTAATTCAATAGCGTCTAATTCAAGAAAATTAGAATCATATTTAGGTTTTCATCACCACACATCAACGAATATGGTTTTTTGAAGGACTTATATATATCAGTCGACTACTTTGTGAGTTGGGATATAAAGTCAAATTTCAGAAAATATATTAGCCCATTTTCTGACTAGATGATCCAAGATGGTGGAACTGAGTATAAAACATTTATGGCCTCAACTAATATAAGAAATCAACTACTGTGATAGTTAGGAAAAAAAACTGGAGATATTTCATAATTCATGTACATTACCTCAAGGAAATTGTTTTGTCTTCGAAGTCCCATCCATCTTCACCCAATTTACAAAAAGAGCCCTCCTCTTTTATCAATAATCGCCCAGCAGAGCTCTTATGCGAAGAAGTAGATGGCTTTTCAGATAACTCTTTATTAGTAACATAAGTCAAGACATCTTCTTTTAGAACTTTCCCATCTTTCCCAGTTCCAACAATGTCATTTATGTTGACACTATATTGCTTTGCAAGGTGCCGGACAGCAGGAGTAGATAAAATCCCCCTTACAGTACAATTAGTTGGCACAAAACTTTCATCACTTGATTCATCACTTGTTTCAGAGCTCAATATGACAGGAATATTCATTATATCAGATATCGGAGCTGAAGTATGAGATTCTTCAACAGTTATTTTCAAAAGAGTCGCTCCAACCTGCAAATTAGCTTAAGATGTAACAGTAACAATCTTTCCACAACGATAGAAAACAGATGAAGAATAATAACTAACAGACATCCAATAACAACCAGTTATTTGCCTCTTACCCACTATTGAAAGAACCAGCCATGAATTATAGATAGGTAATATATTAACGGAAACAGCTTGAACGACTAAGCCTAAACAATATCTCATCCATAATCAACATACATTTTGGTGTTTTTCTCTTTCCTTTTACAGATAAATTAAACATGCACTCCCATACACCTTAAGAGAAAGTTCGTATTATGTAATATTACCAAACTAAGAATATGCATAATCCCTAGTGTATTATCCTAGAGTTGAACACTAGGAAAAAAATAGTTTCTTCTTCTTCAAATTCTGAAAATGAGAATGTCTGTTATAGATAATCTTAATCACAAAAAACCTTCCAAAAGATCTTTCTCTTTTATTACCTTTACTATATCACCAGGATCATAGAGAGCCTCAAAAACTTTCCCCTTGTACCGACTAGTTATTTCAATAGTTGCTTTATCACTTTGGACCTCACAAAGAGGTTGAAATTCCTCGACTTCATCTCCCTGCAAGACGAGAAATTAAATTAGATATTTATGGTGCAAGTCCTAGAGGGCAAGAAATAAGAAAGAGAAACACTATTTTTTCTTGAGAATAATATACCACTCTCTTAAAATCTGATGCAGTAACACATACTAAAAGCTCACTATCTTTCGATAAAATTCAAATATGCTAAGGGACAGAATTTCACAAACCCATTTAGAATTATTAGGAAGAAGTTCGTGAAAGACTATTGCCTTTTATTTTCAAAAGGAGACCATTAATCAGAAAGAACGCCAAATGGCAAATGCTAGCAGTCACAATACGGAAGGTTGAAAAGAAGAGCATCTCAAGCACAATTAATAACACCTCAGAAAATGTACAAAAGTCAGTGGTTAGAAATCAAGCTCTCTGCCCCCGCTAAGTTTGAATGCGATAGTCCTGTAATCTTCATATGTTGTTACATCCAATATTTATTGTAGTATGATTTTAATCCAACTCTGATATTTCTTATAAGATAACTGCAATTCCAATTAAAATAATATCAAACCAAAATTGAATATGCCAGGGTAACCAAATAATTGAATTGGCACCAGTACCCTCAATGGAATAAGTAAAATTTGAATTTCCGTAGATTTTTTTCTTTTTTGAGAAGGTAAAACAATTCATTAACCAAACAAAGAAGGCGTCCTGTGATAGAAAGCAAAATACAACACGGGCAAAAATGAATAGAAAGAGGTAAATAAGAGGAACAAAAGAGATTAAAACTACAGCAATAAAGTGCCCCATCAGAGCCTGGGTCCTGGAATCTCAAACCCCTCGTACATGAATATTACAAGTAAAATACGATACAGATGCTGATGTTTGCTATAGTAACCCGCAAAACACACTTTGAATGAAATTACTAAGCGCCCGAATTTTCAGGACATGTATAATAATGGCTTCCTCAGTTATTTCTCTTAAAACCCATGGATTATAAGTTCCTGGCAAATCCATGAATTGAAGACATGCTCCTAGAATTTCTCAATAAAATATTCGTTCTAAAGTTGCTGACTTTCAGATTTTTCTACTTTAGCTAATCTAGGTATTCTATCAACATGGTTGAGGATGCTATCCATTTCTTTGCTTTGATTTACCCTATTTACTTTGCCAATCCACAAACATAGTTGCTCGACTGTCCCGAGGTAATCTTTATTATATTACAATCAAATCTGCTAGGCTATATAGCTATACTAAACCAACACCCACTAACTTTGTATTGACAATGCTGGTCTTTTCTGATTCTTTCTAGTAAGCTCATGGCCTATCTTCCTGGTTCAGTTTGCTATTTCGTCTAAAATCTATTTATTTCGTATTTAATATGCCGTACTCAAGGTAGCTAAGGCATGTTGTGGCGCAATGCAACCAGGGGTGAAAAAACACCATTGCAAGTATTGCAGTGCCATTGCGAATATTCCGATATAGTAGGCAAAAATTGCATATTAGAATAACATAATCTATATATGCACTGTATGTATTATAAAATCATCCAAACGCATTATAAAAACATAACTAACACCTTGTCAAGTCCAAATATGCACATATTCCAAGTATAAACTAACAAAACATAAACAAGCTTAGGAATCTAAAATAGTACGAGAACTAAGAAACTTAAGCCCTAAGAAACTCACGGTTAGTCCAATTAGTCCATGCTAAGATCTCAAACATCATCTTCCTCCTCCTGAAGTTATACATCGTGCAATTGCTATGATGAGTCTTTCGGATTTACCTACTTCAATGAGGAAAGGTATTTGGATGTGTGCATAAAAGCCTAGTACTCAACATTCTATTTTAACTTTGGATAATTATATCATATCTCTCTATCTTTAAGATATGCTTGGTAAACTTTCTCATTTCTTTCAATCCCTATTCCCTACTTATAAACATGCATTGAAAGTCATTTGAATGGAAATTGGCCATGGATTGAATGAGATATTACTTCTCTTCCTCTGGGAAAAAAAAAATTGGGTGCATATTATCAAGTATTGCCTGGATTGATCGATTGCTCGCTTAAAGGTGTGATTAATTACCAAAGAACTATTGCATGAAGTATACTTAGATGTTTTCACAGGTTATGAAGCTTAAACCAGTGAGTGCTCTCATTTGTGGCATTCAGATCTGATGGGTACCAGCCTGATGTTAAGAATACCTTTTCCATGGTGTGTTGTCTTTTTAATGTCGTCCTGCTCTTCTAGTGTGTGTGTGTGTGGTGTTGGGGGGACGGCTGGATTTGGCGAAATCAAAAATTACACCGAGGACTACGGCCTAACATGTACTTCTCGGCGTCCTAATCCACTGCATCTACTATGCAAGGATAATGGCATGGACATTTTTTAGGACGATGGTGTTTGATGATGTTGAGATCTTAGCACGGACTAGTTACACTAGCTTTGAGTTTCTTAGGGTATTAGGTTTCTTAGATTTAAATATATGTGCAATTTAGATTTCCCAAATATGGTTAGTGAGTTGCTTCTTAGCATACGTGGATGCTATGGATTTGCTAAGTTGTTTGTTATGCTTTCATATGCTTTTTAATGGATATACTGCATATATTGATTTATAATTTATAAGCATATATAACAGCCATATATGCAATTTTTGCGTACTGTGTGGCAATATTCATAATGACGTCTCAATGTCGTTATATTCTCAGTAACATTTTTTCACTCTAGGCATCGCATTGCAACACGTATGAAATGTATTTGGTTTTAGTTGGTTAATGTGTAAATATAATAATTATGTATCTTGGGAGTAGATTGCAAAACACATCTCTCTCTCTCCTTTGTAACCTCACCCTATCTCTCCAACCAGAATTACGAATCTAACTATGTTTATTGACCATTAATTTATAGGCTAAAAGCATGTTGACATAAAAAAAATTATTAATCTTTTGGAAAGCAAAAAATCGATAATTATGATAAACAATGAAAAAGAAGGTAAATTAATAACAGGAAGCAAACTACTCAATAATTTCGTTAAGCAATTAATGACATAATTAATTAGCATAGCATACCATGTTAATAAGATAATTTTCTCACCACTTGAACAAACCATTTGAGTAGCTCACATTCAGCAATACCTTCACCAGTTTGTGCCAAAGGGATCTCGATTATTCCACCTACTGGAATATCGGCCCAAGCTTGATTTGAGATAAATCGCTTATATGTTGCATACAAATCTTTCACCTGCAAAAATGACACATTCAATACATACATTTAAGAACAACTTTGAAAAGAAAATAGAATTCTAAAGTGGCATAGAAAGCTTCCAATCAATCAGCTAAAGCAACCCAAAAAGTATGAAACATATATTTGGTGACCCAAAGATGCCACCAAATTGTAGGAAAAAATGTCATCATGAAATAATACCGAAAACCGTCATTCAAAAACTTTAAGCAATTCCACGAGAGTGATGAATTCACGAATTTCTTTTTCCCCATTTTGTAATTCAACATGCTAAATTATCATAGAAGCTAACATGAACCGTTAATTCAGGTCTTCCATGCCTTTCTCGGAACCTCTTAGAAACATATGAACTAAATCATTCCTCACTTATGTCATTATCGGTATCCGATCCATTTACCTACATAACACCTGAAATCACTCACTCACGTAGTCGTGTTTAGTCTAGGCCAAATTCCTAGAAGGCTATCAACATGAGAACTGAAGTTTCATTTGGACAATCCCCAATCCAAATGAACGAATATAATGGGACCACAACGAAGCATTTAAACAAAGAAATGGACTCCCGTCTATGTTTGCAACCGAAGAAATTTTAAGAATGTATTTGTGCTTCAAAACTGGTAATTGAGAAACAATAATTCTTTCCTTTTATTAAACAACTTCAATTCCAAAATGCATTTGGTTGCCCCCTTTCGAGTAACTTCATTGAAGCTAAAAGCTAAACTAACCTTTATAACAACAATCATCCCCAAACCCAACCAATCAAACTATCTCAATCTTGCGAGGATGCCCTATTCTCTGTTCGAACAAACTTTGTTTTGTTCGAACTTCGAACAATTTACCCAAAACCCATTTTCTTCGAATACACTTTGGGTGTTTATTCGAATAGAAAAGAGTCTGTTCGAACAGACATCGAGAAAAGTCAATTTTGAGTTTTGTTTGAAGCCTCTTGTTTGCCTCGAGATTGTATTTGGCTCTCCCAAGTATATAAGGGAGAGTTAGATTTTTTATGAGCTACCTTTGGGAAGATCTTTTGTAAGAGGAATTCTTGTGAGAGAAGCCTCAATTGTCTGTAAAGATTGTAACCTTGGTCTTGAAATAAACTCTATCTCTATTGCGTGTAGATGTCGGCAATTGCCGAACCACCTTAAATCCTTGTTGTTAGTTGTTGATTGCGTATTCATATTTGCTTGTTTGTGCCCTAATCGAATCGATCGGAGTTCGGCTTCTGCGGCGCGGCTCAACAATTGGTATCAGAGCGAGGTTGGTTCCTCGATGTTGCACGAATTTGAGATAACGTAGACGTATCTCAATTTCAATTTAGGTTTTCGATTTGGTTAGTGTATGAAATTTGGGGGAACCATGGTAGGAGATGAACCTAGTTCCTCGGCGCCTAAACGAAATACAACGGTGATGTTTAACAACGCGAAGATAGAAGTTGAGAAATTTAACGACACCAATAACTTCGGCATGTGGCGATGCGAGGTTATTGATGGCCTAAGTCAACAAAACTTAGATGAGGTGTTGGAGGACAAACCGGAGGATATAGAGGAAAGTATTTGGAAGAAGATGAACAAGAGGGATTGTGGTCAAATCCGCTCATGTCTTGCTCAAGATATAAAATACCTTGTAATGGACGAAACTTCGGCAAATGAAGGATTCTTGAGAAGAAATATTTGGTGAAAAGTATATAAAATCTACTCCATTTGAAGATAAAGTTTTACCGCTTCACGATGAGACAAGAGATTTCTATGTCGGAGCACTTGAATGATTTCACCAAGTTATTAGCCGACTTGGTGAACCTAGATGAGATTGTTGGCGATGAAGACAATACACTTTTGTTCTTGAACTCACTTCTTGAAGAGTTGAAACATTTTGTTACGACGATAACGTACGAGAAGAGTTCATTGCAATACTCGGAGGTGACTATGGCGGTTGTGAACTATGAGTACCGGAGGAAGGAAAAACGTGAGTCCGATAAGTCGACCTCTGAGGTATTAACAGTTAGAGGAAGGTCTTCGGACAAAAGAAAGATGGTTGGTAATAACTCTCGATCGAAATCGAAAGGTCGTGGTGGGAACCGAAACAACTTGAAAAAAGACCAATGTGTGTTTTGTAAAGAAACGGGTCATTGGAAAAATAAATGTCCCGCGCTTCTTTAGAATAAAAAATGTGGGAAATCGGGCTCTTCAGTAAATGTGGCTCAAGCACGGCAAATGGAGGTAATGATTCCGACTTTTCTTTTGAAACACATGCATTCGATGATATAGTTAAAAGAAAAATCGGAATCATTACCTTCATTTGCCGTGTCTTGAGCAACATTTACTGAATAGCCCGATTTCCCACCTTTCTTTTTCTTAAGAAGCGCGGGACACTCATTCTTCTAATGACCCGTCTCTTTACAAAACGAACATTGGTCATTTCCCAAATTGGTGCAAGTTACACCGCGACCTCTTGACTTCGATTGAGAGTTGTTACCACCCGACTTTCTTTTGTCCAAAGACCTTCCTCTAGCTGTCAATACCTCGGACGTCGACTTATCGGACTCACGCTTTTGCTTCCTCCGGTACTCATGGTTCACAACCGCCGTAGTCACATCCGAGTATTGCAATAAACTTTTCCCGTACGTTATCGTCGTAACAAAATGTTCAAACTCTTCGGGAAGCGAGTTCAAGAACAAAAATGCATTGTCTTCATCACCAACAATCTCATCTAGGTTCGCCAAGTCGGCTAAAAACTTGGTGAAATCATTCAAGTGCTCCGATATAGAAATCCTTTGTCTCATCGTGAAGCGGTAAAACTTCATCTTCAAATAGAGCAGATTTTAGATATTTTTCACCAAATACTTCTCCTCAAGAATCTTTTATTTACCGAGGTTTCGTCCATTACAAAGTATTTTATATATTGAGCAAGACATGAGCGGATTTGACCACGAGTCCTCTTGTTCATCTTCTTCCAACTACCCTCATCTATATCCTCCGGTTTGTCCTCCAACACCTCATCTAAGTTTTGTTGACTTAGGCCATCAATAACCTCGCATCGCCACATGCCGAAGTTATTGGTGTCGTTGAATTTCTCAACTTCTATCTTCGCGTTGCTAATCATCACCGTTGTATTCCGTTTAGGCCCCGAGGAACTAGTTTCATCACATTCTACCATGGTTCCCCCAAATTTTATACACTTAACCAAATCGAAAACCCAAATTGAAATTGAAATACGTCTACGTTACCTCAAATTTGTGCACCACCGAGGAATCAACCTTGCTCTGATATCAATTGTTGAGTCGCTCCGCGGAAGTCGAACTCCGATCGATTCGATTAGGGCACAAACAAGCAAATAGAAATACACAATCAACAACCAACAACAAGGATTTAAGGAGGTTCGGCAATTGCCGACATCCACACATAATAGAGAGAGTTTATTCCAAGACCAAAGTTACAATCTTTACAAACAATTGAGGCTTCTGTCACAAGAAATTCTTCTACAAAAGATCTTCCGAAATGTAGTTCATAAAAAACCTAACTCTCCCTTATATATTTGGGAGAGCAAGAGGCTTCAAACAAAACTCAAAATTGACCCCTCTTTTCTATTCGAAGAAAATAGGTTCTGAGTAAATTGTTTGAAGAGAACAGGGCAGCCTCACAATTCTTCACCTCGGTGAAGATGTACCGAACCAAACGAACCGAAATCTGAGCCGAATATGGCCACCATCCAAACTGAATTGATGTGCGTTATCACTCCAATCATCAAAATCAACATTACAAGCAACAACAACAACAGCAACAGCAACACTTGAACTAATCAAACAACATGAAATCACACAATTGAGCTAAAATTTCACAGGCATCATAGACTCACCTGATCACTAGAGACCAATCGAGAGACAGTGATTCGAGAAGAAAGACCATGAATCATCCGAGTGTTTAGGTGGTTCTTGGAAACCGATGGCCGCGGGCGCTTATCGCAGTACATGCAAACACCGCGAACAATGCTGAAACTCCATGGTTTCTTCTCCCAAATACGTTTCAAGATCACCATTTTTGTAAGAGAAGGACGTGAGAGTCTGAGAGAGTGAGAGTTGAGCAAAAACGACACTCGTGCTGCTAAGAAGCACGATGCTATGAAAAACAACGTAGGATTATTCTGTTGTTTAAATTTTAGTCCCACACAGGGGAGATGTGCCTTGTGTATAACGCCAAAGAGTGTCATTTTCATCATTTTAGCGCTCAGTCTGTAATAGCCTATTTTCGTAGTGACCAAAATTGTTTTACACTTTCTTGAATGGGTAAAAAGCACAAAGATTTAGCTTTAAGGGTAAAAAACCATGTTCCAGCTCTCTAGTCCTATTTATAGGTCTTATAAGCTTGAGTAACTCTTCTTCCTTGTAACCGCTCCATAATGTGTTATAAATGTGTCATGTGTTTGTTGACGAGGTCGAGTAAATGTGTGATGGTCGTATACTGAGGCCTAAGCTTGAGATTTGGAGCTGGCCTTTACTTCCAATCGAGCTGTTCGGAGTACTGTAGCAGTTCAAAGTACTGTAGCTGTATCAGTTCGAAGTTACTGTAGCAGGTCGAGTATTGGAAATAAGTCACCACACAGTCCAACCTGTGTAAATATGTGTCCAAGCTTGTAGATGTATAAAAAAGCAATTTACATTAAGAAAACTTATATTCATGTTTGAAAAGAAGAGCTGGAGAAATCAAAAAATACATGGTCATGTCGAGTAAGTCGGGATAAATCCTAGTGGGGCGAGTCAGCTTAGTTGGCTCCATAAAAATGGTTCCTGATTTTAGTACTCTCGAAGATCAAATCAGGGTGAATTTTATATCCTTTTAACACATCTTCCTGTATGGAAGTGAGAACGAACACATTTGTACTGAGTAATAGGCAGATTCTCCATTATAAGTTAGTATGTACAACTGATCACATTATTCATAATTGTCAGGGTCCAATTATAATGGAGCATGCGGCTTGAGGAGGTACCAGGGCAAGCCCCGGGAGACTCATTTCGAGAATGGTGAAAAATGATGAACCCGAAGAACTTCCGGATATCCAAAAAAAAAAAACATGCAGAAAATGCTGAAATTCTCACAACCACAATGACAACTAAAGAAGATGGAAATGCTTGAACCCCCCAAGTTCTCTATCATTGGCAACATTTCATCTGCCTGTGCTGCATACATAGCCAAAGCTCATTCCCGTTTGTAGCATTCAAACACAAAATCTCAATTCTCAAAATATAAATGCAGCAGGTTCATCAGAGATCCACCCATGCTGTAATTTGTCACGGGGCTGTTCAAGTTAAACCAAATATGTAAACATCCTTCAAGAAACATAATTTCTAGTCATCCACAGAGAGAACATGTTTCAGGAATATTAGCGGCCCGAAAACAGTAAATATGTTAAGCATCTTCAAAAGATCTCATCAAGAATATTACATAAGGAAATCAGAACATCTGAATTGTTTTTATTGAATCACATAGATTCCCTGCATGCAAAGCAAGGCCTTTACATAGCATCTAAGACAATGTGGCTTCATTTATTAACAATAGCCATTGCTTTTATAACCATCTTTGTATCTAAAACATGACTACCTCTCTCATAGAAACTATATTTTTACCAAATGTATTTTCATTTAAGTCTTGAGAAGAAACACATTGCCTGCGTCTTTTATAAGCATCCATTTCAACTGTTGACGAAGACGGTCCTCCTTGTATCCCCACGATCACAAGAATATCGTTTATAAGTGTCAAATATACCTTGCTATGTTTCCGATCACAACTTCTTTAGCAAGAAGATAACAACCAGAGTATGGAACCAAAACCAGAAACTGTAAACAGCTCCAGTACTGTAGTGGGTTACGACGTAGTAGGTGAGAAGTACAAGCCCGCAAAATCTTTTGACGGGAGGTGAACCAGTTAAGAAGAAACAAAGGGTTGGAAGCACAAACTCCAACATGATATCCGATATATTGCCACTGAATATGTAATACATGAGAACAATGAAATACGGCACTTTTGTTGGTTTAACTTCAAACTCATAGCGGCGACCACCACGGTATGAAGTGAACACGATGTACTCATCTGAACTAGATTGGCGACCATTAGTACTATGACTCTGCTGCCTTGAATCTCCTCCTTTGAATCCTGGATGATGATAATAAGGGTCGTAAGAGTATCTTTTCTCCTCTTTTTTATCTAACCCATGATCATACGAATACCGCTTCTCATTATCCTTCAAGACCTCATACGCTCTTTGTATCTCTTGAAACCTTTTCTGTGCATTCAAATCACCTTGGTGCAAGTCGGGATGGTATTTTTTTGCAAGCTGATAATATGCTTTTTTAATTTCTGCCGCACTTGAATCCTTGTTTACCCCAAGTACATCATAATAATTTCTCTCCACCGGCAAATACATAGGTAAAGTACCATGAATCCCTCTACTCTGCCCCCAATTCCCACCCAGACATCCACTAAATCCCACATCCCGATATCGTTTCGATCCCAAACTAATGGACGAATCCAGTAACCCCCAAACTAAACCAACTGGGTGAAAGGGTTTGGGAGAATTGTCGAAGCGGAGTTTAGAACTGAGAAATCTCCGGGCAAACATGTTCGCAACATTTGTACCCCGAAAATGTAACATTCTGAGTATTAAACCCTAATTTTTTTGTAAAACCGTAAGTTACAGATGTGTGTGTAAATGTAAAACCCTAGTTTAACAGATGTTAGTGTGATTTGGAGAAATAAATAATTCTAAGACGCCATTTTAGAAGCAGAGATCAATAGAAAGCTAAGAGAAATCAGACAGACCGAGTGTTACCAACAGAGACGCCATTTGAGAGATTCAATTTCAAGAGAGACGCCATTTCGAGAGTAATTTTGCCCTAATTTGAGAGGGAAAGGGTTTTGCAAATTTTTAATTTTTAATTTGGGTATTTCCGGGTTCAGACAGAGTTTAAAAACTTGGCTGGTTGGACTAAGGTTCTCTCTAGCAATACAATGTGCTTCAAGATGTACCAGAAAGTATCTCGTGGAAGTGTTGAATCGAGCAAGCCGAGTGCCTAGGCGAGGTACATGAGCCATGAGGGGGTTGAGGTGATGTTCAGACAAGTTAAGACTCCTCGTTGTGGTCGAATAAGTAGAACAATACATTTTTTGCAAAACTTCTTATGGTCCAAAAAGGGATCGTGAATTTTATTCACCTCTTCTAAGAAAGGACCTAATAGTGTAAACACTTCCTTAAACAAGAGTTTGATTTTGCCTTAAATCTTTGAAAGCAGTCCACATGTTTTGCTCATCTTGATACAGGTAAGGGTTTGGTGAAGGCCGTGCTAGGAGTTTACGGGGCCTAGCTTGCTTTTGAAATGGTTTGCTGGTGGATTACGTTTGCAACACGGTCATGATTCAGTGTAACTAATATTTGCTTGGTAAATTATACCTCAAGTCTAGTATTTTGGAAAAACCCACCTTGGTTTTACTGTTGGAAACTGTTATGGGCACACACGTTATTAAGTAGAGCACATACTTGAAGTCACAAAATATTAGATTTTTTTTCCTATTTGATTTTTTTTTTTAGGCAAAGAGAAAATAACATAAAAGGCCCTAAAGGCCAGGGGGGGGGGGGGGGGGGGGGGGGGGGGGGGGGGGGTTGGTAGCTCCCCTAGTTACAAGAAAATGTGCTTCAAAATTACAGCTACGATCACAAAATTCAAAACGAAAATCAAGAAAAGATGCTGTCATCTCTCGAATGTCTGGAGCCAAGGTAAGCGCTCCCCAAGATAGATCCTCAAAACACTCCCTGAAAGCTTTGACCAAGCGAAGACAATTTGTCAAGAGAAGAACTCGATATAAACCAATGCTCAGAGCTGCCTCCATCCCTCTCAAGACCGCAACCACCTCTACTTCTTTTGCGTCCGCTGCCCGAAAGAGTCGTAACCTGCACACAAAGTAGAGTTAAGGTATGCTTTAATAATAAGTCCCGACCCCCCAGGCAAGTCCGATTTGGCCCACGAGGCATCCACGTTTATGACGTGCCATCCCTCGTAGATCTGCGAAGGGGGGGAGCAGGGTTACTTTGAAATAGTAGGGGAGGGAGAGAGTCTATAATGAGTCAAGCAAAACAGCTTTGCTCGCTTCAAAATTTTGTCAGGCGGAGAAGCTTTGTGCTCAAAGATGAGCTCATTTCTGCTGATCCAGATAACATACATAATAGTGCTAAGGGTGCTGCAAAATTTGGAGGAATTAGAGACTCCTCTGGAAAGATGGTAACAACGGTGAATGATAGTACTAATCGAGTCAGTGAAACACCAATTACTAAAATCGAGCGCAAGGTCAGAGTCATACCAGATGCTTGTGAGCTTTGTACAAAAGAATAGGGCATGAGCAGTGGTCTCCGCCTCTGTGCCGCAGCGGGGGCAGTTGGTATCCCAATCATCATTGCCATACCATAAATTGTACCTAGTGGGAGTACCATCCAGGACAGCTTTCCAAAGGAAAAGCTGTATCCAATAGGGGACCTGAAGTTTCCAGATGATGTCCCAAGCAATACCAGGAGACCCCACAGGTTGGGCCTGGGGTTGATTATAAGTCTTGTTCTGGACAAAATAGGAATAAACAGATCGTACCGTAAGGATCCCATTCTTCTCCTTAGTCCATCTGAGAACATCCTTAGCAGGGTGCTTACTAAGCGGGATGGAAATAATGATGTCGGCTATGTCTGATTGAAAGAGGGAGTAAATAATATGAGTTTTCCAGGTGCGACTATTAGGATAAATTAGCTTAGCGACTTTGGTGATGGTCCTAGAGCGGGGGGGGAAGGGCCAACAGGCCGACCAAAATGGATTCCAGGGATCCAAGGTTCGAGCCAGAAGTCCACACTGTCGCCGTTTCCAATATGCCACATGAGCTCTGGCCAACTGTCGCCGTTTCCTATTTGAATTCAGAGAAGAGAAAATTATTTCTTACCCATAAACATGTGGAGTCCCCACCTAACCATTGTCTTTTAATGGTGGCACACCCCTTTCTCTCTCTTATTCTCTTATTCATTTTTTCTTCTTTCCACGACCTTCAACAACCCCTTCAACTTCTATTGGGAGAAAAACATCTACCCATTTTTTTTTCATTAACATTAATGTAGCTTGAGACTATGCGAAACAGTTTGAACTTGACTCTCGAACATTCCAAAAATATTTATCCCTCTCTTAATAATGTAAAACCCTATGATGAATTATCACAAACATCCTTGGTTTTTGCCCGCTGTGTTGGGAAGAAAAATTCAAGCGCATCGTTGTGGGAGAGAGAGACGAAGAAACCAAGACTGAGAGAATTTTAAAGATAAAAAGATTGAGGGTGTTTGAGAGTTTAAGAAGAGAGAAAACACGTTTGGGGAGAGCGAATGAAACCTTAGTTTTGGAGATAAAGAAAAGTAATCAGGGGGTGAGGGGTGTGCCTTAATTAATTTAAATCAAATTAGCCCTTACATATCTTGAGGATGGGAGTGTATGTGCTCCAAAGTTTAGTATGTGTTATATATGCAATTGCGTGTTTTTTAGAAGAGAAACTTTGCCAATACTTCAGTAAGGAGGTTGCAATTCTAAGCTAGAACACAATATATATTACATGAAAACTCAGTAAAACCTGAGAAAAACTACGACCTCGATGAGGGTTTTGAGGGTAAAATCCAATATATACTAGTTATTACAATCGCTCAATGATTGAATAGGCGTAGATAGTGAAAAATAACAAAGTTCTGGATGCCCCTTAACATAGGTTCTGCCTGTATTTATAATGTATACGGGCAGTTACAAATAATTGGTTTCCTATATTAGTAGGTGGTGGGCGAACTTCTCGGATCTCTTACAACGGCTCTATTTGACCAAGTGTGACGGTTACTGTAGAGGGTCGAGATCTGTAACCGTGCACCTGACATCTTCTCGAATGATCACATACATTCGACATGGTTGTACTAGCTTCTCCTTGTCGAATTTAAAGAATATGCTACTAAAATCACCCCTTCTTTTCATCGACCCTCTTTTCATCGAGGAGTTTTCGTAATCTTGACTTGATACTTTTATTGATAGCTTTGGCTTGGCCATTTCCCTGAGGATAGTAAGGTATCGAAGTAGTCAATTGAATTTTATACTTGTGAAGAAACTTGAGGACTTTGCTATTGATGAACTGTTTCCCATTATCTGATCTTATCATTTGTGGACAAGCAAATTAAATGATGATGTGCTCCCAGAGGAACTTGATTACTTCATTTTCGTCAGTATGACAAAGTGGTACGGCTTCGACCCATTTGGTGAAAAAATCAGTAGCTACAAGGATAAAGTTTTTATTTCCTGATGTTGGGTGAAATGGACCAGCGAGGTCAATTGCCCATCTCTTGAAAGGCTAGAGGACATTACTTACATGTAGGTCAAGAGATGAACTTTTGATGTCTTGGGAGCGGATTTGGCACTTGTAGCATTTTCTAACAAAGTCTTCACAATCTTACCTCATCTTCGACCAGTATAAATCTTGTGTAAATGCTCTCTGCGCTAACAATCATCCTGAGACATGTGCGGCACAGATTTCTTCGTGAAGCTCTTGGATTTTGATTTGGGCTTGTCTTTGTGAAATACATTCGATAAGTGAACCTCCACCAGTAATGCGGTATAGCACTTCTTTCTGGACCTTGAATCGTGTGCATTTTGCTAGTAGAGATCGGGATACTTCCTTATTCTCGGGGAGGGTATTAAAATTGAAATACGTAAGAAAGGGTTTTATCCAATCATCAGGATCTTCATCTTCGATAACTTGGATTTGCATGGTATAGCTTGTATCGAGAGTAGAATGTTCCATTATTTCGATGTCCAAAGTCATTTTTTCACTGTCTTTGAGTATAGCTGCAACGTATATGCAAGGGTGTCAGCAAGGCGGCTTTCTGCTTGGCGAAGATAAGAAATTGTGGCTATTTTAAATTTATTCATTTTCTTTTCAACCAGCGCAACATAGTCAACCATTTTGTATGATTTCTTGAATGTCTTGTTGAAGTGGTTGGCCACTAGTAAAGAATCTAAATAAACAACTATTTCTTCTGCTCCAAGTGCCAATGTGAGCTTCAAGCCGTGCAGGATAGCTTCATACTCCGTTTCATTGTTTGTGGCATAGAACTTGAGTTTGATAGTTTTTTCGATTTTGTGATTGGATGGTGTAACGAGAACGATGCTAATCCCTGATCCTCTTGGTCCAGCAGATCCATCTGTAAAGAGTATCCAACCTGTACTCTTCGACCATGCATCTAGTTCTACAATGGAATTATGGGCTTACATCTCTTCGAGTTCCTCCCATATTATGTTTTCTACGGGGAAATCTGCCAAAAAGTCTGCCACTGCTTGTCCTTTTACTGATAAATGGGTTCGAAGGAAATATCATATTCTCCTAGGAAAACAGACCATTGTTGGACCCTTCTAGACTTCTCTTTTTGGAAAGTATTAGTTTGAGGGGGAATTTGGTGATGACCTTGATGGGGTATGCCTGAAAGTAAGGTCAAAGTTTTTGGGAAGTATACACAAGAGCTAAAAGCTATTTTTCAGTAGTAGTGTATCTTTTTTCTGCAGGCATGAGAGTTTTGTTAATGAAGTAGATGGGTTTTTTCTACTCCATTGTCTTCTCGAATAAGAACAAAACTGATTGAGTCATCTGTTATTAATAAATACATTGTTAATGCTTCACCTTTAACAGGAGTACTCATTATAGGAGGACGCATAAAATATCTTTTAAGATCTTGAAAAACCAATTCGCATTCTGGAGTCTAGTGGGTTGTTTTTTTGTCATAGATGATGGGCTTCCCCGAAGAAGGAGGTAAAGAAGTTTGCATCGATCAGAAGACTTTGAGATGAACCTGTATAAAGCGGCAACCTTTCCAAGAAATTTTTGGACATCTTTTTTGGTTTGCGGTGATGGTATGGCCATAAGTACTTTGATTTGTGCTGGATCAATTTCTATTCCTCTCTTGCTAACAAGATGGCCCACAAACTTTTCAAATGCAACTCCAAATTGGTATTTTTTATGATTTAGCTTCATACGGTATGTTTGAAGAATGTCGAAGATAGTTTCCAGATTGTTGCAATGATCCTTTTATTTTAGGCTTTTGCAGATCATGTTATTGATGTACACTTCCATGATTTTACCCAAGTGATCTTTGAACATGCTTATGACGAGTCATTGCTACGTGACTCCTGTGTTTTTTAAGCCAAAGGGCATGACTGTATAACAGTAAAGACCCCTTTTTGTTACAAATATAGTCTTTTCTTGATCTTCTTCGACAATAGGGACTTGGTTATATCCTGATACTGCATCCATCATTGAAAGAAGTTCGTGTACTGCTACAGAGTTGAGGAGGTAAAGGAAGTGGAAAGATATCTTTGGGTGTGAACTTATTTGGTTCAGTGAAGTCAACACACACTCTAATTTTTCTATTCTTTTTCGAGACTGCTACGATGTTTGAGACCCACTTTGGATATTTAGCTTCTCGAATAAACCTAACACGAAGTAACTTGTCTATTTCTTCATTAACTGCCTCTCGAAGCCTGGGGGCTAGGTTACGATACTTATGCACTACACACTTACTGTCTGGTACAAGGTTTAGTTTATGGCATGCAATGGAAGGGTCAATTCCTGGCATCTCTTGGAAAGACCATGCGAAGACATCGACATTCTTCTTTAAAAGTTGAAGTAGGGTTTCATTTTCTTCTAATGATAATTTAGATCCAATAAAAGTGTTTCTTCCCGAACCATCGAGCTCTACAGATTCAACTACTTCAGTGTTATGTTACTCGATCGTTAGAGGTTGTTCTTATTATAATTACTATGCTTTCAGGAGTTTAGTTGCATGAGAGTTTGTGGTGGTATTCTCGCACATTCGCGCTATAGCTTGACTCCCTTTGATTTCATAGACACCATGATCTGTTAAAAAATATAATTAAAGGTAATATGTCGAAGGTACTGCTTTGATGGAGTGAAGCCAACTTCACCCTAAGATCCTCAAGTATTTGGATTCAGCATCGATGACAATGAATTTGACAAAGGTGGTCTTCTGTCCTGTTTGAATAGGCAAAGTGATATCTCCCAAGGCCGATTCCTTTGAACCAATGAATCCTGTGATAGTTGTTGTTGAGTCTTTAACTGAATCTTTGAGGCCTAGAATATCAACCGCTCTTTTGAACAGTACATCAGTTGTACTTCTAGTGTCGACAAAGAGTATGTGTAAATAGTCATGTCCTACTTTGAGCATTATCACCAATGGATCGTCATGAGGGTATTTGACATGGTTGGTGTCGCAGTCTTCGGAGGAAATGTGATATGGACATTTGCCTTTACTTAAACTGGGTAGAAGTTTGGTGGATTTTTCGGACGACGTCATCTTATAGCAGGATCTAATCTGTCATCTTTCTTTCGTTTTTTGCCTTTCTCAATCTCGGTCATATAAAGATGTCGAGCTTGTCCTTGGCCTTTCCCTTGTTTGACTTCTTATCTTTTTGTTTCTTCTTCGAGAAACTTCTGGACATCGATTGCATACTCGTAGAGCCTTCCTGCCAGGATAATACAATGAAAAATCTGTATAAGGGAGTAATAATTGTCAGTTTTATGGTTATGGACATTATAATACTGGCATAGACGTTTATTTGGGACATCCAAAATCTCCTAGGCTTCTCGAAAGAGTTCATCTCCCCTTAGTATCGATAAGATAGTTGATAGGGTGGTTGTCATAGGAGGGAAGACTGGGATAGGTAGATCTGGTTTTCCGTCTTTTTATTTGACATTGTCATTGTGACTCCCACGTTGTTTGGCAGCAATATTTTTTGTTGGTTTTGAGTATGGCGGTGAGAGAACATCATTTGAATGGATAATAGAAGAACTTTTCATCTTATCTTTCTTGGATCGCTCGAGTTCGATGTAGTTATTAACCATATCGATCATCTCTGTGATGGTTTTAGGTTTGTGGAATGTGGAATGTGGAATGTGGAATGTAAGTTCTTCTCAAACTTTAGAATTGATGTGGAGAACAGAGGTGAATGTCGGTATGACAATCTTGGGATCTGAATTCCTAATTTTCCTCGTTTCTTGCAGGAAACGGTTGTAAAAGTTTGCTAAAGTATCTTTCGAACCTTGTTCAAAAAAGAAAAGAAAATCAATTGTTATCTCACATTCCTTAGTATGTGCGTAATTCAACTCGAAAAGTTACTGCAATTAGGTAAAGCTAGCTAGTAATCAAATCTTCGGGAATGGTGTAGAACTACCTTAGAGGCTCTTCCTTGAGGCCCATGTAAACAGTTGGCACAACATATGATCAAGTTTGGAGTATAGGCCAACGACTGCTTTAAAATGACGAACGTGGGTAAGTGGGTCGATAAGGCTTGCATATTGGTGAAACTTTGGCATGTAGAAGTTGTCTGGAATTGGCATGACTTCGAGATGAGTGGAAATTGGCTTAGTTTCAATCCTATCCAGAGCGGATCTTCGACTTGGATTGTCTGAATGTATGGCTTGAATCCAATTGTTCAAGTTGTCTAAGGTAATAAATTGTTGGAAAGCATTTGGTTCAACCATTGCTTGTGGATCAAAATCTCTTTGGCCTTCTGGGACCAATCGCTCTCTAACTGGTCATCTTGGAGGTGGAGGTGGGGTTTGATAATGTATTCGTTGACTTCTTTGAGTTGTCGATACTGACAACGTAAGGCCGAAATGTCGAGATGTTTTGTCTGGGTTCCTAAATCGAGACCAGGATATTCAAATTCACTCTTCCCTCGGTAGGCTTTCCCTCTAGATAGGTTACGACCGATGATTACTTCGGGCATGTGGAGGTAATCCTTGTCGACCAGTGAGTCGACCTTGTTGCCTTTGTAAACTTTCCATTTTTTATGAGTTTGGCTCTGTTGTTCTAGGGCCTTCCTCCTCTCGTTCCTCTCAACTTGGAGGGATTGAGCATGAATCCTCTTATCCTCCAGTCCCTGGTTCCTATCAGATTCTATCTGCTTCTAAAGCTTGACAATAGCATTGTGGAAATTGATGGTTTATGGTTGGACGGTAACTGGAATGTCATTATTTTTTCTCTGAGTACTGGAGGAACTTCTGAGGTTCATGTTGGTCATGAAAATGATTGGGTAGAACGAGTATTTGGTAAAGAAAAAGTGGATAATTCTTATAGACGGTGCCAATTGTAATAGCGTGCTTTTCGAAAGGAAACTTCGCCAATACTTCAGCAAGGAGGTTACAATTCTAAGCTAGAACACAATAAAATTTAGGTGGAAACTCATTAAAACCTAAGAAAAACTACGACCTCGAGGAGGGTTTTGAGGGTAAAATCCAATATATGCTAGTTATTACAATTGCTCAATGATTGAATAGGCGTAGATAATGAAAAAATATATAATTATGGATGCCCCTTAATATAGGTTTTGTCTGTATTTATAATGTATACGGGCAATTAAAAATAATTGGTCTCCTATATTAGTGGGTGGTGGTCAAACTTCTTGGATCTCTTGCAACTGTTCTATTTGACCAAGTGTGACGGTTACTGTAGAGGGTCGAGATCTGTAAGCGTGCACTTGACATCTTATCGAATGATCACATACCTTCGACATGGTTGTACTAGCTTCTCCTTGTCGAATCTGGGAAATATACTACTACATTATACTAATGGGAGTGCTCTATATTAAGAACACTAGTACCCAAAATAACTTCCTTTAGTGTTGGCTATTCAAGTTTTTTTTAGTCCCATATAGAGGAGATATGTGTTTGATTTCAAATATAATAAGTCTTGTCCATCATTGTGATTCATTCTGAATAGAGAGTGGGAAGTCATGTGGAACATCTCATGAAGTCATGACAAATCATGCCATGTCAATGCATATAAGTTATTTCAAGTGATTCCAACTTGCTACAAAGTTTTTACTAACATTTAACAATCGATTTTACATTATCTAATGCGGGAAAACATCTATAAGAACTATAAGGGCCTACTTCCATAGCTTGAATAGCCTCTTACACCAAATGTACATATGACAAATATAATAAACAAATAATATAAATCGACACAGGTTTTTAGCGTGGAAACCTCTGAATAGATGAAAACCACAACTTCAGTTCGAGGATTTTGTAAGAATGATTTTATTGCTTAAGTCAGATAAATATTGAATATAATTTAAGGTCTTTTGAGCTGCCAAAACTTGGTCCTTACTCTTCTATCTATTCTCTCTTTTATAGATCCCATCCTCAATTTGTGTATGTGTGTCAGCACATTCTCCTGGATTGGGGGAAGAGTAAAAGTTTTTCTTTTAACTGTTAGTTTATGGGGACAAGTATCTTTTGACTCGCGCGTTCTATTCTGTTTGAAGTGCTCGAGTTACGTTCCTTCTCAGTTCGTGGTCCAAGTGTCAATGTTAACAGGATGTATGTTATGTATCTTCTGTATAAGTATGGCACTGTACTAGTTCATTTTTACTCTAGCTCGAAGGTCATGTCCCTATAATCGCCCCCTCTCAACTAAAGGCACGCGTGTCTTGAGTTGAGAAGTTCCAATCGAGCTTGGTATTTGAATTTGATGTAGCTTTCTGGCAATCTGTTGGATTGTTACCATAATATTCTTCAATATTGATAATGTACTTGACTGTTGGAGACACTGAATTGATGCATTGAAGTTGATTGTTGCAGTTGAGTGTTGCAGTTCCCAGGAATTGGTTCTTTTAAGGATGGTGGCATTGGAATTCATTTTCAACATTAAATATGATTTTGGCAATAAGTATCTCCATTTGTTATCCTGACCGTTATTCTTTAGTAAACTCATTCTCTTCTTATGATTTTCTTATGTAAAAGACGATGGTGACAACTAGAGGCCAATCCTATGAAGCCAGAGTTTTGGCTAAGGTACATGAGCTCCAGTTTTGCTATTTTGGGACCCAGTTCCTCAAGATTCTGACTCTTATCCCTGTCTGTCTCTCTTACCAGGGTATGACGTATGAGGAGGTAGAGGAAGCTGATGATAACTATTACCAGATGGTTCAGTTCTACTATATGGTGACGACAGGGCAGTGCAGGGACGGTCTGCGTCTCCTTGTAGAGCAGGCTATCTTGGCGGAGGATGAAGTTACTGGTGTTCGTCCAAAGAGGTCTCGCGACTATCCTATATGTGATCAGTTTCTGTAGAAACTATTTTTTATTTTATATTTAGTATTTGATATTATATTATATATATATATATTTGAGATAATAACAATAAATTTTCTCAAACTGAAAGTGTCAAATTCCTTAAACTATATTAATTACTTTTATAATATGTGAAAAAATGTTGGATCGAACTGTGTTAAACAGTGAGCTCGTGGAAATATGGTAAAAAATAAGTATGGATTTTTCAAGCTTGAGTTTGACAGTTGTTAATGAACTGTGTTGTGAGTTTGGATAACTGTGACAGCTGTTAGGGTTATTATTAAGTATCTTCATGGCAAAAAAGATGGGATTTGGTTTTATCGTACTTTGTACTATAAATACAGGGAGGTTAAACCAAAATATTAAATCAATAATCATGGCGAGGACTCAGTCGTAGAGGGCTCGTCACATAAGCGAGGAGCGATTGGCGATAAAGGTAGCATAAGTTTGCAAACTATTATTCGAGCGGCTATGTTATTATGACGAGCTGTCTGTTTATGTACTGTAGCTCAAAGGATTGACTACAAGGGAGAGAGATATCTAGGTAGACCAACATTTTTGGTGTGATGTGCTTCGTGGCATTCGACCCCTGAAGCTCAAAAGATTATTGTAAGAGAGATCACGTTAGATGAGATAGCTGATGAAGATGAGATAATTGATGACGGTGAAGTGATTAGATGTGGTGTTGTAGGGCATCTGAGATGTTTTAGATGTAATTATTTTTTAGAGCCCGCTGTGTTTAGGTCGTGTTATTGTGAGGGGGCTTATAAGGAAATAATATCTGATGTTGTTATTTTACGTAATTGTCTCCTTGTTTTGTGTGGATTCTGTTTGAATATTTGAATATTAAATTTTTGCGAATATTGGTAGTGTCGTTCTAGTTAGATTTTTGAAATCAGGAGTACGAGAAAAAAAGTTGGAAGTGGTAGGTCGAATTACTGTGTAGTGATCACTGTTGTCATGGATGTGGTAAGGGCTGAAAGGAGGATGAGTAGGAGAGAGAGAGATGCATTTAATTATTGGGGTGAAGGTAATGATGGAAAAAGCGTTTGTTTCCAAAAGGCATGAGTAGACAGTCAGAAGCAGTAGAAAAGATGCCTCGGTTGCAAAACTGAGGGTGGCTGACACGCGTCCCCACAACTGCCAGCTGTTAAAGAAAAATACTATAAATACGCATTCCCTCTCTTCTTCCAAACCTTTCTAGAAACCAGAGAGATGAAAATCTAGAAAGAGAAAAAAAATCTTGATTGTAGAGTTTTCAGTGAGAAAAAACCAGAGACTTGTCATCGTCTTCTGAGGGATGAAGTTGTTTTCCTTGTGGAGGATAAAGATTTTATGTTACCGAAGATTACTGTGAAGGAGGAGACATGCGTTGCGCCAGATTCGTTTTTTGCCATTGAAGGTTAGTGGTGTATATTTGATTTTATTTTTTTTGAAATAATCTTTGTTATGATTTTTGATGATTTCCCTCTTTTTTGGATTTGAATTTTGAATGTTGTCTTTATTGGAAAAGTTTTGTCATTCACTTTATTGAGGAAAAAATGGGTTTTTCTATTTTGTTTAATTCGTTATATTAACAAGCATTGTAACAATTTATAACTGTTATTAGTCGAACTAAGAGAATCAAGGAAATGTATAAAATTTAATCGAAATACCTGGTCTTTATGTAGGTGTAGATGCATGCTAAAAAACTAATAAGTAGGCATCTCTCTATTTCGAGCTCTTTATTTGAGATGGATCCTTCTACCTCATGTCGTTCAATTGCTGAGGAGAATGTAGGTTTTGAGGGTACAACCTCTGTTGAGGTCAAGCATAGAAATATTAGATCCATTGATAATGTTGTTTTGTCTAGTAAACATGAGGATGCACATCCAGAGGGTGGGAGTGAAGGTGAGGTCCAGGTTGATTTTCCTAGTTTTCATGGTATCCTGCATAGGTATGTTGTAGGTTCAGATACCTTGAGAGGGTTCTGTAAATGTAAGAGTAGTGTAAAAGGTGTATAGGGAGGCGTGATGGAGTATTGGGGGGAGGCCGTTTAGGGAGTCTTTTGATGAGAATAGAGATATTTCGTTCTTCTTGTTGCCTGACTTGGAGTGGGAGAAAGCTCGTAGGGGTACTCATGAGTCTGTTTCTCTTGAGTATTTCAATGGGGATGAGTCAGAAGACCTGGAGGAGGGCTTTCTGTGTTATCTGTCCTAGTTCGATTATGGATTAACGGTGCCTTTGAGTAACTTTGCCAAAGGTATCATGAATGGGATGAAAGCCTGTCCTGCCCAGTTGAACGGTAATATGTACGAGGTGATATGTGTATGTGAGGCATTAAATGTGAAGTGGTCTAGCGAGGGAAAAGGGAGGAGATTGACCTCGTCAGATGTACTGAAGTATTATAATGTTAAGTATTTCAGCACCACTGGGGGTGCTTACTTTTCTTCTATTTATCCCCGACCACAATTCTTCGACCTAGATTTATCTGGGAAGGCGTGGAATGACAACTTATTGTGGGTAAGAGGCGAGTATCTACAGCAAGCTGATGAGGACGTCCTGAATCTTACTTATAGATTGTTTAAGGAATGTAAGTAGATATTACTAATTTTGAACTTAATATATTTCTGGCGTTCGGTGTTTGATAATAGATTGTTTTGTATGCAGATCTTCGGTGCACTATTAGGAAGGAAGAATCATTTATTGATGTTGTAGCTCGAGAGGGGATTGAGCTCGAAGCTGTATTAGACGATCTTGAGATAAGTAGGAGTAAGAAAGTCAACGGCAAGTCTCACATGGTCCAAAAGTCTCAGACAAAGAAGAAGATGGTTGGTACTAGCTCATCTTCTGGAGCGATTCCAATCACGCTGAATACCTTAGTGGACGTTGGGGTAGAGGTACCCCAGATCGCGAAAACTTTACCAATGGCTTTGAAGTTGCAGCTCGCAGGGAACGGTTCGGCTGATACAAGCCAAAGGATGTCTAAGAGGAGAAACGTGAAAACTTTCGTTTCTACTTACAGAGCCGCTGAAGGTGCGGGGTTCGAGGCTGGCTCCAAGAAGAGGAAATTGACGGACAGCCCCTCACCTCATGTTATAAGCGATTCGAAGGAGGCCATTTTGGAAATAAGCATGGATAAAGATATGCTCGGGCTGGAAGGAAAATTCAAGGCCATTGTATTGGCAGATTCTGAATAAGTAAAATCCTCAGTAGATCTCGAGCTTCGTAGGGTAAGTTGTACTTTCTTTAAGATTTTTGTTCATTCGATATTCCTTGACCTTGGTATTTATATCTTTTGTGTACATGGTTCCCATGTTCTGAGAGGTCTCAACCTTGACATTGGGGATGCGAACAAGCTGGCACTGAAGCGTACTACGAAGCTGGAAAAAGAGTTGGCTAAGGAATAAGCCAAATTAGCAGAGGAGATGGTGCACTCGATTCAAAAGATTGCGAACCTAAAGGCCTCCTTCCAGGTAATAATGGACCAGCTCGGGAGAGAGTCCACCCAAAATATCAATGAAGTGAGTAATATTCGGGACAACCTTGCTCAACGACTCCAAGGCGATGGCTATGCTGATGCTGAGGTGTTGGCTATTATAGAGAGACAATCTGCGGACGTTGCGGGGCCATATGGAGAAGAGGAGGCCGAATCAGTGAAGACTCCACTTCGAGAGGTCGTATCAGGGCTGAAAGCTGTCAGTCCTACTACTCAGGCTAAAAACCAAGGAGTGGATGAGCAGGAGAAGGTAGTATGAGATATTTTTGTAATGTTTAAACAATTATATGTTTATTGGGGAAGGAAAACATTTGTGTAGTGACTGGGTCATTCAAGTAGTGGTTTATGAAACTGGTTTATATTGTTTTGATATTAAAATTATTATGTGTAGGAACTTAACGAACTGTGCTTCACAATTGAGGCTCTAAAGAAAGAGCTCCCTAAGGAGAAAAACTCTTCGTCTGCAACAGCTTTTATGATTGGACGCACTGAGGCTCGGGTGAGAAAATATAGATAACTTAGTGAAGAACATTGGAGAAATTTATGTGATGCTCACTTAGGGTGGGCCAAAGATAAAATTGAGAAGGACAAGGCAGTTAGGTAAGATAAGAGTAGGTACTTAAGAATTTGACCTCTCTTCCCTGGTGGTATTAAAGAAAATACCCCAGAAGTAACCAAAGACCTTATAAAGTTGAGCATCTATCTAGAAGCTGAGATAAACAGTGAGAGAGTGTTAAAGGAAGCGTACATTAAAGTGTTAGAAAATAGAGGTATTTGTCCAGATCCCAAAATCCTAGGGCATATGGCCACCAGAGCGAGAAGCCTGCATAGCTTAAAAGCTAAATAAGTAACAGTTTGTACTGGTGTGTCGATGATATATGTATAACTTAGGATTGTAAGATTTGTAATCGACATGTAAATTGTTGTTATGTACGAACTGTTGTTTATGAGGAATATATTTCAGAACTTCACAAGTTATGAAATGAGATATCGTAATATTGTGCAGATCTAGCTAGAAACTATGAGAGTTCATCAAAGAGATCTTACCAAAACTAATGAAACACTCATGTTTGATTTGACCAAGACTCACGAGGCGTTGGAAAATGTTGCGGAGCTAAATATGAAAATGGAGCTCAGATTGATTGAGTCACAAAATTTTGTGAGGGATCTGACCGAGCAGGTAAAAAGAAATAGTGCTAATTTGGTGAATGCTCAGGGCACTTTGAAGAGTTTGACTAATCGCATAAAGAGAAGGGAAAATGACTTGGTTAGCGCTCAAGGTCATAGGCGTAATTTAGCAAATTGATTAAAGAGGATAGAGGCGAAGTCGTGGAATGCACAAGGGAATTTTAGCGATCTTGTGGAATGATTGAGGAAAAAAGATCTTGATGTGAAGAGTTTGACTGAGCGGATAAAGAAGTTGGAGGTTGATATGGAATATG
Organism: Kingdonia uniflora; assembly: GCA_014058105.1. Classification (NCBI taxonomy): domain Eukaryota; kingdom Viridiplantae; phylum Streptophyta; class Magnoliopsida; order Ranunculales; family Circaeasteraceae; genus Kingdonia; species Kingdonia uniflora. Next base: position 514,167 of record JACGCM010000310.1, on the reverse strand, counting down.
TTCGAGCTATGGTAAGGAATTCGAATGAGCGATTAAGAAATATGGAGGCAGAGTTGACAAATTCTCAAACTATTGAGAGGGGTTTGAACGAAGTAATACAAAAATTAAAGGCAGATCTTCTATTGTCCTAAGATAAAATTAAGGAATTAGTCGAACATAAATTGCAAAGTAAGGTCAAAATTGATAAATTACTGGTGGCGAAGAGAGAATTGAATGAAATTGTAGCAGTGTTGAAGATTCGCAATGCGACGGCGCTTGTTGAGATTATTGAAGAAAAAATTTGTTTTAATAAACAGGAAAAATTGTTACAAGGTGCGAACGCAAGGTTTACTGAGCTCGCTGTACCGAACAAGGATAGGTTTGCGGCTAGCGAGGTGCACACTAAAAATTTGACAACAGTGATATCATTTTTTATCGGGGAAATTAGGAGAATTAAAGGAGAGAGGGATCTGTTGCACAAGGGTATGATCAAATATGGCGTTATATGTGGAAGTTATGTAGTCCGTGCCGAATATTTGGGTTATCTGGAGTCTCATATTGGTCTCATTGCTTAGGAAAGAGTAGAATATAAAAGAGATATAGTTGTTGCTAGAGCTCAAGATTATTTGTCTTCAAGTGCTCCTATGGTTGGTGAAAGTTCGTCTGGTGTAAACTAGAAAGACCCTGTTGTAGAGGATGCTTAAGTAGATTTTTGTTGCTGTAATTTTAGATATCAAATAGATTAAAATGAGTTTTACCTTTTGTTTAATCATTTGAGATTTTGTAGATAAGATAAGATATATGGTAGTAGACAGTAATGTGGGAAAAAACTTAAAAAGTTTTCATTGATGAGAAAATAATGTACAGACTGTTGGAGATTGCATCTCACTTTTGGAATTTAAATAACAATATTAAAAGTATCATGTGCGTAGAAAAACATCGAGTTAGCGATAGAATTTCTTCAACCTCCTAGTGTTTCAAGGATTTGGTTTCCTGATGCCTTCTTCTGTCATGAAATAGTAGGATTCGAGGCCAATTCGCTCTACTACCAGGAATGGGCCTTCCCAATTTTCTGTGAGCTTCCCAGTATTTGGCTCTTTCTTATTTTTAGGGATATTTTGCAGTACTAAGTCGTTGATTTCGAACTCCCGATTTCGAACCCTCCTATTGTATAAATTGACTAACATATGATGATACCGACCCAAGTTTGCAACAACTCGAGCTCATGTTTCATCGATCCAGTTCATATTGCATACCATCTCCAATTCATTTTCTTTATCAGTTAGCTCGTGATCTTTGACGGGATGGTGATATTTAATTGAGATTATGGCCTCAGTTCCATAAGCAAATAGAAATGGGGAACATCTTATTGACTGTTCGGGTGTAGTGCGGTATGCTTACAAAACATGTGGTAGTTCCCTTATCCAATTACCCTTCGTTCCTGACTTGAGTCTTTTCTTGAGTCCATCCATTATGGTCTTGTTTGTGATTTTGACCTATTCATTGCCTTGGGGGTAGTATGGATTTGATGGTGAATGAATGATGTTGTATTTGTTGAGGAATGTTACCACTTTCTTTCCAACAAACTGGGCTTCGTTATCGATCTGAATCATGTGGGGGCAACCAAATCATGTGATGACATGTTCCCAGATAAATGAGATGACTTTTTCTTCTTGAGTTTGAAAAAAGGGGACTGCTTCTACCCATTTCGTAAAATAATCCGTTGCTACGAGTAAGAATTTATGGTTACCCGGTGTGTTTAGAAACTCTCCAACAAAACCAAGCGCCCACCGTTTGAAGGGCCAAAATACTTTACTGGCATGAAGTTCGAGTGCCGGAGCTTGTATTTGGTAACCATGTCGCTGATAAGCTCACATTTACGTAAATATTCCTCTGCCTATTTTCTCATCTCCAACCAGAATACTCCTTGTGTGATTACTTTGTTCGCAAGAGAGTATCCTGCGGTATGATAGCATAAGTTCCTTCATGTTCAGCATTCTATCGACCCTATGTTGTGAGAGGGATTTGAGGTATGGTCCAGTCGCTTGGAGTTTTCAACCAATTGTCTTCGGTCTTTTGGATCTTTTAGAAGTGGCCCATCGTATTTGTTGTTGGGGCCAATATATATGAAGAAAGGTTTTCTCCAATCGTTTTCCTCCTCTTTATCACACCCATTATTGATCGTGCATATCAAAGTATAATCGATGTTGGGGGTTAATATCACTTCAATTTGGAGGTATCTTGCTTCTGTACCTAATACCATAACTAAGTAAGCTAAAGAATCGGCATGACGATTCTCTCTACGAGGTAAATAACCGAGTGTAGCTTTAGCAAATATGCTCATTATGCCGGCAACCAGTGCTGCGCAGTCAATCATTTTATCATTTATCTTGTATTGCTCGGAGTAATGATGAACTATCAGCAATGAGTCAGTATAAACCGATAGTTCAAGAACTCCGATTTCCAAAGCCATATCTAGCCCATGAATTAAGGCTTCGTATTCTGTGACATTATTCGAAGCTTCAAAATTTAATCGTATTGACTTCTCGATTCTATCATTGGAGTTCTCGATTATATAATTGGAGGGTGTGATTAGTACGATTCCTATTCCTGACCCTACGGGTCCTGCTGATCCATCTGCAAGTAACCTTCACCCTGTTTGTGTGACCTATTCAGCTCATTCTTCAAAGACTTTGATGGTAGATCATTTTTGACTTCTTCTGTGAGATCGGGATCGAGTTCTTCCCAATCTGGATCTTCTACTGGGAAGTCTGCTAAAAATTTAGCTACTGCATTCCCTTTTTCAGAGATTTTTGTTCGAACTTGATATCGTGCTCCCCCAAGCTAACTGACCATTGTTGCACTCGTCGTGATTTCTCTTTCTTAAATAATACTTCTTAAAAAGGGTAATTGGTCATGACTTTGACTGAATAAGCTTAAAAATAATGCTTGAGTTTTTGGGAAGTGTAAACGAGTGTTAGGAGGAGTCGCTATATTTTAGAATATCTTGTTTCTATTGGCGTAAGGTCTTGCTTATGATATATACTGGCTTCTCAATTTTCCCTTCTATCCATATAAGGAATGAGTTTACAGAGTTTTTTATAACTGCGGGGTAAATTATCAATTCCTCGTTGTTGATCGACGTGCTCATTATTGGAGATTTCCCAAGATACCTTTTAAGTTCTTAAAAAGTTACTTCACATTTTTGTTTAATCAATTTCCTCATTTTGTCATCCTTTACCTCCTTTGGTGGATACCCGAAACAGCATGAACAACCATCGACATCGATCTGATGACTTGGAGACGAATCTGTTAATAGCTACAATTTTGCCAACGAGTTTCTGTACATCCTTCTTTGTATTTAGAGATGGCATAGATATTAGAGCTCGAAACTGGTCTGGATCAGCTTCAATCCCCTTCTTACTGGTGAGGTATCCTAAGAATTTGCCAGAATGTACTCCGAATTAGCATTTATCTGGATTTAGTTTCATTCTGTATGACCGTAATATGTTGAAGACCGTATCGAGATGTGTAATATGATTTTCCTTCTTTAGGCTTTTGCAGAGCATATCATCAATATATACTTCAATGGTCTTTCCCAAGTATTTTTTGAACATGTTTGTTACTAACCTTTGATAAGTTGCTCTGGCATTTTTTAGGCCGAATGACATGATTTTGTAGCAATAAAGGCCCCTCTTAATAATAAAAGTGGTATTTTCTTAATCTTTATCTATGAGAGGTATCTAGTCATACTCAAAAGCAGTGTCCATCATAGATAACAGCTCGTGACCTGCTACAGAATCTAGAATTTGGTGGATTATGGAAAGAGTGAAATTGTCTTTTGACGTGTGTTTGTTTAGATCCATAAAATCTATACAAACTCTTACTTTCCTATTCTTTTTTGGTACTGCTACAATGTTCGAAATTCAATCCATATATTTGACCTCTCGAATGAAACTGACTTCGATCAATTTATCAATTTCTTTGTTGACCTCATCTCTGAGACGAGGTGAGAGGCTCCTCTAATTTTGTTTGACTCCCGAAGCTTTATCTCGTATACTCAATTTGTGACAGGCCTTTGCTAGGTCAACTCATGGCATTTCTTACAAAGTCCATGCGAATACGTCTTTTTTGATTGAAGGAAATGTATTAGAGCTTCTTTCTCCTGCAAGACAAGATTGGTCCCAATGTATGTACCCTTGTTATGCCCATCAATCTCAATGTACTCTGTAGGCTCGACTGAGGAAGACTAATCTTCGGTGTGACCAGCTTTCTGTAATTGCTATGAAGCAAATCTTTTGGATGTATCGAGTATCGAGTATAATGGATATTGTGTTTTCACAAGCTCGAGCGAGCTTTTGACTTCATTTTATCTCATAGATGTCTTCATTGTATTTGAAACGAAGTGCATGATAGAATGTAGAAGGAATCGCTTACATGTTGTATAACCAACAACGCCCCATTATCCCCAAGAATTGGGATTTTGCATTGATGACATAAAGTAACGTCGAGAGTTGTGGGTCCGGCTGTGATCGGTAGGATGATTTTTTTTACTCATTTTTCTTTAGATCCATTAAAGCCATTGCTATCTATATCGCTTGGTATCACCTTGCCTATTAGCCCTATTTGCTCGATTGTGCCCTGAAAAAGGATTTCGATGTCGCTGCCTGTATCTATCATCATGGTATACATGACAAAGTTTTTCATTTTAAGCATGATGACCAATACGTTATGATGCGAAACTTGACATGGCTTATGTCGCAATCTTCAAATGAAATACCAGTTCGCTGAAGGCTTGATTCAGGTAGAGTTTAGTTTCTTTCTCCTAAATTGTGAGGTCGTGGTACTCTGTTAGTCTTCTTCTCTTGAATCTGGTCGAATTGTTAATCAGATAAATCTCGATCATATGATTAAGGTAGAGGTGGTACAAGTGTTTTTCCTCTTATTGCTCCTCGACTTGAATTACTTCGACCTATTTCTTGTAGCTTCCATTTTTATATCCTTCCAGATCGATAATATATTCGTGCATTCTTCCATCTTTAAAAATGTACTCCAGCAATCTCTGTACAGCATAGCACTGGTCAGTTTCATGATGCGTTACCTTGCGGTGCTGATAATATGGTTTCCCTTTAATCGACTCTAGAGGTTGAGCCACATGGAAGAACTTGTATTTTGCCAGTATATGGTAGATCTCTGAGATCTTGACATTCAGCTTTGGAAGGACAGGTTTTGATAATAAATTTCCTTTTTGCGATTTTCTTGTATCTATTTTAGCTCGTTTCTTATCACTCTGGTCATCACTATCTTCATCTGTGTTTGGACCCTTTATTGAACGTTTTTAGTAGATTTATGTCTTTCAGACATCATCATTTCCAAGTCGATATACCCATTTACCTTCTCGATCATGTCTTCCAAGGTTGAGGGTCTGTTCAAGAAAAGATGTGTTTTCGCTTTACAATTGATCTGTAGTACATTGGTAAATACCGAAACAGCTTTTTCTGATCAAGATTATCAACTTTCTGAGCAAGTTCGAGGAATTTCTTTGAAAATACTTCGAGCTTCTCCCCTTGAGACTGATAAGCGTGTACAAGTTCTCTTCTTTATCTTTGTTATGAGCATAAGTCTTGACAAAGATTTTGTATAACTGGTCGAATGTAAGGATGAAATTTTCAGGTAGAGAATGGAACCATTGGAGTAGCTCCCCTTGGAGATTTATAGTGAACAGTCGACAAAGAATATAGTTTTTAAGTTTTAATACAACCCTAACGAATCTCAGAACTGTTGGACATGTTCGATAGGATCGGTGCCTTTGTACTTGCATATTTTTAGAGTATGGAATCCTGTTAGAACTTGGAACTGCCATATCGAATAACTCTTTGGCAATCGAATTGCCTTGTAATTTACCCAAATCGTCCTTACTACTAAGAGCTTGAGCTTCTATCAATTCCTTGATTCGCTGATCCATGTGTTCTTGTATAACGTATTGGCGGGGTGCTAGAATTGTCTGACATGCAGGTCGTGGATTATGATTATCGATCCCCTCACTTAAACATTTGTGAGCTGGTACCCTGGATGGAGGTCGCGGCTCTTCATTTTGTCATTTCGAGTGTCCGCGTCCCCCACTAATTTCTGACTGACCTTCTCGTCCCAGATGAATTGAGGTCTCTGGTACCTAAGGATCATGACGGTGGTGCATGAAAGCTCTTTTGCTAGCAATGCCTTGAGGTCCCAATCTGTCTCGTGTTGAAACTCTGAAGCTCGCGGGAATGACCTCACATTCTCTGGGAGCTTGACCCTGTTGATTGTATTACAAAGCTTTCAAAGCAGTCTGCAATGTTGTTATATGTTCTTCATGTCGTTTGAACTCCAACTGTCGAGCTCTGCACTCCTCTTCGAGCTCCTGTTCACAAAGCTCTCAGTCATGTACCAACTGATGTTTGAGCTCGTTTCGCTTCATGGTTTCGGCGTTGAGGTTCGCCCTTAACTCTGCTAGCTAATCAGGTTTGGTAGAAATTTCATGTTGAACCACTGAAACTGGTCGTTTGGGATTCACCATGATGGAATGTTGATCTTCGAGTAACTGTCTGCCTTAAGATTTCGTGGAATATCTTATTTCCCACAGATGGTGCCAAATGTAAAGGCCTAATTCCGTAGCTCGAATGACCTCTTACATTAAATGTACCTATGACAAATATAATAAACATAAAATTTAAATCGACACAGGTTTTTAGCGTGAAAACTTCTGAATAGGTGAAAATCACGACCTCAGTTCGAGGATATCGTAAGAATAATTTTATTGTTTAAGTCTGATGAATATTGAATACAATTTGAGGTATTTTAAGCAGCCAAAACTTGGTATTTACTCTCCTGTCTATTATCTCATTTATAGACCTCATCCTCAATTCGTGTATGTGTGTCAGCACGTTCTCCTGGATTGGGGGAAGAGAAGAGGTTTTTCTTTTAACTGTTAGTTTGTGGGGACAAATGTCTTTTGACTCATTCTATTATGTTTGGAGTGCTCGAGTCACGTTCCTTCTCATTTTGTAGTCCAGGTGTCAATGTTGACAGGATGTATGTTATGCATCTTTTGCGTGAGCCTGGCACTGTACTAGTTTGTTTTTACTCTAGCTTAAGGGGCAGGTCCCTATAAGAACCATAAACGATTTATAGATATGAGCTAGAAATAATAAGATTACATAATGCGGGGATATTAATGCATATTTTGATCGACAGTTTTCCTTGGTCAAGGTCTCTTATTCATGATTTGGGGGCGTCTGTGGCTAGATTTCTCTTGCCTAACCTCCAAAACTTGTGTGTTTAATGGTAATCAAGGAATGTCCCAAGTATAACTGTTTAAGATAGCTTGTCGATTCCCAATTCGATTTTATAGGTATTTAGTACAGCTGCACAAATATTAACTGTTTAGTATAAACTTGAAAACTAATCCTGACCAGCGGCCATGTTTAGGGAAGATTTGACAGAGCGAAAATGGAATACGCGCACACGAAGTATCTCAAAGAAACATTCCTTGAAAACAAAGAGAAAATTTATAGAAATTGCCTCTAGTAAAGATAATGACGTCAAAGATGAGAGGAAACAAATCTGCATCATTTACAACTCTTGATGACAACCGCTTCTCCTAGTATCCTCGATGTTCATAAGTATCTCGCAGAAAATACCAAAGATACCTTGCTGTGCATGTCTCCAAGACTCCAACTATAGGCCATTGATGCAACCCTGCACAAGGCCTGAAAAACATATCTTTGGTCCTTCACTGGAAAGGTCAGTAACTCCTTGATCAAAAGCTGAAGTTTATCATAACACAAATTCTTTATATCTAATTACGATGAGTTAAAAAGACCAAGACTGCAAGTACAAAGAACAAGTTCAACATGTTCGTCCCAATCCCCAAAACGCCCAAGGCTGGCCATTTTGTCAAATTAGCTATCAAGTGTCAAACACTCAGACAATGAAACCAAAACAAGATATTGGAGATATCCGCTCCACCACTGACAGTGTCTATGCCATAATATAACCAAAGTAGGATCCCAAAGTACCGTCTTTGATCAACTGAACCACACAATGATAAGTACAGAAACACCGCATGCCACGCTCGATCGTGGTTAGAAATATCTGCATAGAACATGTAATAGATGAGAAGATCCAGATAGATCTCCTGTCCTTCTTCGATTTTAGGCCACACGCCGAACAATTTACCAAAGACACCTAAGGTACGACTACAAATGTTAAAAATATCGCCTTGCTTTTCTCCCCCATGGCCATCGTAAAAGTGTTGTTTCTCCTCCTTGTAACCCCCTTGGTCGTAAGAACATCGCTTCTCCTTATCTTTCAAGACATCATATGCACTTTGGATGTCTTCAAATGTTTTCAAGGCCTAGGGTCGTCTTTCTTTAAGTCTGGACGATACTTCTTTGCGAGTGCCTCAAAAGCTTTCTCAATGTATGTCGCACTCGAATCACGCTGAACTCCAAGTATATCGAAATAATATCTTCTTTCAGGCAAAGACAACAATCGTGTACTATGAATCAACCTCGTTTGACCCCAATTCCCATGTAGATACCCACTCAATCAAGAGCACAATGTTGTTTCAATCCCAAACTCATACAAGAGTTTCTTAAGCTCGAAACTACGCCAACACGATCGAATACTTTGGGTGAATCATACATCAGGAGTTTGGGACCAAGAGATCTTTGTGCAGACAAGTAGGCAACATTCAATCCCTCAAACCCTAAGAATGAGACGCATAAATCAGAAACTAGTTTCAAGCCAGTAGTTGAATTCATTTTCACTCCAAGAACATCGTAACAAGCTCTTCTTGTAAGCAAAGACGGGGATTGCATACCATTAGTCGACCGAAATGCACCACAATACCCATGTAGATATCGACTCAATCCAAGAAGACAATGTTGCTTTAAACCCAAAGTTGTAGAATAGTTTCCTAAGCCAGAAACCAAACCAAGTGGATCGACGAGTTGGGGAGAATCGTAAATGAGGGGTTTGGGATGGAGACATCTCTGGGCTAACACATTTGTACCCCAGAAACGCAACATTGTGATTGTTAAACTAAACCCTAGAAATGATCTTAAGACGACTCCAGTAGAAATAATGAGAAATTCGGACACACACACAGAAATTGAAGCAAGGAGGGAGAGACGTATAGATGTACTGAGAAATATTATGTACACGTTACACCGATGCCTAGGCAGCTACGATAAGAGCATGTCTCCCTTTTAGTTTTTGGTGAATATCTAAGATTGAGATTGAACAGATTGGTCAGACGACTTAATTTAATATTATCAGCTACTTAATCAAGATTTATAAGATCTGACGATCTTCACACAACCGTTGTTCTACTTTTCACGGAGTTGTTCTCAACCAAAATGTGGTGCCAGTGTCCAACAACAACGTTACTTAAAATGTCTAGTCGGGCTCTCTATTGTTTGTGTAAGTCGCCAAGTCGGGCAGGTTGAGCTGTCTTCCCACTCTTAACCCCAAGATCAATTAACAAGCACACTCGCAGGTAACACCCTAACATCAGGCGAGGAAAGAAAAGAAAAAAAAAACTCCGTCCCACTGGGGAATGAACCGATACCAAATGGAGCGAATATTTTTTTTTCTTCCGAAGATTATAATGGTTTGGAAAATTAGAGATTAAATAGAGAAAGATGAAGATCTTCAATTCGTATTTTCCATAAAAGAAAATGGCCACAAGACACAATGTAGAGTTTTACAAGTGCACGTGTTTTTGAAGAAAAAAAAATATTTGAGCGCCTAACACCGGCTTACCTGACCAAAGAAACATATTTGCTCGCCTTATGAAAAACACAGCTTGAGTCTTAAGTTACATATCTTTATCCATGGCCCTAATCCAAAGTTCATCGAAAGGTTTTGGGTTACAAAATAGTTAATCCCATGTTGCCCCATCTGTTGGGTCTTTGGTTGGACGGGTTCAACTGACCAAACATGCTCCAGGTTTTACTTGTAAAGATCATCCTTCCGTTGGACAATATTTTGAAACAATTCAGTTAATAAGCGTGTTTGAACATTGCTAAATTGGGTACACATGAAACCTCATGCATCTTTACCAAAGCTTCAGATTGATTTTGATCAGATACCATTTAAAAGGTCCATCCAAAAATAAGCACACACAAAAAAAAGGCAGGAAACCCAGATCCAGTAATCTTTTTTTGATGCTATAATCTTAAGAAGGATTATTAACAAGAAAGAAAAGCCGACCTGAATGCTAACAATGCTACTTGAGAAGTAGATGATTTGATTACTTCTATAATATATTAGCATCATCAACATTAATGTGTATCAACTTACACGCACGGGGCATAAACACTCTAAGCACTCGAGTGCAGCACTTGCTTCTGTGACTTACTCAAGTCGTTCCATCTGCAAAATGAAACAATATTCAACTTCTGGACACAGATTTCATCTTTTTCATCAAGTAAAACTGGTTGAATACAACTAGTTTTATCGAACAGCATTTAGGATGTTAAAAGTCTTCACAGAATATAAAGGGATTATAGTTAATAGAAAAGCATTTTATATAACCTGATACGTAATGCACCAAAATATTATCAGCTATGCATAAATCAAAGCTGATTGGGGCGTAAATAATCAAATAGATCAAAAATAGTTCCATAACTTCCACAAGGTATCTACTACAATTCATTCTATAGAAGAAAATGTGATTCACAACGGAGCGCTCATGACGAAAAAGGGAGAAAAGGAATACCTTCCAGAGGCCATCATTGAGATAATGCATGTTATCCACTCCGATTCCTTTGTTTATAGCCCTTCTGCAATATTTAGCAATTTCATTTTTACCACTTGCAAACTTAGAAAGAAGGGGTGAGGGAGCAAATTACTTAAGAAAGCAAAAACACAAAGTACAACATTTGCTCTAGAACAAAAGTTCGTGTTAATTAATTTGCAGACATAAAACAATTTACTTCCCGCAGGAGAAGTGAACATCTCCTCTGTATTGCCTTAGGGTGACAGCCAATAGTAAAGTTTATTTTATAGATAACAGAAGTATCAGAGAAAATAACAGAGAGAAAAAATAATCACCAAAAGAAAGTAAAGGGATAAAAACAGACCAATAATAACAAGCTACAACCTTCGTGGTTGGTCATTCTACAAAATAATGTCACCATGCAGCTGTACTAAAGGCGATGACCATTTACCGCCCCAAAAATTTAGTCTAAACACCACATAAGCCTATCTGAGGGGAATGCATTTAAACGAAAACATGGTGGAACAAAAACAAAAAACCTCGAAAATTGCATCTGATAAAACCAAAATCCGGTTCAGAAACTAGGTTTCCTCTCATAATCAAAAGGAAGAGGAAGAGAAGGAGATCCGAAAAATTTATGCAGAATTTTCAAAGTTACCATTGCCAAACTATTGAGATGTCATTTACATTTCCACTCCCTGAGGTAAAATGATAGGTCCCTATGCACCCAGCAATAGAAGACTGGATATATATGGAAAGCTATTTCATCAAGATACCTAAAATACTCCCAATGTACCTCTTTTCTCCATCAATAGAGACAACAAGCCATTTGGAATTGCTTACACGTTCTTTTGATTTTTTCGTAAATACTCGAAAGTTATACAGAAAAGAATATCTTCCGTCTGATCAGGTTGTGGACGAGTCCATTCATCACTTACTGTTACATTGTCCGATTATGATAGAGGTGTGAAATCATTTCTATAATATTTTCGGTGTCTCTTGGATATTTCAATGGGGATTTATTTAATCTTTAAAAGCGTGGTGGTGCAAGCCATTTTTTTTTTGGAGTTCATTGACCTTTACTTACGCAATTGGATGGATTTTAGGGGAGGAGATGAATGGTAGGTACTCTGATGTGAAAGTTAAGACCGTGGAAAAGGTCATCTTCTTCCATATATATATATGAAAGGAGGTCCTTAGGGTGCCTTAAAACCCCAACTTGCCTAGCAAAAGAAAATATATATATGAAAGGGGGTTACGTGTGAAGACCTTGTGACACAGTGGATGGATTTAATTATCGCGAATCCAGTGTATTGTTGAGTAAATTGTATTTTATTCATTTTCCTTTGCCTTTAGGCTGTAATATTTCCACCTTAGAAAGTTTCTTTGAGAAGATCAATATATATTTTTACTTTCTCAAAAAAGATAACAAATATTAGAGAGTAATTATGAATGTGAAGTTATCGTAGCCTTTATGGTTAAACAATTTTCATATAAAATTGAAAAAACGTAATTGTCATAAAAGCATCTGACACGAGCAAGAATAAATTGAGAAAAGAATGCAACTCACATATCTTTCACCGACATTTTCGTAAATCCAATAGCAAGAGCATGCTGCTTTCCTTCAGCCATTATTGCCTGAAGAATATTTATCAGAAGATTTAGAAGTATATAAGAGAAATGTAGCTTCACGCTTTCATGTCATACGTTCGCTCTAAAGAAAAGCAACAAACAAATTAGTCAGGAATTAGGATTAAAAGAGTGGCATAACCCCTGAGGTCTATGAATTTACGGTGCAATCCAGTTTAAGGAAAAATAATCAAATGGGCATTAATCACAAGAATATTGGAATGTACCACAGGAGATTCTTCCAACACTTCATCGTCCATTGCACCACCAGGGGATGTAAGGCCAGGACACATTATGTTTGCTCCAGCCAACACAAATTTAATCGCTCCCCTATCCACTTGTAATTTTTTCATTACATCAGGATCTACAAAAGAAAGATTAAATGAGTAAGTGGCAGACATATCTTAAGTATGTCTCCAACTAAAATAGTCTTTACCAGTTATCAACGTAGCTCTCCCTTAGCATTAGCAGATAAAGAGTTCATAATAGAGGGTAAGAACTTGTTCGGCAACTAATTTCCCATTATAACAACAACAAGGGTCGAGGGAGAAGTTGTAGGTGCCAGTTTCACAAAGATAAAACATACAAAAGTACCACTATGTAAGTTCTATCCTCATTATCATCTCCCACATTTCTATTAAAAAAAGAACATGAAAACCGGTTTGAAAGTAGGTGATCAACAACAACTCGGCTATAGAGCATTAAGTATACAGCAATAGAGGCATAAGGAGTACTTTACATTGATGAAGAAGCCGCAGTGTAGGCATGTAAGGTCCATCACGAATGTTAAAAAACAGTGGCACATTGTTCACCAATACCAGATTCAGATGATTTTGACTACAAAGGTAAAATAAGTAAAATTTAGTCAGTATAAACTTCTAATAAAACAAATTCATCTTCTTCCCATTTGTAATTTTTGATAATATTACTATAAAATAAGCAAAAACTTTTGAACAAAAAAGGCGAGGTAAACAGATAAAAAGAATACTGCATAATCCAATGGACCCAATTGGCATCCATTTTCTTTATAGTAACTTCATAATAGAATAACACAATGATCAAGACTTAAAGATGACAAGCATTAAAATACAAAAATATTATCTTATGAAAGGAGAAAGTTTGTGGAGAGTTCTTATTTTGTTGGGATGTAATTTCCCTTTTAAGTATTACAGGGCTCAGAAGGAAAGAAATTCCTTAGGGTTTTTAGGGAGTTTGGAAGGGTAGAAACAAAAGTTTTTTTTCTAACAAGCTGGGATTGAACCCCCCGGCTTTATTACTAGATTACAAGAAGATGCGATGTGGTGACCCTACATGCAGGGACCCCCCAAAAGTAAAGGAAAAAGCATAGGATCATATTATCTCCTAAGAAAGGCAACTCATCTAGCTTCTTCTTCCATCTTGGTCTGCACTTCTATGGGTAGGTTATCAACTGTGAATATACTATCCCCCATAGAAGCAAATCTGGCTAGGATATTGACACTCTAAATTAGTATTGGCTTTTACATTTGTTTGCTTATGGTTTCCGCAGCCCATACACCGAGAACTAGAAGTTCTCTTGTGTGCATTTTGTGTACTACTTACTATAACTTCTTTTTTGGTTAATGTGTAGCTTAGTTTAGTCCTCCAGTTTCTTAAGCTTAAAGTCTTTAGGGGGCATTGTTTGGTTGAAAAACTAATCATTCTCAATGGAAAAGAATCTAAAGGAGTCCCAAGTCTTTGAACTTACCCGCTCATAAATTGACTTACAAACGTTAATATGGAATGTGTGTAATAATCGTGGCAAGCATTTTCATTAAAAAAAATCATGCTCAAATCATGGCCATCCCTCTAACAAAATATCTGAGACACAAACCGTCAGAACTTGTTCCTTCTTTGTCATTAGACATATGCACGAAAGCCAGTACCGAAACAAATGATTTACATGTGCCTGTAAGGTTAATGATTTATGAGGTTAAATTTTTATATTCAGTAGATGGTTTGTTGATTTGTTCTCTTCTTTTAGGAGCCTTAATGGCTTTTTTGCCAGTTAAGACCAAACAGAAATAACAATATTCTTATCTTGCCTTCTTTTTGTGCATAAATTTTGGTAAGCTCACGGTAGAGACTAAGAAGAAGCAACATGTCTGTATAAACACTGTGACTGACATAGTCCCAGAAGGCTTACTCCTGATTATAACAAAATTAACACTTTTCGTGATACATAGGTATTTTCATGTATAAGATAAATGTAAGGTTAGTCATAACGTGAGAAAGAATATACTATTTTGCATCTTGTTTTTCCTTGTCAATTCTACAATGGAGCATGCAAAAGGTATTTTTAAAGTTGATCTGTTTGACATTGATTTTTGCATTTTGATAATAATTCGTGAAGCAGAATGACGTGACTGGTGAAGAAACTCAAAAAACAGGTTGTATACAAACCCCTAAGAAGGCAGACCCAGAATGCATGAAAGGGAAAAGAAAATCACGATAGCTCAAGAAGCAGGGCCAAGAACTGAAAGACACCTACATGTCTGTCCCTGTGCATGGTCATATATAAACCTCCTCTAAAGGCCGGATACACCTATGCTCAGAAGTTCTCATCTGTCAGTTTCTCATACCACACATAACCTTTAAACCTCTCTTATATTACTCTTTCCGACAATGCTATAGCCACAAACTACAGTCATTTTCCATCGACAACCGTACTACTAATAATGCCGACATAGCCTCTTTCCAATTAGAGGACCCTTCAGTATTAATTTCACAAAATTTGAAAAGAATATAGCACACACTGATTATCCACTTCTCACATATCGCTTTAAAGTAACGATTATTATCAACTTTAAGAAAGAACTGTTTACTCTACCTAACATTCATTGAAGATAGCAGTCAGGGGGATGACGTTGTAGAAGCTCCAATTTTGAACAGTCATTTCTCTTTCCATGTCTTGTACTCGTAAATCTTGCAAAAAAGGCAATGTCCAAAATAGTAGCAGCAAGTATGGGCTTTTTTTATGTTCCATATCCTCATTATAGCATCCAATAGCTTTCACAAACCAAACATCTACTTATGAAATGAACCCAAAAGTAGACATTCTTCAAAGGTGGTATGTGAGTTGTTTGGACTTTTAAAATCACATAAGAATTTCTAGAGACACAAATTATGATGTTCACTCAATTTTACACTTCCGTCTTCAAAGTCATTTCTAGAGTAAACAGCAAGGACATTTGTCACCTAGTTAAACAGCTTCTGCGATAGTTTCTCAATTTAAAAAGTCGTAAAACATATAGTTTTTACTTTGCCTAAAGAGCCATACTACTCCGATGCCTCCTTTACTTTGCTATTGTGGCAACGTGCCATGCAACAATCTCAGTGATAGGGGTCAGGACCATGACTCCAGACGATCGAGCATCATCAAGACCTCCATTAGTAGATGCATTGTGGACATTGTAACAAAGCTCGGGATGTACAAAGTTGGTAAAGGATGAATGTTGGAGTATATGGTGATATACACATACTCTAACAATGAATTCGGAAAATTAGTAAGAAAATGGGCAACATCTTTTCTTTTCTTTTTTGAATGTAAAATTTTATTGATAAAAACGAGCGCAATGCCCAAAACACAAGAACAAGCAAAGAAAACGCCTCAACATGAGGCAAAAAAAAAACTCTACACTAAGATCCTCAAGTATAGCCTGTGATAGACTCCACCAATTTAATCATAAGCGACTCAAAGGAGGTCCCCATGATATCCGTCGCGGCTTTACTCCACCGTAAAATGAAAGCCTTGATGGAGACCAAGACCGAAGCTCTCGATTTCTTCTTTCCTTCAAACATCACCGCATTGCGCTCGGGCCATCTAGACCATATCACTGCGAAAGGTAAACAACACCATAGAACTTTACCCCATTTGACGAGGCCTCACGTCTTCCAATTTGTTAATAGCTCCTTAACATTCAAAAATCATGTTCATGGTATACCAATTCAATCCAAATACTCTCGGCGAAAGGACAAAGAAAAAAGATATGGTCAATGGACTCCCCATCTCTTTTACACATAAAACAAAAGTTCACCACAATGATTTTGCGTTTACAAATATTGTCAATTGTAAGGGTTGTATTCAAAAACGTCCATAGTAATGAAAAATGGGTAGCAACTAGCTAGGATAAAATATCTTATTTATTCATAATTAAGGCATTGAGCCATTCTGATTAAACCTATCAAATAAATATTCAATCATCATAAACCGAATCTAAGTTAGCATTTTCTTGTTCTTCACTTTCACTTTCTCAATCTTCAATAACAAAAAAAATCTATAAGAGATTCAGGGTACATGTCAATTATCTCCAAATTGATTGGCTTATATCTATTTTTTCCTTTTGTAATCTTTTTATTCATGTATAAACAAGATAGTTAATGGTTTTTCAAATTAATCAATTTCCGACATTTGTATGAGCTTTATCAAATGCACCCCAATTTATTTCACAATCTCCCAACCTACAAGGTTGAAAAATCAACCTCAAAGCTACTCTTCAAATTTCTTTGCAAAACTCAACAATAATGAATTATATTTTATTCGTTGAATTTTCTTATAATAACAAACATATCATAATTGGATTATCGTAAGGTAATTGGTAGATTTTTAAAGCTCTGGCTAATTTTTGCAAATTTCACCAATCACCTAAACTTAATCTAATTATAATATGTTTGTTATTGGAAGAAAAGTTACACATAAAATAAATCAATATTATTGATTCTTCCCAAGAAATTCAGAGTGGATTTAATGTTGTTTTCCTAATCTTGTTGTTCGATAGGTTGTGAAAGAAATTGGAGCGCATTTGAATGAGCTTATACAAATGCCAAAAATTGATTAATTCCAAAAACCGTCAATGTTCTTGTGTATACAAGAATGAAACATCATATAAAGAATAAAATTTGTAAAAGGTAATGATCGATTGAAGCCGATCTAGTTGAAAACTATTGATACCTCCCCTGAAGCTCTTGGATTTGTTCTCTTCCATTCAAGGCTGAGTAACTAAATGTGGAAAACAATAAATTGTCTACTTAGATTTGGTTTATGATGATTGAATATTTATTTGAGAGGCGATTTAAACATAACGGCTTAATGCTTTTTTCAATAATCTATTTCACTTTATTATGAATATTGTATATGAAAGCTCTACACATTATTTTTCATTTTCTTGTGGTATTTCTCTTGTTCTGTGCCTTCATTATGAATAGTATATTCCAGTTCTCGTAAAGTAATGATTTTATCATTGTTACCAATCGTTTTTCCGAATTTATCGAATTTGTTTGAAATCTGAATTGACCCCTTACCAATTTTGGATCAAAAACCCTACTTGTTTAGTGAGAATGTACAAGGTGTTGATCACATTAACTATGAACTATTATACTTGAAATCTACCAAGACATCAGTGAACAACCATACTTAGACTCTGCAAAAAATAAAATAAAAAAATCATATGCCTCTACGGTGGAGATAACCTGAAGAGAAGCTCCACCTATCCCTTCAGATTGTTTGTGTGACTCATTAAAACTTCTTCCTTACTTGCCAATTCCAGAATTTCCCTAGAGTGCCATTAAGCTTGTAGAGCTGATAAAGATGTTCTTTGTTGATAAGCATTACCAACTTCATCTATCCTCCATAAGAACCCAAATTCCTTCCCTTATGCCACACATGTTTACTCAACTCCGTCCGCTCCTTACTAAACCAGGGAGACCATGAATTCAGTCACTCAAACCCTACCACATATTTAGCCAGCCGAGACCCAGAACACAACAAAACCCAACTGCAGTAATGTTAGAATACCCAATCACACTCTACACTTTACAGAACCCCAATAGCAGTCCTCCATTGCAGTTTCTTTTGGCAATTGAGTATCCAAAATAATCATGCTAACGAAATATGATTGGTGTTCTAAGAATAAACGATTATTTATGACCAAAGAGTAACTATCCACTATTAACCCATGTACATAAATCTTTGTCCACAACAAATCTCAGTTGCTCATACAATCATACACAACTGCAGGAGCCGGACCTAAGAAAGGCAAGGAAATCCTTATGTTAATCGCCGTTGAGCACAAACATCTTTCACGTGTTCTAGCTGATGAGTGAAGGAAAAAGTAAAGATGCAAGGAATGGAAGATAATGTAATGGTACCGCTTGTAAGAGTTCTTAAAGCTAGCTCGTCCCTCCACTTAACGAACGCCATAGTCATACCAAGGAGGCAGAACTGCACATTTAACTACCGCGCATTTAACTGTTAAGGTAAGAGCAAAGAGTAATAGCTCAAGAAGGCCAAAACTATAGCCTACTGGAGTGGCCTACTGTAACAGACTAGCAGTTACGCAGAGAGACGATACGTGACTTTTCCTTCTATTCAAATTTCCTTGCATCACTCCGACCCATACTGCCCAAATAACTGCAAATAAAAGAAACAACCATATTCATTACTTTGGCCTGCAAAGTTTCTCAACTTCAGATTTGATAACACCCCTTCACTTTTGGGAAGAATGCGTGTTTCAGTACTCAAAGCAATTATCTACTTTGGCAAACAGACAAAACAATGACATATGGCCCATGTATTTCCCAATTCTTTATGTATTGAAGCAAAAAGTAATTACACAAGTAATGTAATTATGAAGTCTGCTTTTTAAAAGCGCCTATTTCAAGAACGTTGTCCATAGTAAAAAAGATAGCCTTAGGAAGAAGATCGAGAACCTAACACTCCCTCTTTTGCGTCCTCCTCCCTCCACAGATGAGATCTTTTCAGCTCTTTGGGGTTCAATAGCTACCTCTTTATACAGTGAAATTATTCCTGTCTCTTGATATACAAACCACTTCATAAAAATAAAAAAATTAAATACCATAACACATCTCAACCTCAGCAAAAGCTACACTAGTCCTAGTCAATACAGGGTCACAAGAATCAGAACTACGTCACATTCACCTTCTACTGAATCACTAATCAAAACTTATTAACATGGGTTCAACATAACACTAAACACACAAACATACCATTTTGCGACAATCAAAGGCGATTTCTTCGGAAGCAAATCATCCAACACTGGATCCAAACCTGGATACTGTAAATAAATCAAAAGGAGACCAAATTACATATCAGATTCCAATATCAGTAGTACCGAAAAATAATAATCAAATTGCAATTACTACTATTACAAACCTCGTCAGCAATGCTCTGCCTAATCTTCCTTTGTACAGATGCCTTCACTTGATTTTGAGATGATACCTCTTCGTATGTGAATCTAACAATAAGGAGAACAATTACTAATCAATGAAACACTGTAATTAACGAAATAGTAAACCCTAAAACTAGATGAAGAAGTCTGAAATACAGATTTGAGGCCAAAACCTCTAATGGAGGACGTGAAACTTACTTCTTGAACATGTTTGCAAAATGAGAGAGTAAGCTTTGTTT
This sequence comes from Kingdonia uniflora, assembly GCA_014058105.1. Classification (NCBI taxonomy): domain Eukaryota; kingdom Viridiplantae; phylum Streptophyta; class Magnoliopsida; order Ranunculales; family Circaeasteraceae; genus Kingdonia; species Kingdonia uniflora. Next base: position 494,350 of record JACGCM010000310.1, on the reverse strand, counting down.
GTGTTTTGCTCTTCGCTACACGCGTGATTCCTAAGCCGATCGAACAGTGTGGTTTGGTTTTGTAAGATTTGAGTTTTCGTTGCAAATTTTATGTTGTTTTTGCTGATTTTCTTGTTGTTCTTTGATTTGTGTCGTTTTTCTCATTAATTTTCGACATTGGGGTGTTTATTTTTCCACCTGAAATCTCATTCAGCAGTTAACTGGTGTGTTTTTGGCTAAGTGACTTTCGTTTAACTTTCTATCTTCTTCTTCTTCTTCTTCTTCTTTTTTCCCTCATTCAACAGTTTTCATTAAACAACGAAAATTTGCTTCAATCAGGAGTAATACCTTCGTTAGCAATTTAGCATTCTCATTTTTAAGTGGGAAAAGCACACCCTATAAGAGTTTGTTATGGGGTCAGGCAAACCTTGACATTTACATAAACAACAACAACAATGTGTGGTCGTGCTGTGAGATGTTCTCTTATTACAAATTTGAAATTTTAATACACCTAACTCTAAGATCATTTAGTGTATTGCTATGTTGGCGAGCTAATACTCAAAATTGTCTATTTTCAAGGTAATGTTCGTAAAAAACTCGATAAACGGTGATATTTCTCGCCATCTTTGGTAAGTCGGTGCATGCAAGTGTGTCAAGTCTTGTAAGGGAGTGCCTCCACTTTAGAGCTGACAAAGTGATTCACGACCCGCCAACCCGACCCAACCCTGTTATTAGCGGGTTTGGGTTTGGCCTTAATAAGTCACGAGTCATTTGACCTAAACCCGTCTAACCCATTTAATAAGTAGGTCGGGTTAGGATTTAACTTAAACAGTTCGGGTTGACCCATGCCCCTTTTAAGTTTGATTTAGGCGAATTATAATTTGTGATTTTATGTTTGAGAATAAACGAGGAATCAAACAAAGCCTTAGTGTAACTTTTCATGGACTTTATGCTTAAGAATTTATCTTGGTGTTGCTAAAAGTTAACATCTTTCGTCTTGAAACATAAGTGACTCAATACATAAGCTTGTCAAGGGCGTTTGGGACCAGACAAGCTCAGTAAATGGTTATGCATTGCATTTTTTAAAATTGAAATAAGGCGTGCATAAAACTTGTACATATATCTTTTTTAGAATTAAAATGAACACATTATGTACCTAATACTATGAGAGGCGAGCATAAAAATCATGCACTAAAAGTCTATTTGTTGGTAAACAAATAGAATAAGTGAAAAAGATCGAAAAATTAGAGCTAGGACATTCGGGTATGTGACTAAGGTTGCTGGACAAATCCAATTTAAGGTTGCTTGAAGTACTACTGAAGAAAATTTATTTTACATATGGCTCGTTTAAGAAGTATCGAGCATTAATTAATTCAGAGCCTCAAACATTGCTAGAGATAGTCTGATATTGGCATTTATTATTTTTTATTTCATCTAAACACCTAAATGATTAGCCATGCAACGTCAAATCTTTGCCACAAATTCTTCATTAACCCGTATATATCAATAAATACATTTCGTAATAATTTTGGCAAACTGCCTGGGAAAATTTTGAAAATTTTCAAAAATATTTAAACCCATGACCCGACCCAAACCCGAATTAATATTTAAACAGGTCAAAAGGGTTGGGTCAGGTTGACCTGTTTAAATTAGGGTCGGGTTTGGGTTTGTATTTTTTACCCATTTAACTAAACAAATCGGGATTGGGTTTGCATTTTTGACCCATAAACCTGTTTATGACCCGACCCGTGTAACCCAAACCTGACCCATTTGTCACCACGTATCCACTTAATAGGTATAAATGTTTTTTTTGTTTGTTTGTTATATATCCCCTTAAGATGGTGTAGTTAGGAAGTGTGACCCTTGATCACTTTGTGGATGTACATTGCTAGCTGTTGTATGCGCCCCTCCCAATTGTAATTTGTCAGGAAGTGTAATGTGTATGTATCCCTACTAAGTGGACGTATATCATATATGACAAAGCTAAATTTCATTGCATGAAAAAGGCTAAAATTTATTGTTGCATGCCCACTCGGTGTGTATGTATGCTGGCAAATCATGTCATCTTGGTTTTAAAAAAATATACATATGTATCATCATAAATTTGGTTGAACAAACCATTTTGCAAACTAACGATAAAATAAAAATAAAAATACATAGTCAAGACACTTTGGAGTATTAAGCAACGTGAAATTCACCTTCCCATAAGACATACTTGTTCGATTTTCTATGAAGGCAAAAAATGCGCATTGTTTCATAATTGTGTTGCCAAGTTCCCGCTAGTACACAATCACAATAGATCAGGCAGGTAGGTGGTTGCATTGAAAAGCGTGAGTTTGGAACTGTCACTAGCATCAGCATCATCTATTCTTCATTTCATTTTGTGAAATGATTCCATTCTCCCACGCACATACTGCATGTAACATCCTTAAAACATACAATCTTTAGTTTGGACTTAGAGATGCTCACTCTCATTGGATTTCAAGGCAACTAGTATTCGTACAACTAACTCCACACTCGCACACATGCAATCCCATCAACTCAACTACACATGCCAAAGAATGTGCAATCGCATCAACATGCCACGATGTCTCATGACGGCAGATCCCTCTGCCTGAGCGTATAATCATTCTCAGGACTTCAAACCCCCATCCACCGTGCTAGAAACCCATTTATCATCTCGATGTCCACGAGTTGAACATGTCCTAATATCCCCATCTCAAATAATAAAAAAGGGGATATTGATGGACCTCATATTTGTCCCCATGGAGCAAAATATGGCCTCTCCTATTTTTAGCTCTAGAACTAGAATGGTGATCTGTAGTGAGACTGGATCTTTATCTTTGACAGATATACGAGATAAACATCTCGAGACTAAACAAACGGTAGTTTATACCAAGTTTGGCTATCAAACAAACCTCGTCTAAATTAAACACGGAGGCAGGCACGTCAGCATTTTCATCGTCATTCAATGAAACCAATTAAGCATTCTCCCGTGCTTTTATAGCTCTGTTTTTCGAGAGAGATGGCGAACAAGGGAAGAACGACGATGGAGGTTGGAGCTGATGGGGTAGCTGTGATCACTTTGATCAACCCACCTGTTAATTCACTCTCTCTTGATGGTACTCTCTCACACACAACCCCATCTTTTAAAATTTTGAAAAACAATTAAGTATAAATGATTCATGCTTGATTACATGATTTTGTTGCTTTTTCATGATTTGATTACGCCCCATTTAGTTATTTTGTTTGAATTTATCATAGAAACTATTGGAACCTACAACAATTGTCACTTTATAGTATGGGGAGAGTTATCTGGGTGTATAGTACTATTTGTTTCATAGATCTCTATGAAAGTGGTGAGTTATTGCGCGCTATAAAGGAAGCACACTCGAATGATGCCCATGAGGCCTTTGAGAAACTTGGCATCGTTTTTTAATCCGTTTCATTGATATGTTACTATAGTGGTCATGTAAACGAGAATTTTATTATCACTTCGTTTTATCTCTGGGTATCATTTGCATTCCGGAACTGCCATGTAATCCAGGAGGTTGATAACAATAAATCTGAACGTAGGATCCTAGCGTCTCCCTAAGACTCTTTTAAAGAGTCCCCGCTGCTCTATCTCAGAGATCAAGGTGGTCATTCATGTTTTAATTATACTCTGGACCGTGGGTATAGTCTGGTCTAATAATTTCTGGATATTTCATTCCACACGAGGGATATTACTACGATCTTATTTTTTCCCCTCGAAATCCTTTTCCGAGATTGCCTGTTCCATGGGCCTGAGTTGCTTTTGATACCATATGTTGTGACTCAAAAATATAGTCCAAATGCACCTAGACGGCAGCCTAGCATAAATCTTAGGTTTTAACTATTACCTCCCTTGCTGACTACCCTATCAATGGTACTTTCATGTCTCACCCTAGTTCACATGAAGGCTTCTACTATATCCCACTCTGGTTTAGGAAACCTTTTTCATATATCGGATTTTTTTGTATTTTCTTAAGATTGGCGTGATCATTAATTGCCTCTCCCATAAAGTCAACACAGGAAGTGGGATTAGGTCTGATATCCAGTGTTATTACCTAGCCATTAAGCTCAGCCTTAAAAAATGTGTAAGTGAGGGAATTTCTATCCCATATTTGCCAATGATAAAGTGTGAGTGAGAGGCGCTACTTGAGATACGTTCAAATGTTCAAGGTTTCGCATGAAGATGCAAGGAATTTTTGAAGTGATCATTAACTGATTGCCCTATTTTGTGTGACACCTGGGCAGCTCTGTGTATTGTCTTTCTTTTGGTGTGCCTTACAGATCCAAATCTATTTGAATGATTGAATCCATCTTAAAAGGATAATGTAGAAACGACATTAGATATTAGGACGGAAATTCTGTTGAAAGGCGGGAAAAAGATGTTTGAGAGTGCTCTATCCTACTTAGTGGTCATCATCAGATAGTTGGAAAATGATGACAAAATTTTCTTCATAATGATGAATAAAATATGTTTATGAGGAGCAAGGTGCGTTATTTATTATGAACATACAATTCAGACCTTGTTAGAAATGTGTTTTTGAAGGTTGGGGAGGAGGGCAAAAAGTTCGTGGAGAAAAATAGTAATGGAAATTTTTTGGGAATGCATGAGCGCATGTGAGAGGCTTTGTCGGCCCGTCATATTAGCGGAAGGAGATCTGTTCCTTTAATTTCGGTTTCAGGAATTATTTCGGCGATATCGAGAGTACCTTTTCTTGGTTGGTATTTGCCAAATCAATCTTAGAAGATAGTGCAAAATGGCCTTGTGCGAAGAATGAATTATATATCGACCTATCCCCAGGAATTCAATAGAGGATGACCTAGAATTAATTTTGAGGGCTTTAATGTTAGATATCTATGCTACCTTTTATATCATGCTCTCCAATTGCCTTTTCTTTATAATTGATTTTTTTCGATTTTGCAATATTCCTTCAATATCTTTTTGTTTACCTCAGCAGCTACTTTTGAAAGAATCCTTGTGGTGGAGAATTTAATGCTAGGATTGCGTCAATTGACTACTTTTATATGGGCTAGGTTAGCGAGGAAGTTGCCTCTTACATGCATATTTACCGTGATTTTGCTAACGATTTGTTGGAGACAGTGACTTATCTCAGGTCTATTTCGTATGGCCACACCGAGAGTTCTACCGTTGACATTGAAGAGTCGAGCTAAGCTAACATTATCTACGACTAAGAAGGACCATTCCCTATGTAGTGTTAGTTTTATATGCAATCATATCATTTGGCATGGACTTTCCTTTGCTAAGGAACTTGGATGAGAGTTGTTGTATTTCATGTGTATATTAATAACTGCTCTTCATATTTTCTGTGGTTACCTTTCACACTTTCCCTGCTTGTGTAATTAGCTCTCTGTTTTCTTAACATGGGGCCTTTCTTATCCGCATGCTATCCTTTAAATTAACTGATTTTTTTTTGAACAGACAATAAAATAAGCTATTAATTACAATTTGAATATCTTTATTTACTAAGCAAAATATCTGGTTCCTTTTTATATAAGAGTTACTAACAAAACTTTAACAAAGCAATCACTAAATGGTTACATGTTTAGCTAGTACTATTTTGCAACTTGTTAAAGCTCACTGCTTCAAACTTGACTTGGAATCATGTCATCGTATCCTCTTTCCTAGCTGGTCCCGAGTACCAAAGCGAGATTTGCACCTCCTGCTTCTCCAACGTGGTAGCCAGGGTATTCTGAAATGACATAGAATTCCATCCCCATGAAAAATCGTTTGAGGGATTATTATTTTCTTATATGAACTTCTCAACTTCTTATTCTAATAGTTAGTGTTAACTGTTAAGTATTATTCCGCATCACACTCCTGTTATTTTAGCATTATTGTATACTTGTTTTGTGAATGAATTTTTTTCTTCTCTTTCTGCAGTATTAACAAGCCTAAAGGAGAGTTACAAGCAAGCTGTGCAAAGAGACGACGTGAAAGCGATTGTTATTACGGGTAATTATGATTCAAAATGTTATACATGCATATACATATATATTCTAATCACAAATAGAAACATTGAATGTATTACGAGTCATGGAGCTAACATGCGGAGATCCTTTGTCAGGGGCAAGAGGCAAATTTTCTGGAGGCTTCGATATCACGGCTTTTGGAGGACTTCAAGCGGGGAAGAGTACGCATATATATTATTTTGTATGATTTATGTCAGCAGTACACAGTTGCTCCTCTTTTGTTAATTATCCTTGTTTCTAAATCACAGTGGAGCAGCCAAAGCCTGGCTATATATCAGTGGAAATTGTCACTGACACTCTGGAAGGTAGCTATTTTAGGCTTAGATAATTCGTTTACATTATGAAGCCTTCCTATTTATATTACAAGCTTTCAATGGTTACTATGCATTTCAGGTGCAAGAAAACCTTCAGTGGCTGCCATTGACGGCCTTGCCCTGGGTGGTGGTTTGGAGATTGCTATGGTAGGTAACACAGTTATCTGAAATATATCAGTAATATAAATTTCATGTTTACTGTTATGTCATCTCACACTTAGGACTCTTTTTAAATGACAGGCATGCCATGCACGTATTTCAACTGCCACGGCACAACTCGGGCTTCCTGAGCTTCAACTTGGAATCATTCCTGGATTTGGAGGTACTTTTATCTTTGTTCTACTCATTTTTCTTTTGTGCAACATGAGAATCTGTTCTGTATGCTTTGTTGAGGTTCCTTTTTGAGTCTTAGTTATATTATGATATCTAGCTTTCCTTCATACAAATGCACATATATTTGTTAGATCCAGCTACGAAATATTTCTGCAGTAGGTAAAGAAAGTTCCCACTGTAACCAATATAACTCTTCTTGTATCTGGTTGAGCCTTTTGGGAATTTGAGCATTAGAAATCTAGACCAACCTATATCAGGGACATTTTTTTCTTCTTAAAAGTTTGCTATATTGCACACTTTGCAATAGTTGAACATCACAGACGCTGACCACGTTTTAAATGATGTCGTGATGCTCGATGAGATTCGAGGGTAAAATTTAGAACTTGAACACTGGAATGCCACCTTAAAAAGTAAAGATTTTGAAATAACTAGGACCCTGATAAAATGTATGTAACGTAGTTTTCCTAGAGAGTATCTCAAATACAGCAATAATTACTCTGAAGATTTACCCCAGTTATCTAGGAATTAGTATTGCAAATTTAATCATTTGGTGTGTATGTGAAAAGTAATTCATGGATTAAGTGGAGGAACACTTCTGAAATTGGACGCAATATGCATGTACTGCTCAGATAAAATAGAAAATATATATTAGAAAGCAACATTAAATTACCCACGCTTTTTGGAGCTGTTTATTGGCCAACCATAGACTAGAAAGGACAGAGATGGGAATTTGAGATGGATAAATATTTAGACTAAAATGGAAAGATAACTAAGTCTATTCAAGAGAAATATTAGATAGACTAAAAAGGAAAGATAACTGAGTTTATCTAAGAGAAATATGAGATAAAATGCAGGAGACTCATTCGAGGGAAAAAGTACAGCGTCAAGGTTATTTGTGATAGTATTAGTAGAGGGGTATCTGGTACAATAAAGGACAATCATTGAAGAGTCAAACCTGTGGTGTGGGCACTTTGGTGTAACTCAGAGGCTCTAATTTTTTTATATAAATGGGGCACCCTTCAGGTGAAATCCTGTTTAAATGGCATGTTCAGTTGGATTGCATATACCCATAGAAGTAGTTGGGCAAATAGCTGACCTTGGATCACCCTTGATAGCAAAGGGAAAAAAGAAGGTAGAGCTGACTGAAAACATGTATTTTTTGATTAATTTTAGAAAATAATGTTGGATGGAAAAAGTATCCATTGTGTCTGGCTCTATAAATGGATGAGGCGATATGATAAATTTTGAAATGAATTAAAGCCGCGTTTAGATTTTTTGTGATTACAGATCTATTTGGTGTACTGTTGTTAGCCTTTACGCGATTTACACACTTAGCCCCAATGCTCACATATGTGTGGACACATTAAAAAGACATTCAAGTTTTATTTGGAAGCCTTCTCTCAAATGACATTTTTGTATTTTTATTATTATCAAACTTACACTCTTATCTTGTCTCAGGGACGCAGAGACTTCCACGTCTTGTGGGTCTTTCAAAGGCCCTTGAAATGATGCTGGTATGCTGATATGCTTGTTGTGCTTATTTTCTTCCTTAGTATTTATTTTTCATCCTTGCGTTTGTCATTTTTTTTTACTAACTTCACCACTTCCCTTCTTTCTCATTGTCAAGACGTCGAAGCCAATTAAGGGGGAAGAAGCCCATGCATTGGGACTTGTGGATGCCATTGTTTCGCCTGATGAACTGGTAAACACTGCTCGTCGTTGGGCCCTGGATATTTTGGAGCGTAGAAAGCCATGGGTTGTTAGTCTATATAAAACAGAAAAATTAGAACCTCTTGGGGAAGCCAGGGAGATATTGAAGTTTGCCAGAGTACAGATCCGAAAACAAGCCCCCAACCTTAAACACCCACTTGTTTGCATTGATGTCATTGAAGAGGGTATTATTTCTGGTTCACGCGCTGGCCTTTGGAAGGTATATATTTGTCTATGCTTTTACTTCTTCAAGGATATGTAGCTATCTTATCTAATTATTTCAATGTACGAATAATGATGGGATCAATGGTATTCACAGGAGGCAGAAGCTTTTCAGGCACTTCTACACTCTGAAACATGCAAGAGTTTGGTTCACTTATTTTTTGCCCAACGTGGAGTTTCAAAGGTCTGAAATGAGAAGAGCTGTTATACTTGTCTATCATTTTTAACTTAATTTACTTAGAGGCAAAGTAAAATAATGCGCAAGATTGTGAAATAAAAGATTACATCCTCCTCCTACCCTCATGCTACAAATTCAAATGAATTTTTGAATACATCCGTGCCTTGGTATATTCACCCAATTGTATTGCTGACATGTAAAAAAAAAGAAAGTAACTTGGTCTCCCAAGTTTTCAGTAAGTGGTTCCAGGTTCCACCTTATGATCACGTCCATTTAGTGGTCGACCAAACTATTGCCTTTATTACTGATAAAGCTTTCTACCTCCTTATCAAATTTATTATTTCCCATTATTGTGATAATAACCTAGCTTTCTTACCATGACTCTACTCATCCTTATCTATCACAATTTTTGTATGAAAAATAATTAACACTTGTTCTTTGTGAATTTCCAACAGGTTCCTGGTGTAACTGATAAAGGTTTGGTACCAAGGACAGTAAAGAAAGTTGCGATTATCGGAGGAGGGTTAATGGGTTCTGGGATAGCAACTGCTCTAATACTTAGTAATTATCCAGTGGTTCTGAAAGAAGTAAATGAAAAATTCCTACAGTCTGGGATCGATAGAGTCAAAGGTGAGTACCATACTCACCTTCTTCTTCTTGTTGTTATTACCTGAGACCTGACATATTTTTTACTCAGCTAATCTGCAAAGCCGTGTAAAGAAGGGAAAAATGTCACAAGAAAAGCTAGAGAAAACCTTCTCTCTCCTGAAAGGTGCTCTTGATTACGAAAGTTTTAAAGATGTTGACATGGTCATAGAGGTCAGTTCAAATTGTGTATTTATATTTTTCCCTTTATTTTTTCCTCAATAGAGTTTATCAATTTTCGAACTGTGTTTTGTTTGCTTAAAACAGGCTGTTATCGAGAACGTCGCTTTAAAGCAGCAGATATTTTCTGATATAGAGAAATATTGCCCACCGCACTGCATACTTGCTAGTAATACATCCACGATCGACCTGAACTTGATCGGGGAGAAGACCCAGTCCAATGATCGGATTATTGGGGCCCATTTCTTTAGGTACTGTACACTGAAATCCCTTAACCTGAATCCATTTATTATTCTCGATCCAACCCGTTACTGTATGTTGCAGCCCTGCTCATGTAATGCCACTCCTTGAAATAGTTCGTACCCAGAGAACCTCTCCCCAAGTAATCATGGACTTAATGGATGTTGGGAAGAAGATAAAGAAAACCCCAGTTGTTGTTGGGAACTGCACTGGCTTTGCTGTCAATAGGATGTTCTTCCCTTACCCACAAGCGGCTACCATACTCGTTGAACGTGGTACAAATCTTTATAAGATTGACCGGGCAATTACCAAATTCGGGATGCCAATAGGCCCATTTAGGTATTCAGTTTAAAGGTCTTTGATGCAATTTTTTTGTGAGTAATGTTTTTCATTGCACCATTTATTCCTTCTTTTCCTTTTTCATTCATGGAGAATGGTTGATCTGGCTGGTTTTGGGGTTGCTATTGCTACGGGTATGCAGTTCCTTGAGAGCTTTCCTGAGAGATGTTATAAATCTATGATGATTCCATTGATGCAAGAGGATAAAAGAGCAGGTAAACTCGTTTGACTAGATATAGTAATCTTTTCTAGGATCTTGGAGTTTAATATATATTTTATTTCTAAATAAAATCTTTCATTGCATTGTTTCAGGTGAGGCCACTCGCAAAGGTTTCTATACTTATGATAATAAACGCAAGGCTAGCCCTGACCCGGAGGTACAAAAATATGTTGAGAAGGCAAGGAACATTTCTGACGTCAAAATTGATCCCAAGGTGAATCTCTTCTCTCTTGTAGTTTGCTGTTTTATGTCTGGTTATTTTGAGGATTATAAAGTTCTCTACCAACGTAGTTTTAAAATGGATTAACCATGACTGTGATGTCTGTAAAAAATAGAAAACAATTCTTATGGATTTAAGTTTTAATACTACAAAGTTGACTCTGCCTTGAGCTAACTTGTTCATCTGGAAAACTACAAATTGATTGATCTTGATAAATAAAAATGTCCTGCCTCTTAAGAGTCTAGTAAAATAGATTGACTTGACACCTTTAATTAGATGATATAGGCTTTACTGCTAATTTCACTTTTAGGGAGTCTAACTTTAGCTATACCGTGCGACTCCAAAGATTATTAATTAAGTATTGGTGACTGATGTAATGCGGAATTAGGATTCATTTGGAATGAAGCCTTTGAGAGAGCTTCCTCATTGCGTGTTAGGATGCGGCCTCTCATCACTTTAATTTATGAAAAAGATTGATTTATTAACAAGTGAAAAGAAAAATTTCGTGATGGAAAGCATTACAAAACAAAGGCAAAAAGAAAAGGGGACTCGCAGAGGAATAACAAAACGCTGTAAGTCGGATCTGATAAAGTTAGTTGCCCTCCATCTAATTGAAAAATATTTGGCGGAAGCAAATGAATTGATGATCAACAATTCAACCAACCTCCATGGCCGTAGTGGTTGTCAAAACATCTTTGGGTCCACAAGGTCATGGGTTCAAGGACGGTGCCAAAACTTTACTTTTAATCAAGAAACTACAAATTTTATCAATACTTTTAAAAACAACTAACTCAATACGAAGGCTTTGCGAAAACAGTAAACTAGTAAAGAGACCTTACTTCTAAACCCTAGAAAAATCTATTCCTTGTGGATATCTGTTTTTGGATCTTCACTTTGTTCTTTATTAAAGAAGGCAAATATAATCCTGCTAAAATGATCAAATTCAGAAAACATAAAAATAAAATTCCTCGGAATTCTCTTAATCGTTTGGTCCTACGTGACTATCCAAGTACAAGATTATCAAACTCAGTCTTTTCTTATACATGAAGTAGAGGACTAATTTAATATTACCATATAAGTATCTGAAACCATCGCGACCACGGTTTTAGTTTTCGCCTCAAAAATGTAGATATACCTTCCCATGATCCAGCTAATGGCATAGGGGGTAAGATACTATTGAACCTTTCCAATCTTTCTCCTATATGCTTTCCACCACCACACTTCGGGAGCACTCGTGAAGTAGCTTTGAAATACCCAGTCGATGAGCTTTAGAAAGTGTTCTCACGCCATGGCCGACAAGGGGAAGTTACTTCTTACCTGGTCGATATTCTCTTCCCCCGAGCCGTACAAAAAGGCATGAAGGTAGCCCTTCTCCTCAGCGTTTCTCGTACTCTAGATGTTATCTCTTTTTTCATACGCTTATATATAGGAAACTAGGAAACTGATAACTTCTCCCCGCCAATTGATGGCAAACTTGTCTGACCTTGAACTTCCCCGTCTCTGTCCCATTTCCATTTGTATGTATCCTTACTCTCTCAATTTATAAGGAAGTGATCTTGTGCATCAGCGTTTCAATTCTGTAATTTCCTTTTCAATTTGGTCTCGTAAAAGGTGTAGATACCAATTCACCTAAGTGTTTAGGTGATCTTCTACTATTGCTCTAGGTAACAATGGCACTTCACGTTTAAAAAATAAAACGTGTCGGACACCCCCACACTCGGACACTCGTGTCCAACACTATTTACAAGGTACTTTTCTATTTTATGCTGTTTCCGACACCCCGTACCCGTTTCGGACACCGACACCCGTGTTGTTACCTAGCTATTGCTTAAACCCATTTCACCTTTCCCTTGGGAATGAAGGCTCTAATTGATAAGGCGTCTAAGCTTTGCCACATGACTTTCTCCATCTGAGATTCTGACCTAGACAATCTAGCACACTTCGTTACATGTAAGACAACAACTCCAGAATAAATATAGCCGGGAGAATAGTGCTGCTGTACCAAACAGGTTTGGGATCGTGCTTGGTTATCCTGTTTGTGTATGGGTTCAGCAGTTTTTGATCTTACAAACTTACAATTGTAACTCGTGAGAAACTCTGATTTGCGTGCCGCTTGCATATTATATGTTATAGTGCTGGTGGTAAGCCGTCTTGGACCATTGGGCTCTTGACCCAGTGGTGGTTGTAACTCTCCACCTAGAGAGAGGTTGTGGGATCGAAACCTCATGAGGTTGGAAACTCAAGGTTACGGATCACTATAAAACCTGCTTGCCTTGCAACCAAAAAAGAAAAAGTAAGCCGCCTTGGATACTTTAGTTTAGATTAGTACCAAGTATGGTCACAAACTTTGCAAGTCTCAATGCTTGCTCCAAGAGTCCAAGTTAATAACATTGCACAGGTTTGATCTGTTCTTGCTTGTTGTGTTTCTACTTGGATGCAGCTGGTGAATTTGTCTGACAAGGACATCGTGGAGATGGTATTCTTCCCTGTTGTGAATGAAGCATGCCGTGTCCTTGCCGAAGGAATCGCAGTCAAGGCAGCAGACCTCGATATTGCAGCTATTATGGGTATGGGGTTCCCTCCATACAGGTTGGTGTTTTCTTTTCACATAAAATTATTGAAACAAACCTCATTATTCTCTTTTAAGAACTATATACTCCTCTTTACCTGACAAGAACATCTTGTGATTAGGGGAGGAATAATGTTTTGGGCCGATTCACTCGGATCAAAATACATCTATTCCAGACTGGAAGAGTGGACGAAGTTGTACGGAGAATTCTTCAAGCCCTCTGCCTACTTAGCAGAAAGAGCTTCCAAGGGGGCTTCTCTTGTGAGTAACTTGACCTGCTTATTTGTGTTATCTTAGTATGTAAAGTAAATACATGAATGTAACTTTGTAGCTGTAGTTATGGGTTCCTTATCTGACGGTTTGTTGTCAGTTTTGGTTGACTGATAATGTCTGAAACTGTTGCAGAGTGCTCCAGCGGAGCAGGGTAAGTCTCGGCTATAAAGATGATCCTTCTGTTGTTCCCTTTCTTTATTATAGAAGCCATCATAACCCAATAATGCGCGAGACAGAGTTCAGGGGACGGTGACATGATTAAAATGTTACAACTCACAATAATATTCTATGTAAACCACTCGTTGAAAGCTATGTAAATTAGCTTTTCAGAGCTGTTATGTCTACCGAGTTCCATCTAGCTATGATTTTCCCAGCGGAAATGTATCTTAATTGTGTTTTTATCGTTATCATTTAATTAACTTATTTACTACTTTTTGTTGCTAGTTCAAAAGGTATAAGACATTGAACTCAATTAGCATAAGCTCCCCTAATAGATAAACAACTGTTGTGGTGTTCGCATGTTGCATGTTCGGATCAGACTTTGTGGTTCTCGTTTTCAATGTTTTTGTAGTCCAGGTTGTTCTATAATTGCAAATAAGATGACTTTATTAAGGAACTTGTACTCTGGTTTGCCTGTGTCCTTTGCTTATGATACAGGACATGAAGTCAGTGTATTGAAGTCATAGATTGCCAGGGGATTTAGCCAAAAGGGCTCTTACGATTTCTGCCAATTGGAATGTTGTGCATAATATTTTCTGTTGGAACTTAACCTGGGATTAAGGTAAACCCTAACCATATTGTGTAAAAAATTGGAGAATTGCATCTCGGGCTAGATAGTTTGCTCATGGCATTCTCCTTCACCATGGTATTCCAAGTTGGGTGGGAATGGGAAGGCATCTGAGTCAAACAAGAACTTCCCATAAGCCTCTGAGCTGCCTAAGGATATCTATACTGAAGCATCTTGGATTTTGTTGCCACTTACAAACGAATTTTGTAAGTTTAAGTATTATGCGTCTCTTGTAAATTAAGTATTATGGGCCTCTTCTAATTATTATGTATTGGGGTTGTCCACAAAAAACAACTAAGTAGACTTTGGAGCATATAACTCTTATGAAGCCCAATGTGAAGCTTTAAAAGATTGCAAGACTCAGGTTGGGCTCAAAACAATCTCACAGTGCTGAAGATGCTTAAAAACTAAGCTATTTTCAAATCACCCTAGAGATTGGTTCTTTCAAAGCTTAAAGCAAAAAACGATGACTCTCCCCCGCTACTGCTGCTGTAAGTCCACTCAGTCTAGTAGGGGACTAGGGGTAATCTCTCTATCTTCTCCTTCTTCTTCAATTATAAGTTATGAATTTATGAGTAGTGGTATGGCTAGGAGAATAATTTGTGGTGCGATTTCCGGTACAATGGTAGATAGAAACTCTAATTCTAATTAGAATTTCGGACTCAGTCGATAGTTCAGGTACACCTTGAGGATTTCTCTAATATTTATATGGACCACTGTAATACTACTAGGTAAAGATTTTTATTTATTTGTTTTACAGGTCTTTGTATTAAATCAGAATTTTTTACTAGTTTACGCTTCTCCATCGTCATCATCTATCTAATTTGTGGGTGTGGGAGTAGAATTCAAAAGCCGAAGCCCTAGGAATGATGGAGAAGAAGGAAGGAATATTTGCTTCGTGTTCCTTCTCAAGCTTGGGACTTGAACAATCCCTATGTGATCAGCTTAAAGGTTCAATTTCATTTTCTCTTTACTAAACTAGAATTTCATTCCATCAAAACATAGCTCATTTTGAATACAATCATTTGTTCTCAATTATGAAATCGAAAATACAATTGAGTATAAAACCAAACACCATTGAGTATAAAAACCAAATCTAGCTATGACAACCAATAAGAAGTCCCAATCCAAAGCGTCATATGCTTGTGTAATATCTAGTTTTATAGCAACATTTCCACTCTCTAAATATGCGACTCATTTACCATCTCTATGCTCCCAAGAATACATAAGTTATTGTTAGCTTTTACACCTGTACTTTCTCTACAATCTGATATAGTGTTATTTATACTGCAATGCTTGGTTAGATAGAATGGGTTTTGAAGGTCCGACGCTGGTCCAAGCTGAAGCAATCCCAGTTATTCTCTCTGGACGGCATTTGTATCCTTATTCTCCGGCATTTTTTAGTTATATTTGCTCCAATTTATCTGTTTCTTACCAACTATTTTGATTCCTTAATTGTATATTTTCTAGACTTGTTAATGCAGCTACTGGTACTGGCAAAACTATTGCGTATCTTGCTCCCATAATTCATCACTTACAGAAGTACGATCCTCGAGTTGATCGGTCGAGTGGAACTTTCGGTATGGATGATTGTTATAGTCATTAGTTATTCATCTATGCGGAAAAACCTCACCCCTGGAACACAGTTTCTATATATGTGTACTGTATATAACTATATATAAAGAAAGAACGAAATAATAACTAATATGGGTTCCGTTTGGTATCTCGGGAACATTTGTGATTTGGGGAATTTCGGGTGATTCAGCAACTGCTGACCATGGGATTAGCCACGCTTTCATCTCATAACTTAATCTAATGGGTAGAAACGGCTAGAACTTTCCCATCGTGAATGTTTATAAGATAGTGAGATACTTAGCGGAGCCATAATCAGTAGAATCAAAATCCTCTACTATTGAAAGTTGGAGCTCTCAACTTCATTAGGCCTTTTATCCTTTAGTCTCATATTAGCGGTAACCTGTATCTCAATACTGATGTTCATTTTTAACCCAAAATGAATTAACACGCAATTCTACGTATATTTATACTTCACTATTCAACCTTCAATACTCATGTCAAATCTTCGGCAAATGAGTGTGCAGTGTCCTATATACATACCTTCTCTATGTGATTGCAGTACTATATTTTATTTCCATAGAACACTCCCGAGTCCAGTACTATACTTCATGTACACTAAACAATCAATATCATCTCCTAAAGGATGTCTTCGGCGACTTGCCGTTGACACTATAATCCGCTTCCCATGTGGATATTCCCTCCAAATTTTGGCTCCCACTTCACGTGTTTTGAAAATCCCACTCAATGAAAATTGAAAATAATAAGATATATATTACTGGCATTTATTAAATCCTACGTGACAGTTTCTAGATGATATCTGCATCCGGTTAAATGTCTCTTTTGTTGGATCACAATTAAATAACTGCAGAATATAATTAAATGGAAAACCTTGTACTTGTAAAGTTAAGTAACATGTTAGCTCAGTACCCAAAAATTGTGAACACATAATCCAAATATTTCCATAATGATGGCCTTTATATTTTGAAGTTTTTATGCTGTCGTACTGATACGGTAATTTGGATGAGTTCTTCACAACATCCTGATGCCGGTAGTTTTAAAAGTGTAGTATAGAAGTTTTGAGGAATTCTAATGCCCTAGGTTGAGAATGCATTGTTGGAGCTCCACACGGAGTCAAATGAGTGCCGAACAATGTTCATTATGACATGCTTTAAGTCACATGAGTTCTTCACGACATCATGACACTGGTAGTTTTTATGCCTAGTTTGACGAAGCTTTGTTTGAGCTTTACGTGCAGTTGGATGAGTTTAGAATGATGTTTTGAGCTTTACGAATTAGTGCGACACCCTCAATTTATGCCCGAGCGACATGCCCTCGTCTAAACGTATTAGCACATTGATAGATGTTGATGGCCCAGAGAAGAAGCGGTCTCAGCGACCGAGTTTGATCTTGGACAAAATATGCTTTTGCAGACCCAGGGGGCATAGTGGAAACACGGCCATTCACATTTGCCACACCCTGTCACATGTTTAAGTAACGTGCCGCACCCGATGCGAATTGTTAGTCATGTTGGCCCCTGCAACTCGGCGGGGCTTGAACAACGATATACACCTATGTGACCCGGGAGGCCCCTACTGCGGGTTGGCCAAGGAGCGGTGAGATATATGCGCTGCAAGAGAGTTATTTTTAGCTGTTAGGAGTAATGCGTGAAGATCGTCATATCTGGAGTGAGATCTGAATAAAGAGACTTTTAGTTTTTTTGCCCTGCATTACGTTTTTTTATTTTTATCTTTTTGTTTGGTTAAGTTAGCGTGAATGAAATCTGACCATTCATTAAGTGGATTTAAGTCAACATGGATAACCATTGTATTTTATATAGATGAAAAAATGATGGGTTTTGAAAGCATGTCAGCCAACGGAACACATGATAATGTGTGTCATTAAGGCTTTAACATTTTAAATTCAGCTCGCTGAAATTGTTGATGGGTATGTATACATCGTCTTTGTGTGTGTTGTATATGTATATAATGTATATAAATATCTATTTGAGTGAGTTCCTGAGTAGAGTATGGGTAAGGTTCGGTTTCTGTTTAATAAAGGGTGCAATGCTATTTAATTGACAACTTGGAACAGCGTTGGTTCTCGTACCAACGCGTGAGTTGTGTATGCAGGTTTATGAAATTTTGCAAAAGTTACTACATCGGTTCCATTGGATTGTTCCTGGTTATGTAATGGGCGGGGAGAGCAGGTCAAAGGAGAAAGCTAGATTGCGCAAAGGTACAATATTTAGCTTTTTTACTTATACATATAGTTCAATTAAGAGAAGAAAAGAGAAAAAGTTTATTGATTATCGAAGAGATGATTACAATCACCCTAAAAATGGATTTAAATAGAGAAAACTACTAGAGTCCTATTAGGAAACTAACTCCTAGGTAACTACTAAATACTAAAATAACTAAAGATAGAAACAAATCCTACTAATACTAATCTTAAGATATGATCCGGTGTATCACACCATACATTATTACAATGTACCCGAACATTTTTACAATGTACCCGAACATCACAATGACCATAAATCACGATCTCCAACACTCCTCAAACGGTTGGTGGGAGCCACAAACTCAATGCGTTTGTGGTTTCAAGACATGCACGGCTTTAACAACTTTACTTGAAAAACTTCAACCAAAAACATCACAATGTAAGAATGTTCTGCACGGATAATCGGGACTTCACAAAAAGAGTCGTCAACTTCAAATTCAACTTCAAGCGAGAAACTTTAGTTTTCAACCCGCTAAAAAGAATCATACTTTCTAAAACTCCCCCTCAAGCTGGAAGGTAAAATCTCTGTAATTCCAGCTTGGAAGAGATAAACAAAATACTTTCCCTTAAAAGCAATCTTCAAACTTGACCCGAGTCTTGAAACTCCATCTTCAAACACAAACACCAATCACTATCTCGAGTCTTTAACTTCACACAGTAAATAAACCAACTCGAATCTTCACCAAAACAAAAATAAAGGCCTCACCAATGATAAATTCTATGGATTAATAACATCGGTTCCATTGCTGATTATACAAACAAAAAAACTGTAGATTAGCTCTTTGAACTCTTCCAAGTATAGTAGCCATCTTTTCAAAAAAAAAACTCGAACTCATTGACCGAAAAAATAAAAGAGCTTGATCGTAAAAGATTCAGAGTCTCACAACTTGATCAAATAGGATTCAGAGTGGTAAATGGTTGGATTCTTAGAACCTTCCAACCTAAAAAAAGTAAAAATGTGAAGAAACAGTTTTGTTTACTTAGTTGGTTATACAAAAACCAACTCAAAGAAAAGAAATCACCAAAGATGTAGAAAAAAAGAAGATAGAGAAGACACGCGAGAAAAGAGATAAACCATCAAAAGAAACAAAGATAAATATCTCCAAGAAGAATCAAACCACTAAAATTTATTAAGAGAGAGGCACCCCTAAAGTCCAACTTGCAAGGAGAGAATGCAACTTCTGTAGTTGCTCCATAAAAAAAAACCCATAAAAGAGGAACCAAAATTGTATGTTCAAATATGTTAGGCTTATTTAAGACCTATTTGTTGAGATCCACACTTCCAAAGCAAAGGAAGAATCACCATCAAAGGCTGCCCACGGATAAGTTTCCAATAACGATCACATCTTCAGCAACTCAATCACTTGGTTTAGATATACTCTAACACCTACAAAAATCAGTATTTGAAACGCATATCTGAAGTTCAAATATGATATCGGATATAACTTTCTGGAGATGATAACCGATCTTCACCCAACATTAAATTGATTCACACCATATTAGGAATTCCATCACAAACAGAAATTGTTCTTCGTCGAGAAGAGGCAGGGAAGAACCAAAGAACCCTTGGTTCAGATAAACTTGCAAAATATCAAAGATTATACTAGCAGGAAATCAGATCGCAATAATAAAATTATACCAGTAGATAAGCTAGGTGCAAAAGAAGCAGTTGAAATTGTCTTATGCATAAACTTGGAATGACAGTAAGATGGGTAACTGAGAAGAAGATTGCACTAGTAAAAAAATATAATAAAATTGCCCAACAATCATAACAAGAAAGAAATAAACTCCATGATCCGTGAAGATCAAAACCCATCCTCCAATCAAACACAGTTGAAAATCAAAACCATCCTCCACTCATAAACTTCATGATCGTATGGAATTCAAACAAGAAAGAAATAAAAACTAATAAGGAATTGTAGATGTTTGGATAAGTTCTAGAGAGATGAGATAATTGATCTTAAGATAGTAAAGATTCGCGAAGATCAAATCAGAGAAGATAGGACACAAAGAAAGTCGAACAAGAAAAAAAATTGTTCATGATATACTGTTCATCATTAGTATCCAGGTCACTATCGATGAGCAGTAACAAAAGTATTCATTATAAACAGTAACAGTAATTACTGTTAATCATGAATAGTAATCATTGTTCATCGTAAACAAAAAATATATAAGATGCAAAGATTTACGATGAGGAAAAAAGAGACAAATCATAAAAAATAAAAATAAAAATAAAATAAAAGAGAAACACCGGATTTGATGCTCCGGCAATGGCCGCCGGCGGCGGAAGCGAGTAAACCCTAGCTTGTCTTCAAGATCAGAAAGGCTCTGCTACCAAGTTAAATTAAAAGAAGAAAAGAGAAAATGTTTATTGATTATTGAAGAGATGATTACAATCACCCTAAAGAGGGATTTAAATAGAGAAAACTTTTAAAGTCCTATTAGGACACTAACTTCTATTAGGTAACTACTAAATACTAAAATAACTAAAGATAGAAATAAATTCTACTAATACCAATCTTAAGATATGATCTGGTGTATCACACTATACATTATTACGATGTACCCGAACATCACAATGACCATAAATCATGATCTCAAACACATATTTAAATGGGTCCATGTTTTTGTATGCTTGGGAAGGAAGCTGAATCTTTGAGCTTGCTCTTTTTCTTAATATAATTTTACTATCTGAGGAACAAAAATGTTCATGAGATTGGCATGTGCGTTTTTGATTGAAAATGAAGCCCCACTGAAATTATTTTGTCTACATAGGCTACTAATATTTATAAAGCACGGCGAGCTCCATGGCGTACAAAATTACTTGAATAGTGTTATATAATGAACTTTTGTAGATTTCAGGTAATCTGGATTTTTGTTTGATGTGGGTTCAATTCCAGGAATATCAATTCTCGTTGCAACACCAGGACGTCTTTTGGATCATTTAAAGAAAACAGCATCATTCATGCACACAAACTTGCGCTGGATTATCTTTGATGAAGCAGATAGGTATTACCTTCAGTTTCATCACTTGTGTTTTTTACTTCACTGCAAGTTGCAAAATCATTTACATGTGTTTGGTATGGACGACGGCGAAACACACAATGTCCGTGCTCTCATATTTCTAGTGATCGTACTTTTTATTGTATCTTACGTTTATGCCATAACAGTACTTAGTTGAATTCCCTTGTCCTTTCGATGTCTAGAACTTGATGAACTCTTTCCTGCAGGATTCTAGAGCTGGGGTATGGTAAACAAATAGAGGAGATACTTGATTTTCTGGGTTCAACTAATAACACAGTCTCAAAGTATTCTCATTCCCAAAGGCAAAACTTGCTATTATCAGCAACTTTGAATGAAAAAGTGAACCATCTAGCTCAAATCAGTTTAGAAAATCCAGTTTTGATTGGTATTGACGAGAAAAAAATCTCTTCTAGGGTATCAAAACCATCAGAAACATCTATTACGTCCTTAGGATCTGACGAGGTCGACGAGTCAGAATCTCCAGACATACTTCTTTGTAATGCAGATGCAGACTATAACATGCCAACTCAGTTAGTTCAGACTTATGTAAAAGGTACGTTCCTCCATGAATGATATATGAATAACACGTAAATCTTATCACCACGAGCAACGGGATAATTATTTGTAACATTATTTAACTTTTACAGTGCCCTGTGGTTCACGGTTAGTGGTTCTTCTCTCAATTCTTAATAATCTCTTTGCAAAAAAAGCTTCACAAAAGGTAATTATGACCTTACAGTATGTTGGTTAAGTTTTTCATTAATGTTCTAAGGTTTATGGTATGGATTTTAATTATCTTTTATTTATTGCTACACAGATCGTGGTTTTCTTCTCAACTTGTGATGCAGTAGATTTTCACTACTCGCTTTTGAGTGAGTTTCAATGGCCATCTGGCTTAGAAAAGGTAGATAAGCAGAGGGCTATTAAGTGCAAAACTTTCCGATTACATGGAAACATGGAACACGATGGCAGGAAAACCACATTTCAGGGGTTTAGAACAGAGAAATCGGCTCTTCTTCTGTGCACTGATGTTGCAGCAAGGGGTCTAGATTTTCCAAATGTTACATACATTATTCAGTACGATTCTCCCGGGGAGGCTAGTGAATACGTGCATAGGTATATTATGCATGTTCTCTATTGTGCATATTAATATTTGTACAGTTATTCATTATATTGTTGTCTTTTTTGAATTTGACAGAGTTGGAAGAACTGCTCGATTGGGCGAAAAAGGAGATGCATTGTTATTCTTACAACCAATTGAAATAGATTATTTGCAAGACCTAAAGAAGCATGGTGTATCGCTAAAGGAGTACCCTCTTCTCAAGATGTTGGATAGTTTTCCCTTGTATGGTATTCAGAAACATCAAATTAAGAAATTTGTTTCGATTGAGATGCATCCATGGGTGTTATCCCTGCAGAAGGCTCTTGAGACCTTCATCTCGGTAGAGGTATGAGGATTTTGAAAATTTATTTTGTTTGTATCATATCATTTTTTTTAATCATATCGTATCATTTCAATAGGTGGTGAAACATAATATATCAATTAATATCATGAAACAATACAACATAATACACGATATTTTCTTCATTTTAGTAACCATTATATATATTCTAAGCCACAATAATGACCATTTTAATTTGCATATCAAACTGTTCTTTTGAAGCTGACCTAGTATACCAATGCTTGTGAATCAGCAAAAGATGAAGCAGCTGGCGAAGGATGCATTTTGTTCTTGGATCAGAGCTTACACAGCACACCGTGGGGAGTTAAAGGCGATATTCATGGTGAAAAAGCTTCATTTAGGACACGTAGCAAGGAGTTTTGGGCTAAGAGAACAACCCTCACTTGTTGGAAGATCTTTCCAAATGGAATCCAAAAAGAGGAAAAATAACCAGAAGCAAAAAGGGAACTCCAAAAGGAGAAAACCTTATGAGACAAATATGAGTGAATACTGTTAAATTATTATTTTGTCACCTTTTCTTTTCTTTTAATAAGCATTATAGGATGACAGTGTAACTTTTAAGTCTGATACTATCTGTAAAACTCAAGTTTTGATAATCCTCATCTCTTTTATGTCTGCATTTTCAGAATAATTTGAACTAATAGTCATTAGCATTTCACCCTTATTGCCCTTTCATGTAAGTTTCTGTGATGAAAAATCACTACATATAATTTTATTAGTAGTCTCTTCTAATTTTAGAGGAATGTGCATAACTCTCGTGCGTACCTCCTTGTGATGGAAACTTGGAGCCCATTTGACAAAAACAAAATTGTTAAGTTCACGGTTTTTAGCACTTTCAGGAGATTGTGTTATCAAACGACTGACTTTAGGGAGTGTTTTACAATCGCTTAGTTATAAAAACTAAAGATATCACAAAAAGTGTCCATTCATCTGCCATCTCTCTTCTTCATCTTCGTCTCAGGTCATCTGTTTCTTTTTTCTCTCCAACCTCTATTCCCATATATCTCCTCCATTTTCAATCTCTCTGATTTTCCCCAATATTTCTACTCATTTCCAGTCTCAATCTCTCTCCCAAACCAAACTCCCTCCTTCTATGTCGTTTCTCATCTCTCGGTTGTTTGCAAGCGATCATCCCACCTAAAACAGATACACTGTTGTTGTGACTCCTTAGCGAACGCCGGCCAAATCTACCCGTGTATTTTGAGTTATGACCTTGGATATATGTTCTCTAGACCCTAATATAGCTACACGCCAAGTTTCGTTGAAATCGGAATTGGTTAAGGGGGCGAGAAGTGTACGCTTCGTCTCATGTTTTAACGTTTCCTTTTGGAAACTAGTTATTTCCTCAGTAGAATCTCTCTCTGACATTGTTAGCTTTTATAGCTTGGTCATCTTGGACCTCGGCTCATAGGCTATCTATAAGGGATGGTCATGAGTTCTTCTTGGCCTAAGGAAGGCCAGGGGACATTGCCTCGCAATGCGGGCCGATTTTTCAGATAGGGCAGGGGCCGCTATGTCCCACGAGCCAACCGAGACGCATCGCCCCTTATAAATGGACTATGTACAAGTCCAGGCTCGTCGCCCCTTGATATATAAATTATGTATCTGGAAATATTGAGCTATCCTGATCCGCTACAGGACATGTGTATTTTTTATACCTCGTGCCCCGTCACGAGAGATTACGTTGTAGGGATTATTGAGGGAACTTTTAGTGTTGTTGCCTATACTGAATACATATTCGATGACCCTTTACAAATATTCAGGATTATCCGAATGTCGCTCTAGCATCAGTGGTTCTATTCCACTGGCGTCGCTGCGCTAGTGAAGATGGCTCTTGCATGCCGGCCGTATGTGCATGTACGCCGCACGGACTCATATTCCGCTGTGTTCGGGCATTGTAGAGACATACTCGAGCTGGGCTGCTACAGTGTTGTTGTACACGGCATTCAGTCAACACGGATAAAACTACTACAGACTTTCATCTCACACAAACGAAACCCACCAACCAGACAGATCGCCGATTTCTTCTCCCCCTCGTCCCTCCTAAATTTTCTCTCCTCGTCTGTCTCCGTCTCTAACGGAAACTCCTCCTCTTCCCAAAACAACAATGAAACTTACCTAAACTCCGTTAAAATGCAGACAACATCAAAGCCGTCAAGACGGAAACACCCTAACGATGACGACGACTCATCTGAAAAACTGGACCTCCTTCTACTCTCCTCGGCGATCTGCAACAACGATGACTTAGGACCATTTGTACGCAAAGCTTTCACTTCAGGTAAACCTGATACTCTTCTCCATCATCTTCGTCACTTCACGAGATCGAAAGAATCAGAGATCGAAGAAGTCTGTAAAGCTCATTACCAAGACTTCATCATGGCGGTCGACGATCTTCGATCTCTTCTCAGCGATGTCGATTCGCTGAAAACCTCACTTTCATCCTCAAACCAAACCCTTCAATCTGTTGCCACACCGCTATTAACCGCGCTGGACGAGTTCGTTGTGGCGAAAACTGTTAGCGAGAACGTTAGGCGCGCGGTGGATGATGTTGAGGTGTGTGTGAGAGCAGTGGAGCTTTGCGGGAGAGCTAATTTGTATTTAAGTAAGGATAATTTTTATATGGCGTTGAAATGTGTTGATATGATTGAGAGGGAGTATTTAGTGAGGATGCCGTCTTCGACTGTGAGGCGGATGTTAGAGAGGAGTATTCCTGGGGTGAGGGGGTTTGTTGAGAGGAGGATTAGTAAGGAGTTTGGCGATTGGCTTGTGGAGATACGATCGGTGAGTAGGAATTTGGGGCAGTTGGCTATTGGGCAAGCATCTGCGGGTAGGCAGAGGGAGGAGGAGTTGAGGATTAAGCAGAGGCAAGCGGAGGAGCAGAGTAGGTCGAGTTTGAGGGATTGTGTTTACGCGTTGGTGGAAGAAGAGGAGAGTGATGGTGGGGGTGTGGGAGATGACAAGTATAGTAATGGGGCTGGGAGTGGTTTGTTGGGTTTTGATTTGACGCCGTTGTATAGAGCTTCTCATATTCATGAGACATTAGGGCTTGAGAATAGGTTTAAGCAGTATTATTTCGAGAATAGGAAGCTTCAGTTGACGTCGGACTTTCAGGTATCGTCTATGACTCCGTTTCTTGAATCACATCAAACGTTTTTCGCGCAGATTGCTGGGTTTTTTATTGTGGAGGATCGGGTTTTGAGGACGAGTGGTGGGTTGATTTCGAAGCTTGAAGTTGAGAATTTGTGGGAAACTGCTGTTAGTAAAATGTGTGCTGTTTTAGAGGATCAGTTCTCTAGGATGCAAACTGCGAATCATCTGTTGTTGATCAAAGATTATGTCAGTTTGCTTGGTGTTACATTGCGACGATATGGGTACCCCATTGATGCTTTGCTTGATGTTTTAAGTAAGCATAGAGACAAGTACCATGAGCTTTTGCTATCTGATTGTCGTAAACTTATTGGGGAGGCTCTTGCAGCTGATAATTTTCAGCAAATGCTGATGAGGAAAGAGTATGAGTATGACATGAATGTATTGTCATTTCAGATACAGACTTCAGAAAGTATGCCGGCATTTCCTTACGCTTCACCTTTTTCTTCAATGGTGCCAGATTGTTGTCGTATTATTCGATCATTTATTGAGGACTCTGTAAGCTTTATGTCATATGGGGGGCAACTCGATTTCTATGATGTTGTTAAGAAGTATTTGGATAGGCTCTTAAATGAGGTCATGGATGGGGCTTTAATGAAGCTTATTGATTCATCTGTTAATAAGGTCACCCAGGCAATGCTTGTAGCAGCTAATATGGCAGTTTTTGAGAGAGCCTGTGATTTCTTTTTCCGTCATGCCGCACAACTTTCAGGAATCCCGCTGAGAATGGCTGAGAGGGGAAAAAGACAGTACCCGTTGAAAAATGCCCGTGAAGCCGCAGAAGAGATGCTCTCTGGGATGTTTAAATCTGAGGTTAATGGGTTTATGTTATTGATGGAGAATATCAATTGGCTTACTGATGAGCCACCGCCTAGTGGAAATGAATATGTGAATGAGTTGATCATATATCTAGAGGCAATGATTTCCACTGCTCAACAGATCCTGCCAGAACAATTAATTAAAAGAGTAATACAAGATGTTCTTTCTTATACATCAGAGAATATTGTAAAGGTTTTACAAGGAGATTCGGTGAAGAGGTTCAACGTAAATGCTGTTATGGGCATTGATGTGGATATTCGCTTGTTGGAGTCATTTGCGGAAAATCAAGCTAATCATCTATCAGATGCAGATGCTAATCAGTTGAAGTCTGCGCTTACAGAATCAAGACAATTAGTTAATTTGCTTCTAAGTAATCACCCAGAAAATTTCCTGAATCCTGTGATCAGGGAAAGAAGTTACAATACTTTGGATTATAGGAAAGTTGCCACTATCTCAGAGAAGTTAAGGGATCCTTCAGAACGTATGTTTGGAAGCTTTTCGGGAAGGGGAATGAAGCCGAATCCAAAGAAGAAATCTCTGGATGCTTTGATAAAGAGACTCAAGGACGCTAGCTGAAATGGTATGCAGCCTTGCATAATATAACTTGGTATGTTTCTCTTTATTATTGGTATGCATCATCTTATTATGTGCAAATCTCAATTTTCGTATCATCCATGGGACCATGGCAGCTGTAAGCGTGAAATTGTATTTTGGAGTTGCTAATCTCATGGTGTATGTATCTTACCCATGTTGTTTGTATTGAGTTGATTTAGTAAATATACAACGATTTTTAAACAGCAATAATTTGTTCATGTTATATTTTCCCGAAGCTTTTGCAACAGTAGTCGTGTTCAGGGCATGATCTGTTATTTTAGTGTGATCAATTTCTTTGGTTTATATGTTAAGAAATTCACATCCACACCTAAACCTACCTACCTCCCCAGACACACGAACACAGACCTCCAAAAAGTAAAGTAGTTTTTTTTTTCACATCTATTAGTGCCTTCTATAACGTAGATAACTAAGATTAGATGTCATCTGTGTAACATAGATAACCTGGATATTGCATTTAACTCGATTTTGGTATTTTGTTCTTCATTTTGCAGAATAATTTAGATTTTGGGTTGGTGAGTCAATTTTATGAGACTGGTAACTAGGAAATGATCATGGGTCCCTGTTAACAACTTCGAGGGACCTTATCACTAACCACCCACCTATTATATTGCTACCTAATATTCCCAGGTGCTTTGCTGGCATCTACTGGTTCTAGGGCAGTTAAATACATAAATATATAAATTTTATATTTTCATTATTTTCTAGATGAATGTGAATTAGGTTAAGATGGATTGAGGATCTAGGGTGGTCTTGGCTATCCGACTTGCACAAAAATCAGCATCAGGACCAGTAGAATAAAATAGGCTAGGCTGATCTTTTATTTGGCCTTTCTTACTTTTAAATGATGACGTAAACTCTCAACGCAGAAGCTAAATCGAGAAGTCTTTTACGCTAAAATCAATCTAAAACTAAATTAAGGCTAAACCTTGAACTTTATTCAATCACAACTAAGAAATAAGCTTACACCACCCTCTCCTTATATATATATATAGGCCTCTACCCTAATCCTCATACAATAGCAAGTCCCCTACCTCTCCAAATTATAATCTAATTAGACATTAAAATAAAAACATCTCCATTAATTAAACCCTTAATCTTAATAAGCTAAAATAAGAAGACCATCAACGAGTGGACGACGTGCACTAGGAGATGTTCACATCAAAATGACTACAACATGCTAAGTGCATCCACAACAATACTTTGGATTTTGTCCCAACTTTTGATTTTGGCAAGTCACAATCAAAGACCCTCAATAAAAACAGTCATAATCGAGAAATAAAAGGTGAAAAACCCTTGTAGTAGATGTCCTACATTAAGATAAGTTTGGGTAGGGGAAGTAGTGATGGATGTTGGCAGGTGCAAATAAGATCCTGAAGTGAGGGTAGAGAAAGTGGTGCACATGTATAGCATCGTATCAGTAGTCAATGAAATTAGAATCCTACAATCCTTCCTCTAATTCTGCTCTATAAAGAGCGAGAGAATTAAGAAAGTATAATCTTAGAAAAAAGAGAGGAAAACCAAAGAGAGGGGCTTCCGTTTATTCTTGTTTGCCCATTTGCCTGATTGAGAGAACCAAAGAGATTGCTTGAAAAAGAAAGAAAGATAAGGCTAAGCCTATAATGTAACTCTGCTTTTGCTTTCTTTAAAGTTCTGTAATTTTCTCAGTCGAAAGATAAGGTTAGAAACGTATTGATATCTATAACTATAGAGGATGGTTGGATGGTATTAGTTACCATTTTTTTTTTTTTTTGAGTAAATACCATAAAGAGAAAAGGCTTGTCTGCAGAAGGGGAAAAACTGCCTGAATCTGGAAGCCCCCTACGTTAAATGGTGGGATGCATATCCTTTTATGTCTCGGTTCAGTGGAAGTTTGTTAAATGGTGGGATAACAAACGGCCTGAACATGCGCTTTGTCCTTTTATTAGTGCCTGAATCTGGAACATCACTGATTGTAAAGACTATGTTGGAGAAGTTATTATGGGGTTTTAAGTTTCTAGGGTATTATATGACAACAAACTGCTACTTTCAGAAGCTGCGCTCAATAGGACTTTGCCAAAGAGACCAATTTTTATCTACTAGGACGAGGACAAAGCGCATGTTCTTTTTTCCGTGGCTCGACATGTTGTGGAGGCTGAGGATTTGGCGCTCAGTGATGTTCAACTTACTGTAAAAAGTGACGACTGAGGCGTTCAGAGAGGATGTTGTTGAGGCCAAGACTAGTACTACTGAGGCCATTCCCTGATGTTTTTTTTATTAGAGTTATCTGCTCTCGATCTCCCATGCAGACCAAGGAGGTGAAAACCTTGAGAAAGGCCGAAGGTCCGATACCAGTGATTATTCAGGTTCGCCATATACATATCAAAGGGTTTTGTTTTAGCATTGCCCTCAATGTTTAACTCTTATATTAATCTTTATCTAGGATTTCGAATTAATCATTCGTCCCATTTTCCCCCTCGCCTTTCATCCCACCTTTTGAGTTAGTCACAAAAGTGCAAGGCATTTGGGCTGTACAACATGAGTTTCATGTCATTAGCTTGATGCTGAAGAAGGTAAAGGACATGGGCAATGATGGGAATACAGGAATGAAACTAGTTTAATGGAAAAACAAGATTAAGTGGGTTGTAGTTAGGAAGAGGTTTTGTGAATGGTTTGGGGTAAATTGCTGTAGCAAAGTATTTTAAAATATGTAGTCAGTTTCCAGAAATTAATTAAAGGAACTCCTTAATAGTTTGACTGGATGGGATGAGATCCAATTTTGAACACCTTTACACCTTTCACGTGGAGGAAAGATTATAGATGAGGAAAATACTGAATGTCTTTAAAAGCAATCTTGTAGGACTTGCAGGTTATAAAGTAGTTAGGACGGGTGAGCATGGATCGCTTTTGATATAAAACCGAAAACTTTGGGTCTTAAAATCAAAAATCGAAATCGACCACATTATAAACCGAATAGAAACCGATAGGGGGAACTGAAACCGAAAAATAGATTGCTTTGGTTCGGTTTCTCGGTTTGCATTCCATCAAAACTAGTAAAGTTATTGTTTAAGTCAAACATTTACTTGATAATACTACATTTTGGTATTTTAATACATGAAAAATATATAGAGTAATGAAGGGTCGAGATACATTTAGAGTTTTGTTTACTAATAATGTTTATTTTTGGTTCGGTTAGATTTTTATCGGTTCCTCTTATGGAGAAACCGAAACCGAATTCTTTCGGTTATTTAATTTATGAACCAAAACCGAAGCCTTAAAAACCGAACTATTTTGTTCGGTTCGGAATCGAAATAAATAGGAGGAACCAATACCGAAAAATAGATTGGTTCGGTTCGGTTTCTTTGTTTGTTTTCCATCAAAACTAGTAAAGTTATTGTTTAAGTCAAACATTTACTTGATAATACTACATTTTGGTATTTTAATACATGAAAAATATATAGAGTAATGAAGGGTTGAGATACATTTAAAGTTTTGTTTACTAATAATATTTATTTTCGGTTCGGTTCGTTTTTTGTCGGTTCCTCTTATGGAGAAACCGAAACCGAATCTTTTCGGTTCTTTAATATAGGAACCGAAACTGAAGCCTCAAAAACCGAACCATTTTGTTCGGTTCGGATCAGTTTCTCGGTTTCTTCGGTTTTTTGCTCACCCCTAATTGTTAGTATGTGTTTAATGTACTGGAATAGGATAACCTTTGTTTGGATTGATATCTACCCGTGTTGCTTAATTTATGCGGTAGACACACTGGAATCGTTGCAAGATATTTGAAATGTGAAACTGGATGAATGATGTGTATACATTTTCACACAATTTGGCACTATGAGACTTACTCAAATGTTGCAGCTTTTATAAGTTGTGTTGTATGACAGGTGAAGCATCCCTCATGGTTCTTTGCGGCACCCGGACTATGTCCCGCTGTGTTCCCCTCGCCGGCCAACCGATTTTACCACCAGAAACAGTTCCTAGTCTTCCCCCAACGGTTACATTGCGGCTATCCCAAAAATTGGCACTGTTTGCATGCAGGGAGCATACGGTTCTGGCCTCGAGAAATTGGCTAAGCTACTGAAAAATCATACGAAGACAGCTCCTGATTGCTACATTAATGAGGCAAGGCTGGTGGATCCCTCCCAACTCTCAAATCCTGCTATTTCCCGGGTTCAAAACCCTGACAGAGGGGTTGGTCGGGTATCGTTGGGTAAGGGATTGGACTGTTTGCTTCCACCTCAGCAGGTTAAACCCACACACAAATTAAAAAGGAAAAATTCTACCCTTGATTTGGACTTTAATTGTTTCTCGGCCCACAAACCCTCAAAGCC
The DNA here is from genome assembly GCA_014058105.1 of Kingdonia uniflora. NCBI lineage: Eukaryota > Viridiplantae > Streptophyta > Magnoliopsida > Ranunculales > Circaeasteraceae > Kingdonia > Kingdonia uniflora. The sequence goes on along the minus strand of JACGCM010000310.1, from coordinate 462,884 downwards.
AAACCCAGAAGCCGCTGCTTATTTTGCTGAGTTGGACCGTATAGAATTGGAGGCCAACCGCTTGAGGAAACCATCACTATACCCACAAATTTTGAACTTTGAATCAACTCGGAAGCAACCCAAATCAGTTCAGCTCCCAAACCCAGCTTGCATCATCCTCATAGACCTGACCCATAGCAGTCCAACGTTGGTAACAGAGCCCAAGCCCAAAGCCCTCAACCACCCTGCGGGCCTGCTTTCTCCAGAGGGTCTTAGCCCCTTACGGGAGCCTTGCCCGAGTGCATCTGAAACATCTAACGGCAGTACCGAGCCTTTGGAGGTCGGTTTCTCCACCTCGGAGGGTAATGGATGGTTTACACCGGAGAAAAGAGATTTGTTCGATAGCGAGACTAGTTCGGGCTTCACTAGCAAGCCTTACCCACCACGGACCACAGCAGCGCTCAAAGCGAGGCCGAGAATGTTTCGAAACCGGAGATGGTATCGGGCCTTCCTCAAGACCCGCAAAGGTATGTGCTTTACCACTTCTTGCACACACTCACGGCATGTCGACATCCGACATCGCAAACTTCTCTTTGTCTTGCTTCATGCCTCCATGCTTGCCTTTTATTTGGCCTATTTTAAATTTTTGGAGAGGCGAACATAAACTCAAACATGGAACCGTTAGGACGGCAAAAGGGGCCAACTCTTGTAAAGTCACTTTATTGGCCGCACACAACCCTTACACACCAAGGCACGACAAACTAAAAATATGCACGAATCGATGGCACACACCACGTCACGGACACTTCCTTTTGGTCAATCTAAGACGTCCAACGACACAACCCTTTTAGGCATTAAAGCTAGAATTAGGAAGCTTTGGGAGAATTGGAAATTAAAATATCGAAAGAACGAACCCCCTAGCATAGTTAAAAGGGGTCCGGATAAGTGGACTCCCAATTTAAGACATAAATTTTTATTAGCAGCTCGTGCCCTCCTTGTAGATCCCGAAAACTATACCAAGTACTTGTGCACTCGCACTGCACCCACCCTCAGGCATATAATCTCTGCGCCTAGGATTCATAAGGGCCACACTAGTTCTCATATTAACCAAACTGCGGAAGCGGGCCTGACACCGGCTCTCAGTTACTCATGATTGTTCTCTCATGGAACTGTAGGGGGATCGCTAAGCGGTCCACCCTTAGGGAGCTCCTCGCCCATAATTCTAAATTTCACCATGATATTATATTCCTTTTTGAAACTAAATCCCCCGACCCGGACATGCTTAAGAAGTTCAACACTTGGGGCTCAACAACTCTCACTCTGTTAACGCTTCTCAACAGCACGCGGGAGGGCTTTGGCTGGCGTGGAACACTAATATCGACCTCACTATCCTCGTTTCCTCCACAAATGGTATTGACACGCTCATCCAATCTCGCACGCCCCTCTTCCCCCCGTCTTCTGATCCTGCTCCGTGGTTCTGCTCTTTCACCTATGGCCCTCCCGATGCCCAGCACTGAGCCTCTTACTGGACCGCTATCGCCAACATGGCTCACTCGATCCATATACCTTGGATGATCATCGGAGACCTAAATTGTATCACGTGCAAGGAGGAAAAGTATGGGAAGATTGCGTTTGATAGCACGGCCCAAAACCTACTGGAGACCTTCATCTTTGATGCAGCTATGATCGATATGGGTTCTACTGGAGTCCCTTTCACCTGGTCTAACAAGAAGAAGGGAAATAATCCCGTAAAGCAGCGCCTGGACCGGGCATTGGCCTCAGCTCCTTGGCATTCCACCTTCCCGGATGCCACCCTCCAGAATCTCCCTATCATTGGCTCGGACCATGGCCCTATTGTTCTCAACACGGATCCCTCTCAAACTTCCCTGCCCAAGCAATTCCATATCCAATCTGCCTGGCTTAAGCACGAGGATTGCCTTAAGGTCATCTCGCAAGCTTGGGAAGAAGGTCAACGCGGATCCAGGCAATTAAGGCTTTGTAAAAAGCTTCATCACACCAAAAAAGAGCTTATTGCTTGGAACAAAGATGTCTTAAACCTTAATTCTCTTACCATCCAACATCTTTGGAGCCAGATTACGGAAGCTCAGAAGAAACCCATCTCGGACGAAAACTCCAATCAGGAGAGATACCTTCAGAGCAAGCTCCACCTCCTTCTAGAGCAGGAAGAAGCTACTTGGCGAGACAAGTCCCGTGGGCTGTGGCTTAAAGCAGGGGACCGTAACACTAAATTCTTTCATCTCTCCACCATTTGTCGGCGTCGTCACAGTGAGATCAAGAGGATTAGGCGACCTGATGGCACCACAGGTATGAGATTGGGGATACTTTTCTAAATTTTTACCGTGACCTCTTCTCCCCCTTCCGTCCGCCTTTAAAGCTTAAGGAGCTGGACATTATGGAAAAAATGATCACTAATGAGGACAACGCGATGCTCACAAAAGAGCCATCCATGGAAGAGCTCAAGGAAGCTTTGTTCTCTATGAACCCTCACAAGGCCCCCGGTCCGGATGGTTTTACACCCTTGTTCTACCAGAAATCGTGGAACACGGTCAAGCACGACTTGCACAAAGCCATCCTTTCCAGACCGGAAACCTCCTTCAGGAATTCAACCATACAAATATTACTCTCATCCCTAAAAAGAAGCACCCTGAATCTCCCGACCATTTCCGCCCGATCAGCCTTTGCAATGTCAAATTCAAGCTCATCACCAAAATTCTTGCCGCAAGGCTTAAACCCCTTCTTAACCGGATCATCTCCCCTGCCCAGAATGCTTTCATTCCTGGCCGCCAGATTTTCGATAACATCATTCTGGCCTAGGAAATCCTCGCCACCCTCAGAAAGAAGAAAGGAGCCTCGGGCTGCATGACGGTAAAGCTCGACTTGAGCAAAGCTTTTGATAGAGTGGAATGGGGTTTTCTCTATGATACCCTCGTTGCTATGGGGTTTTGCAAGCAATGGTGTGATTGGATCCAGCAATGCATCTCCACCACGGAGCTCTCGTTTAATTTAAATGGCACCCCATATGGTCGCCTCAAGCCTGGTCGGGGACTCAGACAAGGAGATCCTCTCTCCCCTTCCCTCTTCCTCATCTGCTCCGAGGTCTTATCTCGGATCATCCTCAAAAAAGAGGACGATGGTACCCTTCACGGCATAAAGACGGCTAGAGGTAGCACCCCTATATCCCACCTGCTTTTCGCAGATGATAACTTTATTTTTTGCAAAGCAAATCTCGACGAAGCTGAGGCTCTTAAAGACGCGCTTAATACTTTCAAGCTTGTCTCTGGCCAAGAGATAAACTGAGACAAATCCTGCATCCTCTTCAGCAAAAACTACCATTGTGACGCCCAGACTTTGTATATAGGTTCCTTAGGTTGTAAAAGAGCATTGTACAAATTTTCATTTATTTTTGTAAAGGTTAGCTTAGGAAAATGGGGGAGTACGCTTCGTCTCCACTTTTGATGTTTCCTTTTAGAACTTAGCTGTTTTCCATTTTCATATATATGTAGAGGACTAGTCTTCTACACCCAAGAAGGAATTTAAGCTTGCAATAGTGCTTTGTAATAGTTGTTGATATTTGAATGAAATGATGCCTTCAAAGACCCTTTGTTCAGTGTTTGTGATGCGTTAAGATTATGCGATGCGTTGAGATTAAGTGATACTAAATAATTGATAGTGAAGAGTAATTAGGCTTACTTGGGACAGGTGTCTCGAGTGCCGCACGTGCCAAGCTTGAGTTTAAGTTGGTCCGTGACAACCATCATAGACACCACAAGCTCATCCAGAAAATCTTACACATTAAGGACACCTCGGGAGAAAAGTACCTTGGCGCCCTTCTCACCTTCGACCGCTCCAAGAGCCTAAATTTCCAAGAGATTATTACCAGAGTGTCAAACCGTATTGAAGGTTGGAAAGCCAAGAACCTGTACCAAGCCGGAAGGCTTACCCTGATTAAAGCTGTAAACTCAGCAATTCCATCTTACCAGATGGTCGTGTTCCCTTTCCCTAGGAAAATCTGCAATAAACTGAACTCGCTCAATGCTCGTTTTCTCTGGGGCACAAACCAGACGGGAAAGTCCAAGACCCAGCTGATCAAATGGCAGCATATATGCAAACATCCCAAGTACGGGGGCCTCGGTATCCGTACTGCTTTTCATCATAATCAAGCTATGCTGGCCAAACTGTTTTGGCGGCTTATCAAAGAACCTGATAAGCTTTGGGCACACAACATGTGCACAAAATACACCCCCAGAGAATCCCCTATGCTTGCCACCGCCCAGCCGCAGGACTCCTGGATCTAGAAAGGGGTTATTAAAGCCAGGAACCGGATTTGGCCTGACCTCTGCTGGCACATCAATATCGGTACGAACGTGGATTCCTGGCTCGAACCTTGGATTTTGGGTATTCGTTTTGGCAGACCGGCAGCCCTGTCCCGCTTCACCGCCCCTTCACTCGAGTCGCCGACCTGATTTTCCCTAACAATCGCACTTGGCGCACAGCTCGGATTCGTTCCATTTTCCATAGCGACATTGCTGACCTCATCATGGCTATTCCGCTGAGTAGATACCCTGCAAAGGACATCCTCCGATAGAAGCAGGAAAAGAATGGCATTCTCACGGTGCGGTCTGTGCATTCCCGTTCCTTGATGGAGCAGAATCAAGTGGGGCATACCGCATCCTACTCGGACAGGGACCCTGATGGCTTCATTTGGAACACTATTTGGAAGATGAAGGTGCCTGCCCGCCTTCAACTCTTCCTTTGGAAAGCCATCCAGGATGGTCTGCCCACGAAATACACGCTCTGGCACGGAAACGAGAACTGGGATACTAACTGCCCCAGATGTGGAACTGAGACTGAGGCGACCACGCACGCGCTATTTTTCTGCATTGAGATCCAAGCTATCTTGTCACAATCCGACCTCCAGCTGGATTTCACCAACTAGAATTTTTCGGACTCTGCCAGCAAGATCATTCTTCGGTGCTATCAGACTTTTGGCGGCACGACAGGCCTGTCGGATTTCTGTTGCAAGCTCAGCTCCATTATGTACGTGGTTTGGATTACTAGAAACGAGCTTGCTTTTGAGCAAAAGCGCACGCATCCGGGGGAGGCACTCAAACGGGCTAAGTTCTACTCCTTACCCCAAACTGGGGAACACTCCACCCCTCCTCATATAGCAGCCCCCCCTGCTGGTAAAGATGGCTGGCATGCCATTTATGTGGATGCCGCTTGGACTAGGCCTGACAATCCTGGGGGAACAGGTTTTATTATTAAATCTTTTAGTAATTCTTGTATTTGTGCAGGTCATGACTCAACTCGAGCTGCAGACCCCGAAGAGGTTGAGGCCATCTCAGTGATCCGAGGGATGGAGGCGGCTCACGGTTTGGGGCTCGACCGGGTGCTCCTCCTTACAGACTGCCAGAGACTTGTTAGAGCTTTTCAGGATTGTTCGGATGACCTTTCGTGGGGTGCGCTTACGCTTGCACCTGACATGCGTGCCCCCGCATCCCAGTTCCAAGAATTTCATTTTGCTTATGTTGAACGTTCCTTAAATTTTGTTGCTCATTTACTTGCGGCGAGGGGAGCCTGTTCCCCTCCTTTTGTATGTTCGGATCCCGAAGAGGCATCCCTGTTTGTAAACTCTCTTATTTCTCGCCGGTAGGTGTGTGTTTATATATGGTTCTTTGCTTTAAAAAAAAAAAAAAAGCAGTCCGAAAGTGAGGTAAAATAGTCTCTGGTGGGTGCTGAGATAAGTGAGCAAAATCTGTGTTGGTCTTATTCTTCCTATTTGTGTAATAGTACATACAAAATTGCTCTTCCACTTCGAAATTATGAGTATCTTACAATAATTCTCACGCTTCAAGATATCGCATGAATTGATCAACACACGGGCTTTTAAGCAAAACCAAATTCAGACAATGGTAAAACCATTGCTATGGAGTACATGGACACATATTCTCTGGATAAACTTGTCAGTCGTAGATTCCAAAGATAGTGATATCTGGTATCGTACTGCAACAAGTAATTGCAGAAATTTTATTTAGTGTCATTTGATGTGTCAAGGCAGATTTTATATTCGAGGTATTATTGATGGAGTCCGTCATTATCATACGGTCTCAAAGGATTCAATTTCTATAGAGTTCATATTTTTCAGAAAATATAACTGCAGTAATCTATAAGTGAAATATGAATTCCTCAATGAACTGGTTCAACAAATAAGTAATACCACTGATGCTAAATAACGAATACCATCTATATTGGTAATTGTCACTAGCATAAACACAAGTGTAATGTAATCCTTAAAGTAGAACTCTGTCATGAAACACACCCCACTCCTTCCTATGCTAACCAGGCATTTGAGTGAAAAACTCAGACTATTTCTGCTCAAGTAGCTTCAGTATATGCATGCATATACGTCTGTGTTCCATGGGGGTTCAAAATATGGTTATAGTCTAAATTGGTAAGTTGGAGACTATTTTCACCCTTGTCTTCAAAGTTTGAACCGATGTCTTCTATGCATCGTTTATTTCAGATCTCCCTGATATCTTTTCTGACCAGTCCAATGGCAATAGTTGGGAGTGAGGAAGCGAGGTCTTGCCCATTTCTATCTGGTTCACTACTTAGTGTATTGTCTTTGGATGTACATCCTGACATTATTGTTGAATGAGACGTAGCTAAGAAACTTGGATGGTACTCAACTCTTTATTATCTTCAGTTGCTTGATATTTTCTGCTGCTACCTTATCCAAAATAAAAGCCAGACTCCTAAACATAGTAACTCCATTATTGGTCGTCTTTGCTCTTTCTTAGCTAGTTTCACCATACAGTGAGAGATAAGCATGAATCAAAAGTCTGGGCATAAATTGGCACTATGTACAAATCTAACTCAAGTACCCCATTTGATCATCTCCATACCTAAGTTATAATTGAAAGTGGTAATGGAATTCAATGTTGTTTGATCATAGGGTTCTCAAAAAAGTTATATTTTACATATACCTAAAAAAACCATACATGGGTATAAACACTTGAACCTAAATTTTCAGAAAAAAAACATATTTTATAACTAATCAATTGGAGAAGAAGGAGAACCATTTAGCGTGAATTAGATTCGAGTCTGAGCAAAACTCTGGTTACAATAAGATCAGGGTGGCCGCTGATCATGCCACATTTTAATGCACAACATTAAAGCTGTCCTAGCCACTCTTGAAGAGTTTGATATTTACCACAGCATAAATAGCTTTTGCTGTAAAATAGAAATAAACGGGTTTTTATTACCTTGGACGTTGTCTAAAGAGTAAGTGGTTACATGTGAGGCCTGCATAAATCCTCTAATCTATACACCATCGACAAGGGAACGGTCATTTTTGTAGTTAATATCAGTCCTCGAAAACTGATGAAGAACATTATAAAAGAAGGAAGAAGACTGAAATATGGAATATCCTAGGAGAGATTCTGCTTGGGTGTTATCATACACATGAATTAGTGGCCTATTGTTAATAGGGACATTACGCAAATTGTTTATATGTCATCAATACCCAGGTGAGCTACCAAAATGCTAATCGCTAAGAAATTTAATGGTTAGAGCTCTGCTTGGTACATTGGAAATGTTTCTGATAACCTGTTGGATGGTTTAGACCATTGGATTAGCTAAGACTTACTTTCATAAATGAATGCTGTCTAAATCACAGGAAATGTTTGTTTCCAGTGTACCAAGCAGAGCCTAGATGCTGGTCTCTCATTAGACACGATCTGCTAGCAAAAAACTATATCCCCGTAAACCCCATGAAGCACCTTGCACACCCGCTTTTTAATTTGATTGCGTAGAGTAACATAAGCTCTTTATACTTGGCTACATGTTATATATATAACCTTTCTTGTAAGTCAACTACAAATGTGGTATTGAAGACAAAGCTAAATAATTATTAGCTCAAGTTTATAGCAAAAGAGAAGAAGAAACATGGCCTTGTTGTTCAGATCAAAACCTATACCACTAACAACTCTGCTGTCATCTCTCACTGTAATATTCCTAATAACCCGCTCGACCGCAGATACCCTGGACGGGGAGTTATCAGTGTATGATGTTCTTCAGTCCTACGACTTCCCGGTGGGTCTGTTACCCGTAGGTGCAACTGGGTACGAGCTGGATATAAGTTCAGGGAAGTTTGCAGCTTATTTGAATGGGAGTTGTAGTTTCAATATTTCTGGCTACAAACTTAAGTATAAATCTACCATTACAGGTTATATTTCCAAAGGTAAACTCGAAAAGCTTAAGGGTGTTACTGTCAAGATATTGTTGATATGGGTTGATATTATTGAGGTTAGTCGGAGTAAAGATGGACTAGATTTCTCTGTTGGGATAGCGTCTGCTGATTTCCCGATCGATAACTTTGAGGAGATGCCACAGTGTGGGTGTGGGTTTGAATGCAATAAGAAACATGTAAGGACTAGTATTAGATCTAACCCCTTTGTTTCATCTTCTTAGAGCAGTTGTATTGGTTTGTTCCCAATGAAATCTCAATATGTTTTTAGCTTTATGTTGTGCAATTTAACTAGTGTTTGAGAATACATGTTAGATCTTGTTGGTTTATTTTGTATCAATTTCAGATGACATATCATGATTACATAAAAAGTATCTCCTTTGGATATTCTAGATTCATCTGATTTCAGGGTAGCTTTGGAATAGCTAATAGTATTGTTGAGCCTTTTTAGCATCACCATAAATCATAAATTGTGAACACCTTGTGTTATGATTTAATCATGACTGAGAATATCTTGTTTAGTTGTTTCAAGGGTGACCATATATCGACAACATTTTTTATTTTCTTACTCAAACTCGACCTACTACCTATCGTGATTTCTTACTGAAACTATTAACATATCATTGCTACATAGGAAAAACAGATCAGGTTAGGATTAGATGGGATATCCCTTATACATGAAAGTGTCACATTGTAAGTAATGATCTCCTATAATGATCATTATTAAATTATGTCTCTGTTTACATTTTCTGAAAGGATCTAGATCAGGCTTATATCTTATTACTTGTTTAGCCAAAGCCAAATCCCCTATACATGAAACTGTCACAATCCACGGTGGACTAATTTCGAGTCAGTCCGAGAATATTCAGGTCAGGTTCCCCTACATTGAGGGTCCTAATGTCCTGGTTATAAAGAAGTTTCTATTTTGTAGTAGGAGAAGTCAGAAGTTTGAGTTATATACAAGGAGACTGATATTTCTTGTAAGTAGTTTCCAAATTCCAGTATGAGAGGAATATTACTAAATTGGTTGTCTGCCTCTAAGATTAGTATATAACAGTTGGTATTCTAATTTTTTCCCCTGAAGCCTCTAAAGTCTAAATTCTAAGAGAGCTATGGAATTCGTCAACTCTAGAAAACAGGAGATCTTGGAAGTTGGAAGGTATGAAAGACTATAAAACAAGTACGAAAAGGAGACGGGAAGACGAGAGCTGCATCACGTCCTTTGTTATCCACCACAAGATCATGATCGAGATACTCTCAAGACTTCCTGTTAAGTCCCTCTTAAGATTCAGGTGTATTTGTGAACTATGGAACAAGTTAGTCTATGAACCTTACTTTGTCGAGTTGCACAATAAACGTATGTAACCTAACATTGCAGTTCTCTATTCGAGAAAAAAATCTGAAGGATCTTCAGTTTCTTTTTCTTTATGGGGAGTTCTTGTAGGAAAACCCTTTATTCCTCTCAAGATCAAATATATAAAATTTTCAGCCAATGACACACACCACAGTAACTCCCTGTAATGGTTTAGTGTGTTTCACTGCTATGGACAATTGGGATGAGTATTCGTCCCACACGATCTATGTATGCAACCCTTGTACTCAGGAGGTTTTAACTCTCCCTCAGGATAGTCCTAACCGTTATCTGCAATACGTCTTCACTGTTTGTGGATTTGGGTTTGATTCCACCACTAAAAGGTATAAAGTTATGTGCTCATATCGAGAGTATTCACTTAAAAATGGAGGTCAGGTGAAGTTTGAGGCTTGGGTTCAACCGATGCAAGATGGAGGAGTCTTGGTATACCGCCTTACTGTGGCACTGTAATTCTAAATCGGTGAATGGAAAGGTGTATTGGATGATTTTACCTTATTATTCAGAAAAATCAATTCTCACTTTTAGCTTTGAGGATGAGAAATTTGGGTTTCTTCCATTCCCAAAATCTAGTAGTTGGAAGTGTAGGGAGGAGATGTATTTCACGTTACAACATCCTTGTCAATTTTTGAATTTAAGTGTGCTTGATGGTTGCTTATGCATTGCTGATATGATGGATGACTGGAGACTAGATATATGGATGCTAAAAGATCACATAAATCACTAGCACTTAGGCACACGCTATCGCCCATGCTAGACCGTTATGTTCAGTAATTTATTAGGCATTAATGGTGCATAGAATCAGTAATTAAAAATATGGTTTATAGAGTGCATTTTTGATGTTTGCAGAATTTGTTGTGTTTGCTACTTGGCCAATGCGATATTAATTAGCTGTCGAATATACTCCTATCTATCCGAGGGGCAGCTACATGGGTCCCACAAGTTCATTTAGTTTTTATCTCTTCTTTCTCTCTCCTTCAATAAGTTCTCTGTAACTCCGGTCTTTGTGTCAATCCTCACTCTTACTCTCTGCTCTCTCCCAAACATATCACAACATGAAGCAAACCAAAGAACTGGAATCGTACTGAGACAATTAGCAAATTAAAAAGAAATTTTTAGCCAAGTAGCAAAAGTAACTCACTTTTTGATTTGATATCTACTACAGCTTAGCACCAACACTTTCTTTCAAATTAAGGAATTAGTTGTATCAAATGGGTTTTCAATGGTGGTTCTAACTTTTTGTTTTTAGTTTGAATGTTTATTAGGTTTTTAGGAGCTGTTAATGAATAAGTTTATGTTTATTTTTGAGAATTCATCATAGTTGATATTTGAGAATTGAGACCTTTGGTGGAACTGTGTATAATTTTTTTTTTGTTATTTGAGTAATCTTCTTAAGACTAGGACCAAAACCAACACAGTAGAAAGAGATGGGACGGGGATGGAGGATGAAGAGATAAAAAGTAAAACACTAAAATGGGATCCATGTAAACTGCCCTTCAAAATCTCAGGCAGATAGAAGAGATGTGACAACTAATCAAAATTCACATGTCAATATCGCATTGGCCAAGTAGCAAACACAACAAATTATGAAAGCAACAAAAATACACTCATAACTTATACCTATGGGAGAGTGATGAAAATTACAATGGTAGTTGTAAGTGGCAACATGGTTTTCTATCTCAGTAAAAGCCTCGTTAAGAGCTGCAAACAACTTAGCATCTATACAATCATGGAGAGAAAATAAAAGCTCACCAGATCATTGACTCATTGTACAGATGTAAGATTGCAACTAAAACTTGTTGCATAGACACAACATATAGATCAATAGTAGAAATTAAACAAAAGTTATTGAACAACCATAACAATTTGAATCCAGGTGGAATTGAACCACCATCATCTCAAAAAGTTGAGCGTTCTTTCCATTTTAAGCTAATGGATTCATAAAAAAATCATGAGGAAAACAATTACCACTCATATCGTGACCAAAAAATTACTAAAACCTTCATGATGTAAGAGATAAAAGGGTATTTCAGTAGATAAAGTTCAATGCTACCGGCACTGAAAAACCCATAAGTAGTGTTCAATCCTACCGCAAAACCCATAGGCAGTTAGCTATCTTGTATTATTTCTAGAAGCATGGGTACATTAATAGTAAAGTTGATACAAACCTAGATCTCTTCAACGTATATGAACTGCCTTAAGCTCAACACTAAACTTTCTATGGACAAACTTCTGCAGTATTAAGAAGGAACATAACTTACAATAAATCACAAATTAGTTAGTAATAAACTATTATTACTATGAGAGTCCTAGGTTTTGCGTCCTTCAACTATCATGTCCAAAACCAGTTAAGCAAAAATTTATTGGCAGTTGCTAAAAAGTCACATTCACTCGCCTTCTCTATAAGAGCTCACATTTATAAACTAATAGTTACCAATCATGCAAATGTTACTTATACATTAAATCACTCTAGTTAGTGCAATACCAAACATGTGTTAGACATGGAATCGAAGACAAGAGAGCAAAAATAAAAAAATAAATATAGTAACTACCTTCATATAGAATGAAAAAACATTTAAGACATACCTATGACCAACCCTGTTACAGAAATATAAAATTATATATTAAGAATTAACTCCTTCAAATGTTATTTGGTTCAAATTATTTATTTTGAATGAAAATCTCCTCAAAATCGTGACAAAATGCAGTTGTTTTCAGTACAGTCTAGTTTTGGGGAACTATGTTGGCTATGTTCATACTTTCCATAATGTAAATCTGGTCGCCAAGAGGTAGTTAGTAAGCAAATGAAAAGTAGATAATAGGCTATAAGTTAAATTTTAGACAAGACATCATGATATACCAACACAATATAATCTTTACTCTACATATATAATTATAAATGGTTACCTAGAGCTACAACTGTAGGAATAAAGTACAATCACTATGATCAATATATCAAAGATTAATATGATTCTACTAACCTGATTTCCTGTTTTCTGTTTAATCACCTGTTCTTGAGTGGAGTCTTCCCTTAGATTGGCTGCAGACCTCAATGAGATAGTTTTCTGTAGTGTAGCCTCTAAGAGGGACTTCCTCTCTATCTAAACTGATAGGGTTTGAGTGGTCTTCCCATTATACCCTCAAGCCCTAATAAAGAGTAATACTAGGTCTCACCAACCTTAACTTGGTGTAACAATTGTGCACAACCAATAACACCTATACGACCTATTAACATGTGTGCTCGTGAACCAGACGACAAAGTAAAGAGTAGTGTCGGTATAGATGGAAAATCCAACAATCTCCCACCCAACACTAACTCGATTTTAAGAAAAATAATTTTAGCTTGATTCCCGGTTTTTTATGAAAATCGGATGGCCATCATTTGTTTTTTAAAACCACACATAATAATTTGTCGAAGGCAATGTTACATCGAACTTGACTGTCACTCTACGACTACAAAGATGACTAACACGGTTCATAGAAGAATTTTGTTCAGGCCTTTGGGCACATGTCTAATTCATATCGTAGACATCAGGCTAACAACCTCAATAGCTTTCAAGTGTAATTTCTTTACTGGTGGAGTTTAGCGTGTGAATGACAAATGTATACCATAATGATGTGCTGGTACATTTCCATTAGTGTCCTGCAATATGTGTTTACCAGACACATGTCATTTCAATATTTAGACAAACCGTCATGCGAAGACCATCGCTTATTCTGAAATGAAGGCCAAAGGATGTGGAGCCTACCCATATCCATCCCAAGCAAACTTGAGAAATATTTCAGTATTCTCTATAGGCACTTGATACTTAGACAACCATCATGTGATAAAATCACTCGTATCCAAAACTTTATTGTAATTGCATACTTTAAACTGAATATGTGCACATATAATAACGGGTCCAAATATAATAGTAGCTAAATAATCAAAAATCAAATCTGAATGTCGACCAAAACAATAATCGGGAATAACTCCCACACGGATAAATAATCCTATTGCAGTAATAGTAAATAAATCAACAACTACTCCCACCTAAAATAACGATCCTCAAAGAGACTCTAGCAAAATCTGAGTCAGAGTAGCCCAAAACCATAAGCTCATCCGATCTTCTATAAACCAATATGTAATCTCTTGTCCTCTTTAAATGGTGAAGAACTTTCTTGGTTGCCTGCCAAGTGAATGAATAATAGAAGGGTTATGATAGTACCTTCCTAACATCCCAACAAACAAACTAATGTCGGGTCTCATGCATATCATAGGCTTTTGTTTGCTGAAGAAATCGGACGTCACTACTAGTGAGTAAAATATCGTCGACGTACAAAACTATAAATATAGAATGTCTCCCACTCTGATTGACATATATACAGTGATCCATTTGCATTCAATTGCCTTAGAACCTTTAGGTTATGATATGTTAACTCCCACACAGAGTTGTGAGACATAGAATCCATCTTCTCTATCATGGCATTACGCCATTGATCTGCAAAACTACTAGCCATAGACGTACTGAAAAATACTGGATCCTCGAAATCAAATAAATTCCCTTCAACTGAGTAAAGATGGTAATCTGATGAAATTGTAGAACGTCTTTCTCTAGAGGATCTCTGAGTAGAAGCAAAAAGTTAAACTGGAGGTGGAATGATAGGAAGCTGAACAGGAGCTACGACGGGGTCTGGAACTGTACTCGCCACAATGTCAATATCAGATAAACGCGGAAGCATAACAACACTGATCGGAATAGCAGTTGGACTCCGAGTCTCCAAACCATCTTCAAATACAATCTCTCTGTAAATAGTACTTGTAAAGGGATCTCCCTCCTCTATGAAATTAGCCTGAGCACACTCAACAATCTCCATGGGTTGAGAAGGACAATAAAACCTGAAAACTTTCAATATCTCCGGGAAACCAATGAAAAAACAACTAATAGTCATTGAATCTAATGCAATAGGCTAGGAAGCATTCTATAGTTGATAAGGTAGTTGCTGACAAAGGTGCATTTTGCTTTCCGTTCCCATTCCCATTCCCTGAACGAAAACTCTGCCCTGAACCAAAGTGGGAACCGTTATTCTTTGTAGAACCTTGATTCTTGAACTTCTTCTTTCCCTGAGAATTGATGGACAAGTGCTTCATGGACGTAGTCAGATGAGCCGACTCTGCTTTACCTTTCTTATGTCGTTCTTCCTTAGAGACCAATGCTGCAATCAATTTATTCATTTCCCAAGTCTTCTCTTGATTATGGTAGTGAACTTGGAACATCTTGAAACTTTGTGGAAGAGACCAAACTGTTAAGTGAACCATCAACGTATCATCAATAGTAAGACCGAGTTCTTTCAAAGTAAGAACTAACTTGGAGATCTTAAGAATGTGCGAGCGCACATTTCCACTGCCGTCATACTTTAATGATAAAAGCTGAGATAAGTTACTGTACTGCCTTCCCTTGACGGAACCCTCGAACTGTTTCTTAATGACATCTAACAGTTCCTTTGCGGTACCTCTCTCAGCGATACCGCCTTGCATAATAGGATCGATGGAAGAACGGATGATGAGATTTGCCATTTTATTGGCTTTGACCCATTTAGCATAAGCCATTTTCTCAACATCTGAAGAGGTATTCGTGAGATCTGCGGGATTGGTTTCAGTGAGAACGAAATTGAAATCAAGGTAGCCTAGAGCAATCTAAATTTTAAGCTTCCAGTTGGAGTAATTAGAGTCCGTCAAGGTCTCAATATTAGTCAGTTGGTTCTGGATCATAGGGTCCATAACTACATGAACCAATGACTTATATTAGGACGTGAAAAAATAATTTTTTATGCACGTTTAACCTGATCTGTAAAAGATCTATAACTTAATGTCTTTAATCTCGATCCTACCTGGGGTTAGGATGGTCGAGTCAGAGTGTATATATTATTTATGGTATGGATTATTCACTCTGCGGGTACAACTATATATCATCAAATCCCTCTTTTGGGTGGTGATTTGACATACATTGCCCCCTAGTTGGTGATCACTCACGCTCAAGACTAGACTGGCCACTTACAGTTTGATTCGAGACACTTCCTCACCTTTGGGCAGAGGTTTATCCTCATCTCTCTGTACCGTGTAGCCTATCTTGACCCACTAATTAATTAAAAATTTCTTAGCTTCCTTTGGGTGGTCTAATAGTTTCAAGTTTAATTAGTGCAAAGTAATCTTAATGAGACTTTAGGAAATAATCTCAAAATTAAGAGAAACGTTCAACTCCATGGACAAAACTCCTTTGGGCGTATTTGCCCATTTTATATCCCGCATTCCTAACGACTACTTGATCTCACTTAAACCCTATTGGAGATCCTTGGGCATCAACGCCCTAAATGCATTAATGATATACATATATATATATATATATATATATATATATATATATATATATATATATATGGCTAAAGCCAGATAATATTATCCAACTGATAATAAACGTGAATAATTCCTTGTAATCAGATAATACAACTAAACAATAATCAGTTATTAAATCATGTTGAACTAATATGCATCATCCTAAGTGCATCCATAACCAAAATACAACTTGATAATAAGCAGCTAGAAAGCAACACAATAATAATTCACAAATACAAGAGTAGAAGCTGTATAGTAAAACCCCAATCTCTCCTCAATCTGATTCATAGAACCCAATCCTCTAAAACCCTAAATAACCGAATAGATTCGCAGGGATTCAAAACCACAATAGAAATCAGATTCGGCAACAGTACAACAGAACCAATCTCAGATTCAGCAAAGAACCCTAAATCAATCGTTGAACAGCAGAACCCGAAATCATAGAACAACAGAAATCAGATTTTATCACCTCTAATCTCCAACAATCTACAACTACTATCCCAACAAATTGATTGTCCCCAATTACAGATTCGCAGAATTTGATATGAACAACAACAACAACATAAAAAAAATAGATTTTTAGATTATCTTTGAACAATTTAACCCATAATCATAGATCAATCACCAAAACCAAATCACCCAAAACTAAATCTGAACCCATGAACCCTTTGAAAAAACCCAATCTTCAGATTCGGCTGAGAATTGAAGAGTCTCACCGAAAGTAAAAAAAAAAACTTTTACTTGGGAGAGAGAATAGGTGGAAAAAACCCATAAAGTATGAGAAATTAATAAAGCAATGATAAAAAATACTCTCTCTATCGTGAACAGTGATCGTGAACAATAATTATGAACAGTGATTATCAATTACTGGTCGTAGAGATTATGTACCCTTGCGACTGATACCAATTGTAGGAGTAAAGTACAGTCACTATGTTCAATATATCAAAGATTAATATGATTCTACTAACCTGATTTTCTGCTCTCTGTTTAATCACCTGTTCTTGAGTGGAGTCTTCCATTAGATTGGCTGCAGACCTCAATGGGATGGTTTTCTGTAGTGTAGCCTCTAAGAGGGACTTCCTCTCTATTTAAACTGATAGGGCTTGAGTGGTCTTCCCATTATACCCTCAAGCCCTAATAAAGAGTAACATTAGGTCCCACTAATCTTAACTTGGTGTAACAATTGGGCACAACCAATAACACTTATACGACCTATTAACATGTGTGCTCGTGAAGCAAACGACAAAGTAAAAAGTAGTGCCGGTATAGATGGAAAATCCAACAACAACTTCTCACATAACTCTTGAAATCGTGCCTCTTACTCTTGATCACTCTATTTTTTAAGCTGTTCACATGAAATATATACATATAACAAAATTTTGGAAGGAAAACACTGATAACATAAATAGCATGTGCAATGAAGGGCCAAGAAAACTAAAGTATAGAAGTTATTGATAGATTATAATGGGCCAATGGGCTGTTTGTTTTTTAACTTAATTGCCTTATTTTGGCCAGATTAAATAAAATTTCACAATAAGTTGTGTTTGTTTTTTATTTCTAAAAAACTCTTTTTAGTAATGACACCACATTTTTCAGAACTTAAGATAAGTTAGAAAATCTAATTTTTTTGAACTCTATTCTCCTTATTGACGGGATTGTTATGGAAACTTAAGTGAAAATATGTAAACCCCAATTTACCCTTGTTTTATTGATCTTGTTTTCTCTATTCGTTTTATACATTGATTACGTTTCCTCTCTCCTTCTCTTTCTTTCTCCTTCTTGCTTTATCAAAACCCTAGCTATGAAATATGAGATTGATTAAATAGAAATTAGCGTACCATCGAAGCATCATCATCACACGAGATCGAGATCCAAGTTAAAGTAAACTACTACCATCCGAGATCGAGATTCAAGGTAAGAAACTATATGGTAAAATAAATTAGGGTTTATGAAAAATTGATTGATGTCAAAGAACTCAGGACCTTCAGCCAGATTTTGAACTCTAAATTTTGCATACTTAACTGTTCTATGGAGAGCCATTGTTCCTATCTTTTTTTATCTTAATTTTGGGTTTTCTATCTGCCTTTGTTCCTTTAATTTATATCCATAATTTGATAAATACAACCATCCAAAAGGCATAGCAACCTTTGTCCATGATTACGGGATATCGACATAGTACTTTTTGCATTTTGCTTAATCTGGATGCTCTTAGCTCTAATTTCAACATATATAGGGGAAAACTAATTTTCGTATTAAGCAGAGAATGAGCCATAAACAGTAGGTAAATATCTTGGAATGTCTGCAATCTGCTATAATTGAAGCTACAAATAGTCCCACAGAGAGAGAGAGAGAGTATCCAACAGTCACTTAAAAAAAGAATAGATGCATATGAGCAATCCTTTCCTTGACCAGAAATTGATAGAATAACATAACGAAGAAGTTCTCCTATAGGTAATATTTTTGGCGCCAGTTCTCTAAGGTTCAAAACAAGAGCTCTAGTTGCGGCCTTTTGTACACCTTTGTTAAGAGCATCATCTTCCTGCATGGCGCACTGATAAGCATTATTATCTGCTCCTACATGACTCCGCACTAGGCACTTGAATTGAACATGGCTCGATGTTTAAGTCTTGGACTATTTGTTAGAAGGATTGCACATCCACCCGACCGGAAAAGAAAATTTGTGAGCATCATCGACTTCTTAATTCTGGAATACCAATTTAGAGTAACAGACTCTGTAGTCATGACAACAGCCAGTGCATTCTGATGGGATTGAAATAGATTTTGAACGAGGTTGATGGAGATAAGACTTGCACTGCATCCCATTCCAGTTAGATTATAGACCTTTATGTCATCCCTCATCTTGTAATGGTTTATGATCCTTGTTGGCAGAGATGGTGTTGAAGAAAACAAGGAGACATTAACAACAAGTATATCGATCTCATGGAGAAATTCCAAATTTGGATAATAGCCTATCAAGAGAGTTGTAGAAGAATTATTCTACCTCCGTGAGTGCGTCTGCTATGGTTGGACCTTCCTGTTTGCCGCAGAGGATATTTATCGCCCCATAGGTGTCTCCGCCAAATGCCGGAGTTGACCATAACTTTGTAAGCAAACTGGAACTCTTCCAGCCTTAGGTTCATTTGCCTTTTTATGATATTCCAATAGACCTCTGTACTGACCTTCCTATCGTTACCAGGCTTATGACACTGATGGCAATGCATAACTATCTTAGAAAAACTTCTATGGATGATGCATTTTTTGAACTATACGATAATGATAATGTCAATGGGGCACCTCCTGCTCAAATGAATAACAATGAACTACATGTTGATGGTGTATTTGGAGATTATAAACAAGCCTACATGTGAACTTTGTGAGAGGAGATTGCAAACGGGATTAATCAAGTACAAATTTAAGTTTTTTAAAATTAGATAGAAGGCAAGAAATTTTGGTTTGAAGATTATTTTAATAGATATTATTTTAATTAACTGATGCTGAAAAAAATTACTTGAATTTAAATGCGATTATGGAAATGCATGTTCTTCAAAAAATAAATAACGGGGTAATTTTGACAATTTGACAGTTTTCAGATATTTCAGACTTCAGATTCAGCAATAAAACAAACATATTTTTTTATATATTTTAGCTTCAACATTCAAACGCTAGATTCAGAAATCAGAATAAGTAATCAGAATCAGAATATGTAATCAAAAATTAGAATAAGTAATCAGAGTCAGAAAAAAAACAAACAACCCCTAAATAGAAATGTAACGAAACTGCATTGATAGATAATGAACTTTTAAAGGCCAGCCGTCTAGCAAGTAGCAGCGAGCCATTGCAATCGAACACTAGGTCGCGTAGTATATATATGTCTTCGTCCAAGCATACATAACAAGAAAGAAAGAAATAATGGGAAGTATTACCTCTGCAAAGTACAACAGGTTACTCTTAGGAAAGTTAAATAGTTGGATAATTTCTAATGACAAAGAGATATGAGAAGAGAAGTTATTGCATGTAGGGTTGGACGCAACAAGGTTGTGAAACTTAGCTCTACCACTAAGTGCCTACAGCAATACCCAGCACCCGTCAGCTACAAATGACAAGGTCTTTATGCATTGCACCAAGGGAAAGAGTATATAAACACATATCATAGAAAGTTGTAGTCTCTGAGCAAGACGGTACAAAAGAATCCCCAAAGAAAATAACGAATCCCTTCTTCCCTTATGCATCAATGATGGAAGAGTTCTTCAGATGAATGGTTCTTAGGAATAATGGAAAGATCAAATAGTTGAATTACATCCTCCCCAATATCTTTATACACCTGTGTTTACTCATAATCAAATGTGTTATCACAAGTGAGAACCAGGAATCAAATATCAAAATCGATCTATTTAATAAAGACCAAGGCTAGGTACTAGTTACATACTGTTATATGTCCAATAAAATTAACCGAGGTCTAACATATTAAGTTTTATTCCTATTCTTTTTTAATTTCATATACAAATATTTTATAATTAAAATACATTTACTAATATATAGAATAATATTGTAACTGGTTACAAAACAAAAAAGGGTATCATACTACTTCAAGTGATATACCATTATGATATTATTGTTCAATTTATTTTGGAACATATCCAGCTGATAGATAGTTTAAGTTATTTAATTTTGATTTATGAGTATCAATGAATATTCTTAAACAAAGTAAGAGTAACCTAAAATGGGATTTTCAATAGATGAGTAATGGACTTGTGCCCTTTCTGCTGCTCACTTAGAATATCTAAGAATGATTTGAACACGTGATAATTATTTTAGAATCCCGTTTGTGAGTATGAATCATAGTTTGCAGAAACCCCACCTTTATCTTGTTTACAAAATTGATGGTTTCTTCAATCTCAACAGGCTCCTTTGGCTGAAGCTCATCGTCAAGGGTGATCTCATATCCCTTTGGAAGACGGTATGGAAGCCCAAAATTACGTCCCGATGCCCTTTGAATAAATAGTTTACCTTCGCTATGACATCAACTCTACATGCAACACAAAAGTAATACAAAT
Organism: Kingdonia uniflora; assembly: GCA_014058105.1. Classification (NCBI taxonomy): domain Eukaryota; kingdom Viridiplantae; phylum Streptophyta; class Magnoliopsida; order Ranunculales; family Circaeasteraceae; genus Kingdonia; species Kingdonia uniflora. The sequence goes on along the minus strand of JACGCM010000310.1, from coordinate 441,840 downwards.
ATCGAAAATATCGAAAACGTACTGATCAAATATGTTCTAAGAAACTAAAAATGAAATAATAGACGGAAAAATGATATGAATATTTACCTCTGGGCCTTGAAATCCTTCATGACTCCAAGGAATTCTTCATATCTATCCAATATCCTAAAATATGTCATTTGTAGCTTTTAAGATAGGCTAGGGCATCGGCAATTGTTAGCTTTGGTGCTGCTATTCTTGGACCTTGTGTTTGTCCATAGCTTCATGCCATAAGAATACATAACAAGATATTAGAAAACCCAACATCCGAATGCCACAAGTAATAAAGTACCTCATGTAAATAATGTATCATATGCTGAATGGAGGCAATCAACATTTAAATGGCGTATAGCAGAGATTATATTAGTCTACGTGATACTCAAGAGCATTGACATACCAGAGATGATACTACTCTACCTTGATTTAAATATAGTTCCGATGGTACTCTTCACTTTATATCCGTATTGAACATTGTAATCTCCCTTTCCAATAATAAAACTCATAATTACCATAGCGATTATAGGTTTTGAAACAGAAATCTTATATCCAGCTCCAAACCGAAAACCTAAGTTTCTGTGCTTAATAAAAAGCCTTGAGATTTATGGATAACAATTACAAAGCCTCCAGCCAAGTTTCAAGTCTCCTTGTCGCTGTTCGATTACGATATATACCCGGTCCCAAGGGGTATCCATTCATCGGCATAAAGGGACTCCCCCGTCCACATTATTATCAGATATGTGTGGCAATTAGAGAATCAAAGATTTTTTTTGCAAAAGGTTTAGATTTTATAACAAACGAAACAACCTTTACAAACTAGGGGACCTCGTCTAGTTAGGCGAGGAGAGCCCAAAATAACCACAAGAAAACTACGAAACTACAGATATCAACAAAATTTAAAGTATTCCGTGTGGGGGTCTTCAATCCTTGTAAGGAGTTCCGGTCTTCCCTCAGTCCATTCCTCAAAGGGTATGCTCTCTCTAGATCCTCTTTTAGCCATTGTATCTGCCGAAAAATTTGCTTCTCTCCAAGTTGCGCTGAATCTGATTGCTTGTATAGAGTTGAGTATTTGTGTCCACTTATTTCTGAATTTCCAAGGTATTTTCTGTGTGACGAAAACATTGATTGTTGCCGTGGAGTCTGAAACAATCTACAGGTTTTTCCATCCTCGGTGTACCGCTTTTTCCACCCCGTCTATGATAGCATTAACTTCAGCCATGTAATTGGTTGTTATTCCAACTGCTTTGCAGAACGTTTCTAGGACTCTGCCTTCCCAATCTCTATAAACAATTTCAATGCCAGAAGGACCCGGATTTCCCAACGCCGAACCGTCACAGCATAATTTAATTTTGTTCTCATTAGGTAGCATCCACATCCAGCTTTTAATCTCCGGAGCTTTACCCATTTTGCAATCTACAGAGAGGGCTTTGATGATTTGTAACTCAGAGACTGTGTTGTACATTCTGTGCTTAGACAGTTTCGCGCTGTTTTTTACTTCTCTTAGCACCCTATTTTGTATATCTCTTATTGTTAATTTCATTTCATCAAATCGGGTTTTGTTTCTTGCATTCCAAAGCCAACGACTCACCGAGAAGACCATCGTTATCCATAGGTCGTTCAGGTATAAACTCAGCGCTTTGCTTTTGTCTAAAATCTGTTTCCAGCTATCGTTCTCAGCAACAGCAACAATGTTGAATGTACTTGTTGCCCAACTCCAAATCACTTTCGCTACATTGCATTCGAAGAATAAATGGTTCGCTGATTCAGCTGTGAGACCACATTGATTGCAGATGGAGACAAGCTGAATTCCTTTCCTTTGAATCAAGTCATCAGTAGGCAATATTTGGTTCATAAGTTTCCATGCAAATCCACTAAGACCTGGGTGTAGGCATTGTAACCAAGTATACTTCCACCACCAAGCTGTGTCTAGATGATCACGAGTACTTTTGAAAGCATTTTTGACTGAAAAGTCACAGTTTCCAGATCTGAATATCTTCTGAATTTGGGTTACAAGTAATACTAAAAATGTTTATACCCATAGCCAAGAGAGCGAGCGAGATATCCGTAGGAAAGTTCTAACCATCAGGGTTAATGAAGTCACTGACCTTGGCTGTACATAGTTTCCAAAGGTGATTTGTAAGGTCTATGTGTTCTCGTAGCGGAATGGAAGTAGCCCAAATGTCTCTCCAAAAGTCGATCTTTTTACCATTTCCAATAATCCATGCTATAAACGGTTTGGTAATCGGTTCCGCAAATTTGATTCCCGGCCAGACAGAGGAGCTCTTATGATATCTGATCCTGTCCCCACTCTTTGTTTGGAATTTAGCATAGATCATTTGTGCCCATGGTTCTTCTCTTCGCATGAAGATCTAGTTTAATTTGCATAGCATTGCATTGTTAACCTCCTTTAGATTTCTTATTCCCAGGCCACCTTCTTTAACCGGTTTGCACAATTTTTCCCAACGAAGCGTGATCCCCTTTCTCTTTGTAGGATCTCCAGTCCAAATAAAGTTTCGAATAATAGATTGATTACTTGAAGCACTGTGGAAATTAAGAACCTAAATATGCATGCTTGAAAGTTTTGTGCATGGTTCAAGCATTATCATGAACTCTCTCATCTACTTGAATTTACAGTTCTTTATCTTCATCTAATTGCTAGAGCTTAGAAGCATATAACTTGAATTTTAAAAAAATTATTTGTTCCTTATCTGATAAGAGAAAAATCCCCCCATAACTCCGCCTGCCTCAAACCCTATCATGGTTCGATAACAATAATGTTAATATTGGAATTCTAAGGAATTTTTCCGCAATCAAAACCGCAACGTCTTTAACTATTAAATACATTATAGATCATCTTATCATAGCTAATAAAAACTAATAACTTAACTTAGTAGGTGACCCCTTTTAATTTAACCTCCAAAAGTAGCAATTTATATCGTTTCCGCATATATAAATTGATCGTAATTGTACAAAACAACTACCACGAATTCCAGCAAGGTGATGGCTTCCATAAAAATAAATAGATAATAAAACATAAAAAGAGATAAGACTCATGGCTAGTCCCAAGCGGTTATGGCAACAACGCTGCTCCCTAAGACATTCACAACGGAGGAGCTCAATAAATATAGGACCATTGCTAACATAAAATTGTATTAGATATATCAAATGTAAAAGGAAGAATGTTAAAAGGTGGAATCTTATTTCCACAAAAAAATTACTTATACCTGGGAGATAAAGTAAAGATTAGACACAAGGGCAGACTGTAGAATTATAGGCATGTAGAAGGTGCAAAAGAGCTTGATTGGGTATTAGCCTTGTTGTCCATGTACACTCCTCGACCTCACAGGCAAAACAACACGGAAGCCTTGAAAGTAGATAACTATGAGGAAGAGACTGGCAAGTAAATTTGTCACATTTGGAAGGCTTTGTCGGTAGAATGTCTCACAAAGAGCATAAACCTTGTCAGGCCTAGTAATAAGATGGAACAAAGCAATAACACTGCCTTCACACTCAGCTCCCCTTTCTCTGCTGATAGTTGTGGAGCTAAATGCTTTCCAGATAATGTTCTCACTACAAAGAATAAAAAAATTTATGTACTATTTTCCAAAAACACATATTAAAGACTATATAGAAAACACAGCCAAAATGACCAGATGGTGGTTGCTATGAATAGAGAAAATTTGGATCCAAGACCATATCTTTTATGTAGAAGCTCATCTAAGCATATCACATTAATACCAACAAAGCAGAGTTGAAGAATGATAAGGATGGCATTTTTGACTCACCTATAGCAATCAGGATTCCTAAATGCTTTTGGGCACCATTCCTAACAAGGAGAAAACGTGAAACAGAGACATCAATACACTACCACGCAAGCTGAGAAGGCTAACGAAGGATTCCTTCACAATAAACGTACATTTAATATAACAACAACTTTCATTCTAAATGTCATGTCATCTTGAAATTATAGATGTAAAATGCATATACTATAGCAAACTTTAACAATTGATATAATACACACCCGAATTCGAGGAGGAAGCAGTTCGATATAACGTTGATGAAGTGTTTGATGTGTAATTCTGCACCAAACTTTGACAGATTAAAGTAAAGAGAGTTCGAGATTGAGACCTCAGATCTGTTTATGTTGAGCAAAGAGGAATATGGAAAAACAATTGGGACAGAGAAGATTGAGAGCAGGAATTTTGCTTTCTGATTTGGCGTTTTAGATGAAAATTCTGAAGCATTGATCACTGACTGAATTTTTAGCCTATTTCGGCTTTTCATTTATCATTTTAACAGTGTTAAGAAAGTCATAAATTTGTTTTAGAATTCGATGGATGGGACTTAATTTTAATGCGTAGGATAGATCTGAACAATCCAATTAATCATCGACGCATGAGATTTGGGAAACGAACGGCTTGGATTGCAAGATGGCTGATGAGTTATTCCTTTAGGTGTATAGATATAGATAGTTGATGCTCAACAAGTTTATTTGGTGAATGTTACCCCTTTACGATCTAAGGCTATATTCGAACTCGAATTCAAACTATTCCAAGCCCTCCAAATAGAGAGTACTGGAAATCCTCCTTATCATTGATAGTGCATGTTAATCCAGTGGTAGGAAAGGTCTAGATGGGCTGCATGCATGATCATCAAAACTTTGGTTTTTCGAAGTCCAATTTAAGCATAAAAGTTTATCTTGGAGAATAAAAACATAAAGAAGGCTCTCTTTCGTTTCCAGTGCAGTAATAATGTCAACTATTTTATGGCCTTCAAGTTTCCATCATTCTCACCTATATAAACCAATAGGGTGGAATGTGGATGAAGGTCAAGTAGAGAGAGAGAGAGAGAGAGAGAAAAGGAAGAAAATGGGAAGAGATGATCCCAAACTGTCTGGTCAAGATATTCGATGGGGTGGATATGAAGGCCTTATTATCTGATGTTCCTCTTGTGTGCAAGTCATGGTACAAAGCCTCACTCGATCCCCACCGTTGGAGAAATTTAAATTTCAGAGAAAATGATGACTTAACTAATGATCTTTTCTTTGACTATGTGGATGATTACTCATGTAATTCTAGAACTATTAACTCTTTGTCCCTCACTTGCATGATCGAGTTTGTGGTCAATCAGTCGTGGATGTGCTAAGCAAGTAGCTCTTCTGCGGGGTATCACGTTAAAGGACTTAACTTGTATTGCAGAAGGGTAAGTATGAATGAAACCAGCCTCGGCACTTTGTATATCTTTTGCATATCTACATTTTTATAAATCTATTGTACAATTGACAATTTCTTGTTATTAGCAGTTGCCCAGATTTGAGGTCTTTGTATGTAGTGTAACCATGGGAACTTTACGAACCATTTAAGAAAATATTTTGCAAATGAAAACATTTGGAGTTCTTAATTTTGGTTTATCAGGCCTTCTATTCCCTAACTGAAATCCTTGTTGAAGTTTCTACTCATTATAAAAAATTTGTGGGACTTTAGTTGGATGGTAAAATTAGGATTGACATGGATGAAGCATCTGCAGTGGTCTTCAATCTGCCAGAGATCAAATGCTTAAGACTAATGCGCTCAACTGTACCACGTGAGTCTCTAAAGCTTATCTTACAGAGATGCAAAAAACTTGTAGTCTTAGATGCTACTGATTGTCTTGGTTTTAATGATGATGATGAAGAGTTAACCAGTCTGGGTTCTCATATCAAATACTTCAAGCTCCAGAATTGTGTGCAATTGGACGATAGCGATGACTATGATAGTGACGATGACTATTATCAGAATCCTTGGGACTCTTATAGCAGTGACTCTTATGGATATCAAGATGACATCTATCAAGATTGGGTGATGACTTGTATTGAAGGTTTTTATTATTAAATTATCGTTATACCTCCAAGGATCTATTTAAGAATCATTTTGCTGTAATCCTAATTTGCTTTTATAGTTTTTGTGGAAATGTTGCTATGTCAAAGAACCACCTTGATGGAAGTCATCAAGTTTTCAAGAAACAAGTATTGTTAAGAGATTAATTTGTTCACTTTTTTTCCTTCATATTTTGATCTATTAGCTTAATTTATTTATTTTAATTCCTGCATCTTAGCTTTGCATTGTGGTAATATGTACTTTATCCCCTAAGAAGTTTTTTATGTTCAAATTTCTTCATCTTAGCTTATACAATATCTATAGTAGATACTAGACATAATTACAACATCAGATGGCCTGACACTTAATGTATCAAAACCCCACCAACCTAAACTAAATTTCATAGCTAACCCTACATCGGCATTTGATTGAACCCACCGAATCCATTGATGGCGTTTACATAAGTGTAGAGAAGCTTTGGAACTGGATTTTGAACTCTTGCAAACTAAGGGTTCAGAGGGTGATATAGAGAGAGGGAGAGAGTAGTGAGGCATCAAAACCAAAAAAAATTCCAAAGTTAAATCAATCAAAGGGTTATTTGAATTCGTTAGTTATGAATCATACATACCTCTAATCGATCAGAAAGACTATCGAGTTTATAGAAATCCTCTATGCTTCTTGTGGCATCATTGATTTGTTCATGGGTTGAAGAAGAGGAGAACTAATTCGGCAGATTGATTTCAGATGATTGATAGGAGGGATTCGAACTGAGTAGGAGTATTGTTGGTTGAGAAAGACTAAAGTTTGCCATATGATTTAGCTTTAAAACTTAAAAGTGACTGAAAATATAGATTAAATCGGCAGATAATTTGGCAGTTTCGAAGTTTGAACTAATTCTAAAATTTATTGTGGGATCCGACGGCTGGAACTTAATATTAAAGCATAAGAGAAATCCGAGCGGCCTAAATAATCCCCGACTCACGAGAGATGAGTAACGAAGGGCAGAGATCTAAAAATGGCTGATGAGTTATTCCTTTAGGTGTATAGATATTTGGGTCAAAGGATACAACATCAACTTCAATCAACAAATCTTTGCTAATTTAAGCAAGAATAATGTAGACCTTTATGTTATGGAGATCATAGATGAGAAGGTTATATTTAGTAAGTGTAACCCGCCCACCAAAACTTATATCTATGATATGGAGGGCAAAAGGCTAGTTCGGGTACTCCGGTTTATGAAAATATGAAGCACTAAGTGGAAAGCTTGGTCTCACACAGAGGCATGTGTCCAATGGTTATCTAGTACATCTCCATGATTACCTTATCTTTCAATGTACTTTATTTTGTTGGAGATGTGGGTGGGATGTGAACCATAATATTTTGCCTCTCTGAAGGGTAATTGCGAATATGCCCTTTTATCTGGGAGTGAAGACCATGACACCCTTCTTTTTTCTGTGTAATTTTCCCTCTATATCGAATTTGTATGTGTAACTCTTGATCAACTTGAGATTTAATGGATTAGAGACCGTATACAGTATTGAGCAAGTTAATTTTGTTCAGTTTGATTTTACTGGTATTTTATATGAAATTGATGGATATATCTGAATTTCGGATTAGATGTATGCTTTTTCACATATGGTTTATGCATCTGAATTTTTGGGACGCCCCTAACACGCTAGGACATATATGCTAAAATCTAATGATTTGCAAGTATACACTAAGCTGAAATCATTGAAAATGGACAAAAGCTGAAATAGATGCCAAGTAATCTCAAAGCAAGTAAGCAAGCAAGCAAGCGAGCTGAGCACATAAAGAGCAACAAGAAACAAATACCATTTATGGCTCTGTATCTAAGATTGTCATATTCAGGTTCAAACTACATATGACAATCCTGTTCATGCACTGCTCAAATTACATTCAGGTTCAAACTGTATATTGACATACAACGAAGGTGAAAAAATGAACAAAAAGGAAACTAGTTCAACTGTGAAAACAGAAAACAGCAACCTTACAAAACCTTCCTGTGCTCAAAGTGTAATCAGCTAAAACTACATTCGGATACGCCACTTCAGCTCATTTAATAGTTAATGTGCTCGAACTTGCATTGGTTTCTCTCTTACATTTTCCTATTGGAAAGAGCTTGCACTTCTTCATGACTTTTACATACTCCGGATCATAATCACAATTGATGAAGGTAGGACTGGAGTGGACAGGGTTTTCCCGCCCTCGACCTCATAGAATTGGTAATATCAACCTTCGTATAAACATATCGAATCCACTAACATATGACGTTATTATTGATATAGGAGGATCTAAAGATCTAACCCCTTCAAAAGATGCCAACTCGTTCGAATGAGATTTAGAGCCGTTCAAACGAGATATGAGAAGAAACAAACCAAATTAGAGTTGAGTCTATTTTTAGGTAAAAATAGTCAAGTCGTTCAAGCGATATTTGGAGTCGTTCGAACGACTTGGAGATCCCAGAAGACCAATTCACGCTGAGACTATTTTTAGGCAAAAATAAGCAAGTCGTTCGAACGACCTGAAGATCTAGAAGACCAATTCACGTTGAGACTATTTTTAGGCAAAATTTGGTCAGCCGTTCGAGGTCGTTCGAACGACTATCATTTCTTTCATTGTTTTAGGCGTTTCAAGGGAATAATGGTCATATTTTGTAACTAAGAAACTTGTAACCCTCGAAAAGGGGTAGGACTAGGCAAGCAAAAGGTTATCTGAGATCAATCCAAGTTTTTATAAGATAAACTTAGGGTTTGAGAGAAATTCAATTGAAATCAAGTAATTTAGCAATTGAAGCTCTAAAAGGGAAATTCTCCGCCCAATTTGTTTGTTCTTCCTATTATTCTTCAAATTAGGTTACTCTCGATTCGATTGTGGATTAATCATAGAAGCCATTACAGAAAGAAGAGCCAGACAATTATACAGACGTTATGAAGACTCATCAAATCAATATTGTAACGTTCGTCATTAAAAGAGATAATGGTCATCATATGAGACCTATAAATAGGACCAAGAAAGAACATATTAGGGACAAGTTTTTTTTTTTTTTTTTTTTATATCTAGAGAGTCTAGACAAAACTACTCAGAATACTTATTGTAATAGGTAGTCACTCAATCAATAAGATCACTATTTCCTAATCCTCAAGAGAGGTTGCGGTTTTTACCTATTCAGAAGTTTCTACGCTAATTCTTACGTGTTAGTGATTATTTGTTATTGCTAGCGTTCTGATCACATTTAGTGTGAGATACTAAATTCAAGATTCGAAATTAGGCTCATACATTTGACACCGTCTGTGGGAATCGAGACAACTAGCCTCGATTCTCGAAGATAACAAACATTTTTTCATCATTGCATAATGTTGAGCCCAAGTCAAAATCCTTTAATTGGGCAGACAGAAGGAGCTGTCAAAGGAGCAAATCAAATGGCAGAACTACGCGCCACCCTGAATTATGAGACAGAAAGACGAGCTATTCTGGAACAATAATTGACAAAAGTGTGAGAGGTACTGAAAGTTTTGCAATGACAACATATGACAATACAGAAGAACAAAGAGGCACACACCCGGCTGCGTCAAGAATTTTGGCTCGCAACATGTTAGGACCTCCCAGAGGTATTAGCCATGGAGTTGATATTTGACCTGATCATAATCAGCGATGAACCAAAGTTATATTGATACCTACTGTTGCTCAGGAAGTCGATAAAACCCCTACTGACCTTAGACAAGTAGAAGAATTATAAAGATGATAAACTCGGGTTCATATACGAGAAAGACTTGGTTATGGCAGTGAAGATCATAATCCCAGAGAAGGACGTCTCCAGTGTCACACAACTACGACTCGACAGTTCGTTACTCAAGAACATATGGACAAGCGCATCAAAGTGCTATTTGAAGCCCAAATACGTGCATACAAGAACATTTTCATCAGACACAGAAGAGCCCAATAACGTAAGATCTGCTAGACAGTGAAGTGCTAACTAGTTTTCACACGCCAAAAATTCAAAAATACAAAGGGACTGATCCCGTCGAACATGTTCAAGAGTTTCAAGACTCTTTGGGTTTACATTCTACGCCGAATCACATTTTATGCCGACTTTTCCCCACTAGTTTCCAGGGCGAACCTCTACGACGGTTCCATTCATTAGAAGAAGGGTCGGTAATACTTTTGAACAACTGCGAGAGGTTTTTGTTAAGAACTATTTGCATAACAGAGACAAAGAGGAGACCTTACTCCTTGATAAGCCTCAAACAAATGCCAGGGGAGAAGCTCGAGACATTCACCAAAAAATTCCACGATTTGGCAAGAAGGGTCGATAGTCTTGACCAAAAAATTATAGTTTTGGCCTTCACCAATGCTCTGCTCATAGAGAGTCGCGTGAAGGAACACCTCATCTTAAACAAACCTACAACTTTTGGAAGATATGATCGAAAAGGTAAATAGTTACATCGATCTCAAACGGATGATGTCTGATAGACAAAAACCACATAAATCAATCTTATTAACAAAATGATAAACCATTGGATGAGATTTTGAGCATTCTACAAACACAGGAGGAGATAGAAAACAAACTAAATCTGATGGAGATCGCCTCAAAAGGGTAACGACCTTCCAAAGTCGTGCCTTCCAAGAGTAACCGCAAAACTGGTCGATATCTACCCTACCCTTCATAAAGACAAATTTTTTAGGAATGCACAACCACTCCAACCCATCGAGGATAAGCCCTATTGCAAACACCATAAAATCTGACACCATGATACAGAACGTTTTTACGCCCTACAAAGACTCATGGAGTACATACTTAAAGATAAAAGATTGCACGAATACATCGTCGATCTGGAGAGTTATAAAAATGGGAGTTACAAGCTCGAAAATGAGGTCATCCAGATCGAAGGAGGAATGAAGGAGAAACATTTGTACCATATTTGTCTCAGCCACTTTATTGAGACACACAAAATCAACAGATCGGTCAAATTCAAAAGACGCCATCTCATCCAATTTCACGACTTATCCATGGTGGAAAATGAGGCTCAATTGCTTCCAGAATCTAATAATAGGAGAGCGAGGATCTCCTTCTAAGATTGCAATGTTAGCCATGTCAAGTTCCCTCATCATGACGCACTCGTTGTCATGTTAAAGATGACGAATATTTTCATGCATACGATGATGATAGATATCGGGAGCAATATTAAGGTATTTTTTCAAAGAATAATTGATCAAATGGGCCTTACAGATCAAGTCGAGGCTAACAATATTGACATTAGTGGTTTCAATGGATCTAAAGAAGAACAAGTAGGCAAGATTATATTTCCCACATAACAGCAGGGCGGGCAATAATCAATGTAACATTTTACATTGTAAATGCAAAATCATATTATTTGGGAATCATGGGACGATGTTGGTTGTATAACATGAGAGCAATTCAGTTGACTTATCACTTGGCACTGCAGTTCAATTAGAATGGCGGGATATATGAGATTAAAGGCAGTCAAAAGTTGGCTCGAGCTTGTAAAAATACTGTGACTATTGTGACAAACCTATCTGAGAAATACAAAGCATAACAATTACAGAACATTAAATCCACAGAGAACCTACCACCAAGCTCAGAAACCACAAAGTACATCGTGATTAGCGGCAAAAAGTGAGGCACATATATTAGGACCCTTTTATCTTTACCAGAAGGAGCTGCTCTTATTCAATTTTTAAAGGAGAATAGCGATGTGTTCGCATGGACGTTTCACGAAATGCCAGGAATATAACACCCCGGCTGAGCGGGTATTGGAAAGGGCCTAGCCCATTAACGGTGATGGTAGCACCAATGGTTTAGTCCCACATCGCTTAAGATCCTGCCAGGTATATGGTCCTTTAGTTAAGATTTCACTCTAGATGTCACAGAGGCCTTTTCTTTGGAAGAAAAATCTCACACTGCAGGAGATCCGCAGTGGTTAAGTGAGAATAATATCGGTGTTCGTAGAGTGGGGTCGTAACAAGGAGTAGAACCCACTTTAGCTTTCCATAAACTCTGTCTAAAAGACAAGGTTGTGGCGATAAAGCAAAATTATAGGACTCTAGCGCCTCGACTCCGAGAGGAAGTGAACAAGGAGATCGACAAACTTATTAAAGTCAATTTTATTCAAAAAGGGAACTAACCTGACTGGATCTTAAAAATTGTTACAGTTCCAAAGAAAAACGGTAAGATCAGAGTCTGCGTGGATTTCACAAAGCTCAATTAATATACACCAAAGGATAGTTTCCCTCTTCCTATAATCAATCATTTGCTCGATTCTACCGTGGTGCACAAACTTATGTCCATGATAGATGCTGCATACATATATAACCAAATACCACTCTTATCAGATATCCAAGAAAAAAATTGCTTTCATCACAGAACATGGACAATAATGTTACAAAGTCATACATTTCAGACTTAAAAATGCGGGAGCTACTTATCAAAGACTGATGACACAAATGTTCAAAGGCCACCTGGAAAAAACAATGGAAGTCTACATCAATGTAAAAGTCTAAAAAAAGAAAGCCACCTAGCAGATTTACACACAATTTTTAAGATTCTTAAACTATTCCAGATGAAGCTAAATCCCGATAAATGTTAGTTCGGTGTTCAGTCAGGAAAATTTATGGGACATTTGATTAGAAAGAAAGGAATCGAAGTTGACCCCGATTACATTCGTGCTCTACTATCTATGCCTTCACCAAAAATGAAGAAAGACGTACACAAATTGAATGGTAAAATAACGACAATAAACCGGTTTGTATCAAAGTCATTAGATCGATGCAGATGATTATTTTACTTACTACTGGAAGGGATACAAAAAAGTAAAACTCAAAAGGATCCAGAGATCGAATGGAATAACGAATGTGAAGCTGTATTTTAGGAGTTAAAAAAGTTATTTGGGAAAACCTCGCCGTTACAAAGAAGTCATTAAGTTTGGTGCTCATTCAACTTGATGAAAAAATAGAAAAACCTGTCTATTTCATTAGTAAGACTCTTACTCCAGCAGAAACACAATACACTAAAATTAAGAAACTCCTCTTGACCCTCGTATACACCTCACAAAAATTAAAACAATATTTTTAAGTTCATTCGATTTGTGTAATGACAAATTATCCTCATCAATAGGTCTTGTCTAAAAGGGAAAAGTCTAAACGAGTACAACAGTGGTCGGCCAGTTTGGGGGAGCACGATATTCATTTTGAACAAAGGCATTCATTAAAGGGTCAGGCTATAGTAGATTATCCAGTCGAAGACCCCGATTGAGAGGAGGATGATACCGATCTCATAGAAGAACAATTCGAAGATAAATCAGATTGAATATCAAAAAAGTATTGGTGCCTTTTGACCAACGAATCTGTCAAACCGGCTGGTTCCGAAATTGGCATCGTTCTCATCACACCCTCAAATGATAAGATATAGAAATCAATCCAACTCAATTTTGAGGTCACAAATAATGAAGCAGAATACAAAACATTAATCCAAGGAATGGATATGGCGCTAGAACTGGGAGTGCCCGAGCTATCTATTTATACAAATTCCTTGTTAATTGTAAACCACTACATTGAAAGGTATCAGAAGAATGGAAAAATGCTAGAGTATGCCGCATTAGTAGCAGACCAAATGAGCAGATTCTAGAAAGACACGATCGAATATCTACCTCAAAGAAAAAACAAATATGCAGATTCCCTAGCTTATCTTTCCAATTTTTTTGGCACATAAGCTCGATATTTAAAGATTGAAGTCATATCTACCCCAAACATTAATGTTATCGGAACGTATGCCATTAACATTGGGGGTGATGAAGTGAAAGAAGATGATTGGAGATGACCTTTTCTCACATATATTGGACCAAATAATGACTTTATTAATGAATTGCCTACATATGTCAATGAAAGGAGAAGACTGATAGATAATGCTAAAAGATATACTGTTATTGACAACATCTTTTACAAATAATCAGTTACAGGGCCTTATCTCAAACGTTTATCCGGCACAGAGGCCCTCGATTTTTTACGAGAATTACATACTGGTGGATCACATGCGACAGGATGACCCTTGGCAAATCGTACTATAACCTAGGGTATTTTCTAGTCTAGAATGAGAGCATAGGCCATCAAGTACGTGAACAAATATGACGTAAGTCAGCGGCATGGGCCCAAAATTTAAGCTCCATCCATGGAGCTTCATTCCAGCAAAGTATATTGGCCTTTTAAAAGATGGGCCCTCAATCTAGTAAGGGGATTACCAAACACCCCCGGTAAAAGAAGACACCTTTTGGTAGCAATTGATTATTTCATCAAATGGGTTGAAGCAGTCCCATTATGTTGATCACGAGAAGAAGAGGTTATTCAGTTCATATGGGTAGGTTCGGTTGCCCACATCTCATCAGGATTGATAATGGACCACAGTTTATCGGTGCAAAAGTGGTGTTATTTCTCAACAAACATAACATTATTCACTCTCCTTCAAATCCTTACTACCCATAGGGAAACGGTCAAGCAAAAACAACAAAACAAATTATAATTGATGGGATAAAGAAGCGCTTGAAATGGAAGAAAAGAAATTGGATACATGAGTTACCACATGTACTATGGGCATATCGAACAACCCCACAAATATCTACGGGTTGTACCCCTTTTTACTTAGCATACGGAACTGAAGCTATTATCCCAACTGAATATCATCACCCTGTACTCGACCATGAGATGAAAGACGAAAAAAATGAATTCCAATTAGCATGCAATATGAATTGGTTTGAAGAAACAAGAGATCAAACAATTATAAATCTTGGACATTACTATCAGGCATTGGCCAAATCTTGCAACAAATAATTTTGTAATAGGGAATTTGACATTCAGGACCTCGTCCAATGGGAAATTCCAAAACACAGAAAAGAATTAAGCGCAGGGAAGTTGGAAGAAAATTGGGAAGGACCTTCTATTGTAGTTGGCAAAAGTGATCTCGGTTCTTACGATCTAGTTACAGAAGTAGTTCGTGTTTCAAATCTTTAAAATACAAGGATATTAAAAATGCGTCGCAGATGAGGATGCTTCACAGTTTAGATTTTGTAACTCTGTTATGGATTTTTTTTTTAAATTTTACTGTACGTTGCTCCAGTATTAATGAAATACTTATGTTTGCTCAACGTATCCATCTAATATAGATACAAAAAATCTATTATATAAAGAACACACGTATACTATACATTTATACAAATAATTCAGTCTACTATAAACAGTATGATACATATCGAACATACTATGCACAAGTCATTTATTTCTTTCGCTCTTTCACTGAACGATGTGAAGACCATGTTTTTGCTCCTCTGTGTGAGCTATCTACATGATCAGTTTCAGAAGAATGGACTCACGATATCTTTCTTACGAGGTATTCGTTAAGACCGTGGTACTAGATCTTCAACTTTCCTTCTCTTTCTATGACCAATTTTGTACAGGTATAGGAACCACATTTTCAGGACAATCAAAACTTTTCTCGTGTTCATATTTTACAAACCAAAGATTGTCATTCTTTACATTTTTCACGTCGAAATTCTTTCTACACTCAGTAATATACTTTCTAAATTTGTTCTCCACTCTGTCCAACTAACTACCATAAAAACCAATCACCCTATATGACGCTCATGATCAGTCTTAGTAACAACTTGTGCTCGTTTTGGATATAAATATTGCCTCATTTTCTTATTCGAGTCATAAAGGTGTTCACGAGTTTCTTTTTGAACAACCTCTAAAGCCTTTAGTTTCTCCTCCACTTTCTTTCTTTACGATATCTCTTCTGTCACTCAAGCTGCAAAACGTACGTTTTGCTCAGAGCGTTTCTTGAGATTTGTTTAGCTCATTCTCTAATTTGGCTCGCATTGTCTTATGTTCTTTATTTACGTTGAAGAAAAGGATCCTCATTTCCCTCTGACCCTACAGAAGACTGTAGACATCTATTCAGACCTCAATACCCCATATCATTACATTTTATATATTACTGATACTCCAGCTTGAGCTGAACATTTTATGGCTTCTTCACTATGCCGATTTTTTGCTTCTTGTGCCAATGATTATACTCAAGCTGGATCTGGTATTATACCCCATTCTTTTAAAATATGTATGCAAGCATCTTTTAAACTTCGCTTACTATCCACTTCGGCCTTAAAGTACAGTATCAAAGATAACAATGATTTGTGATACTTCTCCTTTTCACTCTTATCTTTAATAGGAGCCTCTTTTAACATTTTTTTAGTAAATTAAACCTATCATCCTCTTTCCTCTTGGCCTCATCCATCTCTATCTTAATTTTAGCATGTTTGCTATGGAGTTCATACAGTTCACTAAATTTTTTCTCCGACACAGATTTAAAATTTCTTTTCTCATATTCAGTTCTATTTAATACTTGCTGAGTGTGACTCATAGAGTTTCTAGCTCTAGTTAACGATCTCTGCAAATCGTTAGTAGCTTGCCTCAACCGCTCTATGTCATACAACAGAGTACAAAATTTATATTATTAACATAATTTAAACTCATATATCAAAATCAATTCTATTTATCAAGATATACAGTTTCCTCAAATTTTCAATTACATTCCATGACAACTCAAAAGTTAAAATAAGGAACCTCTACAGTGCAGAATAATATCTAAAACATAGAAAGACAGGCCTAATAGCTTTTGACATGCTCTACCTCATGGGGTGACTTTGCTCTAGTAGCAGCATCTCGAGTTGTGTCAGTATTTTGGGGAGGTAATGTAGTGGCCGCATCAATAGGGGTAGAGTCAGCGCCTCGCCGATTCTCCTTGACCTGCTTATCCTTAACATCAGAAAGAAAGATTATCTCTTCATACTTGCCAGATAGCCTGAGAGATACCGTTCTCGGATAGACCAAAGTAACAATACGATCAACCTTGATCATTTACACCGCCTTCTCCATCATTTTTTGACGCTCTACCAACTGTGTCTGGAGCTCCAGTCTAACGACAACTTTGGCAGCTTCCACCACCTTCTTGCTTTCTCTCTCAAACTCAGCAGTCAAGTTATTCAACTGAGTTTTTAACTGCATATTTTCTTCCACCTGAACCTCGACCTTACGGGAGAGCTTCAGGTGTTCTTTGTTCCTTTTGAGAAGAAATTGCGAGGAATAGACAACTGCAAACTACCATGCAATTTAGAATCAGTCCTACTCCATGAAATTAAAATACAAAATCAGGTCGCAGTAAAATTTACATGTGCAACTTTCTCTTAGAAATCTCCTCGAGCTTCTCGGGCTCGTTATCTGCGAGACGATAACAGCGATTCTCCACAACCCTGAGTTTTGTCACCACATCAGACCGAGTTTGGTCACTTCCTTCGACCTCATAGTGCTTCCATTTTGTAAGCACATACTCATCCTTCTCATGGGTAACCGTGTCACCAACTATCCGTTTTTTTAGTACCCCATCCTCTGGCAAGGTAACAACTTCAGTTGTACGGGGAACTTTTATAGTTGGTCGAAAAAAATCCTGATTTAATTTCCTCAACCTACGGAACTTTTGCACACTACTTGATGTCTTAGGAGGATAGACCTCAGAGTTTAAACATTTTTTCTCTCTAGATGCACCGTTTTACCACTTTTTCTCTCTCTCTAGAACTATAAAAATCTTATGAGGAAGAGAAAGATGAGTTTTTATACTCTCCCTCAAATTTTGAAATGACGGCTTCCTTAGACTCGTGTTGGTTACCCCTGTCTTTTATACCGAAGCAAGTTTTGCTATCATGACTGTTTCTCATGTCAATCATTAATTAATTCCACTCCTCCTTCCCAAGAAAGCTTGAGTTCAAGATACCCTATACGATTACTTACTCCCCTTTTCCTCAATCAATTCGTACTTCTTCAGCCTCTTTTCACTATAAATAGTAATAATTTCAATTTCAAAATATTTACTAGCTGTTGGTAAAAGAAATAGCTTTCTTCCATATGTCATTCCCCAATAAGCAGCACTGATCGAGTAACATCCATACTGGACAGTCCAAGGTTAAAACAAATACTTATCAAAACTAAGGATATAGTTGACAATTACCAATTACAGAGTTTAGCAAAAGTCCTTTTTTCATTAAAATCGAGCTGATAGTATTCATGCATACATTTAAAGATAGTTAGACTTAAAACAACCAGGGTGATTCAGTTTGCAACACAAAATTATTTCCCCACCTGCTGCTCTTTCATTCTCTTCGGCAAGTTTGTCCAGTGCGATCTCCCAAACAGCAGTTTCTCGAACTATGGCATTAAGGATAAGAGTACGAAAAACATCATACCAGAAGTGACGGTCCAATGATATACGCTTCTCTTTGTCGTTCAGCCCCTCCAACTGCAACGACTACTCTGGTAGAACAACATCATAAGGTAACAGACGAAAGTACCGCTCGTGCAGCTCAGCCACCTTAATGGCTAACCTACCTTCCATTGCATGTTGCACACGTTGAGAGCGCGTCTTTACCATGACAACTTGCAGACTGTCAAGCAGAAAGTTTGTGAAGAAAATTGGGTGATGAAGAACATGATGAAATAAATCTAGAGACAAAGCCCTTCATATAGCTAAGAAGAAAATCTTCTTAAAACCATCACCATCTTCTGGGGAACAAATTTTTGGGAACGTATATTCTGAGAATTAGATTTTTTTTGTAAACAACATACCCTCCATACCATGCCTAGCACGTGGGTACAGATATGCACTGATACCATATATATTTACCATAAAAGGAGGAAGACTATGTGACCAGGTTAGCCCAAAAGAGGGAAGAATATTTGACCTGGTTAGCCTATACTCATACATGTCGATATAGTTCAAATAAAGGATATAGATAAACAACTTGAAGGATAAATAAGAAGTACAGGGACTTATTTATTCGAAAAACGTAACGATTACAAATAAGTTTTTTGAAAGAAAACCTATTTACAACCGATACAACCACACGAACGGGCTTCTTTCACAGCAGTCCTATCTTCAAACTCTAGAGTCTCTTCAGCTAACTCAAGAAGAAAATCCCTACGTTCACCTTCTGATAATAGAATGTAGTAGAATTTACAGAGCCAGAAAAGCTGTCTTTAGCAAATTCCACCTCCTCCTCACACATCCCCTGGTAAGTCAGTTCTACAGGTATGGGAGTGGGTCTGCCAACGATTGCTACCCAAAATAGTGAGCTTGAAGCTCTTCAAATTTAACTTCCACATGCTCAACAAACACTTCACAGTGAGTCTGAGATCATATCTTCACCATGATATAGAGATAAAGAATTCGTACGCACAAGTTCTTAGAGAAGGTACTATTTATAGGATCAAAAATTTATGATGCCAATCTCAACAATCTAAGGAATGTCATCAATACACCTTAGAAATCTAAAAGACTAGTCAAGTTAAAACAAGTATTCGAGAATGAACGATGGAAATGATTCTAACACATTTAATGCATTAAAGATGAGTTTTCTCAACCAACACCACTTGTGCTCTTGGTTGAGAGGGGGCGATTGCAAGGATTTATTTCTGCCCTCGACCTCATAGAATTGGTGATATCAACCTCCATATAAACAAATCGAATCCACCAGCATACAATATCATCATAGAAGCTATTGCAGAAAGAAGAGCTAGACTTTTATGCTGACGTAATGAGGACTCATCAAAACAATATTGAAATATTCGTCATTAAATGAGATAATGGCCATAAAATGGTCATAATATGAAACCTATAAATAGGACCAAGAAAGAACAGATTAGGGACAAGTTTTTTTCATTGACTCTCTGTAAATAGGTCTGAATTTTTTTGAATTAATGTTCTAACCTTAACCTAGTTCAAATTGATTCGATTAACTAGTGTTAACAAACAATTAGAAATTAAACATAAGACAAAAGAATTTTAACCATGTGGGAAGCCTTTCTCAGGAGAAAAACCCACTGGTCGCTGTTGAATCACCCGATGGCTAAACAATCCACTATTAAAAAGAAATTACAAGAATTCAATTACTTATAGAATCGATAAATACATCCCGTGGTTACCTCTCTTCTAATTGCACTCTTCGCAATCAATTCTACGTTCTCGCAACGCCTTGCTCTAATCTCTCGTTAAAGCTTTCAATCTTGAATCCCATAGGTTTTTCAAATCATGATTTGGGTTTCTTGATTAATGATTGATTCACGTTTTAGTTGTTAGTTCTCTCTTGAATCTCTCAAAGAAATCTCCTCTCTCTCTAAAAAATACAAGCCCTCAAAAATAGGTTTTGGAAGAGGTGAGTTATAAAAAAAGAAAATATACCTTTTATAAGAAAACTGAAAACCCGACCTTTGTTCGAATTGAAACAACATCTATTCGAATAGAACAATTATTATTCGAATACATCAAAAATGTATTTGAACAAATAAAGGCTTGAAGCAGTTTATTCGAATAGAGAAAAAGTCTATTTGAACATAATAAGTTTTATTCGAATATAACAAAAACCTATTCGAACAATAAAGTTCCTAGAAAAAGTATTCGAATAAAGAAATAGTCTATTCGAAAAAATATTGTTCTGAGAGAAAATATTTGAATATATACTAAATTTTATTTGAACAAGGTCTTATTCAAACAGAATAAAAGCCTGCTCGAACAAAGACCTATTTTTTCTTAAAAAGACATTTTCTTTACATACTCTGTAAAATACTTAGGGCTAGACATTTAGAGAAAAGAGATACAAACCCACTTAACTGCTCAGTATCAGTCCAGCTGTAGTCGCTCCATGTACAATCTCTGACTGCGAGTAACCACGAGGAAGTGCTGACACCTATTCTAGACACGGAATGAAACAAACTTCAGATATGGATGTTTCAACTCTTACATACTCAAGATCATAATTACAATTCATGAAGGAAGGACTAGAGTGGACAGGGTTTGGACTGTTTAGTGAGTAACAATTTGATTAAAAGAATGGGTTTGCATGATCTGGTGTGGGGCTATGAAACATCATAGGATCATAGCCTTGAAACTAGGATATAGTGATAGCATACACATTAGCCATGTAAAGTATATATGCTTAACAGACAGTGCTCTAGATAGTGTAATAGATCCAAAAATGATTGATGACGCGGTGTTGTTCCTCTACCATCTGCGTAAGAATATATGCTACAGACCGTACGGACAAGCTCCACATGCTTTTTCAAAATGTCCTTCAAACTTGAAAGAGCAGCTTTCATGCTGTTAAAAACCGTGGCAAGGTCTTTTTTTTTTCCTCTTTGCTAATCTGCTGTGATATGTGGATATCTAAAATTGTTTGCAGTTCTTTCATGGTTTTGTATGTGACAACCCACAGTTGATCCTCTTCATTTGAAATCAATGGCTTTAGTGCGATTAAAGCTTTGTCTCGCAGCTGGCCGATATCTCGTAGACATCCTATCAAAAATATAGATAAGAATATCTTAATTATATTCTTTGTAGTGCCCTGCTTTATTTTTTTTTGTTATATAACCTTGTTTTAGAACTGCTGTAGTTTAGTAAGTTACATGGTGGAGTACATTATTATAGCTATTTTATTCTTTCTTCAAACCCATTCAACCTCCATCGTATCCCTCCCTGATTTTCCTCCATATTCTTCTCCATCTCCTCTTCCTAAACCCTCCACAATCCCCTTCTTCTCCTCCACTTAAACAACAACACCTTAAACCCATCTCTTCTCTTTGTAATCTAGAGAGAGAGGTGCACCCCAAATCCCTAATTCAAAAACCTAACCTTTCCCCATTGTTATTTGAAGTTGGGGGGTTTAAAATCAGATTCCTCAACCCATCCTAATCTTCTTCAGAGGGAGGGAGAATCCAGGAATGAGACCTGTAGTTGTTCTATATTCACCGATTCCATCATTGGTTGGACAGTTAGTTTCGGGTGGTTCCTATCCGAGTATACCGCATTGGTTTCCAAATTCAGGCAAGTATAATTATTCTCGAGCATTGTATGATGTGTCGATATAAGGTTTAGATAAAATTCAGGGTATTAGCAACATGCCATATTAGCCTAATCGTATTTCACAAAATTGGTAGAGATTTACCTAATTCTAGCTATGACCTGAGATGTTCATGTTTCATAACTATTAATAGCTCATCTTTAAAGTGCAATAGTTTATGTTAATGTGATTTTGAAATGGGTCCAGGAGGTTGTATAAGATTAAGGGGGAAAACTTCTTTTTTACATTAAGATTTGAATCTCATGCATGTAACAGTAGCTTAACTTGGAGATATTATAATGGGGTTACAATGTTATATTATACATCTCTCCCTTTTTAAAGAAACTTCTTTGGGATGCTAATTATTTACAAGACACATTCCTTGGCATATAATTGTGACGTATTATAGTTTAATAGTATACTAGAATTACAATGTGTTAGTGTTTTGTTAAAGGATAACCCTTGTTGACAATCGTAATCTAGTATAGACTTGGCAAGTAATTATTAATGACTAGAATCTTACAAGTAAAGGCTTTTGGCATACAACTTAACTTAGCTACGATTATAGGGCTTCAATTGATATAACCTTGTTAACTTAAGGTAGAAAGATCATTAATAGTCAGAGTATAATACCAGCGACTGAGACCCACTCCTATATATGTGAGGGAAGAAAGGTTATTGAGCATAAGATCGCCAATCATATGATGTAGTCTCATTGCCTATAGAGCAAGGACAGATAGGTCATTTTGATTGAGTGTCGGTCTTTTAAATCATTAATGCATTGGATAACTTAGAGTCGTGTACACAGTAGGGCTATGATGTCAGGGTCCTTGGGTTTGATTCCCTAAACAAAAGATTAGGTGATTGTTTATCAGTGTTCCAGGGTTGCAAGCCCCTAAAACTCTTCCCCAGTTACATATCGACTTTGTTATTCTTTGTGAATACTCCCCGTGGGCATAGATCCCTGAAAGTGAAAATAAATCAGGCTTTAAACCTGTAGGTTGAAACTCCTTAAGCACCTTGATCCGGTGATTTCCCCGCTAATTCCTGGCTCACTAAAAAGGAATTCGCTAATCCCTGGCTCGACAATAAGGGATACGCTTCTGTTGAGGATAGAAGGGTGCGAGAGTGTGGTCCCACTGAATTAAAAGTAACCCTGTGTACATCGTCTATTAGTTATCTCCCACACCTAATAATACTTTATAACTATTTTATAATACCGATTGGCGCCGACGCTTAAAAACAACATTAATAATTGAACTTCATTTCCTCAATGCATTGCATCATTTTCATATATATATATATATAATATTATATCACACTAGTACTTTTTTATAATAGATCGGTCTGTCATGTTCAGTGACCGGTAATAATTGTGCTTGCTAGACGCCCTGTGCGCTATATTTTTTAGGAGGTCGAGCACAGTAGGTGTTTGCTTAGTGAGGCTTGGTTGATCATTTTCGGGATTCTTTGGAGTTCTTTAGATTGCTGAACTGTCGTAGGATATTTATGGTTTTTACTTCAGATTTCATTGTCGTAATCAATTTTCTTGTTAGTATAATTTGTTGAGAATATTATTTATTTTATTCGATAATTGAGTTATTTTTCTGCTGCGTTTCTTTGATAAGTAGATGTAGTTAATTTCTTTAGAAATATATTACATCTGTGGGGTTTCATCCGTGGGATGCCCGACTTGTCAAGCCTTAGAATGTGCTTTATGATCTATTATCAGAAAGTAGATTTTGGGGTGTGACAAACTTTGTATCAAAGCACTAGGTTAAATACTTTAGCAGTTTAGATATTAGATTAGGACTCGTTAATTTTCTTTGGCTTTTCTCGATTTTTATCTTTTTGCGCTTTTGCTGATTTTTATCTTGTCCAGATAGTGCAAGGATGAGGTAATGGGCGTGTTGCTGCAAACCATGCTGTTGTAGGTCGCGGTGCTCCTCGTCGCAGTGCTCGAGTGCCAGTTCCTCGTGTCTCTGCTGTAGCGCGTGGTTTACAAATCAATGTCCTTCGGGGACATGGTTTTGGTCATGGTGTGGGACGTGGTGCATTACCGGTAGATGAGGTTGTCGAAGAGACTTTGGCTCATGTGAGACAAGATTACGTTCCAGAGGTTACTTAAGAGGAGGTTGTTGTGCCACCTGTTCCTGCTGTGGTTCCTCAGGGGGATTTTCAGCAAGTATTTCAGATGTTCATGCAGCAGCAGAATGCAAATCAGAGGGTTGGCAACAAATGGCAGAAGGAGATGCGACGGTACAAGTTAGATTCTTTTGTGGGTCTTCCTGATCCAAAGATTGCTGAAGATTGGATGAAGCAGGTTGAGAAGATTTTTAAGAATATGGGATGTACTGATGAAGAGAAGGTAGAGTGTACCACTTTTCATATGAAGAATGAGGCCTAAAACTGGTGGGAGATGACTGAGAGAATCACGGGTTGATACCACCAATGACTTGGGCTGAGTTCAAGGTTAAGTTTTTTGAGCTGTACTTTTACTTTTCGCAGAGCTTCAGACATCAGATGACAACTGATTTTTATCAGTTGACTCAGGATAAGATGACAGTGTCACAGTATGAGGTACCTTTTACGGAGTTGTCTCGTTATGCTCCATCAGTTATAGCTGATGTGGAGTCAAGGGTTGTGAAGTTTATAGAGGGTCTTTTTCCGCCTACTCGAACTAGATGTAGAGGTTTTCTTGAGCAAACTTATGCTCAGTTGGTTTCGCAAGTCTAGTCTTGAATCTCTTTAAACCGTCAGATTCCTATTTTAGTCTGTATACCCACTTGTTGTGCAATGCTCTCTTCCCTTTCGGTAGTCAAACTAAATCCCAAGTTTGATTTACTGATAATGACTGCATCTCATCTAAAGCCTCAAAGTATTATTAGAATGTCTAGATCATTAGGTTCCTCGCCTTGATCCGATGCATCGGACTCAACCACGATTTCTTCATCATTCTATCAAGAGGGTTCAAATTCAATGTCGACACTTTCTGCTGCTTCACTTATATTTCTTTCACTAGGTACTTTGAAGTCTTTATACAAGACTTCCTCATTGAATATAACGTTACGGCTCTGGATGAATTTCCGATTCTTCGCATCCTAAAATCGATACCCAAACTCATCACCACCATATCCAATGGATATGCACTTCGTCGACTTTACATCTAACTTTGTCCTTATATCTGAATTATCAAGTACATATATATGAGGTATAACCAAAAATATGCAAGTGAGTTAGGTATACCTTTTTACTGGTCCATGTTTCTTCAGGAAGTCCAAAGTCTAAAGTCTAAAGTCGTTGAAGGCCCTTTGTTAATTAAGTACACAGCCGTACTAATCGTATTCGCCTAAAAATATTTTGGCAATCTAGTGTTAAGTCTCATACTCCTCTCTTTTATGTTTATTGTTTGGTTCATGCATTCTGTAACACCATTTTGTTACGGTGTTTCGGGAATAGTCTTCTATCTCCTAATCCCGTTTGATGTGCAAAATTCTTCAAACTCATCACTACAGTATTCGCCCCCACTCTTCGACCTATGATACTTCAGTTTCAAGCCGGTTTCATTTTCAACTTGAGCCCTCCACCTCTTTAATTTATCAAACACATCTAATTTGTTATTCACAAAGTAGACCCACAGTTTATGAGTAACATCATCAATGAAAGTAATGTAATAATGAGAACCACCAAGAGAAGACACCTTGGTTGGCCCCCAAACAGCCGTGTGTACAAGATCATGGTTTCCAGATTTCCTTGATCTTCAAATTATTTTAAAACTAACCTTCTTCTGCTTCGCAAGAACATACTTTTCACAAAACTTGTGATCAACCTCATCAAGACCTTCTAGCTTTCCCTTTGTTACCATCATCTTCATCCCCTTTTTACTCATGTGACCGAGCCATTTGTGCCATGTACTTGTATCAATCCCTGGAGTTACCGCACAAATAGTAGAAATTATGATTTGTGCTATATACAACGTCCCTTATCTTAGGCCTCAAGCTACTACCATAGCTCCCTTTATAACCTTCCAGAAGGTTACACCAAAGATGCTTACATATCTGCCATCATCCACCAATTTGCTAACCGATATAAGGTTACACCCTAATTTGGGTATAAGTCGTACATTCTATAAAACTAACGCTCCCCCTGAAGGCAATATCAACCTAGCATTTCCCTTTCCACTAATATTACGTGCATTCTTATCTGCTAGAAAGACCGTACCGAAGTCGCCTTTAACAATATTGGCTAGGAAACCTATGTTTGCAATAGTATGGAAAGAGGCACACGAATCAACTATCCAAGATTCATTAACATCATCACATAAAAGCAGTAGAGCTTCATTAGAACTAACCTCCTCAGTAGGGTTCATTGTATCTTTCTTCTCATCATCACCTTTCTTAGAAGAAGAGTTACAGTTTTGCCTGAAGTAACCCTTCTTTCCACAAGTCTAACACGCACCGGGCGGCTTAGAATTTCCTCTTGACTATGATCAGCCCATTCCATATTTCGACCCTTTTCTGTAAGACCTCTCTCTTTCCTCAACATTTAATATACTGTCATTTGAGCTTGAAGATGGTTAAGATGTTTTACGCCTATTCTCTTCACTCATAATCAAAAAGACTATAGTATCAAATTTAATTTCTTCCTTCATCGATGAATTACTCACAACTGTAATGAACCCTTCCCAGCTCTCTGGCATCTGTCCTAGAAGAGCCCACACTCTCACCTCCTTGGTAAAAGTGATTTTCATGGATTCCAGTTGAGCATGAATGGTATTGAACTCATTGATATGAACTTGCACACTACCATTATCCTTCATCTTTAAAGTAAATAAGCATTGTAAAAGATGTACCTTATTTACCCCAGACAGTTCCGAGTATATAGTAGGCAAAGTCTCCATCAAAACCCTTCGTTGTCATAACTTTGGGGATCATGTGTAGAATCTGAGATGATAGTGCTAACCTAACGCTTCTAAGTGCCTTGCGATCCAATCACGCCCACTTAGCAACATCGTAATCTACTGGCTTTATCTCAACTCCACCTTGTGGTAAATTAAAATCCTTCTGATAGAGGTAATCTTCTATCTACATCTTCCACACTCTAAAATTAGATCCATTGAACTTTGTGATCTTCAACTTCTCTTGATCGGCCATCGCTCTTTACCATACAAGCCCTGTAACACTTACTTTGACACCAATTATTGAGAATCGAGGTAACTAATCTCTCTTCTATGCCAAGAATGATACACAGAATAAGCTTAACAAGTGAAATAATCAAGCAAGAACATTAAATCGCGTAAGAATTTCCATGAGGAGGGAAGTGGAAAACCTTTATAGATAAAAAACTACTCCCTACAAAAATCTGCTATAATCAAACAGGTTACACGATCTCTCAAAGCTTCTCAAGCTTTAATGGACTCTCTCAAATTCTAGCTCTCTAGAATTAAACTCACAAAGTGAAAAGATTGTCAAACAAAATAACCTAAGTCCTCTTTATATACTAGAGGACTAATTACATGTAGAATAGATCTCGAGGCAAACTCAACATCCCAAAATAGCATCCAAGACAAACCTACTCATATCTCGTTCGAACGACTCTAAGCTCGTTCGAATCACTTTGTCGATAAATGTCTCTAGCCCTTAAAAATATGCAACTCGCTCGAACGACATCCAAGCTCGTTTAAATGACTACTTTGATAACCAAGTTTCCAACACGAAACTATAATCTCGTTCGAACAAAATCCATACTCGTTCGAACGACTCCCATTTTCATTCGAGCGACTTTGACAATTCTAGTTCTTCGATAATTCGAATTCACACTCAACATCATAGATGTAAAATTGAGACTTAATTCTCAAGATGAACGATACAGGACCATCAACCATGGCACAATGGAACATTACTAGTTTCCACTCTCATCTAAGACAAAAAACGTTTTGATCCTAGTACCTATACCCCTATTCACTTAGACTATGAAGCTAAAAATAGAAGAACACAGACACCAAACTTGAACCCTTCCTGCGCTGCACGAAAACATATAACATTGGGTATGACTAATCACTAATGATAGAGGGAAAGAGAGAGGGGGTTACCTAATTTTATGGCTTTTGCTAGTTTATTGTTTGTTTATGCCCTATCCAAATCTATCAGAGTTCGGCTTCTATGGCTTGCGTCTCAACAAAACCTAATATAAAGATATTTTTTTTAGATCAAAATAGATTCATAGATTGTTAAAAATACCTGTTAAAGAGGATTACAAGGTGGGTTTTGGCAAGAACTCTGCGTTCTTGCTCTGCTTTTTCTTTAAAGAGTTGAGAACCTAAAAATGTAAAATTATAGATTAATTAATGAAGGAAAAAAATGGGTATTTGATATAAGCTAAAACTAGATAATCAGTTTCAAAGGTAAAGATTCACTACCTTTGAGGAGATTCAAAGAAGGTTTCTCAGAGATGAAACAAAGAGGGCAGAACTTTCTTGGAAGAGATTTTAAATCATCGATTGAAAAAAGTAAACATCGGTCATGAAGATTCAAGCAATCCCACTAATGATTTGTAGAGATTTGGTGAAAATATTTACCTGAAATGTAAGAAAAAGAGATTTCTTAGAGAAACTCAAACTTTATTGAAGCTTTTGTTCATTTTTTTGAAATTATATTTGTGAAACTATTAATGATTTTAAATAGAGCAGGTATATAATTCCTAGTGATTCGTATTTGTATTGGGTCACAGTTGGCATAACACGTGCGCTATAAGATTCACACGTATGTTGACACACTGTTACTGTTAATTTGAAGCAACTAAGTAAAGAGGTACTAAAATAAATGACTCCTAATGAGTATTGTTTCATTAGGGACTAGCAGTATCGTGTGTGCCTACAATAATTTTTAATTTTTTTAAAGAATTGAAAACTATTATATAGGTTTTTATATGCTTAATTTTAATGACTTTTGTAATGTTGGTGATCCATCGTCAAAGGCATTTTTATATTTTTTTAGTGCTGAAGAGACGTCTTTGCATTATTTTAGTGCCATCAAGATTTTACCGTGGCTTGGTCAAGGGTAATATTATTCTTCACAATTCTCAAACGTAACTGGAAATATTTGATCATGCATAAGATATTGGATAGACGAACGACTTACGGGCTTTCAACATGATGATTTGGTTATCTGTAAATCGCTTTACTTTGGCTTGAAATAAATTCTTAGTACTTAGTAATGACATGAGTACAAGACGTCAGTCTTGATCGAAGGCCCTCATAGGCAAAACATAGTCCAACCATATTGGGCTGTCCAAAGTGATAGCAGTATGACGGTAAAAAGAGGAAGGCGGATCAATGTTTTGAATGAGGGATCACACCCTCACACTGTCAATATTGTTTAGAAGGTTTTTATTTTTATTTATTTTTTATAATTAGATTATTATTGAACTGTAAAATAGTTTTATGTATAAATATGAGAAAATTTGAAGTTATATTGTCTTCAATAATAGGGTTTTTTAGACATAAGCCTAATGTCCCAACTTTGAAAAGGAACCCCCTTTAGTATAACTTGAAATGCTAAACTTAACGTTGTTCTTGACATAAATGCAGGCTGAAGCGACACAATATTATTAAATAACACTGAAATTGCTAGAATTTAAGCATCGCCCTTATATCATTAACTTGTAGTGGAGAAGATTGTGGTGAGGTAACAACGACATATCAACAAAGGGAGATGATTCGCCTACATTTCCTTTTGGCTACACTCCTGCTACACTCAAAAGTAGCCATACACCTGTCTCTCACATGAGTGAAAAAATCATATGACGTGGGAAGAAATTCAAATTGTGACCTCTCTCCCTCAACTCTAACTCTATCTCTCTCACTCAACCATAACAAAAAGGGAGTGATCACCGGCTAAAGCTCCATTAGTGGTGAATCCATCTCAAATCAGTCTCTCTCACCTTTTCATTTTCTTTCTTTCTTCAAAACCTTTCTCGGATCTGCATTTGACAATAGATCGAAGTTGAGTTCAAACTTCCAAATTGGAGGTTGATTGTTGGGAAATTATACTTTTTTGGTCGGTAGGATCTCATTTATGTAGTGATTTTTAGAATGATTGGTGACCTTGAAGAATGCCTTCAGGAACAAATACGAACAGGTTAGTAGGGTGTAACTTTTGTTGGTAATTAATGTCGATTTATTATGTTAATCAAACTTTTTGTTAGTGCTTTTTTAGTATGAAATGTATCCACCAATAACTCATTTGTCGATGCCCATTAAAATCGACAATATGATGACATATAGTAATGTCGATCACCATATTTTCGATAATATAACGGTGTTTTTATATCTGTAATGGCCAAATTCTGTAAGCTTGAAATGATTAGGAATTAGCTATCATACAAATGAACCTGTAATAATATTCTAATAGAAAGTAAGAAATGAAAACAAGTGTTTTTAGCGTAGAAAACCTCTGAATAGGTAAAAAACCACGACCTCGCATGGAGGATTTTTGTAAAAGTATCTTTATTGCTTGAAACGGATATCTTTATTACAAGTGATCTCTAAATATATAGAAATGCTTTTGATATCGTAAGTAGGAAGTTTGTGTAATTTTTCTGATCCCTGTCTCTTATGAAACTTTTCCTTTATATAGGCTTTTCCCACTACTTTTCATCGTGCTGGAGCACGTTCTCCGAATAATATAGTTAGTGGTGGTTGACTGAAAAACTAACGAGTTCATGGTAGACAGGTGTCTTTGACTGGATAATGTTTCATGGGGTTAGCTCGACCCACGTTCTTGAGTAGTTTGTGGGGCTAGTTGGAATGTTGACTGGAGTGTCAAGTGTTAAAAATGAGTGAGCCAGAGATGGAGGTAAATCGAGCTTCATGTGCTCGATTATGAGTGAGATCGAGGGATAAATCCCTACAATATCAATGACTGCAAATGACGACACATTGATGTCGATTGCTTTAAAAATATACTCGGTACTCGACAATAAATTGTCGATTTATGCATTGATCGACAATTTATAAAGTGTCAAAATTGTCGATCAATGCATAAATCAACAATTTGCTCATAGATTATCCATCAATGCATAAATCGACAATTTATGAAGTGCCAAAATGATTAATTTATGCATTAATCGACAATTTATGAAGTGTCAAAATTAATCGACAGTTATATTATCGAAAACATGGTGATCGACAATTTTAATACTTCATAAATTATCGATCTATGCATTAAACGATAATTTATGAAGTGTCAAAATTGTCGATTTATGCATTAATTGACAATTTATAAAGTGCCAAAATTATCGATCACCATGTTTATGATAATATAATTGTCGATTAATTGATTGAGTTTGTAATGAAGTATAATTATGACATTTGTATATTTCACGGAATGATGAGTAGGAGGAAGGCCACATGGAAGAAGAGTTGTGTAATGAAATATCATAATGCATCCTCAATGTAATATTATTTAATTAATTATTATGACAAATGACATGTTGCCATCCATTTGAATGATCTAATGTAATAGTATTTATGTACAAAATAATGCCTTTTTATGATTAAATACTCTTGGCTGTGTTTTATTCTTTCATGCCACCCTTATTGTTGCTTCTAAATCAGCTTTTTGGTGTTTGCCTTATAGATTGTAATTTAGCTATACTTGCTGAACATATTAAATTCTCAAAATGTTCACTAGTCGACAATTACTGTAGTATATACCAGCGATTATTTCGATGTGTAGCCTCACCTATTTATTTTTAAGTATACATCTACTCGACAATTTAATAAGTAATATTTGTTATGGATGTGCATTAGAAAATTTTGAGTAGTACTCTAATTGACAATTGCTTGTCTACAATATTTAAAATGTGGAGTGACTATTAATCTAGAAATTGTTGACTAACATTAAATTAACAATTTGTATATCAATTGATTTAAATTGCAAGCATATGAAGATTATCGATGCCTAATCTGAGTCGACAATTACACATACTATATCAATCCATATCCATGGTATAGTAGCCATCAAATAAGGAATTAAATGCATTTTTTATCGCATCCTGCTCAAAACTACGGGTGTCGTAATATAATAAGGGTAATCGGGGGTCGAATCCAAGGGGAGTAAATGATTAAAAATATATTTTCCTAATTAACTAATAAGCGAATCTAAACTAATTTTGATAAAAAGGTTTTAGACTAAAACATAAATCTAAATTACTATCTTTCGGTACGATTATAAGGAAAAAAACCTAGGCTTTGGATCACCTCCAACTTAGTTTACTAATACGATATGAAGACGACAACTTCTATCCATACGTAATAGCCATGACTAGGTCAATTTGGGTCCAAAATCTCGGGTTTGTGGCTAAAACCCTTGGTATGAACTTCGCTGTTCATGGATAATCGGATCTAGGGTTTATAAACTCCTTTTCACGGCTAGGTGGGGAATATTAACTTTAGTGATTTAAAATTCTCTTTGAGTGTAAAAACAACCGAATATGGCTAATTCGACATCTTTCTCATATCCATAGTAACTTAGAGTTGTCATGGCTAGATCTACTCTTCGTAACTACAAATAAGAGAATTGAAGATTAATTATAGATCTAAACTACTATTAACATCAATTTAGCTCACTTCACCGGAGGTTCAATCCTTAGCCTAAGTTAAGGAGACTAGCTCTCCATTAATGGTGTTGATCACAGCTTAAATTAAATGCATAAAATAAAAAAGAGTGAGAGAAAGAGAGAGATAGAGATATTAAAAATGTAAGCTTTATTCCTTCCGGAGATTGAGATCTAAAAATATATAGAATTGCTCTCCTATTTATAGGAGATAGGATAGACTTGTTTATAATTATGAAACTCTATCCCTAAGTAAAGATAAATCCTATCTCAGATAAATCCTTGTAGAGTCCTTCATCTTCTTAATTCCATGGAGAAAATCTACAAGTACATTGAATGTAGACATATTCCTTGTACCTGAGAGACTTTTTTAGAGATGCTTAAGCTCTTTATACCTTCTATTAAATGTTTTTTCTACTTATTAGCTCCAACAGTGATAAGTGCCTGAAAATAAGAAAATGCTACTAATATTAGAAAATAATAAATCGGGATTAGCAAAATGATACTTTTAGGTGTATTAATTATATATATTTCTACGTCTATCAAATACCCCCAAACTTGCCATTTTGCTCGTCCCGAGTAAAATAAAGAAATAAGATTAAACTAAGAAAGGAAACCACTTTCGCAGGACTTGCGATTGCATTTAACATATGCAACAAGCCGTTAAACCCCCAGGTATCCCTGGTAGATGAGTGTTGTCTCGTGAGGGTTTGTAATGACTATACCCACAAAAGTTAATAATGACATTATTACAATTCTAAATGACAAAAGACTCATTTCATGTCAATTTATCCTTATTTAGTTATGACAAAAATATGCAAGCATGAAATTCCTTAAAACTTATTATTCTCTGAGTATACCATTGAATATATTGTACTTATTCGAAACTAGAAATACTACCTTATCATTAGAAAGAAATTCAAGTATTTTTCCTGATATATCTGAGTGTATTGTAAAGATAGTTTTATTGCTTAATACATTGTCTAGAATCATTGAGTCAGTGTATGGTAGTCGAGTACTTACTGGAATAAATTCAACGGCCAGCTTGACAAGTTCCTTAGTCAATTTTACTCCATGATATATTATTTTTCATAGCCTTTTTGAGTACATTGTTTCTTAGTGAAGCCTCAATAACAAGGAGTTTTCGGTCGACAATCCCGGCCAATTGGCTAAGGTTGCCGGGGTTTAGTTCCCCTTCGTGACCTTGACTCAGGATTTTCACAAGTAACATTTTTTGTGCTCCTTTCACACAGTTCATGGTCATACTCGAGATTGGTAATAATTTTTCCTCTTTTAGTTCTTAATCATACGAGTAGCCTTGCAGCATGAAAGTTTTAAGAGCAATTTTGGTTTTTTTATTTTTATTTTTTATTTTAATATACTATCAGGAATAAACTTATTCTTAGGCAGTTGTCTCTCTTAGAACGAATTATTCCTAACATAAATACTAGATTTGCCTATAACTGGTCAATAACCTATCGAATGTATCAATTACAAAACTATAGTGAATTGCAAGTTTTTAAAATATACCACGTTAGCTTGAATTAATCATTAATTAAAGGATAGTACATCTAACTTAAGATGGTGTGCAAAATATTTTAGTGTATACTTGTAAACTTTTTAAGTTATTGGTTTCTTTTTAGATTTATTTGGGTTTCCCAACCAATATTTATGTCAAAATAAATTTAGTCTAAATGTTGGAAATTTATCAAAAGTACATCATAAATTGCCAAGAGTATCATTATTTCATTTTTCTTTAAAACATATTTTAATAATAATTTTCCTACCCCCAAACTTAAATCAAATATTATCCCTAATATTGGAGATCAAAAAATAAAAATAGAAAGGAAAATTGGAATTTCTCACCTGAATGTGCCGTGGGTTACCTCCCAGAAAGTGCTAAGTTTATCGTATTTAGCCGGACAAAACTTCCGTACCCCCAAACTTATGAGAAGTCAAAGAATTATTTGGGGTCGAGCAATTTCGTGTATTCAGGCTCACAAAGATCTATATCAAGGGAATTTTCTAAAGGGATTGTCTCGAGATAAGGTTTAAGACGTTGGCCATTGACATTAATTTTTTTCCCAGTATGATAATTTTTTACTTCAACCCAACCATTTTGGTGTATGTTTAATACTTCAAACCGGCCATGCCAACGGGTTTGTAATTTTTCAGGAAAAAAATGCAGCCTTGAGCTAAACAATAAGACTTTTTATCCTGGTGTAAATTTTTTTTCAGACTATATGTTTATCATGATATGTTTTGGTCTGATCCTTATATATTTCAGCATTGTCATATGCCTATTGTATTATTTCTTCTAACTCACTTAGTTGTAGTTTTCGATGAAGTCCTGCTGCGTCTATTTGAAAATTAAATCTCTTAATTGCCCAGTAAGCTTTATGTTCAGATTCCACAAGCAAGTGACAAGCTTTACCAAAAATACATCTATAAAGTGACATTTCAATCGGGGCTTTATAAGTAGTTTGATAGGCCCATAGAACATCATTAAGAAGGGTAGATCAATCTTTATAATATGGTCAGACAGTTTTCTCTAAAATTCTTTTAATCTCCCGATTTGAAACCTCTACTTGCTCACTTGTCTGTGGATGATATAGGGTGACAACTTTCTGAGTAATGCCATATTTGTGCATAAGACTTTTAAAATAACAGTTACAAAAATGAGTTCCACCGTCACTTATAATTGCACGAGGTGTACCAAATCGAACTAAATATTATCGTTTAAAAAGTTAATTACGACAGCGTGATTATTTGTCTGACATGGTACAACTTTCACTCATTTAGAAACATAGTGAACTGCTACTAAGATCTACAAATAACCATTAGACACCAGAAAGTGGCCCATAAAGTCAATGCCCCAGACATAAAAAATTCCAAGCTCTTAAATATTGTTAACAAGCATCTTATCATGACGACCCATGTTATCAACCCTTTGGCAACGGTCACATCGTAAACAATGGTCGTAAGTGTCCTTAATTAAAGTAGGTCAATAGAAACTACATTAAAGTACTTTGTTAGCCATTCTTCGGGGACCAAAATGACCACCATCAGCATGAAAACTTTTTAAAATTTGTAGAATGTCATTTTCAGGGACACAACGATGAATCACTAGGTCAACGCCAACTTTAAATAAATAGGGAACCTCCCAGATAAATCGCATAGAGGTTGTTTCAAATCTTTTTTTATCTTGTCTGCTCAAATTAGTTGGAATGTATCATGCGGCTAAGTAATTTGCAATATCGGCAAACCAGAGTGCCCTATTAATATTTATTAACTATTCATCGGAAAAATGCTTAGGAATATGAAGGTCTTCGTTAGTGTGGTCAACTATCAAATGGGATAAATGGTTGGCAACAACATTTTCTTTCCCTTTTTTATCATATATTTTGAGGTCAAATTTTTGGAGTAAAAGGATCCAACAGATAAGTTGTGGTTTAGTATCATTTTTATTATGAAGATATCGAAGGGCTGAATGGTCAGAGTACACGATGACTTTTGACCCTAAAATGTATGACCAAAATTTTTCTAGCGCAAATACGAAGTCTAATAACTCATTTTCAGTCGTTGTATAATTAATTTGGGCATTATTCAGTGTTTTGGTCGCATATGAAATGACATGGGGTACTTTTTCAAAATATTATCCTAACACGGCACCCACGACATAATTTGATGCGACAAACATAATTTTAAAGGGTAAGGTCAAATCAGGTGGCTGGATAATCGGTGATGTGGTCAATGAGGACTTAAGTATTTCAAAAGATTTATAACATTTATCGTTAAAATCAAAATGGATGTCTTTAGCAAGTAAATTGCATAAAGGTCGTGAGATTTTGCTAAAGTTTTTAATGAATCGTCGATAAAATCTTGCATGCCCGAGGAATGTACGAACGTTCTTAACCTTTTTAGAAGGAGGTAGAGATGAAATCAAATCAATTTTTGCTTTATCAACTTCTATCCCCTTAGATAATATCAAATGGTCGAGTACTATTCCTTGATTTACCATAAAATGACATTTTTCTAAATTTTGGACTATATTTTTCTTTTTACACCGGATCAAGACCAATTCTAAGTTTAAAAGACATTCATCAAATGTGGAGCCATAAATAGAAAAGTCATCCATGAAGACCTCTAAGAACTTTTCTACCATATCTGAGAAAATACTTAACATATACCGTTAAAAGGTCGTGGGTGCATTGCATAGGCCAAAAGGCATGCGACGATAGGCAAAAGTTTCAAATGGGCAAGTAAAAGTGGTTTTATCTTGGTCTTCGGGGGCTACAGAAATTTTCTTGTATCCTGAATAACTATCTAGGAAACACTAAAATGAATGACCAGCTAAACGCTCTAATATATGATCCATGAATAGTAATGGGAAATGGTCTTTTTGAGTAAACGCATTTAGATTTTGGTAATTAATGAAAACTCGCCATCCTGTCTAAGTGCGGGTGAGTACTAGTTCATTATCCAAGAGTTGGACTGGGCTTACCCAAGAGTTGTCTGAGATGGAATAAATAATACCCGCATTAAGAAGCTTCATAGCTTTTGCCTTTACTATTTCCTTCATTAGAGGGTCCACACGTCGTTGTGGTTCTCGAGATGTTTTGGGTCCTTCTTCTAAGTATATCCTATGCATAACCACTGATGGGCTTATTCCTTTTATATTTTCTATTGACCATCCAATTGCTTCTTTGTGGGTGTCTAGTATGGCAATGAGTTCATTTTCCTTATCTAAGTCCAATGAAGATGAAATGATAACGGAAAGAGTTTTGTTAGGCCCAAGGAAATGATATCCTAGATTATCTGGAAGTACTTTAAGATCAAGCTTTGGCGGTGACACAATAAAAGGAACTGGGGGGTTAGAAAACATAGGGAGTGACTCGAATTTGGGAGTATATGTAGGAGGATTATTTTTTAGAAAAGCTAAAATATCTTTTAGGATTGACTCGTGAATACCAACGATGTCGTCATCCAGACAATCTTCTAAGAGCTCGCCCCTAGAATGTTCAGAGATAATGGTACCTATCATATTGCACTTTTCAGCAGAATCCTGATATTATTTTATGACATTTAAAATGTTCAGTTCCAAGGTCATGTTACCGAATGTTAGGTTTATTATTCCATTTTTACAATTGATTATAGCGTTGTAAGTAGCTAAAAAAGGTTGACCTAAAATAATGGGATTTGGCCATGGACATTTAAAATCGGTGGTGTATCAAGGACTACAAAATCTACTGGAAAGTTAAATTTGTTTACT
Source organism: Kingdonia uniflora (assembly GCA_014058105.1). NCBI lineage: Eukaryota > Viridiplantae > Streptophyta > Magnoliopsida > Ranunculales > Circaeasteraceae > Kingdonia > Kingdonia uniflora. The sequence continues at coordinate 404,116 of JACGCM010000310.1, read as the reverse complement.
TTAATTATGACATCCTCAAATATACCCATAGTAGTTTTGGTGGATCTATCAGCGAGTTGAAGTTATATCATGGTGGGCTTAAGTTCAACTAAATTGAGGTCCTCATAAGCATAAAATGGAATAAGGTTTACATTAGCCCCAAGATCAAGAAGGGCCTACTGGATGTAGTGCTTTCCAATTTCTAAGGGAATGGTGGGACATCCTGAGTCCTTTTGTTTGATCAGAATTTTAAATGGTAGGGCAGAACTAACCTGTTCAATACTAAAGGAATTCTCCCTAGCTCTGGTTCTGTGTTTCTTTGTACATAGTTCCTTAAGGAATTTAGCATATGACGAAATCTGATCGATAGCGTCTAAGAGCAGAATGTTAATCCGTACTTGTTTAATTAGCTCAAGAATACCTTTCAGGCCTTCGTTTTTTTTGGCAGGAACAAGTCGGGTAGGGAATGGGGCCCTAGGTAGATAAGGCTTGTCTACTAGGTCCGGTAGAGTTGGAACATGATGTGGCCTAGATGTTACTATTTTGGGTTGGCTAACTGTTAGATTTTTATGGGTTTTTTCCTAAGATTTAGAAACCAAATTACTCTTAGTTGACGATATAGGGTCTAGTCTGGTTTATATAGTTTTGTTATTCCTTAGGGTCATAACTACTTGAGCAGTTTTAATGTTCTCAGGTGAACTCTATTGGGTATGAACCTCAAAGGCGGCCCTCGGGTTAGCAATTGGATGACTTGGGAATTTTCCCTTTTATCATTTACTTAATTAACTTGCTATTTATCCTATTTGGGTGTCTAGCTTCTGTGTAAAGGCTCACATTTCTAAAAGTTCCCTAGAATTTAACTGGGTTACCTCTCTAATCTTTGTTATAAACTATTGGAGTGTGGATTCTAAACTAACTGGATGGGCTTTTTTGGTCAGGTATGTTTGATTCTGCTGATATGGTCGTGGATTATAGGATTGTCTTTGTGGTTGATTCCTCCATGAAAATGCTGGGTTATTTTACCAAGAAGATCTACCAAAATTATTTTGATGTTGTCTCCTGTCATTATCCAAGATAGCATTAACGTGGTCCAGATTAGAATTAATTAACTCAGGGAGTTGTGGACACGTGCGTGCATAATGGGTCGGATCATTGCATAAATTACAGACCCCAAGAATGGAAGCTGGTTTAGGGGCCGCTACTTTTGCTACGGCCATAGCCTCGACTTTACGTGTAAGAGAGTCCAGTTGGACTTTAAATTCAAGGCTTTCAAGTAATTCAAGGATGCCTCCTTTTCTAATGGGCCTACGATCACGAGAAGTAAAATTCCATTACTGGGATATCTCAGCGCATTTATCAAGAAATGCATATGCGCGACAGTTTTATCCATATATTGGATTTTTCCTGAGCTACGGGCTTCAATAGATTCATGGGTTGAAAGAGTTAACCCATGTAGAAAGTATTGGATTAGTCTTCATTTCTCAAAACCATGTTGGGGGCACCTTAACAATTTTTCCTTAAAACGTTCCCATGCTTCGTAAAATTTTTCTCTGTCTTCTTGAAGGAAATAAGAGATATCACATTTTAAAAGGTTAGTTTTTTGTATGGTGAAAAACTTGATTTTAAACTTCTGTTTAAGGGTGTCCCACTTGTCAATTGACTGGGATGACAAAGAATTTAGCCAATATTTTGCCTTGTCATTAAAAGAGAATGGGAAAATGAGTTAATAGATGTATTCCATTGCTATGTCCTTACATCGAGACGTTAGGCAGATAGACTCAAATTCATCGATATATTAGTATGGGTCTTGATTATGGAGTCCATGAAAATGTTGGATTAGGTTCAAAATCAAAGGCTTGATATCGAACTGGGCTGCCGTAATTACTGGCAACTCAATAAATTTTGGCAAGTTTTCTGAAATGGGAGCAAAAATCTCCCTCAGTGACTTGTCACCCATTGGTTCAGGAAGAAATAGGTTTTCAGTTTCAATGTCGTATATGGACTGAAAGTTTTCTTGTTAAACATGATTAGTCGTATTAGCTGTTTTAGGAATCGGTGGTATATCAATGTATTGCCTAATCCGATCGTACTTGGGCATATACTAATGAAATGAAATAAAATTACAAAATTCAACGGGAATTTAAACACACAATTTAAGATAATCACATCAACGGTTTTTAAAGTTAAATTAGCTAAGTCAATCCTAATCTAGATGTTAATCAAACTGGGTAAGTCGGGCTGGTGTGTGACTCTTAACATGAAAGCTTCACTATTCTAGCAACGGTCTTAGTGTTTGAGCATCAGTCGTCACGCCCGTGTGCCTCACCTTATCTTACGTGACTCACATGGAATAGTGATATCGCTTAATAACCGATGGCTCGTGGCGCTTGGCTGAAGTAGTTCCTATGAATTCGTGTTGGTACCCTGGTCTGGTACCTCCTAATTCCTCACATGATCAAATCCATTGGAAATCTTACTAATAGCTTTTTAAGTTTTAATTAAATTTAAAGGTTGAGACAGTTAGGAACGTGTGATACAAATTTCTTCGTATCCCTAGGTGGGAAGTCCTACTCGCTGGAGATTCCTTTGGGTGATGAAATCCTGCGGAAAAGCCCTATTGGTTAGAGCCTTTACTATGTTAAACATGGAGCAAAAATTAAAACATGATAGCAGGTCAATCCAAACATAACAAATTTTTTAATTTAAAAGCGTCGTGTATTTGAGCAGTTCACACGACTTACTTTCCTAATGCTGGGGCAGAGCGGTGATGAACCCCTTTTATATGTCAAGTTTTAAGAGAGGACCAACCTAAGGGAAGTATTTTTCGGTGAAGCTGTGGCCGCCCCTTCACTTTGGGGGTAAAAGAAGGAGATGCCCCTTCACTTAGAGGGTGTAATAGTCTAATTCCGGGATTCAAACTTTAGCCTTTACGCCAAATGAATTCAGAACATTCAAGAATAATAGACAATAAACGACAAGATGATTTAGCGTGGAAAACTTTTGATCAGGTTAAAAACCACAAACTCTCCTGAGGATTTTGAGAAAGTCATGATCTTATTGAGATTGCTAGTTTATTACAAAGTGCATTATGAGAATATAGGATGATAGAGTAGGAAATTTTTTATGGTAAATGTTCCACCCTTTCTGTAGTTCTCCAGGTCCTTTTATAGGTTTTCTAATATGACCGTTTGACGACCATAAAGTCCCTTAATGATGGAAGTTATAAAGTGTGTGCGAGATATCCTTTGACCAAATTATGTAACGTTCCAACCTTTGCTGCTGTACAACGTCTCTATTGCTGACTAAATGCTTTATACAAGTTGAACTATTGGTGTAGAGGTCGAAAGTGATGTCTCAAGCTGAGGAAAGTTTGGTCATGTCTTTAGTAATACTTTTTGTATGTTGGTGAGATTGAGGATGAGGCTTGAGTCTGAGATACGAAATGAGCTATTACAAAACGGCTCTCAACCAATAACATGAGTGTTATCAGGGATGAGTGGTGTTGGTTGAGAAAATCGTACTGCATATATTTCAGATTGTGCCACGTGTTCTGTTGTTGAGGCTGAAAGTTCGCATGTAGTTCAAAGATGAGGCATGAGCTCGAGATGCGGAATAAGCCATTACAACCACCCCCTCTCAACCAATAGTATGAAAAACATTGTTGGCGAGTGGTGTTAGTTGAGAAGTATAATTAAATGTTATAGTTAATATATGAGATTCATTTCCAATGTATATTTATGATTGTTGGTGTCTGTTGGGTTTCCTAGAACCAATGACTGTAGTCAAATGTTGTTAGATGAGGATTCTTTTTAACATTGGGAATTTGGAGAGTCTGCTTTGAATGCTGATCTGCATATAAAAGGCACTATGCGTTGAGTGGTAGGAGCAAGCCTTTATCTATAATTTCTGACTTCTTTGTTTACTATGGTAAAAATGGTGACAACTAGGACTCAGGTCTGAGAGTCTAGGATTCGGAAGAAGATGAAGGAATTGCGTATCAGGTGCTTTGGTTATTAACCGTTGCATCTGCCTACTATAATTCTTGTTTTTCCCACTTTTCATCGTATGTCCTGTAAAGAAGATATGGAGGCAGGGGATGATCACTTCCAAATGCTACGTTTCCATTACTTGTTGACATCTGAGGCGGAACGTCATAACGGTCTTCGGCTGGTGGTAGAGGAGGCTGCTACAGCTGAAGATGAAGTGGCAGGCATTCGGCCGAAGGAGTCTCGTCGATATCCTACTAATGAGTTAGTCTTGTTGAAGAAATGGGACCATCCGTCTGTCTCGAGCATACGAGGAGGTGATGAGGATGCAGAGGATCATTTTCTTCCATGGACCATAGCTCTTTGGCTATGAAGGCGATCTTTCATCTGCGATGTCCGGTTATAACTTCCCTAAGTCTGGCAACATGGGATCAAAGTTTGGAATCTGCTTCTTCTGTTGACTCATCGTGCCAAAGAAAATGTTGAGCTGATGTTTGATATAATTTAAAGTAATCTGTAAAATCTCTGTACTATGTTATAAAGTATTTTATAAGGGAAATTTTTGGCCTGAATGAAATATTTGTGTTCTGTTATGATGATACTTTTTCTCGAGCTTGTTTGTTTCACTTTCTGCTTGTAACATAGGCGTTGGTAACATAGATGTTTAGGTATCATGGGTATGAAGGGAAAAAATGGTAGGGAGAGTTGAGGTATAATTTAAAGGAGGTCGAGAATGTGACAAGAGGAACGACTTGATAGGAATACCGATATAGAGGTGGTCGAGCTGTTGATGCGAACTTGATGTCAGATTTATGCAAGCTGTGAGACATGGTTGATGTGTAGCTGTGTGTACAACTGCCGGATTGGCTATCGCCTTATTTGTTACCATTTTGATGTATCTGTATAACATCTTAGTAGATACACTATGATATGGAATCAAAGAGCTGTCATAATCTTTCTGTAACTAATATTGATTTTTTATCATTTCGCAAATATTGCACAAATTATATGTTCTTATGCTGAATCAGTGTGGTAATATCTTCACAAATCTTGCTGGTGGCTATAAAATTAGGAATCGCGGCTGATATGAGTTCTATCTTATACGGGGATAATTCTTCTCTGGAGGTAGTATGAGTAACCATGGTGAGGACTCGTTCTCAGTATGCACGACGTGCTAAATATGCAGCAGACGGTCATTTTTAGATCATGGTTGCTGAACTTCGTGAGCGCTATTTTTGCTACTTGCCTTTTGATGCCGTACTTCTGGAATGGCTATTAAATCTTTTCGGGTTCGACGATGAAGGCAGACGTGCGAAACATGATCGCTTTGTATGGTATAACATTTTTCGTAGGTCTATATTGGATCCCAGGGTGGGAGAACTGGCTGTTCGCCAACTCGCTTATGATAAGATCGTAGAAGAGGATGTAAGGGCAACAAATGGAAAGATAATTTTGCATGGGGAACCGAACCATCAGGGTTGCTTTAGATGTAACTGGGGAGGTTGTTGAGCTCGAGGCAAGGGGGCTCGTGATAAGTATTTTGTTTCTTTTTGTATTACGTGTTTGAATATATGTAAGATGAAGGATCTTGATATAATAAAGTGATGGGATGTTTCGATCTGTTTTGAATAAAGTATTATGTTATATTGATTGTGTACTCTTACTGTGTATGACAGCTGTATGACTTTAACAACTGTATGGATATCTTTGGATTTTTGAAAATTGATATATTTTAGGAATGTTTGTACGATCTTGGTGGAGTATAAGTAAGATGATTGGTCATTTTGGTATAGTACTGGGAAGAGGTGCAGGATTTGTAATGGAAAATAACAAAGATAAGCGTGATGGTGGCAAATATTATCACAGAAGTCATGATGATGTTGCAAAATAAAAAGACGTGCCTGTAGCGAGAGAGAGAAAAATGTTTGAAGGGAAATTTGATTTGTTTGAAGAGAGAAAAGGAGAGTGGGAGAGAGAGCGTGGGAGAGACACAACATTAAATATGAGTAACGAATGGTTTGAAAAGAGAGAGGAAAATGTCTGCCAGCTAGAAAGGGTGGGGTAGGTAGGACCAAGTATTTTTCCACCTCATTTCCCTTAGAAGAAATCACCAAATTTTGAGAACCACTCATGATGAGTGGTTGTGGTTGAGTGAGACTCGAGTGTTTGAGACTTGAGTGTCTCTAAATCCTTTACCTATATAAAAATACATAAAAATATCTACCTTAAAGCAACACCGACGAAGCAACAGTCTGAATCAATAACAAATTAATCACTGGTTAAAACCAATAAGATTGTAAGGCAATAATTCTAAAATCTATTATGAAAGGGAAAATAAAAGTATGATTTCACTAAGTACTTAACTTGTACCCAAGATGTTACTGAGAAAGATTATATTAGATTCTCTGACTGAAGAATCTAAATGCAAACATCAAAAGTATGATTTTCCATGTTATTCTATAGTGGCAAATTTTTTCTAGTAACACTTTTGTGATTTTGAAAGAATTAGGGAATCCAACGTTCAACCTCGTTTTTATAGAAACAAAGAAATAGCCAAGATAAGCAACCAAAAAATAAAGGACAATCATTAAAGAATAAATTGTTCAAAGATGAATTTAGGGGTATCCAACAAAATAAGAAACACATGTTATGTTTTGGGTATGGGTGTGAGACTCTAGAGAAAAAAAGATTCAAAGAGAGAATCACAGGATGAATAATAAATACTTTGGAAATACATTGCAAACGGGGAAAAAATTGAAACATGGCTTAAAATTTAGAAAAACTCAAGCTTACTTGATCTTGCACAGTAAGGAGTTTTCTCATCAAAGCTAGAGATGGCAATACATTCTTGCAGTTAGTTGTAACATCTTAAGATCCTTGTATATCCAAACATAAAACTACATCGACAATCAAATATATAAGATCATTGCACATAAAGTACTCAAAATAGAAGTCCTAAACAAAATGCATAAAATGTCTATAAATGCAAACAAATAAATCAAAACCATACAAAGAACATATATTCTTTCAAAAAAGAAAATAACGTTTATAGCCGAGGCATACCAATTTCCCTAGAATCCCTTTGAAGATATTTTTCAGCCGAAATAGGCAAAAAAACTTGGATATTATGATCAGGAATTTTTTTATGATAGTTGGAGATGGATTTACTTCTTCCTACATGAGTGTTGACTTCTAAAAAGTTGAGGTCACTGGCCATTAAGACGTGGGTAGCCTGTATCAATGTCTTGCCATGCGGTGAAGCTGGCAAAAGTAGCAAACTGTATAAAAGTACATGATTGGATTTTCAAAAAAATGGCAAATTTCCCAATACCATCTAAAAGAAGGGTTATGAGATTAAACTGCACCTCTTGGTAGAACTCTGCACTGAACTTGTGCTCCCTATGCTACTTATTTAGAATATTTAAAAATGTTATTTACACGTGATCATCATTATGTCGTGAATTATCTCTCCAAAAACTAAAACCGTGTTACCATGTAAAGATATTTTCTTCTAAAAAAAATCATAAATATTTTACTGGAAAATAGTTTTATGGAAAATAATTTCATGAAAATAGATCTCTTAAAACAATAAATTAAAAAATGCTAAATAAAAATCAACTCCCCGAGTTTTGAATACCAAGGGGTTTTTTAGGATTATCAATTTTCCTCATGAACCAAACACTAGGGACTTAGTTTTCAGGAGTAACACTTTTCCTTTTTTTCATTCTCCATGAACCAAAAACAACCTAAACAGTCTAGAAAGCTCTGTTGACGTTTAAAATTTTAGTTTCTAAGGAACAAACCTTGCCACCATCATTAATCCCAAAAAAATTGATAAGCCTTGTCGTTAATTAGCTTCAGACCTTCTTAGTATAGGCAAAAATGTCCCCAAACATGTGACCTGCATATCCATAGTCAACATGAAAAACATGAGCATGGCTCCTTCTAGCAAGTACATCCTAAGTAAGAAAAATTATTTGTGATTTCAAAACATAGTTTCTATAAAACAATTAAAATGCATTGTCGAAACGTTCTAAAAGAACATGATAATCAACAAAAGAAGCTAAACTAAGAACTTATAAACATTTTCACCTTCTTTACAAATCGAAAATAGCATAACATTACATATTAAATAGCCTAAGAAAGTCTGATCTCACATAAATTTTGGAGTACGTAAAATTCATGTACATAACTCACATTAGCTCCTAACTGTTTGCATTTAGTAATCCTTTCGAATTTATAGTCTTTTACTATAAGATTAGGTCTGGACTTTGAGTGGCATCTTAACTCCATGTCATGAAAACCATGACCATTATATCCATTATTCCGAAATCGTCTACAATGTATGTATGGATATGCTATAGAAAAGTAGTTATATTGTTTGACATACCTGTATGTACTTGGATGATAGCTTTTTTAACCTTTTTTTTTCTTATAAACTAAAACTAAAGAATACTATGGTGATTTATTAGACCACTGTAAGGGTATGTGGGCTGATTACCTGGTATATACCAAAACTAAATCAGTTTCAACCAGTAGAACGTCAGATAATATACTAAAGATATATCAATTAATTATTAATGGATTTTCCGATAGGAGATATTTTGCAAAAAAGAAAAAAAAATCTGAGAGGGGATTATATTTTGTGTTCCTTGTTGAGAGTTAGCTATTGCCTTCTAGATGCATTCACTTGCTCTTCTTTTCATTCTATCTGTTAATACTAAATACGGAACACTTATGTCTGAATTCTGAGCTATATTCTTATATTTGAATAGTCTTTTTTGTGTTTCATGTTGCCTTGTTCCTTCTTCATCTCTATCGTGGGATATTTTCATGACTAAGGCAATTGAACAAAAATGCATGCTCCAGTAGCTCTGTGTATAACCATTATAGCCGATAAACTATGAGCTATTTTTTCTCCTATCATAAGTTTTTTGTAGTAATTTGAATAAATGTGCGATTAGTGTACCTTACTTCCTTCCTGGATGAGTTTAGAATTTGCTAGGTAACAAATTTTGGGCCAACCACATTTGGCAATGTACGGTTTAACGCTTATCGAGACCATTGACTGTGCTACCGTAAAGAAATATAATGTCCCGGAGATAAAGAGGATTTGAGTAGTCAGTACTGTCACGACCCAAAATCAAGTAATCGGTAGCTAGACCAATTACTGAGATTCGAGGATGTGCAGGTCAGGGAATCTAAAGATTCGCCTCACGAACAATCGAGCCGTAGACAAATTCTGGCCTAGTCATTCACAATAGTATTACAACTGAGAATAAGGAAAGACAGAAACAGCGGAAGACTAAGATAACAATATCTAAACGTAAGATTCAACAAACCTCTATGCAGCAAGCCCGACAGTAATAACTGGAGAATGAGCCTCCGGCTCAGCTCCCCAAAGATCACCACAGTAGCAACTAAAACCTGAAACAGCCTGCCACTGAAAGGGGGATGCGAGAGTGAGTAAGCAACAAGCTTACTAACTCCCAAGAATAGCTAAACGATTATACTGACCAATGAGATGGATATAATAATGATAATAGGATATAATAATATCTAACAATAAGAAATATATTTATCTAAATATATACAGGATGCCTAATAGGTATCTAATAGGTACATAGCTAGCCTAATGATTATGTTTAACTATACTATAATTACACATACACACCTCGAGCAAAGGAGTGCTAAGACTATAACTACACTCAAGTCCCAAGGACTACTAACTACACTCTAATCACTACCGTGGCCCTCAGCGCCACAAGCGACTAACCTACCTCAGAAATGCAATCACACACGAGGGTAAACAATCCCCGGCCAACTACAATCCAACTGGGCTTTCCAAACCCTAACTAGGCACAACCCCGAAGCTATCACAAGCTAAGCGAGATCGCCCACAACCAGATACCAGCCTAAAGCTCACAGCAACCAACCAGACTAATTAATCTAATAAATTAACCAGAAACAGAAGAGGGAGGAATAAATGTAGAGTCGAGAGGATTATGCAGAAGGAAGATGAATCTAATTACACCGCGAATCAATTAGGAGAAGAAGAATTCAAATAAGAGGAGAAGAATATGATAAACTAGGATAATCCCATAATTATCCCAATGTAATGATATGTTATGATGATAATATGATAGAAAAAGATAATCTTATGATTATCCCAAGTACAGAAGATTCTCTATTAAACATAATGCAGAAAGGGTTAAGGATTCCTATCAGAAGAACCTACGAATTGGAAGTATGCAGAGATGCAATGATATGCTTGATGATGATGGTGATGATGATGCATTATGATGCAGAATGATTTAGCGATGTCAGCCCAAAGGGCTATCCCCCATGACTAAAGTGGGCTGACAACTGCTAAAGAAGGATTACCTTAAATGATATTGTTGGATACAAGGGTACGATGTACTGCACTAGCTCGACCAGACTATGAGGATATTACATCAATTTATCAAATCCCACAGAGCCTATGTCTGAACCATATTCATATTCCGAGGCATTTCAACCACTATGATAAGTGTTGCACCGGATTGTAAATACTGTCTCATACCATCCCACACTCCTGAATGGGTGACTAGGTATAATAGTATCCATCCTGGACCCACCTTCTATTTTAACCCGATTGAGGAATCCTTGAACCTCTCGAGGGTCAGCCGATGCGAAGTTATTTATGTATCCAATCGCAGTAAGATAAGGAGAGAATATATTATCTATGGATGTGATCAGGATCCTAAAGACTAAAACACAACTACCGTCAACCCGGCAGTACACATAGGATAACCACCTACCTCAAAGCGTGGTAAACAATCCTAAACACATATGCAAACCGTGGCTCAGTTACACCATCTACACAAAGATGAAAGATTAACTTAACCGTCACCACATCAAACAACATCAGTCTCTATGATTCCTCAAAGCAATATGATTACCGTCAAGTACTACTGTACTTTAGTTGTCAACATAGACTAGTACTCATGGGATGACCTACATGTGTCCAACAAGTAGTTAACAATCCCCAATAACAGAACTGCCTCACAATCCACCTAATCATGTACATAAGTCTCCAACACGGATGTACAGGAACCGGATTCAACAGGAGGTTTCAGCCGCATTCCAACATCTCGGGTGATGTACAACTTCATAAACCACCTGGCTCAGCCGCGTACCTCACTGGGCCATGCTGCCTCGCTGCCTCCTAGATGACAGAAGGGAACACAACCCTAACAGCCTCATCCCAGGGAAAGAAGGCTTACGAGTAAGCTCTATTGGCTCTAAGAATCATGAGGACAATAAGTGTCACAACACGATAATCAAACAATCCTAAGGTAAACTATCGGAAGTTCAACATCCATGACCAACCGCCACGGACAAGCCGTCTGCTCACCACCAACAACTAATAGTCTAGGAGATACCACACTCCCACATGGAATCCAACATTCCAAATAACCACCAATCACAACGATAGTGCTCAAGGACTAGGCCTCGAGAACACAGAGTACACCTAGACTAGTCCTAAGACTAATCAAAACAATAACAGGCAAGAGGACGAGATCCGAATGAAAGACCATATCTTACTGAAGCTATGTCGCCCCAAGACTACCCTGGAACCAAGTCCAGCAACCTAAACTAACCAAGATGCTATACTATAAGGTGAGAACTACAGTCTCTGAACTAACTATCTCAGAGAAATGGTGGCTAAACCACAAGCCGTCCATACGTCTCTACTAATCGTCAAACTGAGTTACTAGTGCTCTGAAACAAGCTGGGCACCCTAATAACTAACCAACAATACCATACTCAATATATATATATATAGCAACGCTGAGGCGTCGCAACATACTGAGAAATGCCTTTGCTCTCAACTTCAACGAAGAAAAGATCCGTGAGAACCACCCTCAATGAAATCAGTCTTAGAGGAATCTCAGGAGCCATCGTTACATCGACAACAACATAGAATAACCTCCTCTGGCTAATCATAACCTATGGATTCTATCTAGTAACTAAACTCACATTATTATGGGTTTTACTAACTTATCAAACCCTTACGCACTCTCGCCTAAGGTAATGCTAAACGGATAACCAGTAAAGTATCCTAAGCAATTAACCCACATACTAACCTAGTCAAAGATATAACATATTATACTAGGTATTTCTATAACTCATAAATCAGGATAATAATCTAGTTATTCAGGAAGATAAAACTCGCTTGTAACCCGATGCAATGCTCCAGCAAAATCAATCTGAGCAAGCAGCCCAAAGCTCTAACGACAGTATCTCGCGGACATGCCACCCGAGTCACTGAACAACCCAGCCATAACACCGCAGCTATCGCAACAACCCAAACAACACCACCACCGTCAAACCCAACACCTACGATAATCGTAAAGGCCACAAACCCCAAGTCACAAACCCTAAATCAACCCGCGAAATCGCCGCCATTGGCCAAGAATCAATCACACCTCATCGCCCCACACCAGCGATAAACCCAATCAAACACCACCTCTGAACACCCAAATCCTCCAACAATCGCAACCCTAAGCCACAACTCAACAATCCAACACCTGTAATAATCACCACTCCTCAACTCAACAATCACCCCAATCACAAAACCCAATATCAACCCACCATTACGAACCCTAGAAATCAAGCCCTACGCCGAATCGAGAGGAATTGACGGAAAGGGAATCAAGAATTACTCACCAAGGATAGGAGTGAAGATCGCGGCGAGGCTCGGCGAAGAATCCAAGAGCGACGGGGAAGATTGGATCAAGAGTAAGGAGGAGAGGGGAGTGGTTAGGGGAGAGGAAAGAGAGAGAGTGAGTTTGGAGTGAAGATAGAGGAAGTGAGGAAAGGAGAGGATATATATAAAGCGTACCTCTGTTCGAATAGGGATATTCCTATTTGAACAGAGAGGATCCTATTCGAACAGAGGAAGTCTTGTTCGAATAAAATAGTTCAGCGCATAAAACACTATTCATAGAAGAATCCTATTCAAACAGAAAAGGTCCTGTTCGAACAGAGGGAAAATCCTATTCGAAAAGAGAAGGTCCTGTTTCGAGCAGTGCAACTCAATGACAAATCTAACTATTCCAAGAAGGATCCTGTTCGAACAAACAAACTCTTGTTCGAACAGAACTGGTCTGATCAGAAAATGAAGATTACAGAAAACCCAACGGCCAACCCCGGACACCCTGAAATCACACCAAACCACCAACACCACCACACGAATACTGCTACAAACCCAATAAAGGTTTCCCAAGGTATAAACACCACCTCCACCACCTCACGGCCACCAAAATGCCTAAACCCCTGAAAAAGAATCTTTGCCCAGAAAAACTCCGAAAACCTATCGGCAATTCCAACGGCTCACCGAAACCACGCCAAACCACAAACATAACAATTAAACTTCATCACCAACCCATCTAGGGGTTCCCAAGGCCACAATGCCACCACCTCCTCCTCCGAATAACCACCGAACCACCGAAACTGCATTAAAAGATTCTAATGAACAAAACCTGCCAAAAGGAATAAATGGATGCATAATGGATGAAAAAGTACATGCGGAATATATACGGAATATATGTGCGGAACTTAACGTGAAGGAATAATAATAATAATACTAAAAAAAAATATAACCCAAAAATCTGGGACATTACAAGCACAGATAAAATAGACCCCGCTCCCTTGGACAAAGTGAAGAGCATGCAGCGTACCCGAGTTCCTTCACCCAATTAAGTGGTAAATAGTGATGTTCCAAAATTTATCAACGAAACTTTGTGGAATTCCAAAAAAATATTGTCGAAACTTTATCTTAACCAAACGAAACAAACCCAAACCCACTTGGCTTTTTTGTGTCACGCTAGTATATCAGTTTAACCTCAAGAACATTAACATTCGAAGAACCAAAAAATTCCCAGAGATGTAACCTTTCACGGCAAGTTTCCCACATAAACATTATTCCTAGGAACCACTTTCATCGTCACCGGCTTTCGTCTTTTTTTTCTGTGACACTTTTATCGGATGCCCCTCTTAACTCCTAAACACCAACATAAAATTACAATCTACTAAACAATTCTGGACAAAATTAAGAGGTACCCATGAAATGATTAAACTCAATGTATACTTACAAACAACTCCTGATTACTCAAAACTGTAATCACCTCTTCTTCCGACCCCATTATAACAAACGCCAGTCACCTGTTTTTAGTTTTGTTAAACATGGACAACTTCACCAAAACAACAAAATCACAGATACCCATTTAAATCAAACCACTAAAAATCAAAACTTCAAATAAAAAAAGCTTAAACTAAGGCTTCTAAGTTCCAACTAACCTCAACATCAACCACTCTCCCGTGTTTCTCAAACAAACTCTGGATATCTTTAATGGTGCATTCCCACATAACTTTTTGTATAATCAAACGCGTCAAGGGTTTGTTGATTGAATTGGTTGATTGGGGTTCCAGGGTTGTGATTGAAGATGGAGAGAGAGATGATTGGGGTCGTATTGTTGAGGTCAGTTGAAGGAGAATAGTTAGGGTTGTTATTGTTGTTGAGAGAAGAAAGCTGTTGTTATTGAGAGAGGGTTGTTGTTGTTGTTGTTGACGAGAAGGTCTTCTGAGTGTGAGAGTTCGGGAGTTCAATTGTTGAGAGAAGAAAGCTATAAAACTTAGATAAAGTTGAGTTTTGAGTTGGATTTACCAAAACACCTCTAATTTTGTATTTAGACTTCCTAAAATACCTCTGATTCTGGAGGAGAAAAGTTGTGGGTTGGACTTCCATTTATACCTACTATTTTATCAAGTAATTACGATTGAGATGACTATTTATTCTTTTAAGGGATTTGGTACAAAAGAAATGGGGGTATTTTAGGATTAAATAGATTAGGAGAATAGACGAAATAACCCTTATGATCTAACGGCTGTTACGATTCCATATATTTATTGTTATAACCTAAACCCTCAATTTTCCTCAACATGTGTAGGGTAGTGTGATCAATAGCCGAGATTAATTCTCATGGCACGGCTATTCCTTTAGTATTTATAGATAAGTCTTTAGAGTCTCTTCGAAACCTCATCATTTTTCTCCTCACTAAGTGAAGAGTTACTAATAAATTGCTTCAATCATTAGTTGTTGTTATAAATCAGTGGTCTATTAAAAGATGTAGGGCAATTTAGAGCACGTCCAACAGAAGAGTATGTGATTTCGGCTGACCATACTGGTATTCTAGAATTGCATATTGCTTTCGTACAATAAAGATTACGGTTTTAATAGAGCAGTTGTGATGGGAGGGAGAGAGAAAAAGAGAGAGAGAGATGCCACGTGTATTAAAAAGTTTTATTGGGCGCTCAACGGTTTAGTGCCTAGGAAGTGATATATGAGAGAGAGAAGTTGTGATGGGAGAGAGAGATGCCAGCTGTAATTAAAAGTTGTTGGGCGTTGAACGGTTCAGCGCCTATGCAATATGCAGATACTCTTCGCCAAGTTCAAGTTTTGCATTCTTTGGAGGGTTATGGGGGTGAGTATGTTGAATCCCATACCCTGTCGGATGGATTTTTTTGCAAAAGAATGGGGAAACCTTAACAACATACTCTTATGTTGGAGGTGCTCTAAAAGTATACCGCCTAATATTCCACCGTATTGGCTTAGGGAGGATCCTTCGAACCAAAGCTATCTTTCGCTAAGTTTGACTTGTTAAATTTTTCATCTATACCGGCACTACTCAATGTTTTAACTTCCGGTTCACAAGCACACATGCTAATAGGTCATATAGGTGTTATTGGTTTTGCCCAATTGTTACACCAAGTTAAGGTCAGCGGGACCTAGCATTACTATTTATTAGGGCTTAAAGGTATAATGGGAAGACCACTCAAACCCTGTCAGGCTAAATAGAGAGGAAGTCCCTCTTGGAGGCTACTACACAAAAAAATCATTCAATTGAGGTCTGCAGCCAATCCAAGGGAGAGCGGGAGAAGATGTTTGTATAATCTATTTTCCATAGCCTATTATGAATCATATTAGTTGTATATTTTTCCTATAATTGGTATCAGTCGCTAGGATACAAATTACTGTGGTTAAATAATTGTTCTTATCCTTTAATAGCTTTGTTTAAGAGTATTTAACGTTGGTTATCTTCCCGAAGCAGAGAGAGAAGAGAAAACAATAACAAATCATTTATTATGGTACTGAGTTATTTTTCTTCTTCTTCTTTTTTTCCATATGCTTCAACAAACCATCTTAAAGTTTTGTAGCAAACTCATCTTAGAGTTTGGTGAGAAGAGGTTTTTTTTTTTTTTTTTTTTTTTTTTTTTTTTTTTTCTCTCTCTCTCTCTCTCTTCAATTAAACAACAAATCAGACCTAAATCATTACCTTCCATCAATCTTTTAATAAAATCGAGTCGAGATTAAAAGTTTTGATTTAGAGTTTCATCTTCTGATTAATTCGATCAAATCCCTCCCCAAATATGCCAATTAGGGTTTAATTCGAGCTGATTCATGGTATACTCTTGTGTTATAACTTGGTTTGAAATACGAGTTTAGTTGATTTGGTGTATAGATGATTGGGGTTCTAAGAGAGAAACTGGCAAGAAGGGGAGATTCAAATGTTTATATGGGTTTTGTAGTTTTCTAATTTAGGTTTTTCTAGCAATCACTGTGAAGACTTGTTCCCTATCCATCAAGCCATGTGTAGATCTGATTTTGCTGTATTTAAATTGGGGAAATCTAATTTTTTAGGGTTCTAAAGAGGTGATTGGGTTTGTGATTTTTGGGGGTGTGATGAATCACAACGTTGGTTTGTGATTATTCCCTTCGACTATAGTACGAGGCTTGGTTGAAGATTGAGACTTCTATTGAGAAACCAATTGAGGGCTTTTCAAAGGGTTTTAAGGATTTGATTGTTTTTAAGTGGTGGAAATGATGTTGGGGATTTTGAGTTTAGATTGGATTACTCTGTCCAAATGCTTCATGCTGATGAGTTTTTCCTTTGTTGGGAAGCTCTTCATACCCTCTGTATAGATACTCATTATTTTTTTTTGGGTGGGTTTGAGCTCCGGGAAGAGACAAGGGAGAGTTTTCGAAGACCGGTTTTGTACCCATATTTGTTCTCACCGAAGGTGCCAAGGTGTTCGTATCGATGGAAGGAGTTTATGGGGTTGATGAAGGTGTAAACCCCCAGTGTTCATCAGAAATTAGGTTTGAATTTTGGTTCCCTGGAGAAGATGTACCATTGACCATTCCCAAATTTCTCTAACTATGTTAATAGCTATCTCTCTGTGTCATTTATGGAAAATGTTGAAGGCATTTATGCCAATATATGTGTTTTCTATTGAGATTGTGTTGAATAAGGAGATGTTTTAGGGGAATGCAATGATGACTATGTTGTCGATTTCGTTGGCAGACTTTTAGGAATGTAGATATGAGTTAGTTTTCTCTATTTTATGTTCCCTAATATGTTTCTTTAATCCTAAAAGCATCCAAATTTGTGTTTTGAAGGTGCAAAAGTCTAAATTATTTTATCTGTGGATTTATTGTTACTTTTTTGGGTAGTTGGATATTATCCTGAGTTAGTGAATATTGATAAATTTAATACAATAAAATAGTAGTGGCTAATTTAAGCTATAATATATCATTCATAATATATGCATTTAATGCCCAAGGATCTCCAATGGGGTTTAAATGAGATCAAGTAGTCTTTAGGAAGTCGGGATATAAAATGGGCAAATATACCCAAAAGAGTTTTGTCCATGGAGCTGAACGTTTCTCTTAATTTTGAGACTTTATTAAAAAGTCCCATTAAGACTACTTTACATTAATTAAACTTGAAACAATTAGACCACCCAAAGGAGGCTAAGAAACTTATAATTAATTAGTGGATAAAGATAGGCTACATGGTATGGGGAGATGAGGATAACCCTCGGCCCAAAGGTGAGGAAGTGTCTCAAGTCAAACTATAAGTGGTCAGTCTAGTCTTGAGCATGAGTGATCACCAACTAGGGGGCAATGAATGTCAAATCACCACCCAAGGGAGGGATTCGATGATATATCGCTGTACTCATAGAGTGAAAAATCAATACCTTAAATATTATATACACTCTGACTTGACCATCCTAACTCTAGGTAGGATTGAGATTAAAGACATCAAATTATATATCTTTTACAGATCAAGTTGAACGTGCATAAATTTTTTAATTTTTGCACGTCCTAAAATAATTCTTTGGTTTATGCAGCTATGGACCCTATGATCCAAAACCAGATGACTAATATTGAGATCTTGGCGGACTCTAACTACTCCAACTGGAAGCTCAAAATCCAAAAATCCAGATTGGCCTAGGCTACATTGATTTTAATTTTCTTCTCACTAGGAACTATTAGATGTCATTAAGAAACAGTTCGAGGGTTTCGTCAAGGGAAGGTAGTACATTAACTTATCTTAGCTTTTATCGCTAAAGTATGACGGCTGTGGAAATATGCGCTCGCACATTTATGTTTGCTTTGAATCCAATTTAGTTGATGTTCCCACCTTGGTGGTTAGATTCTAGGGTAACTGATCACATTTTGAATTTTCCACAAGAGTTCATTAGTAGGCTGCCGACAAGGCCTGAGGAGCAGGTTTTCTCAGGAGATGCTAAAGGCCTTCCCATTGAGTTCGTTGGCATTTTTTTCTTGGTTTTAGACATGGGTGCTTCTTTAGATTTGACAGACACCTTTTATGTTCCTTCGATAAGGCGTTCTCAAGTTTTAGTTTCTCGGTTGCACTCTTTCAGTTATTTTTTTAATTTCAGACATGGTGGTTTGGCATTATTCATCATGATTCCATTATTGGTTATGGTTTTCTAGTTGATGGGTATATCGTCTATCTCTTGATCATTCTTTTAAGACTTCTCTATTATGTTTATCTGCTGAGGCAAATATTTCATCTACTTCTAAACGCTTGAGAGTTTTTGAACAATCTTCGATGTTATGGTATAAACGACTAGGACATATTTTTAGAAAAAGGTTAGAAATAATGGTTCGAGATAGGGTTTTTGGGGTTTTAGACTTCTCTAATTTTTAGACTTGCGCTAATTACATTCGTGGAAAATTGACCAAGATTAGGAAATTTGAATTTACTCGTAATACAAACCTTTTACAGCTGATTTATACAAATATATGTGGATTTTTTTACTATTCCGTCTCGCGGTGGTCATCGATATTTTATCACCTTCATTGACGATTTCTCTCGTTATACCTACATTTTTATTATCCATTAGAAGTCTGAATCACTTGATGTATTCAGGATTTTCCAATTAGAGATTAAGGTTATCAAGTCAGATCGAGGAGACGAGTATTATGGCAAGATCGATTAAGACAGTCAACATTAGGGACCATTTTATTAGTATTTACTGGATCAGGGTATTGTAACCCAGTACACTACTCCTGGATCATCTTTGGACTGAGAGAAATCCTAGTCTTAATCACTTACGTGCTTAGGGTTGTTCTGCAAATGTAAAATTATTTTAACTGAATATCAAAAAGTTAGATTCGAGGACTGTATGTTGTTTATTTGTTGTTTTCCCAGAGAGATCGATAGGTTTCAAGCTTTATTGTCCTTCTCGACCCATACAGATTGTTAAGTGTGCTCATACTCATTTCATAGAGGAGGGAGATCACTTTACCAGTACTATTCATAAAGAGTTTATCCTTTAGGAGGGTTTTGAAACTTGGAGTCCAACTGCTATTCCTATTAGTATTGCTATGCTTCCACATTTATCTGATATTAACAATGTGACGAGTATGATTCCAGACCCTATTCCAGACCTCGTTGTAGCACTAGTTCTCCCTTAGATTTTTCCTCCATCTGCTTTCTGCTATTCACCTCCATCCCAACCTTTTGCTCATACTCGGAGATACTCTAGAGTGAGGCATTCAACTATTTCTTTAAATTACCATTTTAATTCAGTTGAAGGTGATTTATTTGATTTTGAGGATCCAATATCCTTTAGTTTGGCTAAGGCAAGTTGTTTTGCAGATCAATGGTGTAATGCCATGGCGGAGGAGATAGATTCTATATCTCACAACTCTGTGTAGGAGTTAACACCTTTACCTGAAGGATCTAAGGCAGTTGAATGCAAATGAATCTTTAAGGCTAAACGTGCTTCTGAAGGGAAGGTTAAGCTTTTCAAAGCGAGACTTGTTGCGAAGGGTTTCAAGCAGCGTCCAGGAATTAACTTCGATAAAATTTTCTCACCAGTTTTGATGAAGGATTTCTTACGAATAATTTTGGCTCTTACAACGCATTTTGACTTAGAGCTTCATCAGATGGACGTCAAGACAACTTTTTTTAATGAATGTCTCAACGAGGAGATTTATATGTATCAACTTGAAGATTTTGAGACAGAAGGGAAGATTCGACTATTTTATAAGCTTAATCGCTCTATCTACAGTCTCAAGCAGACGTCTAGGTAGTGGTTACCTACAGTTTTATGAGGTGGTTTTGAACCACAGTTTTGTCGAGTGTAAAATATATCGTTGTATATATGTCAAACAGAGTGGGAGACGTTTTACAGTTTTTTTGTACGTCGATGATATTTTACTCGCTAGTAGTGACGCCGGTTTCTTTAAGAGACGAAAGCATATGACATGATATTTATGAGACCTGACATCAGTTTTATTGTTGGGATGTTAGGAAGGTACCAACATAACCCTTCTATTTTTCACTGGCAGGCAGCCAAAAAGGTTTTTCGCTATTTGAAGATGACTAAAGATTACAGATTTGTTTATAGGAAATCGGATGAGCTCATGGTTTTGGGATACTCTGACTCAGATTTATGTTGGAGTCTCTTTGAGGATCGCTTTTTTACGTGGGAGTAGTTATTGTTTTACTTTATTTGTTGTTACTATACTAGGTTTCTTTATCCATGTTGGATTTATTCTCGATTATTATTTTATTCGACATTCAGACTTGATTTTGATTAATTAGCTGTTATTATATTTGGATTCATTATAATATGTGCACATATTAAGTTTCAATTATGCAATTGTCATAAAGTTTTAGATACAAGTAATTTCATCACATGACGGTTGTCTAAGTATCAAGTGCCTATAGAGAATATTGAAAAGTTTTTC
Organism: Kingdonia uniflora; assembly: GCA_014058105.1. Lineage (NCBI taxonomy): Eukaryota > Viridiplantae > Streptophyta > Magnoliopsida > Ranunculales > Circaeasteraceae > Kingdonia > Kingdonia uniflora. Next base: position 383,035 of record JACGCM010000310.1, on the reverse strand, counting down.
AAGTTTGCTTGGGCTGGATATGGGTAGGCTCTACATCCTGAGCTATGGTCTTCGCATGTACGTTTACTAAGTATTGAAATGCGTTGTCTGGTAAACACATGTTGTGCACATGACACTAATGAAATGTACTAGCACAATCATTAAGGTGTCTTGCATTCAGCACAGCACGCACCAAACTTTACCAGAAAGGGAATTATTACGTGAAAGTCTATTTGGTTTGCCTAGCACTTGGGGGGGGCGCTGTCCAGTAGCCTGATGTAAATGTGCATCTCATTGAGGGGGGAACATCAAGATTACCAGACACAAAAACGAATTATATTTTGCACTGTTTTACATCTGTTTGATGGGGTCCGAGGTGTCAGTAAGCTGAAGTCAATAAAAGCTTCGAAAATTACGTTTGTGTTTTAAATAATCATCGCCGCTTTTTATCAGAAAACTGTGAATCAGCTAAATATTTTTTAAAAAAATCGATTCGAGACCCGGGTAATAGATGCTGGATTTTAATCATACCGGCACTGACTTCAATGTGTTTTAACTTCCATTCACGCACAACATGTTAATGATCGTCCATAGTGTTATTTGTGTGCCCAATTGTTCACACAATTTAAGGTTTGTGGGACCTGTGTTTACTTTTTATTTGGGGTTAGGGTATAATGGAAGACCACTTCTGAGAAATCGAGTAAACTACTTTCCTCTTCTCTAACAAGGAACAATTCGCAAATAAGCCCTAAATGAAGAATAGCCAGCAAGAATAATAATGACCACCAGCAATTCCCCGAGTAGGGTAAGTGGAAAACCCTACAATCAAAAACCCCTCCCGTGACAATCTACTATAACAATCAGCAGGTTAATATGCTTTCAAGCTTCTCAAGCTTACTTGGCGATCCCTCAATTCTAGTCTCTAGAAATAAACTCCCAGAGGAAAAAACTAGTTAACTAACATAACTAAGTCCCCTTTATATATTAGGAACTAAACATAGCGAATCGAACGGATCTCGCGGGCAGCCCAACGTCGCTCAGAATAAATACTAAAGCAACCTACGGCTATAGCTCACTCGAGTACCTCTACAGCTCGTTCGAACGCTTGAACCTAATTGGTGCTCCATCCGAAAAAATACACCTCGTTCGTGAGAAAAACCACTCTACGCTCGTTCCGAACGCTTTGACACGAACAAAGTCCAACCGCAAAAAATAGAGGAAAAAATCTTGTCGACTACTTTGAAGCTTGTTCGAAGAACTTCGAACAATTTCTCATCTACTTCGATAATTTCATTCTTTCATTCGATGTTCACACCCAACCACACTCAAACCTATCAGTTAAATAGATGGAAGTTCCCTCTTGGAGGCTACATACAGAAACCATCCCATTAAGTCTACAACCAATCCAGGGAAGAACTCCACTCAAGAACCTGAATTTCTAAGATCCACAGAAGACTGTTAGTTATCTATTTCCAGCCTATTAATGAATTCATAGTAGTATCATATTTTTCCTAGATGACTCACTTACTCTACTACTTTTGAGGAACAAACCTCAACCTTATAAGGTTTGACGATACTTAGACCAAATCACATGGGCACCCCTACCGATGCCAGCAACCTCGTCAGTATCCTCTTACTTTCTTGTCTCTGTACTCTCACCTCCAGTGCTTTTTACTCTAACCCCTGTGCTTGCTACACTAGCCGTTGAAAGCTACCCGTAGCTTTTAACAACTTTCCTTATGGACTTTTGTTTTCTAGGATCCATATTTAAATAACTTAATCTTACGTATATTTAATAGCTTATTCTACTTATTATAAGGGGTTTAGAAGGGGCGGATCCTTTTTACCAAAGCTTTCTATCTTTTCAAGGACTCACTAAACCAACCAATGCTATATCGACGGGGAATCTTGCCCCATGACAAATATTGTGGTAGACCCCCATATTGCGTCTTCTCCTCCGGTTCAATGAGTTGACTTGACCAGTCTTAATTTGTTGAACTACCTATAAATTGAGACTAGAAACCCAACAGTTATACATACAAAACAAAATAATTCTGCCTTGAGATGCGTCACCAAATCTTACCTTCCCCAAATGTTTCTCTCCCTACCAACACCACTCCCATCTTTAAGAGCATCTCCAACAGTTAGATTTTTGGGTGTGGGTTGGGTTTGTTAGTTAGCCCACACTCAAAACCTATACTTTTCCCCTCCCAGTTGTATAAAAATTGGGTATGAGTTGTTGAGCTGGAGGTATCAAAACCCCAACCGGGTGTAGGGAGCTCACACTCATAAAAATGAGTTTGGCAAAATTTAAAATATAGTGCGAACTAAATTACACCGCCGCATATTAGTGTTTTTTTTATTGGTGTGAGATGAGATTAGGCCCGACCCTAGATGTGTGCGATGACAAAGGGCCCAAAAGAAAAAGAGCCCAATTTTTTTTAAAAAATTGCCTAAGGCCTAGAAGAAAATAAATAAATAAATTTTTTATGCTACATATAATTGACTTTAGCTTAGTTGGTTAATACTTCTTGGAGTTTGTAAGGAGTAGAGGTTTAAGTCCTTACAGCAAACAAAATAATTTAGGCCCCATTTTAATTTCTGCATAGGGTCTTCCAACTACCAAGGCTGGCCCTGGATGAGATAAATAATTGTGGCTTCGACTAAAGAATTATTTTCAATAAATAAAAATTGCCATGTCATCAGCAACCAACACCCACTATTGGGTGGCTTGTGTTTGGGTTTAGGTTTGGCTTTTTAGGTCTGACTTGGTAGTCCAAACCCAAACCCAACTGCTGGAGATGCTCTAAATTTTAATTCAATATTGCACAATAAAAGGGTGGGTGAATCATCAAAGGTAAGAATATATAGATTTCAAACCTTTATACGCCTTTAAGTTATTGCTTTTTAGTAAATAAAAATTTTAGCCATTAAAGTTTGTTTAAGGTTGGGGGATAACGACGAAGTACTGGTAATTTAATGGGTGGTAAAACTTAATTTGCATTTTAATGTGCAAGATTAAATGTGCTGCAATAATGGAGATTAGAAACTAAGGTTTGAGATAAAAGGCTTTGAAACTAGGGTTTGAAAGAGAGAGATTGGCAATAAGATTTAAGGAGAAGTAAAATGGGGGAAGGTCGTTAAATCACCCGCCTTCTAGTCCAGGGTGTCGGATGGGGTGACATGGCTCAAGATGATGGTTAATATTATTCTCTTCTCGGCCGTTCATTCAAAAATATCAAAGGTTCATATAAAAACATGTGGCGTAACGATTTGGTTGGTAAGAGTTGAGTAGTTGGGGAGTAAAGGGTACAATGGGTATTCTTTAAATTTGAGACTGGTCAAGTCAAGTCCAGACAAGTCAACTCAGTGAACCGGAGAAGACATGAAATGGGGGGTCGACTACAATATTTGCTGGTTCAAGGGGGCAATATTAAATTTGGGTTAAATTATGGGAGGTAAAATCTAAATTGCCCAAAGATCTACTACGCGTGTTTATGAAAAGATGTACTACTCCGTTGAAAGCGTGGTCTCAGTCAGTAGTACATTTCCAATATTCCCTTAATTTTCTTATGTACAGTATTGAACAAGTTAATTTTGGTTATACTATTAAATTTAATTGGTGAGTTGAAATTGATGGATATTGCTGGTTAATGTTTATGAATTTCGAAGACACCCCTAAGACGCTGAAAAGTATGTGCCAAAACTTGGGAACAAGTTGGAGAAGTATTTATTGTTTAAGATTTTTGGTAGGAGAAGATTAAGTTATAGAAGGATACTGATATTTTTGCTAGGTATACAGTATCTAAATTGCGAATATGCCCACTTATCTGGAGTGAAGTTTGTCCTCTCTATCGAATCAGTATGTGTAACTGATAGACACATAATTTGGTTGATAAACATGGATTATGTTCTCTTCTCCGTGTTCCTAACCTATTTTGTTATGGTTAAACAAGATGGTTACTTAGTTCATTATTCCTCCAAATCCTAGCTATGGTCAAGCATAGGACGAAGGAATACGAATATGCATTATGCTGGGAGAAAGAGAATGTAATTACTCTAACGAAACTATACAATCTAAACTCAGGCTACATTGGATGGAGCTTCATCTATCCTTGGCTAAGATCTTTATCTACTCAACCCTTTGATCATTGCCATAATATTATTACTACAATAAGAGTAAAAGACAATAAGAAGAGAAGAACACAAACTTTATTGCTTTGTACCTTTTGATTTACATTCTCCAAGATGTCTCTCATGGGTGGGATTCCCCCTTCTATTTATAAAGTATAGGAGGGGTTACAAAATACCAACATAAATGAGAAATCCCCTAAACAATGCCTTCCATTATGTATAAAATATAAGAGCTTTAAGCCCCTTACTCCATGCCTTAGCCCATGCACAAAATGATATGGCTTGATAATCTCCATCAGTGCCTCTTTAATGCTATTTATTGGACTTTTGGTTAACAATTGCTATGGGAATGAACTGTTGGAGTGTACAAGGCATTCTTCTTTGTTGAGAACCGCAAAAATGTACGACTTATTTATCATATGACCGATTCCTGTAAATTCAAGCAAATACACTATTAGTATCACATTTAATTAATAAATGACAAGTTCGATATAAATTTAGGAGTTGCACACGTAAATATTACATGTCTATCAATAACTCTTGATCAGCTTGAGGTTTAATGGATTAAAGACCATATATAGTATTGAGCATGTTAATTTTGTTTAGTTTGATTTTACTGGTTTTTTATATGAAATTGAGGGATATATCTGAATTTCGGATTAGATGTATGTTTTTTCACATATGGTTTATGTATCTGAATTTTTGGGACACCCCTAACACGCTAACACGCTAGGACATATATGCCAAAATTTAATGATCTACAAGTATACACTAAGCTGAAATCATTGAAAATGGACAGAAGCTGAAATAGATGCCGAGAAATCTCAAAGCAAGAAAGCGAGTTGAGCACATAAAGAGCAACAAGAAACAACCATGCCTCTCGATCTAAAACTATCATATGTAAGGGATGCATTATGTAATAATGTCCATCCAAAAAAAGAAATGACAGTAGCTTATGGAACAGCCGTATATAACCATCCACATCCACTGCTCAAATTACATTCAGGTTCAAACTATATTGACATACAATTACAAAGGTAAAAGAAAATAGTTCAACTGTGAAACCATAAAACAACCTTACGGGACCTTCCAGTGCTCAAAGTACAATCAGTTAAAACTACATTCGGATACACCACTTCAGCTCATCTATTTGCTACTATGCTTGAACTTGCATCGGTATCCTCTCCAACATTTACCTATTAGAAATAGCTTGCACTTCTTCACTCTTACATACTCTAGATCATAATCACAATTGATGAAGGTTGGACTGGAGTAGACAGGGTTTGGAGTGTTTAGTGAGTAACAGTTGGGTTGAAAGAGTGGGTTGGTATGGGGCTATGAAACATTATAGGATCAAAGCCTTGTAACTGGGATATAGTGATAACAAACACATTAGCCATGTCAAGTATGCTCTGTTATCAATTTATGCAGTATGCAGTAAACAGTAAAGATTAATCGATAGGGAATAAAGGTAACACAGAAAGAACTTATCGTTTCTGAGGCTCGCCAAAAGGAGACGATGTCCGTAAGAGATTTTGCTCCACTAATTCGCTGAATAACAATCGTGCTATGGCTACAATAATACTCTTCTAGGATACAGTGGATAAAAAGCTTCGCGATGCACAGAGAGAAGCAATTTTCAGAATCTACAACAAGAACTCCATGCTAGATAAATGAGAGGAATGTTGGAAAAAGAATACTAGTTGTTTGATTGAATAGATGTTGTAAAGCTTAACCCTCCCCACAATATATAGATATATTTTTGAACTTCGTGGAGTCTAAAACGGAGAGAATTCAGCCACAACGAAGGAGAAGAAGTTACTCCTTCAACAGTCCACGATTTGGTTGTATGCCTATAATGAGGCAGCAGTTATAGGCTGAGTCAGTCTCCTTATCCAAGTCCAAGCCCAGCTGAAAACAGAAACAAGCCCAACTTCTACAACCCATAACCCCTAACCCATGTTTATGAGTTTCATAAATCACAACAATCCCCCACATTGTATGAAACTTAAAAGATCATTCTGGAGTTCCAGTTAAGACTAGTGTTTAGTAGTAGTGTCCGTAAACTTGAACCACCGCCTTGTAGAAGTAATCGGGGGCACTAGCTGATCAGTGAACTGAAGTCTTGAACTGGTCAGCTTTATAGATGTGCATCTCATCAATATACTTTACCCACTATTTTTTCGTAAAGATTCAGCTATTGTGCTCGTTACGGCCGTGAGCTATCCCGGATTCATAAGTGCTCTAAAGAACTAGTCAAGCTCTCATGGGAAGCGGCCAAACCTCCACACTTATATAGGTGTTTTTATCAAGAGTGTTATTACCAAAACGCTTCTTGGATCAAATCCATACTTAGATAACTTTAAGAGTTTAACTCAACCTTTATTTTGTCTTTGGTACTATCACATCATAGGGATGAGTTTGGAGTGAAATCCAATCAAATTATAGTACCCCCCCCCACAATCACTCTCACAACTTGTCTTTCCCATTGAACCTAGTTTTTGGGATCTCCAGTCACTTAGGTTGGGTTACCATTGCCGGTGATTGTTCTTGATAGAGCTTTTAGCCCCATCCCTTCTGATGTGATTGTAATTGGCTCTCTGGCTAATCCTTTCGTGAGTGGATGTGCCAAGTTATTTTGAGATCTCACATAATCAATGGCGATCACTTCGTCTTTTAAAAGTTTTCGTACAATTTTATGTCTACGACGTATGTGCCAAGACTTACCATTATATGAATTGCTCAGTGCTCTCTATATAGCTGCTTGGCTATCACAATGTACGTACACAACATGAACTGGTTTCGCCCATAATGGAACATCCATTAAATTTTTTTTTAACCATTCTGCTTCATCACCAGCTGTATCCAAAGCCACAAAATCGGATTCCATAGTGGAACGAGCAATGCACGTCTGCTTGGTAGATTTCCAAGACACTGCACCACCTCCAAGGGTGAAAATATAACTGTTGGTGGATTTGGATTCGTTTGAGTCCAAGATCCAGTTTGCATCACAATATCCTTCTAAAACAGCTGGATATCTAAAATAATGAAGTCCATAGTTTAAAGTAAACTTCAGGTAACATAAAACTCTAATGAGAGCAACCCAATGATCTTGGTTTGGGTTTATCGTATATCGGCTCAATCTTCCAATAGCTAGTGCTATATCAGGTCTTGTATAGTTCATGACATACATCAAACTGCCTAAGACTCTAGAGTATTCAAGTTGAGATACACTGTTACCTAAGTTCTTCTTTAAGTTGCTATGAGGATCATAAGGAGTTCTAGCAGGAGTAGAGTCAAATTGTTCAAATTTTCTCAACACTTTTTCAATGTAATGGGATTGTGATAAAATAATTTTCTCAGAGTCTCTTATAATCTTTATTCCGAGAATCACATCAGCAACTCCCAAATCTTTCATATCAAAGTTTCTTTTCAAGAAGTTTTTAGTGTTGTCTATCATCTCCATACTAGTTCCAAATATCAACATATCATCTACATATAAACATATAATTACTCTATTTGATCCATCAAATTTGTAGTAAATACATTTATCGGCTTTATTAATCATATACCCATTGGATGTAAGAACAATATCAAATTTTTCATTCCATTGCTTTGGGCTTGTTTAGGGCCATAAAGAGATTTCTTAACTCAGCATACTTTCTTTCCAATTACCTTAGACTCAAAGCCTTCAGGTTGGTCCATGTAAATCTCTTCTTCCAAGTCACCATTCAAAAAAATTGTCTTAACATCCATTTGATGTATAATTAGGTTATGTATAGAAGCTAAAGCAATTAGCATTCTAATCGAGGTTATTTGAGTAACAGGGGAAAATGTGCCAAAAAAGTCGACCCCTTCTTTTTGTCTATAACCTTTTGCCACTAGCCTTTCCTTGAATTTTTCTATTGTACCATCAGCTCTCAGTTTCTTTTTGAAAATCCATTTACACCCAGCAGTTTTACAACCTAGGGGTAGATCAACTAGCTCCCAAGTGTTGTTGTGAATAATCGAGTCATATTCACTGTTGATAGCTTCCTTCCAAGAGGAGGCATCAGTTGATGACATTGCTTGACTGAGAGTGGCAGGGTCATTTTCTACAAGAAATGTCAAGAAATCAGGACCAAAACTAGAAGCTGTTCTAGCCCTCTTACTACTTCTAGGTTCTATCTTATCTAAATCGCGTTCAGCAGATTTCTTAAAAGATTGTAGAGATAGTTTATTATGAACTTCAACTCTATCTTTCTTAGGAAAAATATCTTCAAAAAAATTTGCTTCTCGAGATTCATTAATGGTGTTCACATCCATTTGATTATTTCCATATCTTATAATCACAAATCTGTAAGCACTGCTGTTATTAGCGTAGCCAATGAATACGCAGTCTACAGTTTTGGGGGCAAGCTTAGTCCTTTTTGGGGTAGGTATTCCAACCTTAGCTAAGCACCCCCACACTTTAAGATATCCATAAGAAGGTCTTTTATTCTTCCACAATTCATAGGGGGTCTTACCAGAATCCTTAAAAGGAATCAAGTTAAGTATATGACAAGCAGATAACAAAGCTTCCCCCCACATTGTCATAGCTAGACCTGAACTTATTAACATTGCATTTATCATATCTTTAAGTGTACAGTTTTTTCTCTCGGCTTTCCCATTTGATTGAGGCGAATAGGGAACCGTCGTTTGATGTATTATTCCGTTGTCCTCGCAATATTTTCTAAAGGGTTCAGAATCAAATTCTCCACCTCGATCGGATCTTAAAACCTTTATCTTTTTCCCTAATTGATTTTCAACTTCAGTTTTGAAAATTATAAATTTTTCTAAAGCTTCGCCTTTACCTTTTAAAAGATAAACTTTACAAAATCGGGAGAAATCATCTATAAAGGTTATAAAGAATTTATTACCGCCTCGAGTTGTGTAACCCTTTAGATCACATAAATCAGTATGTATAAGACCAAGTAATACAGATTCCCGATCTACATTTTTAAAGGATTTTTTAGCATATTTGGATTCTACACATATTTCGCATTTTATACCACTTGGTATATCAGATTTGGAAATGTAACCTAACTTCATAAGTTTCTTAATAGATCCTAGGTTTACATGACCTAACCTTTTATGCCAAATAAAATTTGAGTCAACCAAATAAGCAGAAGAAGAAGCTTTATTAATGTCTTCAACGGTTACATTCAACATAAAAAAACCTTCATTTAAATATCCCTTCCCCACAAATGACCCACCCTTAGTAAGAATAAATCTTTCAGCCTCGAACACGAGTTTTAATCCTTTCTTGCTTAGTAGTGAGCCGGATATCAGATTCTTGCGAATATCAGTTACGTGCAAAACCTCTTTCAAAGTTAGGACATTCCCAGAGGTGAATTTTAGCGTAACTGTACCTCTGCCCATAATCTTGGATGCAGAGGAGTTACCCATAAAGAGTTGTTCACCATCCTTCACAGGATTATAGGTGCTAAAAATATTTCTGTTTGCACAGATGTGCTTAGTTGCACCGGTGTCTATCCACCACTCTTTCAAATCAGTCACAAGATTCACTTCTGTCACAACAGCGGAGAAGTTACCATCTTCACTCAAAATAGCCTGATCGGGTTTGTTTTTCTTTCCCTTGGAATCGTTTTTGTGAAAACAATTTTTAGCCAAATGGCCATGTTTTCCACATGAAAAACAGTTCCTTGATTTCTTGAAAATAGGGTTAGAACCCTTGTTTTTCTCAACTGCAGGCTTCTTTGATTTCTGGTACTTCCTAGGCTTTCCCTCAACTAGGTTGGCCTTGGATCGATCAGAGTTTAGTTCCTTGGTCTCATTTCCTCTATTATTCTCTTCAATACGAAGGCGGATAATGAGATCTTCAAGGGTCATTTCCTTGTGTTTATGTTTCAGGCTGTTCTTATAATCCTTCCACGAGGGAGGTAGTTTCTCTATTATAGAGGCCACCTGGAATCCCTTGCTGATCTTATACCCCTCAATAATATTCTCATGGATTATTAATTGGAGTTCTTCAACCTGAGACACTACTGGCTTGGAATCATCCATCTTAAAATCCAGGAACCTCCCTATAACAAACTTCTTTGAACCGGCATCTTCAGTTATATATCAAAGATCCTTCGAAGTCGTAAAATGTATATAAACATCATACAATGCAGGGGTAAGACTATTTAAAATATAGTTCCTACACATATAATCATGGTGAATCCAATCAGCAACAGCACCAGTCCTAGCTGGTTCATATTCTTCTGGGTTGGAATTATGAACAATTTCATGAAGAAAAGTGGCCAATTGCAGAGTATGAAGATAAAACATCATCTTCTGCTGCCATCTTTTGAAATTGGTTCCGTCAAACGATTCAGGTTTCTCAGATTGTTAAGAGAATCCCATATCGATAAATCACGCACACTAATTTGAATAAAATCTCTTACGATTGTTATCAATTTATGTAGCATGCAGTAAACAGTAAAGATTAATCGATAGGGAATAAAAGTAACACAGAAAGAACTTATCGTTTTCGAGGCTCGTCAAAAGGAGACGATGTCCGTAAGAGATTTTGCTCCACTAATTCGCTGAATAATGATCGTGCTTTGGCTACAGCAATACTCTTCCAGGATACAACGGATAAAAAGCTTCGCGATGCACAGAGAGAAGCAATTTTCTGAATCTACAACAAGAACTCCATGCTAGATAAATGAGAGGAATGTTGGAAAAAGAATACTAGTTGTTTGATTCAATGGATGTTGTAAAGCTTAACCCTCTCCACAATATATAAATATAATTTTGAACTTCGTGGAGTCCAAAACGGAGAGAATTCAGCCACAACGAAGGATAAGAAGTTACTCCTTCAACAGTCCACGATTTGGTTGTATGCCTATAATGAGGTAGCAGTTATAGACTGAGCCAGCCTCCTTAACTAAGTCGAAGCTCAGCAGAAAGCAGAAACAAGCCCAACTTCTACAACCCACAACCCCTGACCCATGTTTATGAGTTTCATAAATCACAACATGCTCAAACAGACAGTGCTCCAGATAGTCTGACAGATCTAAAAATAATTTTGCTCCCCTACCTTTTGCATAAGAATATGTGCTACGGACCGACAAGTTTCACATGTCCTTTCGAAATGTCCTTCAAACTTGAAAGAGTAGCTTTCATGCTGTTAAAAACCGTGGCAAGATCTTCTTTTTCTTATTTGCTAATCTGCTGCAATATGTACATATCTAAAACTGTTTGCAGTTCTTTCATGGTGTTGGAAGTGACAACCAACAGTTAATCTCTTCGTCTGAAATCAACGATTGCAGTGCGATTAAAGCTTTGTCTTGCAGCTGGTCGATGTTATGCGAAACCACGTCCTGAATTAGATATCCCGGAGTCATCCTATAAAAAATATCGATGAGAGTATCTTAACTATATTCTTTCAAAATTAAAGGGGCATTTTAGAAGTAAAATTGAGAAGTATCATCAACCATGGCCTAGTTGGGTGGGGTAGGTCATCTCTCGTCTTCCCTCTTGTTAGCATGTCTCTCGTCTGTATGATGAGTCTCTTTACTACTACTGCTACGGCAAGGCTGCTAGAGTTGGGAGTATGGGTCCAAATGTATTTCATATGACATCGGGCATGAGAGAGTGAGACGGGTTACCTAATTTCGTGCCTTTGAGAGCTTTGGGATAATCGGGTATTATAACTGCGACCAACACCATTGGGGGAACCACTTCGGCTGCCGAAATGATTTATCGTTCCATCCATGATTGAAGGATCTGTGAAGATTCAAAAACCGGCTTTATAAGAAATATAACCTATGTATAAGTCTAGATCAATCATCAAAAGCCTCCCCATCTACCGGCTCATAAGATATATAATCTAGCGCAAATTTGCTCTTGCCCTCCATTATGATAGACGAATTCGCAATTGCCCCCCAGCGTTGACACTTATTGGCCTATGACCCTATTTTTGCTCTGATCGGCCTTTGACTAGTCATATTTATGTTAACTGTAAAAAATACCCTCACGTGCAACCAGGGCCGCCCCTGAGGGTGTGCAAGGTGGGCGACCGCACAGGGCCCAAGAATAAAAAGGGCAAAAAAAAAAAATTAGCTCAAGGATTAGAAGAAAATTATAAAAAAAATTGTGAATAATATATATGACGAAAACTCAGCTTAGTTGGTTGGTGTTTTGTCTCTTGAGCAAGAGGTCAAAGTGTTCAATCCCCTAACAAAGCAAAAAATATTTTAGGCCCTTTATGTATTTTCGCACAGGGCCTTAGGAGTACTTGGGCCGAGCCTGCGTGCAATGCACATGAACCTGTAATCCCGGTAGCTGGTTGCTTTGGTTTTAAAAAAAGAAAAACTCTATCCACAAAAACAGATTTTTTTCTCTCTCCCAAAAACGATTTTATAATTTGAGTTTGAGTTTGAGTTTGAATGCGAGTCAATCTCAGATCCACCATGGCCGATCTCACCGGCGAAATCGAAGCTCATGAGTTCAGCAATAGGTGGAGTAGTAGTGGCAATGATGCATCCCCGGTGGCGATGTTACCGGCACAGTCGCAGTAACATCAGTTTTAAGACAACAAAAGCCTCTCACTCTCTCTCTCTAAAAAAACAACAAAATTTCTAGAGAGAGAAAATCACTCCTGCTGTACTACTACTGCTACTAAAACTAGGGATAGATAGACTACGATTCACAGTTTTAAATCATCAACTCGAGACCACATTGTTCTCTCTCTCTTTGTTTTGTTTAAAACCCTAGAAATTAAACAAACAAACAGGCCCTAATTAGTTCTACTTTAATTTGAATTTGAGTTTGAATGTGAGCGAATCTCAGATCCGCCATGGCCGATCTCACCGGCACAGTCGCAGCAGCATCAGTTTATGATGTCAGGATCGTTTAAAGAAGGGAAGGTGACAAGGAGGAGAGGTTCGATGAGGTCGAGTTTGGATTCAGAGGATTTTATGAACTTGTTTGGTTAATTTTTACATCATTTTTGGGTTTTGGGTAAAAAATAACCAAACATTGTATGAAAAACTGATTTTGATCATATTTTCAAATTTGAGATCCTGAAGAGATAATTTGATTAGGTTTCCACTTGAGATGAAGAAATTATGAGATTGAGGATTTGATCTTTTAGTAATTAGGATTTCTAATTGAGGATTTGATTTTTCAGTAATTGGGGGTTTCATTGGTACAGTTCAATGGCGGGAGACAATTAAGATAAGATTTACGAGTTGATTTGAGAGAGAATGACAACCGGTTGGCTAAGATCACGTGAGAAACACGTGTGGGTATATTGGCCAGTTTACCAAAATTTGACCAGTCAAAGGCCAATCAACCCAAAAATGGGGCTTACAGGCTAATAAATGCCAACGCTAGGGGGAAATTGCGAATTCGTCTATCATAATGGGTGGCAAAAACAAATTTACTATATAATCTATGTATACAAATACAATAGATACTTTACGAAAAGAGGAAAAACTGGAAAAGAAATTCACCAGGTCAGCAATGAGCTCTAACTCTTAAACTCAAAGCAACTAGAAAGCATTGAAAGCTTATTATATATTCAAAATATCTTTCACTTCATCTTCCTGGTTATATTCCACTCTAACCAAATATACTTTTGCAAACCTTCCTTCAAAAATGATGGTTTTTTTTCTTCTTCCAGTTCCTCCCATAGATTTCAAAATTGCTGCCATTTATTTGTATACAGATGCATTTGTAGGTTATTTTTATGCCCTTTCCAGTATATTTTAATCCATTTCACCACTCTGTTCTTCATGCTCTCAAAATGCTCCCAACTACGGAATATAAGCTCCCCTCCGTGCTCAAAAAACGGGGATAGCCTTTCTTGTCTACTGAAGCCTTAGAGAGAGTGATAACTATTGACGTCATTATATAAAAGAGTGAAATTATCTAGGACAAATTTTTTAATTTCTTCAAACGTACACTTTACTCTTCCTAGTATCAAAGGAACTCTTAATTGCCGGTTTGTATGGATCATACATCTACTATTGCCTACTCTATGCTATATATCAACTTTCTAACTAAACAGCATATTAAATACTTTAATGAAGAAAAAAAATGGATAAGTGAAATACCTGATATCAATGAACTCTACATATAGTGAAGTCCAAGCCTTGACGCCTTCCAAATTGCAAGCGTTTCTTTCTTTCACTTTTGGGAAGAAATTCTCCTCGATAATCTCGAACTTCAATTTCCGAAACTTTGATATGAAGTTTAATTGACAGAAATATCGGTACTACCACATTTTAACACATCCCAAGCAATGAGAGCGAAACAGATAGGAGATCTCATTTTTCATGGACCTCAACCAGTATTAGTTTTATGTTCCAACGTATTCAACTTAACGGCTCCAGAAGTGCACTCTCGCCCGTCTAAAGTTCTTTTTGGTTGACGATGGGGAACCACACCACATTTCAAGGCTTCCCCGTACACTTTACAAGTATCCAACAACCATTCCAGTTGATTAAATTTATCAATCAATAGGTTTTAAGCAATTTTACTTAGAATGAATTCAAAACTATTAAAAAGGACCAAAACATACAAGGCTTTGTCAACCTTTCCCTCACTACAAAGGGCTCCAATAACAGCATTAAAAGTAACCATGCGAGGAAAATACCCAATTTTCAGCATCTCATGAAAATTAGCTATAACCTTGTCTGTCTCTCCTCTATAGCCTTGGATCACCATACTATATGTGTAAGGGTAAGGACTTGATCCCATTTCTTTGATTCTCTTAAACACTTCCTCGACATCTTCCAATAACTCTCCGTTAGTCCACGATTTTCTGCAAATCCCTTTAAAAAGGATGCTCATTAATTTCTCGTTTATTTCGAAACCATTCTCTAACATCTCCGTGTAAACGCTAAATGTAGGGACTAAGTTTCATAAGAGGGGAAACTAGCTCTTACACCACGGGGTTATCTTCAACCTAGGGTTTAAACAAGCATGTAAGATAATAATAAGCAATATTACAGGAATAACACACTTGCGTGGAGTCCTAGAATGGGTTATTCCACGACCTCTAGCGAGGATTTTGAATGACTGATGTTATATATATCGAGTTAACAGATAGGTCAAAGAGGAGAATGAGTTATAAGGTATTCGAACGTAATCTTGTAGGGTTTTCAGGGAGAGATTTTCTAACCCCTTCATAGTGCCTCCTCCTCCTCCTTATTTATAGGATATAGAAAGGGCCGAGTCACCATGGGAGGTTAGGTTACATGTATATCTTTTGGGGACAACTGTTTTGTACTCGGAGTCGGTTCTGACACTGTAGCTGTCAGGCGGCTCATTTCACTGTTCTATATGGTGAGCTGGCTGTCAGACGTGTCTGCCTTCGACCATGTATTACCATGGTCAAAGTTTCTCTGTTACTGATGCTGAATTATGGTGCTGGCAGTCTGTCTTGTACTTTAACTAATATGTCTTCGAACATTCGATTGATGTCGGAAGACTTCTTAGACTTAGTTGCTGTCTAGTTGGGCTTCGAGTCTCTAGGTAGGTTTCGATGCAGCCTTCGAGTATTCGACTAGTACTAGAAGGCTACGAGTAGGCTACTATATTTGGTGTAGATGGTGCGTGTTGAGAAAATCGGTTAGGTATGGGAAGTTGAAGAGTTGACTATTGAATGTGGGTAGTTTCGAGGAAAGTAATTAAGGAGAGTAATTAATGTAAGTGGTGATTAAGGGGGTAATAAATGCCCTTTAATCAAAGTATAAAAGGGGGTATTAGGGTGTGATTCTTCAGCATTTATCTTCGCCTTCTTTGAGTAAACCAAACATGGAAACTACACCAAACGCATGGTACCAAAAGAGGATAGAGGCGAGAGAACGACGCATTGAAGAGAAGACGGCTGTCCTAAAGGAGAAATTCTTTGGGGATCAAGGGCTAGACGTGGTGCTGCCCGACTTAGTGGAGCTGGAACCGGGGTAGGCCATCTGTGGGATACCGTACGAGCATTGGTAGAGTGGCTAGGGCCGAACGTCAGTAATCGATACTATCTGCTGAAAAACCTGGCAGAAGACCTGGTAGATGCTGAGGACGTGGTCGAGGATGAGGTAGGGCTTTGTAAGAACTGCCCCGTATACAAATAGGGGTGGGGTTCTATGAAAAGTTGTGGCAGAGTAGTTGTTTTTTTTTGTTGTTGGTGGTGGTGGTGTTGTTGGTGTTCTTTATCTTTCACCTCTTTTGTAGACCTTAGGGATTTTATTTTATTTCTGAATGAAAAAATATATGTTCGTCGAAGTATGATAGTCGAACCATATTAGGTGTTGTAGATAATGATAAAGTAGGCGCGATATTAACTGTCGAACGTCGAGCTTAAGTAATGAAAATGACTAAAAATGGTGAGACATTGGGGTTCAGTTATATAAAGAAAAGTACTGACTGAAGGTTTGAGTACTAATATGTATGTATGATGGGATGTGGAAGAATGTAGATGATGGTTTGTAAACGAACGCACGGGAGGGCTCAAAAATGTCGGTTGGCGAAGGCATGGGTGCTTCGACTGTAAAATCTGACAGCCGAAATAACAGACATGTCAGAGATGATACTATTCCTAGGGTAGTGTGCCACTGCAGGTTATTATGATGTTTCCTCAGGTTATGGGAAAAATGTGAAGGTGATACGTGGGTTTGAGTTGACAGCTTTGGGCAGTATGTCAGAAGCTTTGAGAGGGCTAAAATAGTATTTTACTGTGGTAAGTGTGAACATATACGTTGGAGCAGGTGAGGGAAATATTAGTAAAACACATCGTGGCCAAAAATGAGGGGGGAGTGGAGGAGTGGTAATGATGGTGAGTGGGGAAACTGAGGCAGTTTTGTTGTCCTTGGGTAAAATTTAAAGAGGGGGGAGAGAGAGAGAGTCACCGTTTCCAAACAATATGGCTGTAACTATGTGATTGAGGAAGGGGGTAATCCATGTGGCTGGAGGTCTGGCAAAGTGGTGAATTAGGAGGAGTGAGGGTGTGGTTTGGGTTGCAGTAGAACATTCGACTGCTGGTTAGGTGATTTGGGGAGGGTAAAAAATAATATGATACAGAAAATTGATACTCGAATATATCGATCTAATTTTGATCCTCTTCTTCTGTAGGGTATAATGCATACCCGTCGAGCTTCGAGGATGAGGCTGATAGATTGGCTATGGTAGTGCCAGAGATTGGAACTTCGAGTTAGAGCTGTCGTAGGGCTCGAGTAGTCGGGGAGAGTGACGAAGAGAAAATTGAGTAGGAGGAGGGAAAGGGGAATGAAGGCAATGCCAAACTTTTAGGGGTTATGAGGGAGGAAGGAGAAGAGGAGCAGAGTAATAATAGGGATGATTCGGGGACAACGGCGGGGCCAGTCTCGACTCAGGAAACGGCGAGACTGGATCGATTCATGTTAAAACACAGGTTATCGAAGGTGGGTATTATACTAGTGCTAGTAGGGGCCGAGTTCTCATTCAAGGATACCCCCCCAAGAGGGGATTATGGTGTTCAGAGGCCAGATTCGATTAGGCATGCATCTACTTCTTTGAAGGCTAGTAAAGCAGGTATTGAATTTCTAGGATGTTGTCCCATGCCAGATGAATGACAATTTTAATGAGATGACGAGAGTTGTCGAGGGGATAAATATGGAGTTGAAGGCAGAGAGGAGGGGCTTGATCGAGTAGTTCGATATCATATCGTTATAGTCGAGGAAAGCAAATAAGAGGGTAGATACGTATCACATCTAATGCCATGCGGACAAACCATGGTTATTTGACCTTTGTTCGACTAGGCGTGGGTGGGATATGAATTTGGTGGTGGTGAGGGGTAATTATGAGAATACAGAGAGGGAAGAGGTACATAAGCTGAAGCATAGGCTGTATAATCCAAGTAAGTTAATAGTCGAAGGCTATTTATTATGTGGTTCGAGTAGATTGTTGAATTTGTCTTCATTGTTTTGCAGAGCCCTCGAATAATTCGTTGAAGCATCCGAGGACTTATATTTATGAGCTGATCAGCCAGGATGAGGAGTGGGTAAATTGGGTATTTAGGAAGTTGGGTATTGTCAGTAAGAGGCGAAAGAAAATGGACACTTTATTGAGGGATGTTCCTGCAGCTATTGGGCACTCAAAAAAAAAGGAAAAAAGGAAATTCTTTGATGAGGGTAGGAAAGATAGACTATGACAGGTTGAGTCGAAAGTCAAGCTAAGTGCCGAGGGAGCGGTGAGGAGGATCTGGAACGGTACGACCGAGGGTGCCTGAGATTATTCCCGAGGTACCGCGGCAGGCCATCAAAGGTAAAGGTAAGGTCATTGAATAAGCTTCGACTGGGCAGCAGACGAAGACAACTCTGCGAAAGAGGCCAGGTGAGTAGATGGTCGAGGATGAAGATGAACCAGCCGTCTCGAGGCAGCGCGAGGCCGAACTGGAGTAGAACTCTCGAGTAATGACCGCGTCGATGGCTAGGCTTTCGAGGCAGCGCGAAGCAAATGAACAAGGCTATGTATCAGGTAAGTGTTTTTGAAATTGCAAAGTTTTAATTATGATTCAAGAACTTGATCGATTATAAACTGACATCTTAAAAGACTGGCAAGTGCATGGTGTACTGTTAAGTACAAGGGTAAGCGGGGTCATATCCCTAGAGACTTGTGGTGCGAATTATACTTCGAGCTACTAGTTTTATCCAATAATTAGTTTGTGTAGGTTTTGAAATAAAAAGAAAAACGAAACAAATTACAAGATTAATTGGAGTGGAAAACCAAGGCATCGATTCCGTTCTACCCTTTGTAACCGTTAGATAGTATAAATAATTAAAGTAAATTATGAGTTTCCATATCGCGTATCCTTGGTCGGGCATATGCAATACATCTAAAGATACAAGAGATTTAGTAATTGGGAACTGCCCATAAACCAACTTACTCAACCATGGTCCGGTTGATAAGTTTGAATTAGGTTATCTTCTCTATGTTCCTAACCTATCTTGTTATGGTCCAACAAGATGGTTACATAGATTCATTATTTCTCCTAATCAATATGCAAAATTATGGGATAAAGAGAAAGTAATTACTCTAACTAAGCTACACAATCTACACTAAGGCTATATTGGGTAGAGCTTCCTCTAGCCTTGGCTAAGAAAATTAGCTACTCATCCCTTTGATCATTGCCATACTACTATTATTACGATAAAATTAAAAGATAAGAACAAGAGAAAGAATAATTTTTATTGCTATGAACTTTAATTTACACTCTCCAAGATCATCCCTCATGGGTGGAATTTCCCTCCTATTTATAGAGTATAGGAAGGGTTACTAAATATCACCATTAATATAAAATCCCCTAAACAATGCCTAAAATCATGCATAGATATTATAACTCATGAGAATAGTATCTATATCTAATTCTCTTCAATGGGCTTCCATACATGGGCCTTTGGTTGACAACTTCAAATGAGAATCATTGTTGGAGTGCATCACCCTTGTTCTTCGTTAAAAATTAGAAAAATGTACAACTTGTTTATCATGTGAGCGATTTCTGTAAATACAAACAAAAACACTATTAGTGTCACATTTATTTAATAAATGACTAGGAAGATATAAATTTAGGAGTTGTACACGTAAATATTACGTGTCTATCAGAACTGCTGAGTAGTCGAGTATTCGTGTAGGTGAATACTTGGGCCCAAGCTTATAACAAAGCTTAAAAGGTATCGAGTGAAAAGCTAAAGTAGGCGAGGGACAGTCTGACTTCCGTACAGGGGACCATTATGTCACTAGAGACCCAGGTTGGTATACTAGGATGTGAGAAGTTATAGATTAGAGCCAACACTGCAAGGAAAGTCGAGGCTGCGATTGTTAATAATGGGAACAGTGTTGGAAGCGAAGCTGGCTGAGATGGAGGAGCAGCTGAAGGATAACAAATCCCGCTTCTAGGTGCAAAATGATGAGGAGTATGATATGACCACAGTTCTGAAGAACTTTATAGATGGGTTGGGGTATAATCTAGAGTCCTTTGTGCGCTTTTCTTCGACCGACGAGCATGCTGTCGAAGATATTACGTAGGCAGAGGGGATGGGAGTGGACCCTGAAGGGGGAGGTGCTGGAGATGTTGTAGTTGGTCCCGTGGTCGAGGGGAATGGTGCTAAAAATGTTGATGGGGTTTCTGCAAGCGAAGGTGCTGCTGATGTTTCAGGAATGAACCCAACCGTCAAAGTTAGCGGAGGTGTTGCTGTTAAAGATCAAGGAGAGAATGTGGCCAATCCTGTATAAGTATGGTATTTGTAGAAGGTATTTTGTTTGGTTTTTTGTAGAACACTTTCTCCTTAACATGTTGTAATATTGAATTTGAATGATGTTGAATTTGAACTAAGTATACTGGATCGGTAGTACTCGAACAATGTGTAATGTGATTGAACTTGAGCTGCCTGTATGTATGTAGTTGATTTAAATTGCTAGTGTGTATGTATGCTTTTATGTTTGCATGAGAATAAAAGTATGGAAAGTTTTTGACGTCGAGGATCGAAGGATGATGTGGTCGGCTATATTGTATTCATGAGTGTCCGGTCTGTCAATAATTCATGCCACATAAGATTGCTCGAACTAGAAACTCAAATAACTTTGAGGTCGCCCCCAAGTATCAGTCAGGTCGAAGGGTTAACGTGATACTTAGGTTTGTTCAAGAAGTTCATTGGACTTTGAAGGTCACCCCTGGGTCTATCCACAAGATTGAGCCTAAACAAATCATTATGTGGTCAGCCCCAATGCATCCCCTATGGTCCGGTTTACTGGTCATTAATGCCCCTCGGGTTTGCTCGAATTGGATCATTGAAAAACTTTGAGGTCGCCCCCAAGTATCAGTTGGGTCGAAGGGTTGATGTGATACTTAGGTTTGTCCAAGAAGTTCAATGGACTTCGAAGGTCGACCCCGGGTCAATCTGCGGGATTGAGCTAAATAAAGCATTATGTGGTCGGCCTCAATGCATCCTCGAGGGTTCGTTCTACTGGCCATTCATGCCCCTTGGGTTTCCTCAAATTGAAACCTTGAAAAACTTTGAGGTCGCCCCCAAGTATCAGTCGGGTCAAAGGGTTGACGTGATACTTTGATTTGTCCAAGACGTTCACTTTAAGATAGAACATGAAGTTCAGGGGATAAAAAATATGTTCATTTATTATGTTGTATTTACATCAGTTAAACAAGATGGTGTTCGCGGCCTGTTGTATGAGGCTAACTGCATTGTGTTCCAAGGGTTGGGTAGGGGCTCCTCGGCTTCTGTCATTAGATAATAGGATCCTTTGTCGGTTTTGCCGTACACGACATAAGGTCCTTCCCAGGACTCGGCTAGCTTCCCGGCATATCGAGGCTTCGAAGAGGGTGTGACTCATCGAAGTACCAAATCTCTAATATTGAAACTGCGTAGTCAAACTCTTTTGTTATAGGACTTATGGAGAGAGAGATGGTAGTGGCCGAGGTTAGCGATGGCTCAGTCACTGATTTCATCAATCCATAACATATTGCATCCAAGTTCGAACTAGTTATCTTCATCAGGGAGGTCAGGGTCACGCGCTGGCACTTCGAACTGAGTAGGCATCACAGTTTTGGTACCGAAAGCATGGAGGAAAGGAGTGCAGCCCGTCACCTTTCTTGGTTTGGTGCGATAGGCCCAGAGTACATATTGTAATTCTTGAACCTATCGACCTTTCTTCTTATCGACCCATTTCTTAAGACCGTCAGCTATAGTTTTATTGATTGCTTCAACCTGACCATTCCCCTGTGGGTAATAAGGTGTTGAGATTAAAAGGATAATGTTGTACTTCTTGAGGAATTGTAGACTTTGTTCCCAGCAAACTGTGGACCATTGTCACATCGAATCATGTGAGGGCAACAAAAACATGCGATGATATTTTTCCATTAGAACTTGATGACTTCTACCTCTCTTGTTCGACATAGAGGCACAACTTCGACCCACTTAGTAAAGTAATATGTGGCTATAAGAATATGTTCTTGGCTACCCAAAGCTTTAGGGAAAGGGTCAACCAGATTGATGGCTCACCTTTTGAACGGCTAAGCAACTTGGCTACAATGGAGGTCTTGTGAAGGGCTTCGTTTGTTATGGGTGTGACATTGGCATTTGTCATAGTGTTTCTCATACTCTTCAGATTATTTCTTCATATTAGGCCAGAATAACCCCTGTGTTATAACTCAAAGAGGCATAGATCGACCAGTAGTGTGAGCACCGTAGTTACCTTCGTGAAGTTCGGTAAGTATGGTAGTGGCTTTGTTTTGAGAGATGCAGCGGAGGTGTACGCTATTTGTAGATTTATGGTGTAGTCTACCTTCGAGAATGGTGTATCTGCGGTAGTTTTCCAGTAACGAGCGTTTGGCTTTGGGATATTCCGGGAGGGTAGAACTATGTAAATAAGCAAGGAAGGGTGTGCGCCAGTCATCGGGATCGAGACTCTCGCCCCCTGTAATAATGGTATTGACTTTCATCTGGTCGATACTTGGGCATTCGAGTACTTCGATATGGAGTGTTCGAGATTCGTACTTGCCTAACATAGTAGATATATATACGAGGGCATCAACATGTCTGTTTTCACCTCTAGGGTAATAAGTAATGGAAGATTTTTTAAGGAAACGATCCATGCCCTGGCAGACAAGTACAACATAGCAATTACAGATACTTCTATCAGCTCGGTACTCATTCGACTTGTGGGCAAAGTAAAAAAACCAGTCTATTTTATCAGTAAAACCCTAACTCTAGCATAAACGAGGTATTCTGAAATCGAGAGACTCCTTCTAACTCTTGGATATACTTCATAGAAACTTAAACACTACTTTCAAGCTCATTCAGTCAAAGCCATGACAAACTACCCACTTCAGGAAGTTTTATCTAAAAAAGAAAAATCACAAAGAGTGCAGCAATGGTCAGTCAATTTGGGAGAACATGATATCAAGTTCGAACAACGACATTTAGAAAAAGGTCAGGCCGTTGCCAATTTTCTCATAGATTTTCTTATTGAAGATTCTGATTGGGAGGAGCATGATCCTGACCTTACAGATGAAATTACAGAAGATCCACCTACCAGTTCATTTGATGCACGAGCTGAATGGATTACATGGAAAGGGTGGAGACTTCTTATAAATGGTTCAGCAGGACCTACAGGGTTAGGAATTGGAATTATACTGATTACCCCTACCAACAACAGAATCGAGAAATCAATCCGCTTGGATTTTGAAGCCTCCAATAATGTCACAGAGTACGAAGTTTTAATTCATGGACTCGACTTAGCACTCGGGCTAGGCGTCCCTAATCTTTCAATCTATATAGATTCTTTACTCATCGTCCACCATTACTTATAACAGTATAAGAAAAATGGCAAGATGATCGAATATGCAGCCCTCGTTACCTATTGGATGAGCAGATTTGCGAAAGCAACTCTCAATTATTTACCTTAAGGAAAGAACAGACATGCCAATTCCTTGACTTATTTGGCCGAGGTCTTGGGTACAGAACCACGATATCTACAGATCGAAGTGATATCCACCCCCAACATTGATCTTCATTCTATATGCAGGATCAACACTAGGGGCAATGAAGAAGAGGACGACAATTGGCAAAAACCCTTTATTGCCTATCTTGGCCTAAAGAACAAATGCGACGGTCCCCTTCCACAGATCCAAAAAAGGGTCAAAAGTTGATCAAAAATTTGAAACGTTATACTGTCCAGAATGGTTGTCTATATCACCGCTCAGCCACAAGGCCTTATCTTAAGTGCCTCTTGAAGAAGAAAACTGATAGAATACTCAAAGATTTACATAAATGAACTTGTGTCTCCCATGTCGCAGGTCGATCACTTACTAACATAACAATTACAAAAGGAGTATTCTGGACAGAAATGCACAAGTAGGCAGAAGAGTACTCGCGCAAATATGATGCATGTCAATGACATGGACATATGATCCGCGCCCCAGCACTCGAACTACATGCAAACAAGGTGTTCTGGCCATTCAAGCGGTAGGCGCTCAATTTTATGGGAAAATTCCCTAATACATCAGGTAACCGACACTTCTTACTGGTAGTAACAAATTATTTTACATAATGAGTAGAAATACTTCATCTTTGTCGAACTAGAGAAGAAGAGGTCATATCTTTTATATGGGAACAGATTATCATATGGTTTGGATGCCCCCACCTGATTTGGATCGATAACGGGCCGCAGTTCGTTGGTAAAAGTATCGTAGCCTTCCTTAACAAATACAATATCATCCATTCACCATCCAATCCATACTACTCACAAGGCAACGGACAAGCTGAAATTACCAACAAAACCATAGTGGATGGACTCAAGAAAAGGCTTCAATCACAAAAAAAGGAAGCTAGATATGCGAGCTTCCCCACGTCCTATGGGCGTACCCTACTACTCTACGACAATCAACTGGCTGCTCCCCCTTCCTTCTGGCTTATGGCATAGAGGCCGTCATTCCAACAGAGTACTACTATACTGTCAGAGATCACAAGCTTACAGATGAGGAAAATGAGTTTGAGTTAGCTTGTAATATCAACTGGATTGATAAAACTAGGGAATACGTTATTGCCAACCTAGGTCGATATCACCATATGCTGGCGAGCTCGTACAACAAAGGAGTCTGAAGCCGTAAGTTCCAAATCGACGATCTCGTTCTCAAAAAAATCCCGCAGCACAGAAAAGAAGCACATGCTGGAAAGTTTACAAAAAATTAGGAAGGTCCTTTCCTCATCATTGGCCAAACTAGTCTGGGATCGTACTATCTCATGACAGAAAAATAAGTCCGAATCCCAAATCCATGGAACACTAGGCGATTGAAATGATATTATCATTAAATCCCTAGTTTCTCAACTACAGAGTACTCTATTCTTATTCTTTACATTCTAAAGTGAGATTTTAATCTCCAACAGTGTACATTCTACTCTACTC
Source organism: Kingdonia uniflora (assembly GCA_014058105.1). Taxonomy (NCBI): domain Eukaryota; kingdom Viridiplantae; phylum Streptophyta; class Magnoliopsida; order Ranunculales; family Circaeasteraceae; genus Kingdonia; species Kingdonia uniflora. The sequence goes on along the minus strand of JACGCM010000310.1, from coordinate 357,994 downwards.
AATGAAAACTTTTAAGTTTTTTCCCACATAACTCTCTACTTACGTAAAATTTACTAAATCTCATTGATTGAAACAAAGGTAATACTAGCTTTCAATCACTCATCTATGCATAGATTGAAGCGAAGGAAATACTAGCTTTCAATCGACCATCTATACATAGATTAAAGCAAAGGTAATACTAGCTTCCAATCGATCACTTTTATAAAGATTAAAGCAAATATAATACTAGCTTTCAATCGCCCATCTATACATATATCAGCGATTAAATCAAAGGTAATACTAGATTTCAATCAATGATCTCTATCAGATATAAGATAAAGTAAAGGTAAAACTAGCTTTCATCTCTCTACATTTCTACAACTACAAATCACTTCTACATGCTTTTTGCTTATGGGATGTCAGCTATGCTTTCCCTTATACAGGAGGATGCTCAGCATATTCAGCCATAAATTCTGGAGCTCGAGCAGTTACAACAATCCTGCTTGCTCTACCTATTTATCAGGTTGAGGCCCCGGTATTACCTTTTTTCTTCTTCTTTGACCACTCTCCAGCCTAGGCCTTCTTGACATGCGAATTAGCCATAACCAAATCCACCTTCAATTTGGCCACCCTCTCATTCAGTTCATCACATCATTTTGAACCATCCAAAAATCAATATGATTAGCAGGCAAGGTCTCACTCAATTATTTAACCACACTTTCAGAATGGGCTAGGTTAGCTCAAACTTTTTCAAACTCGTTGTTTTTTCTAATCATTTTACTCTTCAACTTCTCAAATGCACTTTTGGAAATTACCAGGTCAGCTCGAGCCTTTTCAAGCTCGTTTACTTTCCTGATCATTTGACCCTTTAAACTAGCCACAAAGTCCCGTAACTCTTTTTCTGTCACTTCTAACGACTTGATACGGTACTGAGCAACATCCGCTTCTTTACCTTTCCTTGTCAACAATATTACTCTACTTTTTAACTTCACCATTTTAATTTACCCCTCCGTAAGCTCCGTTTGCACTTTTAATATTTTAACATCTTTACCTTCGATCTGCCGAGTCAGGTCATCCCCAGTTTTGATCTTCTTAGCAAACTGGATCTGAACTTTGACATATTGATCCTCCCTATCTTTAGATGCCTCTTTAATTTGTTGACATTTCAAAATTATTTGAACATACTTGACTACTATCGCTCCTAATTTTCTAATACATTTGTGATCTATATCTATCTTCTAATTTTTACTGTGTAGCTCTAAAGTAGCGCATCACACAAGTCAAATATTTCTTACTCTTTTCTAACCTGTAGCTCATCTTGCGAAGTCAACAGGGATGGTGAGGCATTTTTCTCCTTAGAGCATCTCCAACAGAACAGTATGCAGTTCCGGTTTACTATACCGATATTCCAGAATCGCATACTGATAACGGTCAAAATCCAGTGTTTAGTATGAGTAAAAATTAGAGTGTCATTCAATTTCGAACGAAACTAGAAATTAGTTTTGGTCTTGTGTTTTAGTAATCTAAGGTTGTAAAACCGTAAAAATCGATGATATGGTTTTAATCAAGAATAAAGGTCTAGGGGCTTCGGATTTCACCACCATTTACATACAATATCAACATAGTATCGTATATTAAATTCTCCACTTAATTGAAATAACAAACTTCGACCTTTTTTTGATGCAATCCCATGATCAATTATAACTCAAGTAGAATATATTGTATGAACTAAGTATGTACTAAAAACACATTCCATGAAAGCTATGCTAACTATGAAATGTTAATTAGGATCATACCTTAGAAAAATAAAATATTAATACAATTTTACTATATCATTTGAGAATCACAAAACTCTTCCTATATCTCTACTTAAAGAGATCATAGGATGATAATGGATGTCTCCAACAATATAGTTTTGGGATTTGTGATAATATGCTCATATTGTGTTGGAGAAAAATACATTCCACTACATGATATCATACGCTTATGGCAGATCCATCCTCACCCCTAGTGAGGACATTGCCGGCCATTATAACAACTATAAAACCTAAATGATATGAGAATGAAATGAACATAAACTAACAAAAAGGTTTACAAAAGCATTTTAGCCTACAGAATTCTATCCAACAAACAATATTCCATCAAATTACAACATCCCAAGCCATTCATACAATCACTAAGTCAATATTATACTCTACCTTATCGTTTCCTTCCTCTGGATGCTTATTGGTATCCCCATGGTTGTCTCGCACCGTTTGGGGAGAGACACCGTCTAACCCATCTACAGCTCCAACAACAACATCTTCAGTCTCGTCATCATCTTCCTCCTCAACATAGGTGTCCGCCATAATGGCATTCACCTCATCTTTGGAATACTCCTTTGTTATAAGGTGGCACCCGAGTTTATCACACTTGATTACCACCTTCTCCATATTCCTTTTCGCTTCCGCTGACAGATCATTAATCTCCACCTCTTACTCCAATAATGCTTACAAGACTTGCACCAACTTACTCCAATAATGCTCTCTTGCACTCTACAAGAATGATTATCTCAAAATTGGATGCTCTTATGAGCTCACCACCTCTCCTTTTATAGATAAAGGAGAGGGTTCTTACATTTAATATTAGATTTATAACCTATGCCATGAATGTACATAAATTTGTAACCTCCATGAGTTATTCTCCAAAATTGTAACCTCCCCATATGGGACCCTTGTGTTTGACAACTCTACATCCTTTGAGCTATACATCCCGGTATTTGCACATATTTGGTAAATGAGCTCCATGTGACCTGAAATATAAAAATTGGTTTTATAAGTCATGTTTAATAATAAAATTAAGAATAATAAACATTAAGTCATATGGGAATAGTGGTCATTTTATGTGTCCATCAAATACCCCCAAACTTAAAGTTTGCTAGTCCTCGAGCAAAGAAAAAAATTAAAGTATAACTCTTTCGTGGTTAAGACGACTGCATTTAGCGTATGCAACAAGCCGTTAAACCTATAGGTTACCCATATAGGACGAGTTTTGCCTCGTGAGGGTTTACAGTGACTATACCCACAAAAGTCAATAAGGGCATTATAGTAGTTTAGATACTCATTAGCTCATTTCAACTAACTAATTGATATCTGATAATGGTAAAAACATTAAGAAGGTAAACCCCTTAAAATTTAATTCTTTCACATATATATAATCAGAAAACTTGGAGAATTATCCAAAACTAGAGATACTACCCAATACTTAAATGACATTTCACATATTTTTATAATATTCTCAAGTGCTGTGAAAATAGTTACTGCACGTACAACTTTATTTAGAGGCTCTTGAGTCAATATCCAGTCATTTTGTATTTCGTGAAATAAATCTATTGATCAGTTTGACAAGTGCCATAGTCAATTCAAATCCTGTTACTGATTTTTGGGGAATAACTATAAGCCTTTTTATTTTTGTACTTGTTTCCTTAGTGAAGCCTCCATAATATAAGTTGTTGGTCGACAATCCCAGCCAGTTGGCTTAGGTTGCCGGGGTTTGGTACCCCTTTGTGACCTAGGCTCTGGATTCTCACAAGTAAACTTTATTCCTTGCTCCTTTTACATAGTTCATGACTATACTCGAGATTGGTGATAATTCTTCCTCTTTCAGTTCTAATCATGCGAGTATGCCTTGCATCGTGAAAGTTTTTAGAGCTATTTTGGCTTATATAAATCCTTATTATATTACTTCAGGATCGAACTTATTCTTTAGGCAGTTATTTCCCTTGTAGTGGATCATTCCGACCTCAAATACTAGATTCCCTTTGATTGCTCAAAATTCTAGCAAAAGTAATAAATGCAATACTATCGTGAAGTGCATTTTTTTAAGAAATATCAGTCAACATGAAATTTTCTCTAATTAAAGGGTAGTACATCTAGCTTAAGATAATGATCTAAAATTTTCTAAGCATGCATTTGATGAAAATTTTAACTTTACGATTTTTACGACCAAAATATTTAGGCCATATCAAATACTTATAAGCTTGCAGAAACTTACTAAAGAGTCTCATAAATTACCAAAATGACCTATATTTTCTCTAAAAAGTAAAAAATATGAACAATTTTTCCTCACCCCCAAACTAGAAAGAAGCATTGTCCCCAATATTTGAAAACATACGCTAAACGAAGGGAAAAAAATCGGAACATAGTACCTGATATAACATGGGTTGCCTCCCAGATAGCGCTAAGTTTATTGTCTTCAGCCAGACAAAATGAGGAACCCCCAAACTCAGTGAAAGTTGGGTAAAAAGGATATGAATGTCACTCCTCATAAACTGGATCCAGAAGCTTCAAGTCTTCATTGGTAAAGCTAAAATGTTCGTAATAAGGCTTAAGGCTTTGCCCGTTCACTTTTTGTATTTTGCCAGTACTCGGTTCTTCAACCTCAGCCGCCTCATGTGGATATACCGTTTTAACAATGAGAGTCCCGGTCCATCGTGATCATAGTTTACCATGAAATAAATGCAACCTAGAAGAGTACAACAAGACTTTTTGGTTTGGTTCAAATGATTTTCGCAGAATGTTTTTGTCGTGAAACGCTTTCATGCGCTCCTTTTAAGTCTTTGCTGAATGGTATGCATCATTTCGTAGTTCTTCTAACTCATTGAGTTGAAGCTTGCGATGCAAACCGGCCTTCCCAATATCAAAGTTCAAGGCATTTATTGCCCATTATGCTCGGTGATCTAATTCAACTGGAAGGTGACAAGCCTTTCTATAGACTAGCCGGTAAGAAGACATTCCAATAGGTGTCTTAAAAGTTGTACGATAAGCCCAAAGAGCATCGTTTAGTCGAGTTGACTAATCTTTACTGTTTGGTCTTATCATTTTTTGAAGAATATTCTTGATTTCACGATTGGAAACCTCCACTTGCCCACTAGTCTTCGGATGGTATGGTGTTGCAACCTTGTGTGTTACTCGAAATTTTTTTATTAAGTTCGCAAACATTCAACTGTTAAAATGTGACCCCCCATCACTAATTATTGCCCTCAGCATACCAAAATGAGAAAAAAATATTCTCTTTAATTAATTCAATAACAAACGAACTATCATTGGTCCTGGTAGGAATAGCTTCAACCCACTTAGTCACATAGTCAACGGCTAAAAGGATGTACATGAACCTAAAATATGGGGTGAAGGTACCTATAAAGTCAATCCCCCAAACATCAAATGGTTCAACGATCAAGATTGGGTTTAGTGGCATCATATTCCTACGGGACAAGGCTCCCATTCTCTAACATCTATCACAAGCCTTGCAAAATTCGTGAGCATCACGAAATAAGGTAGGCCAATAAAATCCACACTGTAAAATTTTTGCAGAGGTCTTTTTGGAGCAGAAGTGACCACCACAAGCTTGGGAGTGACAAAATTCTATGACTTTGGTATGCTCAAAATTTGGGACACATCTCCTAATGATTTGATCAGAACAATATTTGAACAGGTACGGGCCATCCCAGAAGAAGTGTCAGGCCTCACTAAGAAATTTATTCTTATCTGGCTTGGTCCAAAAACTAGGAAGGTGCCCTGTGGAAAGATAATTCGCTATGTCTGCAAACCATGGTACAGAAGACATAGAGCGAATGGACATGAGTTGCTCGTCAGGAAAGGACTCACGAATAGGTAATGACCTATCTAAAGAATCATTGTCTATTCGAGAAAAGTGGTCAACTACCACATTCTCGACACCTTTATTATCCCAAATCTCAATATCAAACTCCTGAAGTAATAATATCCATTGGATTAAGCGTTGTTTGGTGTCCTTCTTGGTAAGAAGGTATTTGATAGCAGCATGATCCGTATAGACTATTACTTTAGAACCTATGTGATAAGAACAAAATTTTTCTAGAGCAAAGACTATCGCTAGAAGTTCTTTCTTTGTGGTTGTGTAATTGAGTTGCGCATCATTAAGAGTTTTACTGGCATAATAGATGGCACGCGGAAGGTTATCAATGTGTTGTGCCAAAACTGCACCAATGGCATAGTCAGATGCATCACACATCAACTCGAAAAGGTTCATTCCAATTTGGAGGTTGGATGATGGGTGATGATGTTAGACGTGTTTGGAGATTCTCAAAAGCTTTAAGAAATGAATCATCGAATAGAATGATGGTGTCCTTGGCGAGGAGATTGCTGAGGGGTCGAGCAATTTTGCTAAGCTCAGGAACAAAACGTCGATAAATTCTTGCATGCCCCAAGAATGAACGAATATCCTTGACTGTTCGTGGGGGTGAGAGACTAGATAAGACATCGATCTTGGCTTTATCTACTTCGATACCCTTTGCTGATATGACATGTCCTAATATTATGCCTTTTTTCACCATGAAGTGACATTTTTCCCAATTTAGAACAAGATTTTTCTGTTGACACCTAGCAAGAATAATAGATAAGTGGTGGAGACATTGGTCAAACGAATCTCCGAAGAGGGAGAAGTCATCCATGAAAACCTCAAGGAAACGCTCAGCCATGTCAGAGAAAATGCTCAACATACATCGCTAAAATGTTGCTGGAGCATTGCATAACCCAAATGGCATGCAGCGATAGGCAAAGGTTCCAAAAGGACAAGTAAATGTGGTTTTCTCTTGGTCCTCTAGAGCGATGGGCATTTGATTGTACCCAGAATACCCATTAAGAAAACATTAGTATTCATGACCGGCGAGACGTTCAAGCATTTGATCCATGAATTATAAGGGAAAATGATCTTTTCAAGTGATAAAATTGAGTTTTTAATAATCTATACATACTCGCCACCCTGTAGTCATGCAAGTGGGGAAAAGATCATTGTGATCATTCTTCACAACAGTGATTCCAGACTTTTTAGGAACAACATGAATTGGGCTTACCCATGGGCTGTCAGAAATATGATAAATGATCCCAGCGTCAAGCAGTTTCAATTTTTTTTTCTCACAACCTCAGCCATAGTCGGGTTAAGCCTTCGTTGTCCTTCTCTGCACATCTTGGCATTATCCTCATGTTTTATCTTGTGCATGCATACAGAAGGACTAATACCCTTAATATCTAAAATGTTCCATCCAAGAGCTTTTGTGTTTTGCTTTAATACACGCATTAATTTCTCTTCATTCTCAGGTTCAAGGTCGGATGCTATGATAGCAGGAAGAGTCTCATTAGGTCTTAGGTAGACATATTTGAGATTTTCAGGGAGAGGTTTAAGTTCTAACCTAACGGGCACTTCTTCCGCTTCTGGAACATGATCCTTGACTTTTAGCATTTTAACATTATCATTGTTATCCACAATAGGAACAGAATCCAACAAGGCATTGACCTCATTGATAAGGTCATCAACATCTAAATTATTTCCAAAATGTGCAAGACAAGCTTTTAACGGGTCCCTAGGGTTGGAACTATGAAATGTATTGTTTACAATAGTACCAAGCATGTTACACTCATCGGGTTCATTTTCAAATGGAGTATGAGTTGCATTGAAGATATTCAGATCGATGGTCTTATTCCCATAAGTCAACTTCATAGCTCCGCTACGACAATTGATAAATGCATTAGTAGTGGCCAAGAAAGGTCAGTCAGGGATCACAGGTATCTTACTATTTGGGTCTTCTACCGGGTTTGTGTCAAGGACCACAAAGTCGACAGGATAGAAAAAATTGTCAACCTTGACAAGTACATCCATCACAACTCCCCTAGGAATTCTAATGGACCGATCAGCTAGTTGCAAGGTTCTATGTGTCGGTTTTAGTCCTTCTTGACCTAGCTGCTCATTTACCGAATAAGGGATCAAGTTGACACTGACACCTAAATCAAGTAAGGCTTTTCCGATGCGATTTCTCCCCATGTGACAAGAAATTGCCGGCATTCCTGGATCTTTGTATTTCATGGGTGCTTTGTTCAAGATTATAGAGCTAACCTGGGTATCCAATTGAATAACATTTTTACTGTCATAGACATTGAAAGCTTTCTTGGAAACATTCATACGTTTCTTGAACGTGCAGTGGTCCTTGAGATGTTTTACATAGGAAGGAATCTGTCGTAACGCATCGAGGAAAGGAATAGTGATCTTAAGATTTTTGAACATCTCCTTAACCTCTTCATCGGGAATATTCTTCCTATTGACTAAAAACTGTTGGGGAAAAGGTGCTCTAGGAATTCTAGGCGGATCATTTTTGATAATCTTTTCACTTAGCTAGACCTGCCCAGTCCCTTCCTCAACAAAAGGAGTTTCTTCACATATAGGTTTGCCTCCTTCTACAACTTTCTCAGTACTAGGATTAGGACTTTTACGTGATTTTTCCTCAGGCATCCTGACTTTGTTATCTATAGTCTTTCTACTTCTAAGTGCAATCACCGCATTTGCCAGATCGCGGTGTAAACTCTCGGTTTGATCCTTCGGGTTGGGTTGGGTTTGACTTGGAAACGTACCTTTGTCTCCAGTACTTAACCCAGATGCCAATTGGCAATTGATGTTTCTATTCGACTAATGGATTACTGATTCATTTGCATGAATTATTGTATCAAATGGTTATTAGATTGCAATAGGGCTTGGATGCCATCATCCGAAGATGGTTTCCTATTCTGAGGAGGAACGTAAGGAGTATTTTGTTAAAAAGGTTGGTGATTGGGAGTAAAGGACACACCACCTTGATTTTGATTTGAATTACTCCCTTGGTAATACGGTCTGCCAGAATAGTTATTTGAATTATTCCTCCCTGATGAATTCCCTTGATGATGTGACTGGTTATAAGGAAAAGAGGAAGGTTTTTGATGAAACATATTTACCTGATCCTTCCTGGTTTCCCTAATTTCATGAATCAAAGGGCAATCCTAAGTATAATGTCCAACATCGTTACACGCAACACAAACTTGCATCTCAGCATGAAAAATTGGTGCTTTAATAGACATTTTGTTTTTCCCTATTTCTAAGGACTCTATCTTATGCAGGATGGTCGTCAGCGTAGCTTCCGAATTGGAGTTAGATCTAACTCTAAAGGCATTACCCCCCTTTTCTTGAATATTAGTTTCTCTCATGGTGCCCTAGGTTTGCAATTTTTCAGCCATCTCTTCTAAGAAGTCCAAACCCTCTACATCATCCTTATCAGTGAATTTCCCTAAACAAAAGGATTTTACAGTTCTCTTGGTTCAGCATCTAATCCATCATAAATATTTCTAGTTAGGACCCAGGAGTTGATACCGTGATGAGGGCACTGTAGGATCAGTCCCTTATATCTCATAAGATAATCCTTTAAGCTTTCTCCATGAAGTTGGGTAATCCTAAGAATGGCCATACGAAGGGTCTCAGTTTTCTCAAGAGAGAAAAACTTGTTGTAAAAGGCTTCAGTAAGCATCTCAAAACTCGTGATTGATTTTGGCCGTAGAGCTTGAAGCCAGCTCTTAGCTTTCCCTAGTAAAGAAAAGGGAAACAACACGAGTTTCATGGCCTCTATTTCGTTCTCATTCCTATACTTTTGGAGGAACATTAAGTCATCAAAATCCTTAACATGAGCGTATGGGTTCTCATCTTCTCCTCCTGAGAATTTTGGCAATGAATTGATGAGCACATTTCTAAGTTCAAAATGCCCAGTTGTAGGAGGTAAAATATTACACGAGGCACGATTTGTCATTTTTGGGAACATGTGATCCTTAAGAGAAATTCGCATAGGTCCCTGACCATTCTCATTATCATTGGCATCTCCCATCTCAAGTGATTGGGGTGGAACACTAAATGGAGTGAATGAGGAAATTGGACTCGGATTAAGTCTCAATGGAGAGACAGGGAAATCAAAAGTTTCAAACTCACCCTCAACAGGGAAGAGTTCCCTACGAGTAAGGATTGTACGGTCTCTCGTATTAATAGAGATTGGAATCTCCAGTTGGGTTGACTCTCCTACCTCAAAGTAGATCAGAATATCTATCAAATTAGATTCTCTAAGCCTCTCAAGACGACTTTTAGGCCCTCGAAACCATTCTTTCATACACTAATAGATGTGCGCACTATGATAATCACACAACAATGAGGTGTACAAAAAATAAGCACAACAACCTTTTCAGATTGGCCTTAATTAAGGTCAAGTTGTGAACCCGGTCTCAGGATTCGGTTGCTCCTATTCCTGACAATGGGCCGGTTCGTACGTTGAGTTGTGTATACTCGCTTTAGCAATAAATCGCGTACAGTTTTAGTCACCTAGAAGCACCTGTGCTAGAAGGTAGGGCAAACTGCTTAGAATCACCTTTCCACACTAGTTATACCAGGGAACCTACTTCCTCCAGACAAACGTATCCACTATCAGGGGTCTTAATGAGCGCGTTCCTAATGCTCCCGATCCGAGCTCTATAAGCCTTTTTGTCTATCTATGTATTTTATGGCTTAATCTTGGTTTCTTTTAAAGTCAATGTCCTGTTCCCTAAAATGTTAATCCGGGTCATGACCTCCCGGGGTCCTAGTATGCGGTACCACACAAGGGTGATGAAATCCCGCTTTTTGTTTGCCCTTTATCTAAAATTTAGAATTTAAAGGTGCACAAACATCAGGCACATGAACAAAAATTGACCGCTTCGCAGGAGGGTGCGGTGGAAGAAAGTACCTACTAGGCGGCCTTTTTAGGGGCTCGTTGTTTACCCCGGCGAAACCGTTGAGATGGCACACTCGGGCTCTCTGGCCCAAGTAGGCATTGTAGAGAGATCCTCCCCGGATGTGGGTTCCAATATTGCCCCAGCAGAAAAAAGTACAATTTTATCCTCGCTTTAATTACACACTCTTCGCTCAAGAGTACAATATTTTGCCTCACTACAAGTCACTCAAAGAGAGGAAGAAAAGATAACCCTATCTAGTTTTTGGTCGGTCCTTAGCTTCTTTTGGTAGTCAATGTAAAACAAAGAAAGTAGTCACCAGAAAACAAAGAAAATTTCTTCAAAGTGTAGAAGTAAAATAAAAATGTAATAAACGAAATTTATGTTCTTCTAAAAAGTGAAACCGAAAAACAAATTAAACGCAATATTTTTTTTCTTCTAATTACCGCTCGAAACCGGCAGTGGCGCCATTTTGATAACGGTCAAAATCCTGTATTTAGTATGGGTAAAAATTAGCGTGTCGTTCACTTTTGAACGGAACTAGAAATTAGTTTTGGTCTTGTGTTTTAGTAATCTAAGGTTGTAAAACTGTAAAAATCAATGATATGGTTTTAATAAAGAATAAAGGTCTAGGGGCTTCAGATTTCACCACCATTTACGTACAATATCAACATCATATTGTATATTAAATTCTGCACTTAATTGAAATAACAAACTTCGACCTTTTGTCGATGTAATCCCATGATTAATTTTAACTCAAGTAGAATATATTGTATGAACTAAGTATGTACTAAAACCATATTCCATGAAAGCTATGCTAACTATGAAATGTTAATTAGGATCATACCTTAGAAAAATAAAATATTAATACAATTTTACTATATCATTTGAGAATCACAAAACTCTTCCTATATCTCTACTTAAAGAGATCATAGGATAATAATGGATGTCTCCAACAATATAGTTTTGGGATTTGTGATAATATGCTCATATTGTGCTGGAGAAAAATACATTCTACTACATGATATCATACGCTTATGGCGGATCCATCCTCACCCCTAGTGAGGACTTAGCCGACCATTATAACAGCTATAAAACCTAAATGATATGGGAATGAAATGAACATAAACTAACAACAAAAAGAGCAATTTTATTGACTTACAAAATGAAATGCTCCAAATGCTTACAAGACTTACACCAACTTACTCCAATAATGCTCTCTTGCACTCTACAAGAATGATTCTCTCGAAATTGAATGCTCTTATGAGCTCACCACCTCTCCTTTTATAGATGAAGAAGAGGGTTCTTATATTTAATATTAGATTTATAACCTATGCCATGAATCTACATAAATTTGTAACCTCCAAGTGTTATCCTCTAAAATTGTAACCTCCCCATGTGGGACCCTTGTATTTGACAACTCTGCATCCTTCTCCAACAGTTCGTCATTTGAGCTATACATCCCGGTATTTGCACATATTTGGTAAATGAGCTCCATGTGACCTGAAATATAAAAATTGGTTTTATAAATCTTGTTTTATAATAAAATTAAGAATAATAAACATTAAGTCATAGGGTAATAGTGGTCATTTTATGTGTCCACCACATACTGTTTTGGTCCAACAAAAAATTTTGTTTTTTCTACTGGGCGCTTAACGGTTCAGCGCCTAACACCAAAAAGCTAAATGATATGTATTTTTTCTTGGGCGCTGAACAGTTCAGTGCCTAGGCGGTATGCGCATACTCCTCGCCAAGTTCAGGATTCACATATTATGGAGGGGTATGGAGGTGAGTATGCTGAACCCCATACTCCTGTTGAAGGTGGCTTTTGCAAGAGTATGCTAAAAACGTAATGCCATACCACTCTGTTGGAGATGCCCTTAGTAATATCTTTCTCTAATTCCTCAATTCAGAAGCGATATCCTTAAGTTCCTACAAATCAATGTTTAAAATAATATCTTAGCCTATCCAGAATTTATCCTATAAATCAATGTTCCATATAATTACAGTTTTTAACCCACATAAGAACACACAAACAAACTTCAAACAATTTTACTCTACCTTCTCATTATCATCCCTATGGTTCTCTAGATCAGTCCTAGCAAAGATCACGTCCAGCCCTATAACCACATCTGGAAGAGATCCATCATCAACCTGGAGTTCTTCCTCTATTTCGTCCTCTTTGATGTAGGTACCTTCTATAATTGCTTTGAGATCAGTAACAATGTACCTCACTTCTAGCAGCTTCCGCCTGAGTCTGTCCCGAGAAACTACAACTTTATCCACATTCTTTTACGTCTTGTCAGTGAGCTCGCGTATCAACACCTTATACAAGCCCTTCAAAGCAACCAAAAACATCTTCTCCAGAGCCAAATCTGGCTTAAGCTCACCTTCTTCTCGAGCTCAGCTCTCCCACCCTCGAGCTATACCCTTCCTTCCTCGAGCCCGAGGCAGATGCCCTTAAACATGCAAGCAGGCTACAACATAACGAATACATTTTTATCTCAAGACCATATATAAAGTTGAAAGAATCACAAAGTTACCAGCTTACCACCCTGCTCAACTCCAATTGTACGGAGGCATTCAACTCCTCAACACCTCTTCGAGCTGCCAGCCTCAACCTATCTTCCATAGGCAGCAACTCTTCTTCCTCAACATGTTGACTCTCTACTACCTTCGCCCCTCTCAAAGGAACAAGCAGATCAACCGTCCTCTTTTTAGCATTTCCTTCGGTCTTACCACTCACCGTGGTACCGGAAGCTGAACCGCCCTTTACAATTTTCTTCTTTTGGTGCTTTAGAGGTAACTTGCACGAGGCAGTACCTCCAAAAATGTCCTCTAGTGATATTTTTATTGCTCTCAGCAATACCGTATACTCTTCCCTACCTGCTCCTCTTTTCTTTCTAGCTCTAGCTTCTGTTATTTATCTCTTGGCTTGAGACTTTTACACCTTCTCCGACCTGCTATTAGCCATTTTGTTTATGCTGATGCCGAGCTCTTTTAGAACTACCTCGAGCTCAGCACCTTCTTGAGCTACAATATCTTGCAATGATTCTCTTCTCGTCACCTTAGATCGAGGATTTGCAACATAACACAACAAATTTTTAAACCACAAAATAACCCTATACTACAACAGTTTGATATTACACACTATCACTTAATTTTCTTCAGATTTTTATATACTAGTTCCATGGGTTCCTTGTCCATTCTCTGCAGACAGTCACCTTTCACCCATAATATATTATTATTCCAAACTCGACCTGCTAAATTTAGATCGAAAAATAAAGGTCTCGACGAACTAGAACAGAAATATGCGCCTCCACTCGCTGCATAATATTTCACAGCATAATACTATAAAATATCCTCAGGAGCTATTCTCCTCTCCACCTCAATTTCCTCCCATAATCTATTCAGAGTCTCACAAACATTTATCACCTCCTACGTATTTCCATTCAGTTGGGCAGGACAGGCCTCTATGGTATTCAATATACCTTTAACAAGATTGCTAAGAGGCAATCTCAGTTCGTATTCTAACTGGGACGAATAATACAAAAATCTCTGGTCCAGGTCACTCTGGATATTCCTATCAAAATACTCTAAATGTATCAATTCCTCTACCTTCCTCCTCCTTTTCTCATATTCCAAATCGGGCAACAGAAAGAAATATTCTTTCCTACTCTCCACAGTACATCTTCTGAACGACCTCCTAGCATGTTCTACGACCTTACCCCATGTCCCACCTAAATTTCTTTTCATCTTGCAGTATTCTTTGAATGCATCTGACTTGGGAGGATAATATGACAAATGACCAGGGAAATTTGGAAATTTTACTTCATTCTCCCCCTCAGAGTCTATATTTACAGATTCTACACTTTTAGACTCACTCGTACGACAAGAGGTCGACGTCTCCATATCAGGTGAAACATCTATACCATAAGTAGGCTTAAGGATGAGGTATATCTCTATAGCAGACCCTTCTCACACACCAACCTACATTCAGGTCTAGGTAATCAGTCAATTTTTTTCCAATCATTATCTATTGTTTATGCACATCCATACATACATATACCATACAAAAATCATACATATATATAAATCACATACATATCTCTTATATATATAAATTAAACAAGTTTTTCAAGCGATTACTATACATGACAATTTTTCAAAATTTGAAAACTAACAACATTTTTAAACTTCATATTCACTAAATCAAAACTCAATCACCAACTTTCAACGTCTGAGTATGAATCGAAAATAACGTTCACTCACCCTTTTACCACGGCGTTCTGCAACCACTGTCGTGACTCTACCTCCGCAACCTTCTCTTTCCTTCTACATAAATTACCTCCGTCTAATCCCTCACGTGAATTTCTTTAACTTTTTTTCTTTTTTCTGCCATCGTTCTTTCATTTTTTAGAGTTTGATAAACATTTGAATGAGGAAGCAGAACTATTATTTATGCTTTCCCTCTCTAACTGCTGGCAGCTATTGGGCCTCGCACAGTCCGCTATTGATTTTAGAACCAAGGCGTCCCTTCTACAATTAATATCAGACATTTTATACCTTTTTGGTGAAAACGCCTTCTCTTCATTACCTCATATTCTATATTTTAATATATTTTTCTCTCTCATAACTAAATCTCTCTCAGACCCTCCCACACTCATGATGACTCTATACTCACATGCAATCAAACTTTTTCTCTCCTTACACAAAAGGCAAAAATCAAAGCTAATCTACTATTTTTATTCTTACTTCTGATACTTATAGAACTACTGACATCATTTTCATTGTAATTACATTTCAAAATTAATTAATTTTTATTCACAACTGTTCCTAACAATATTTACAACAAAATAGGAGCAGATTCAATAGAAACATTCTACCTACATTCCAATTACAGTTATTCAAAATATTTAGCTCGTTCCCTCAAATATAATCACACATGAAACATCTCAGATCCTCTAGAGTGCCACATCTAACTAGTCTTCCCCTAGCCATCCTCTCATCTTCCTCAACTATATCTTCTACAACAATTTTCCTCACAAAAGCATTTCGAGCTTCAGGCTCCAAAATCACTTCACAAAATGACTTCAAGTAAAAGTGACGCCCAATCTCGTGTTCCCTCACCTTTGTATCCAATCCTTCAAACTAGATTTTAGATTCAGGCTAGTCAGCGTTGTAATCTAACAGCCCAAAAGTCCTTTTCCATACTTCTGTAATCTTTATTGCTAAATGCCTCTCTGATGAGTGACGAACTCTTTGAGAACGAGTCATCACCATCTTTAATGCTTCATCCTCTTTATATGTCCTTTCAAACATTATTTATACACCTCTTAAAGATAACGTTAAATCCCCACATTTAGTATATGCTATAATCTATTTTTCTATAGCTGGAAACCCTAAGATCATGATAGAAAGTTATTTGAACTTATCTTTACAAATCGACCTCCTTGAATTCGGCCATCAATGTTTCGAACTAACTTTCACATTCTCTCCCCCTTGTAATATAATTCCAACAATATCTCCATAGCTCGATATTTCAATTCCTATATATTCTATTCACTGTAAGGATTTTTCTCCTAACACGATTCTTGGAATCTAATCAGTTCAATAAACATCTTCAGATATATCTATATTTATATCCTCATACATATTTTCAACAGTTCGGCTAATAAATTTCTATTTTTGTTAGTTAGAATTCTCAAAATTATATTTTCATACTCCAACATATATATTTCTTTTAGCTCGATTTCAGTAAAAACAACTAATTCGATCTATCCAATGCAACTTTTACACAACTATCTTTTTCATTAGCTTGAATATTACTTACAAATAACTTTACAGATAACAAGTCTTTTAGACATTTCTACAGATCGATCTACAGGTTACATTACGTTTCAGCTTTCAACACTGTTTCTTTCCAAAAATCTTCTGCAAGAAAAATCGAGGCACTTCTTCACACCATTTACTTCCACAAGAGACTAAGGAAGCTAAGGTATCAGTGCCTGAACCAACCTTTAGCGGGAGGACCTTCTTCATGACAAGAAACGATGATTGTACGGAAGAGAGATTTCCAATCTCCGTTTTCCTTCACCACTACCGTCTCCTCCTCCATAGCCCCCACCAACAGAGAGTTGATAAAGATCAAAGGAGGTCCTACTTTAGAACCCAGTCCCTCGTAGGACACCGGTAGTGATGCCTCACATGTACGCCAACCTTTATATTTATCTTCTTAACCTTGTCCTCCGCCAATATGCGAAGACATCTTAGATGCTGCTCCCCAGACAGAACCACGTAATAAAACCTCCCTATATGGTAAAAATCATCTTCAGCTTCAGCCACTTCCTCCTTCGTCATCCTATGATAAGTCGATAGTACTGAAATGGGCATAGGATTCTCCAGTACTTGATTGCCAAAGTAACGCAACTTCAGCCTCTATAATTCTGTAGCCATTCTCTCTTCATATACCGTTCGCCGGGTCTTCACCCTTATTAAATTAGAGTACCCAAAGGATATTATAACGACAGGGTACTTTCATAGATGTGACAGAAGTTACAGTCCAGGTTCTATTTATATTAAACCCACATTCAATACGCATATACGTTTGCAAAATAGTCATCATTTATATCAAAACCAATTTGGGAACCTCAAACGTCAAGTACATCAATCATTTCCATCATCATAAATGCCAAATACAGTCTTCCATAAATAAATACTGAGTACCCAACCAGTCAAATTCCTCATTAATACATCATACATTTTCAACTTCCAGTACCAATAGTCAATAAATTTTTTCTCAACCAAAGCCACCTGTGCCTTCAGTTGCGTGGAGGCGATTATAGGAACATATCTCTTGACCTAGTCCAAACTCAAACTACCTCAATATCAGACTTACGCATTTCATACATATCATGTATAGTCAGCATTGCCACCTGTACCACGAACAGATAAAGAACGTAGATTGAGCACTATAACAAAGTATGAACAAGTCAAAGATGCCTGTCTTCCATGAATTAAATAGTTAGACATTTAACTACCACTTACCTCATTATTTGGAGAATATACTTTTACACGATAACGAGCTGTAGGTAAGGTCTATATAAAAAAAAGTTCCAGAGGAGATAGGGACCAGAAAAACTTGATTTTCTTGACTATAACACAAGAATTTCTAGATTTTAAACACCACCAAACTTCTTATTTCAAGATCAAGTATTTCTAGTTCAAAGAAAGTACTTGTAATAAGATATCAGCCTCTAGCAATAAAAGTGACAGTTACTAAACCCTCAACTCGAGGTCGTGGTTTTTTTTAACCTATTTAAAGGTTTTTCATGCTGAATCACCTATGTTATTTCTTGTATTACATTAATTTTTGTCACAGGTATATTTGGTGTAAGATCTAATTTTGAGCTATAAAATTAGGCCATTATATCCCCCTTTTGCACAATGTATCAATCACAATAACAAAAATTATAATATTTGGAGGAACCCCATTTTCCATCATTTGGTCTAAAACTTTTTTTGCTTTATCTATTTTATTCAACTTATAATAACATCTTACCATAATCGATAACGTACGAGTATTCGGCACTAAGGAACTTAATGGTAAGTTGTTAAATAACTTGATAGCTGATTCAAGTTCACCTTCTTACACCAAAACCATTAGTAGATTGTTGAAGTATGCAAGTAATGGTATTTCACTCAAAAGTATTACTTGTTCCTCACTGGGTATATTAGTTTTGTCATAAAAATCAAATCTTTCTTCTCCATTTTCTAGTTCTAGTTTATTGAGTTGTTTCATATTTCCCTTCTTAATAATTGGCTTTGATGGTTTGTGAAAACTAATGGTTTTGTATGAAAGATTGAGATTAGAATTTGAAAGAAGAGTAAGTTTACCTTGATGGGTTTTGTTGCTTAAGTATGAATTTAGATGTGGGGAGCTCCAACTTGAATATTGAGAGACAGATACAGAGGAGGGAGACAGAAATGAAGGGGAGTTTGTGTGGTTTGCTAATTAGTGGGCATCTACCTGGAAATGACTAATTATTGGGCAATCTTGAAAAAATAGCCTAATAATTTGGCGTTTAAAGATACTTACTACCAAATTATTAGGCAATCTGAAAGTAACGTGAGATATCAGCTTTGGATGAACTAAGACACTAAAAATTTCAAATTAAAGAACTCCATGTTCTTGCTCTGTTCTTTCTTTGAAGAATTGAGAACCTGATAATGTGAAATTTGTTGGTATTCTAGGCTTTGTTCTTCTTGCCCAAGGGTCCAGGCCATGTGGCTATGATAATGAGGCTTTAGTTATAGAGCTCATACCTCTTTTTATTCTTGGGTAGCAAATCCATTTTTGGGGAACAAGAGGGAACTGAAATCAGCAAGATCAAAAAGGGGGAAACAAGGGCTTAAGGTGCTTTCCTACAACCAATTTTGTCACTGTTTTGAAGTCGTCTAAAGCAAGGGTCTTTGGGGATTTGTGCGTTCTCCATCTTTATTGTTTGGAAGCTGTTTTATGGTAAGAATTTGGTTGGTAAAGGTAAAGTTGTACTTTTTATATTTTCTCCCATTTTTTGTTGTGATACCTCAAGTTTTGGGAAAAAACTTGAGAGAACTAATTGCATACCTCTATATTTGATATAGTGAAGTGATCATTTGCCTCATGGTTTTTCCCTCTTCGTTGGAGGGTTTTCACTTAAATCTTTGCATTCTTGTGGTTTGTTCTATAAGTGTTTGATGAACTGCCTTTAACAAATTTTTTTAGTTGATATTGTTTAAGTTTAGCTTGTCTATTTGAGTTCACTTATCAGGTCCTGATTTCCCAACAAAAATAAAGATCAAATAATGAAAAAAATATATGGGTATTTGATAGAAACTAAAATTTGATAATCAGTTTCAGAGAGGGAAGACTCAATACCTTTGAGGGGACTTCAAAGAAAATTTCTCAGAGATGAAACAAAGATGGTAAATCTTTCTTGTTGGTATATGAATGTTTCTCACACTTAGTGGCATGCGTGGATAATAGTTCGTCTCAAATATTCCCTTGATTTTTTAATGTACTTTCTCTTTTGTATGTAGTTTATGTTTTTATGTTACTCTTACCTATGAATCTGCGATTATTCTTAAAAGTGGCATGTTTTATTCTTAATCAGCTATAGATTTTAAAGGGAAAATCATATACAGTACTGAACAAGTTAATTTTAGTTTAAATGTATGTTATTCTGAATGTTTGGAGACACCCTTATGAAAGTCTATACTATCTGGAAAATTAACTCGGAGACGGTGAATATGTTATTAATTAAAAATTCTTCGCTCAAAACTATTCTAACATTAGCAATAGAATTAAGGAATACGGAAAATAAATGAAACACACAAAATATTTACCGAAGGAAACCAAAAACGGGTGAAAATCTACGGTGCCAAATCCATTTTAATAAAGAAGTATGTTAACAAGACCTGACGCACAATGTAATCCACTAACCTGTTTGAGTCCACAAGCTTTAGCTATTACAATCTGCATTTTCTCCACTTTCTTCGATTATCCTGTGTCTTAGAGCAAATATTGGAGTCAAACGGCACGCACATACACTTGGAAGCCACCGATGCACACTCAGGATTCCCAAGCAAAAATAAAGAAATTGATGTTTGGTTTGAATTCATGATTTTGCAAATCACGAAGTTAGATTGTAAACTTAAAGGAAGCTTTACAATCACTCTCAACAATCTATGGATTATCTCATTGAAAGATAAGACTTCAATTTGAAGATAACCAAACAATTCGATATAGGGTTTTTGAAGTTTCAAGAGTACAGAGAAAACCAAGATTTCTTTTAAATGTGAGAGCTCAAGTTTTTCATCTTTGAAAGGCCTTTTATAAAGTAAAGGGTCGGATAAAAACAAAACATAAATCCTAAGAAATATTAACGTTTTAAAATATTGTAAATCGTGAAATTCGGATTGAAGTCGGGTGATAAGCAAATCTGGATTTTCGTCCTAATTTTATTGAAAAGATGTCAGTAAGATCCGGATTTGCATCCAGAACTTGAAAAATTCAATTTTTCATATTTTTTAATTTTCCCAATAAAAAAATGGTCGATTTATAAACTGATGTCTTAAAAGACCCGCAAGTGCACGGTGTACCGTTAAGTACAAGAGTAAGCGGGGTCGTATCCCTAGAGACTTATGGTGCGAATTATACTTCGAGCTACTAGTTTTATCCAATAACAACGAGTTTACGTAGGTTTTGAAATAAAAAGAAGAATGAAACAAATTACAAGATAAAATGAAGTGGAAACGAAGGCATCGATTCCACTCCACCCTTTGTAATCATTAGATAGCATAAATAATAAAAGTAAATTACGAGTTCCCGTATCGCATATCCTTGGTCGGGCATATGCAATACATTAAAAACTTCAAGAGATTTAGTAATTGGGAACTACCCATAAACCAACTTACTCAACCATGGTCCAGTTGATAAATATGGATTATGTTATCTTCTCCTTGTTCCTAACCTATCTTGCTATGGTCCAATAAGATGGTTACATAGATTCATTATTCCTCCTAATCCTACCTATGGTCAAGCATAAGACGAAGGAATACGAATATGCAATATTCTGGGATAAAGAAAAAATAATTACTCCAACTAAGTAGTACAATCTACACAAATGCTACATTGGGTGGAGCTTCCTCTAGCCTTGGCTAAGAAGATTAGCTACTCATCCCTTTGATCATTGCCATACTACTATTACTATGATAAAATAAAAAGACAAGAACAAGAGAGAGAATAACCTTTATTGCTATGAACTTTGATTTACACTCTCTAAGATAATCTCTCATGGGCGGGATTCCCCTCATATTTATAGAGTATAGGAAAGGTTTCAAAATTTCACCATTAATATAAAATCCCCTAAAAAATGCCTAAAATCATGCATATATATTACAACTCATGAGAATAATATCTATATTTTATTCTCTTTAATGGGCTTCTATGCATGGGGCTTTGGTAAACAACTTCAAATAAGAATCATTGTTGGAGTGCATCACTCTTGTTCTTCATTAAAAACTAGAAAAATGTACGACTTGTTAATCAAGTGACCAATTTCTATAAATATAAACAAAAGCATTATTAGTATCACATTTATTTAATAAATAACTAGGTAGATATAAATTTAGAAGTTGTACACGTAAATATTACGTATCTATCAAATACCCCCGAACATATATTTTGCTAGTCCTCGAGCAAAAGTAAACAAAAACTATTTTCGCATCTCACGCGGTTGCATTTAGCGTATGCAACAAGCCGTTAAACCCCCAGGTTTAGCCTGGTGGACGAGTGTTATCTCGTGAGGTTTTGCAGTGACTATACCCGCAAAAGTTAATAATAACATTTTAAACTATTCTAGAATACACATGACTCATTTCCTGTGAACTTAACCTTATTTAGTTGTGACAAAAATATACCAATGAAAAAATTATTAAACTTGCTATTTTCTCAAGTATATCAAAAAATATTTTAAGCTTATCCGAAACTAGATGTACTACCTCAAGATTAAAAAGAGATTCAAATATTTTTCTTTAGCTATATTTGAGTGTACAATGAAAATAGCTTTATCGCCTAATACGTTGTCTAGAATAATTTACTTAGTTTTTGGTAGTCTAGTTCTCATTGGAATAAATTTAACAGTTAGTTCGACATGTGCCTTAGTCAATTCGTCTTCCTAGATTTTTTTTGTAAGCCTTTTCTTTTGAGTACTCTATTTCTTAGTGAAGCCTCCATAACAAGGAGTTTTCAATCGATAATCCCTGCCAGTTGGCTAAGGTTGCTAGGGTGTTGTGCCTCATCATGACCTAGACTCAGGATTCTTACAAATAACATTTTCTTATGCTCTTTTAACATAGTTCATGGTCAAACACGAGATTGGTGATAATATTTCCTTTTTCAGTTCTTAATCATGCGAGTAACCTTGCAGCGTGAAAGTTTTTAGAGCACATTTGGCTTATTTTTATTTTTATTTTTTTCTTCTTAGGAATGAACTTATTCTTAGGCAGTTGTCTCCCTTGTAGCAATCTATTACTAACATAAATGCTAAATTTCTCTTATACTGAGCAAAAATTTATTGAATGTATTAATTGCAAAACTACAGTAAAGTGAACGTTTCTAAAATATGCCAAGTTAACTTGAATTAGTCGCTAATAAAAGGATAGTAGATCTAGCTTAAGATATTCCAAAATATTCTATTGTATACTTGGTACAATTTAAAAATTTAGATTTTTTCATAATTTATATGTTAAGGTAAAATCAGTTTAAGTGTTTGGAAATTTATTAAAAATATATCATAAATTATTAGAGTGCCATTATTTCACTTTTCTTTAAAGAGCATATCAAGAAATGGTTTCCTACCCCCAAACTTAAATTAAGCATTGCCCTCAATGTTGGAGAACATGAAAATAAATGGAAGAGGAAAACTAAAATGTCTCACCTGAATGTGTCAAGGGTTGGCTCCCAAGAAACGCTAAGTTTACCGTCTTCAGCCAGACAAATATACCTCCATACTTAAATGATTTATAATGTTACTATAGGGGTACATAATTTCAATTCAATTATACTGGATCATTTAGAAATGTTATCTCTTCATCAAAAGTATAGGACTCTAAGTACGGTTTTAATCATTGGCCATTGGCCTTAAAAATATTTTTGTTCTTAGGATCCTCCACCTCTACAACACCATGAGGATAAACAGTTTTAACTACAAAAGGGCCGTACCAACAAGAACGTAATTTCCCAGAAAATAAACGTAGCCGTGAATTATAGAGTAACACTTTATGGTTAGGCTTAAAAGTTTTACGAACAATCAACTTTTCATGAAAAGCTTTAGTTCGTTCCATGTAAATTTTTATATTTTCATAAGCCTCACGACGAAGTTTGTCATGTTTAGAAAGTTTATTTTTTCTATATGATCCGGCTTTATCCATTTTAAAGTTGAAGGCCTTCGTAGCACTGAGGGACTTGTGTTCCAATTTCACAAGTAAGTGGCAAGCCTTCCTAAAGATAAGTCTATAGGGTGACATGCCAATCAGAGTTTTATAAGCTGTTCGATATGCCCAAAGGGCATCATCAAGACGATTAGAACAATCTTTACGATTGGCTCGAATAATTTTTTCTAAAATTCTTTTGATCTCCCGATTGGATACTTTGACTTGACCACTTGTTTCTGGATGATAAGGTGTGGCAACTTTATGAGTGATGGAGTAAGTTTTCAAAAGATTTAGAAAGACAAGGTTACAAAAATGTTTACCACCATCACTAATAATTTCCCACGATATTCCAAAACGATTAAAAATGGTTTTCAAAATTTTTACCACGGGCTTATGGTCATTCGTTTAACATGGCACCACCTCAACCTATTTAAAAATATAATCAACTGCAACTAGAATGTAAAGGTAATCACGAGAAGAAGGAAATGGGCCCATAAAGTTAATGCCCTTAACATCAAATTGTTCAACAATAAGGATGTTGTTCAAGGGCATCATGTTTCGATGAGAAATATTTCCGGTCCTCTAGCACCTATTACATTTAGAATAAAAGGTATGTGAGTCACAAAAAAGGGTAGGCCAATAAGGACTCGATTGAAGGACTTTTGCAGCAGTTTTCTTTCTCCCAAAATGTCATCCGCAAGTTAAGGTATGGAAAAATGTGAGTATACTATGAAACTCATCATTTGGGATGCATCACCTAATCACTTGGTCAGAATAAAACTTATAAAGATAAGGATCGTTCCAACTAAAATGTCTAACTTCGTACAACAATTTGGTTCTACCTTACTTTGACCAATAGGCAGGTAATCGTTGCATAATAAGATAATTGACAATATTAGCGTACCAAGGCGGTTGTGAGACAACCATGAGCTTCTTATCAGGAAATATCTTTAAGATAGGGAGAAAATCTTCAACACCCTCAGTGAGAATTCGAGATAGATGATTCGCAACAACATTCTCAACACCTTTCTTACCACGAATTTTGATATCAAATTCTTGTAACAAAAGAATCAATCTGATTAACCGAGGTTTATCATCTTTTTATGATAGCAACTACTTTAAGGCCGCATGGTCAGTGTAAATAATGATTTTGGATCCAACAAGGTATGATCAAAATTTATCCAAGGAAAACACAATGGCTAATAACTCCTTCTCCGTGGTGAAGTAATTTAACTGTACGTCATTGAGCGTGCAACTAGCATAGTAAATAACATGAGGCTTATTATCAACTCTTTGCCCTATAACCGCTCCAACAGCATAACCTGAAGCGTCACACATGAGCTCGAAGGGAAGTTCCCAATTGGGAGGTTGGATGATAGGGGATGAAGTTAATAAAAGTTTAAGCTTATCAAAAGCTCCTGAACATGCGTCATCAAAGTTGAAATCAGTGTCCTTAGCAAGTAAATTACACAAGGGCCGAGAAATTTTACTAAAAGCTTTGATGAACCGGCGATAAAACCCAGCATGCCCAAAAAATGATCGAATGGCCTTAACCGTCCGATGTGGAGGTAAATATGAAATAATGTCCATCTTGGCCTTTTCGACTTCAATTCCTTTGTTGGAGATAATATGTCCAAGGACTATCCCTTGTGTTACCATGAAGTGACACTTTTCCCAGTTTAACACCAAATTGGTTTGCTTACATCGTTCTAGCACGAGCTCTAAATGGTGTAAACATTCGTCAAATGATGATCCATATACAGAGAAGTTATCCATAAAGATTTCAAGAAACTTATCAACCATATCAGAAAATATTCTCATCATAGAACGCTGGAATGTAGCGGGGCCATTGCACAACCCAAATGGCATATGTCGATAAGCCTATGTCCCGTAGGGACATGTAAAAGTTAGATTCTTCTGATCTTCTGGGGTAATGGAGATCATGTGAAAGTTGCATTCTCCTGATCTTCTGGGGTAATGGAGATCTGGTTGTATCCAGAATAACCGTTAAGAAAATAATAATGACTTTTTCCGACTAAGGGTTCAAGCATTTGATCAATGAAAGGAAGAGGAAAATGATCTTTCCTTGTGGCCCTGTTCAATTTCCTGCAGTCGATACATACACGCCACCCAGTGGTCATGAGGGTAAAGATTAGGTCATTATTCTAATTCTTAATGACAGTAATCCCTGATTTCTTAGGTACAACCTGAATGGGACTAACCCACTCACTATCTGAAATGGGGTATATGATACCTGAGTTCAAAAGTTTGAGAACTTCCTTCTTCACCACCTCCATCATGGTGGGATTCAACCTCCGCTGCATCTCGCAAGAATTTTTAGCACCTTCATCGAGATTGATGTGATGCATGCAAACGGCTGGGCTAATCACCTTCAAGTCTGCTATAGACCACCTTAGGGCTGATTTGTGTCTTTCAAGGATACCCAACAATCAACTTTCTTGGTCAATATTGAGGTTGGAAGCTATGATCACAGACAGAGTATTAGAATTACCTTAGAAAGCATACTTCAAAGTCTTAGGTAATTGCTTGAGGTCTAACTTGGGTGCATTAACAATGGATGGAATAGGAAAAGTAGTGGACGGTTCCAGAGGTTCAACATGAGGTCTCCATTTGGACTTGTTAAAAATAAGTGTTGAGTTAAGTAGAGCATTAAGCACTTCAACAATCGGATTGTAATTAAAGTCTTCACCAAAGTTCACAAGACATGATTCTGAGGGGTCCTCAGAGAATGATTTAGGGAACGAGTTGTAAACTAGGGAGTCAATCATATTCAGCTCAGCCATGTCATCAGAATGAGGAACTTGAGTATTATTATTAAAAACTTTGGGCTTGATCTTCATGTCTCCCATTGATAGTTGTAAGCAATTAATAATAGCATGAGTAGCCTCATGGAAAGGGCCGCCCAATTTGACGGGGATCTCAAAGCTAGGATTCTTTACATCTTCAGTGTCCAAAATAATAAAGTCCACAAGAAAAATGAGAGTACCAACCTTGATAAGAATATCCTCAAGGATACCATGTGGGTATCATATTGATATGTCAGCCAATTGGAGGGTCATTCGGGTAGGTTTGAGTTCTCCAAGTCCTAATTCCTGATAGACCGAGTAAGGAAAGACATTTATACTAGCCCCTAAGTCGAGTAACGCCCTATCCACTTTATGATCTCCAATTTTACAAGGAATGGTTGGGCTTCTAGGATCCCGAAGCTTAGGAGGGGTTAATGTCTCTGTCAAGAAGACTTTCTTATGCACATTAATTTTCCTTTTCCTAGTATACGCATCCTTAAGGAATTTAGCATATACAGGGATAAACATGATGGCATCAAGTACTAAAATATTTATATGAACTTGCTTAAATGTATCTAATATCTCGTCAAATTGAATCCCATTATTTTTTGGAAGAAGACGCTGCGGATAAGTCCCCTTTGGCTTTAAATGTGCCTTTGGTAGGGAAATAGACGAGGCAGACAACTCCTTAGATTTATTAGAAGGTACACTCGTACCGACCTCATCCTCAATAACAACGGGCATTGGCTCAACCCTAGGCATTTCAACCCGACTATCAATTTGTCTACCACTTCGAAGAGTTGTAATGGCATTAACCTGTTTTGGGATTGAGCTAGAATCAAACCCCGGTGGTCCTTTCAGATTAGATGCAGGTTGGCTAGGTAGCGTACTTGGTGGTCTCACATGGAATGTATTTTCCAATTGTCATATCTGAGTCTCGAGATTAAAGATAGATTGGGATGTAGAATTCTGATTCACCAAAGTCTGTTGTAGAAATTTCATCATTTGTTGCTGAAATTGCAACGCTTGTTTTTGGCTTTACATTGATTGTTGCATGAAGAGAACAAGGGTATCTTCCAAAGATGGTTTGGGTGAAGCGGGTGGGAACTGTTTGGATGACTGAAAGGATTGCTGAGATGCCAGAGGATAATATTAAGAAAGGCGATTCCTAGGAAAATTATGACCTGAGGTTTGTGGCTCTCCAAAATCTGAACTGGGTTGGTTGTTCTTCCACAAAAAATTTGGGTGGTTCTGCCAAGTTGGTTTGTACGGGTCAAAGGGCCTCTTGTAGGTATTATTGAAAGCATTAACTTTCTCTTGATTGTCATTCATTTCATTAAACATGGGGCACATTTGAGTCACATGGGTTAGATCATAACAAACGGTGCAACCTTGTTGCTAAACCTGGTTCACACTACCCTTAAATTAATTCATAGCCATTGCCTCGATTTTTTGGGTAAAAGTATCTAATTGGGTTTTGATGGCCATTCCCTCACTTACTTCGTATAAGCCACCTTTCTTGGCTGTACTAATATTTCTATGTGGATCGAAATCCAACTGCTGAGAGTTCTCAGCCAACGTCTCAAACTTCTCATAAGCTCTATCAGGTTCAAGGTCCTGGAATTTGCCACTATACATGGATTCTAGTCTATATCGATTCTCAGAAGTTATTCCATGATTGAAGATCTGGGATAGATGTTGCTTCTCAAAACCATGATGGGGACATTGTGAAAGAAGATCTTTATATCTCTCCCATGCCTCGTAAGAGCGAGGGTTTTTCTCATAGAAAACCATTTAGTTTTGAACTTGGTCTCCATTTGATCCCATGAATTGATAAATGTTGGTACCAATGAATCAAGCCAATGACTCGCCTTGTCTTTTAGTGAGAATGAGAATAAATGAAGACGGACGAAATCTTCAGTAAAATGTTGGTATTTGGAGAGTGCACATATTTTCTTAAACTCGTGGACGTGCTTATAAGGGCTCTCAGAATCAGGCCCACGAAATGTAGGTAACATTTGGATCACACTAGGCTTGATTTCATAATGGTTTGACATGACAACTAGTAACACAATACATGAAGGCATATCACTCACTACTGGGCCCAATAGTCCCTAAGAGATTGAGCAGCAACCATAAATGGGGGTTTGACTTCTAGCTCGACAACAAGTTCAATTGGGTTAACTCTAGATGAATTACCCTCCTCCAAAATTGGGAAAACTTAAGATGGATTACTATCCTCCCAAACTGGTGCTCCTAAGTCCTTTATTGTATTAACTGGGCGAGGTGGCCGCCCTCTCCGCTTAGGCTGAGGTGGTGGGCCGTAAATGGGCAAAGGTTTCGATAAGCTTCCTAAACGTTTTCCTTCACGTGTCCAATTGATCATGCACAACTAATAATAAATAAAATTTAGCACCCGGTACAGTAAATAATTAATCAAATCTAGATTATAGCACATCAACGTTTTTTAGAAGTAATAATTAGGTCTCCATTATATTCTTCTATATTTAAAATGGGTACGATGGCAAAAGGCTTTGGTTTTTATACTCCAATGCATCACTATGCTAGTACCAACTTAAAGTAGATGCTCAGTCCTCACGCCCGAGCGAGTCGCCTTATCGTACGTCAGCACTCGGAATGGTGACATCGCAAACCTACATCCAGTATTTTGTGGCGCTAGGCTGGGGCTGTATCCTATGAACCCGTGTTTATACCCCAGTCCGGTACATCTATTTGTTGGGTGATAAAATCCCACAGGAATCTTGCTACTATTTTTTTATTAACAGTTATTTGGAGGTCTGGGACGTTCCATTTTCGTATGATACAAATTTCTTCGTATCCCTAATGGGTGGTCCCACTTGTTGGAGAGCTTTTTGGGTGATGAAATCCCGCAAGTCTCTAACAGTTTTTACCTTCACTAATGTTGGAATGAAAAAGAATATTAAATATAGCAATAGGTCAATCCAACCACAACAAAATTTTTATTAGAGCAGTGTGTATTTGCACAGTCCACATGACTTTATATCTCCTAGTGCCAGGGTGGAGCGGATATGTACCCCTTCTTGATGTCAAGTTTAGAAAAGTTCCAACCTACGGGAAGTGTTTCCCGGTGTAGCTGTGGCCACCCCTTCACTTAGGGGGTGAAAGAAGGAAGTACCCCTTCACTTAGGGGGCACAAGAAGAAAATTGCAAGAGATTGGGCATGCTTTAAGCTTTTCGCATTTTCCATTCACCGCTTTTCGTGCTTCTTGTCTTGTTAGCAATGCCAGAAATTCCCAAAGTTTGATCGGTGTGTTATATCGAGAATGGAGAGTGTTAATCGAGATTAGCTAACTTAATGCCTTTATCACAATTCAAGTAGAACTCATAGAAGCAACTCGTGCTCAAGCGTGTTAAACTTTTTGTGCTCAAGTTCATTCTCGTAATGAAAGCAACTCGTGCTTAAGTTAAAAAAACCAAAACAAAGCTCGTTAAAACAGGTGCTCAAGTAATAAAAAAACAAAACTCGTGCTCAAGCTCGTAATGAGTTGTAAAATTTTAAGTTCAAAACCAAGTGATCAAGTATTAAACAAAATGAGGCTTGGTGATAAACCTACAAGTTCTTTGGACCCACAACAATTTTAAAGTCAAGCACCTCAAAGTTAAGCTTTTCTTAGTAAAGTAAGATTTGGGTCGAGACAAAATAATCTAATCAAGATAAGAATTAAGGCCCACAAAAAATTCTCGATTTAACATTTGCTAAATGATTCAGCTTTAGACTTAAACTTAAGTCTAACCCAATGTTGACCCAAGTGCACTCGACCACTAAACAGCAATTACTGTTGGTTTCAAGCGTTAGCAGATTACAAACGAAAAGAGAAAAGAAACAGGAGTAGGGGATACAAATAAAAAGGGATGAGAAATAAGAAAAATAAAAGAAATATACAGGAAAAAAATTGGCTTCAAACTAACTACTCAAAAAAAATAAAAGGCACATTTAAAGTCCCCGGCAACGGCGCCAAAAACTTGGTTGATTTATAAACTGACGTCTTAAAAGACCTGCAAGTGCACGGTATACCGTTAAGTGCAAGGGTAAGAGAGGTTGCATCACTAGAGACTTGTGGTGCGAATTATACTTTGAGCTACTAGTTTTATCCAATAACAACGAGTTTGTGTAGGCTTTGAAATAAAAAGAAGAATGAAAAAAATTACAAGATAAATTGGAGTGAAAACCAAGGCATCGATTCCACTCAACCCTTTAAAACCGTTAGATAACATAAATAATTAAAGTAAATTATGAGTTCCCGTATCGCATATCCTTGGTCGGGCATATGCAATACATTAAAAGATACAAGAGATTTAGTAATTGAAAACTACCCATAAACCAACTTACTCAACCATGGTCCGGTTGATAACTATAGATTATGTTCTCTTCTCCATGTTCCTAACCTATCTTGTTATGGTCTAACAAAATGGTTACATAGATTTACTATTCCTCTTATTCTTAACTATGGTCAAGCATAGGACGAAGGAATACGAATATGCAATATTTCGGGATAAAGGGAAAGTAATTACTCCAACTAAGCTACACAATCTACACTAATGCTACATTAAGTGAAGCTTCCTCTAGCCTTGGCTAAGACGATTAGCTACTCATCCATTTGATTATTGCCATACTACTATTACTACGATAAAATTAAAAGACAAGAACAAGATAAATAATAATTTTTATTGCTATGAACTTAGATTTACACTCTCCAACATGATCTTTCACGGGTGGGATTCCCCTCCTATTTATAGAGTATAGGAAGGGTTACATAATATCACCATTAATATAAAATCCCCTAAACAATACCTAAAATCATGTATATATATTACAACTCATAAGAATAATATCTATATTTAATTCTTTTCAATGGGTCTCCATGCATGGGCCTTTGGTTGAGAACTTCAAATGAGAATCATTGTTGAAGTGCATCACCCTTGTTCTTCGTTAAAAACTGGAAAAATGTACGACTTGTATATCATGTGACCGATTTTGGTAAATGCAAACAAAGCACTATTAGTGTCTCATTTATTTAATAAATGACTAGGTAGATATAAATTTTGGAGTTGTACACGTAAATATTACGTGTCCATCAAAAAACAAAAAAAACTTTTGTTTAGACTCAAAATCACTTTATTTACCTTGTATGAGGATTCTACGTGTGCCGAGTGTAACTTGTGCGAGGATCATATTCTTTGAGAAGAGGAGTACTATATCTTTAATATTCATCGACTTTTGAATCACCCACGACATATTTTTAACCTATGGTTTTTGTCAAGAAACGAAAATATGGACAAAGTGGAACTTCACCCTCAGACGCTGAAACGTATGTGCCAAAACTTGGGAACAAGTTGGAAAAGAATTTATTGTTTGAGGAACTAATAGCTCCCCCCTTAAGTCTTTAACCAGTTGGAGCAGTTTCTATTTTTTGTAGGTGATGATTGAGTTATAGAAGGACGCTGATATGATCCCTTAACAAATTGGTTATCTGCAATCTCGTGAGATTAGTATTATGTATAAAATGAGAAAAAAGTTTGGTCTTAAGCGTTTAGGATCGAGAACCGTTCTAAGCGCCTCTTTATTCAACACGTATACTATTTAACCTTAGTTATCTAGATGTCAAGTAAATATCTCCTCTCCTCTAATTAAGGCGAGAATTGTTGAGACCTATCCCACGACCTACTCCAAGCTTGAACTACCACCATACCAGACTCACGCATTATGCACATGACATATAGAATTAGCAATGACACCTGAACCACGAACTAATAAAGAACTTAGATCAAGCACTACAAAAAAATATGAACAAGTCAAAGATACTTATCTCCCACGAACTAACGGTTACATTCAACTACCACCTACCCTATTTTTAGGAGAACGTGCCTCTACACGATATCGAACTAAGAGTGAGGTTAATAAAATGGACGAGTTCCAAAGGAGGAAAGAACAAAAAAATTTATATTACGAGATCAAGTATTTTTGGCTCAAGAGATCGAAACTTGTAATCAAATATCAGCCTAAAGCAATAAAGCTACAGTTACTAAATCATCAAATAGAGGTCGTGGTTTTTCATCTATTCAAAGGTTTCCACGATAATCACCTGTATCAATTTTATTGGATTTTTTTAATTTTTGTCATAGGTACATTTGGTGTAAGAGATAATTTCGGGCTATTATGAAATTAGGACATTACAAGAATATTCACTATTAACTAAGGTTAACTAGATGTCAAGTAAATGCATTAAAGCCTTGCAGTCATTGGAGAGATGATACAGTTTTATCATTTTCTAGGCGACATGCATCTTTCAATAACTTTCTTTACCACTCTGTATCTCAAAATATTTATGTTTTTACAGCCTATCATTTTTTTTATAAGGAATCTAAAATATAACAAAATTCATGTTATTTTCTTAAGATATATCTTCTCACTTTTTGGGCAATTATCTTTAGATTTTGGAGTGATTAAGGTGAATGTTAAATTTTACAAAAAAGTTTATTGCATTCATTATATTATGACCTTAATTGAAGAAGAGGAGATATTACTTTGGTAACTATTAACTAAGGTTAAGTAATGAGGTTAAATAGTTTACGTGTCGAATGAAGAGGCGCTTAAGAAGGTTCCTAAGTGCTTAGGACCAAACTTTTTCTTATATAAAATAGTTGGTGTGCTAGCTTCTCCCTAAATTCTAAGTGAGCTATGGTATTCTTCAGCTTTAGTAAAGAAAAAGAGATCTTGAAAGTTGGAAGGTATGAAATAGTATGGAATAAATATGAAAAGGAGACGGGAAGACGAGAGCATCATCACGTCGTTTGTTATCAACCATGAGATCATGATCGAGATATTCTCGAGACTTCCTGTTAAGTCCCTCTTAAGATTCATGTGTGTTTGCAAACTCTGAAAATTGTTACTCTATCTAGTTGCACAATAAACGTATGAAACCCAACGTTGTGGTTCTTTATTCGGGAAAAAATATGAAGGATCTCTAGTTTCTTTTTCTCTGTAGGAAGTTCTTGCCTTTATTCCTCTCAATCTCAAATAAATAAAAGTTTTAGCCAAATGACTCATACCACGGTAACACCGTGTAATGGTTTAGTATGTTTCACTGCTATGGACAATTGGGATGAGAATTCGTCACATACGATCTATGTGTACAACCCTAGCACTCAGGAAGTAACTCTCCCTCGGGATAGTCCTAACCATCCTCTTCAATATGTCTTCATTGTTTGTGGATTCGGATTTGATTCTACCATTAGAAGGTTAATTTAAAGTACTGCCTTCATATCGAGAGTGGCTACTAAATGGGTGAGGTCCGATGGAGGAGTCTTGGTATACCGCCTTACTTGAACCCCTGTAATTCTAAATTGGTGAATGGAAAGGTGTATTGGATGATTCCAGCTCATTATACAGAAAAAAATAAAAATTCTTACTTATAGTTTTAAAGATGAGAAATTTGTAAGGAAACAAAGGGGGGCAACGCGGAAGCACAATATGATTGAGCAAGAAATGAAGAAACCAACTCTAACCAAAGAGAATTCAATCCAAGCAACAAACACATACACAAAATTTAAATTTAGGTGGAAACCCAAAATGATCAAAACCACCCCTAACAAGCACGACGAATATATTATCAATTAAGGTTACAAGAAGTTCCAGAGATCTCTCAACCTCACCTCTACCCTTTCAGATAATCCATAGCAAGAAACCCTAGAAAGAAAACCCAAAATATCTCTCCAGAGTAAAAATCTAGATTTCTCCATTTTCTCTCTCTAACTTTTTCTCACACGTAGAGAGGCTTTGAACTCAAACTCTATATTTATATACTCTCTATTAGGTTATCAACGAGGTACGCATCACGAGACAAACCATCGCCTCTAAAATGAACTTACAAAACAAATAACGCGGTTTTCGTTCGAACGACATACAGTCTCGTCCGAACGACTTCAACATAAAGTTTTTTCGTTCCAACGATTTCCTCTATTTTTGAGCCATAACCCAACAAAATTTGGGTTTCTTCCATTTCCTAAATCTAGTAGTTTGAAGTGTAGGGAGGAGATGTATTTCACGTTACAGAATCCACAAGAATTGTTGAATTTACGTGTCCTTGGTGGTTACTTATGCATTGCTGATATGATAGATGACTGAAGACTAGATATATGGATGCTAAAGGATGACATAAATCATGCTTGGGATAAAGGATACAATATTGACTTTAATCAACCGGTCTTTTCTAATTTAAGCATGAATAATGTGAACTTTTATGTTATGGAGATTATAAATGAGATAAGGTAATAGGTTATATTTAGAAATTATAACCCGCTAGCCAAAACTTATATCTACGATATAAAGGCGGAAAGGCTAGTTCAGGTTCGTGGGGTTTATGACAAAATGAATTACTACGTCAAAAGCTTGGCCTCAGTCAGTGGCATGTGCCAAGCAGTCAAGTAGCACAGTTGCTTTAATTTTCAATGTACTATCTTTTTCCTACGTAGTTTGATTAATAAAAAAAAACCACAAGTTGTAAAAACAAGTTAATTTTGGGTATACCGTTGGATTTAACTGGTGTTTGAGATGAAATCGATAGAAGTTGTTGGTTAATTTATCTAAATTTTGGTTTAGATGTATGTTTTTTTCATGTATGGTTTATGTATCTAAATTTTGGAGACTCCCCTAAGAAGCTGAAATGTATGTGCCAAAACTTGATGATCTGCGAGTTTATATACGATAAACTGAAAAACCTGAAATCAATGAAAATGTGCAAAAGCTGCATGATCCCCTGCCCCAAAGTGAGAGCTTCCCAAGAAAGATCAACTCTTCAATCAGCCAAGTTCTTAACAATTCTAACTTTTGTAAACCCCAACCTACAAGCATCTCCTGATAGATTATAAAATGAGGAGTTTTTTTTTCCAGTACAAGCAACAAGGATACAAACTAAATGCTATAGTGATCATTTGATTAGCTAATAGCATCTTCTAGCTTTTTTACATTTCGATTAATCATAAATTGAGCCGGCTGTGTGTTATGATTTGACCATACTTGGTTTCATTCTTTTTCTTCTTGAGGATAGAAAAGTCGACGTAGCATGATTTAATAACAACATATCACTGGTAAATGGAAAAGTTGTGCCTAAGAAATAAAATTAATAATTTTCTCGGCAAAATACATATTCATATCAGTTATATCACACGGAATGATGGTAACATAAAATAAGATAAAGTAAATATTTAGAATATTGTAAGAACTGGATGTTCGAAACATCTACTATCCGTCCATATTTTTAGGATACCGATATGTCAACAAAAATACAGATTGGGCTTGGATCAGATTGCATGTCCCAACTCCAAAACACAAGGTTCAAACTGTGTAAAAACATAACATACAAATCATCACAATGTTACATTTAAGAGCTTCAGTCCGAATATTGTTAGGTCTAGTTACCCTATATTAATGATTGTCCTAACCAAAGTAAGTCTTCACCTTAATACACTCGATTTGATACTTAGAAGATCTCCAATTGCATGGTATGCTGTTACACTTTTCACATACTTTTATAAAAACTCTTTCCAATAGGTGTATGGTGTTCAACATACTCACCCCCATACTCCTCCAAAGTATGCGAATCCGGAACTTGGAGAGTGGTATGTGCATACTATTTTTGTGGGTCCTCCATAAATATTTCTTCTCTTCATTTCTTTTTTCTCTCTAATAAAAGAACATTGTGGGTCCCAATTTTTAATAAAAATATTCTCTCACACATAAAATAACATTGTGGGTCCCAATTTGAATAAAAAATTGAATTTGGAGAAAATCTGTTGGAGTAAAGTGGTATGCTATTCTGGATACTAGCATCCAAAACCGGAATAATATAGCTTCTCTGTTGGAGATGCTCTTATAATTTTTTGATGAATCCCCTCAGGAAAAGTTTCTATATTTTTTAGGAAATACTTTGAATTATAGAGGGAGAGTGATTGATATGTATCTCTTATAAATATTTTCCAAAGAGGAATACTAAGTTGGTTTTCTGCCTCCAAGATTAGTAAGTGTACTTTGTACGAGTAGATATATAGTAGTTAGTTTTCTACCTGAAGCATCTAAATTATAATAAGAGAGCTATGGAATCCTTTAACTCTAGTAAATAAAAGGGATCTTAGAAGTTAGAATAAAGCTATGAAAGGATGTTTAACTAATACGACAAGGAGATAGGAAGATGAGAGCAACATCATATCGTTAGTTATCCACCGCGGGATCATGATCGAGATACTCAATAGACTTCCTGTTAAGTCCCTCTCATGATTCATGTGTGTGGGGTTGAGGTCAAAGTCGATCAAACGAAACTCAGTTTTTAGCCTAAAAACTAATTCAGCTAAAGTCTTATGTTTGGAGACTCAAAGTCGTTCGAATAAGACTTATAGTCGTTCAAACAACTTTCAATTTTTTGCCTAAAAATTGATCTAGCGAAACCTTTTGTTTTGGGTTGCTCGATGTCCTTCGAGCGAGACTCATAGTCGTTCGAACGATAATATGGAGGTTAGTTTTGAGAGACTTGTTTGAAGGAGGTTAGTTTATGGTGCAAGTCAATAAAGTAAGGATCATAGACTAACTTGTTCCATAGTTTGCAAACATAGCTTGTTGAGCCACTCCGCGGAAGCCAAACTCCTATCGATTCGATTATGGCACAAGCAAGAAAATAAAAATACATAATTAATCAACAATTAACAACAAGGTTTTAAGGTAGTTCGGCAATTGCCTAAATCTATACACAATAGAGAGAGAGTTTATTCCAAGACCAAGGTTGCAATCTTTACAAACAATTGAGGTTTCTCTTTCAAGAATTCCTCCTACAAAAGATCTCTCTAAAGTTGGCTTTTAAAAAACCTAACTCTCCATTATATACTTGGGAAAGCCAAATACAATCACTCGGATCTCGAGGAAACCTTTATTCTGCCCAATATCAAATACGTAACAGTTTCGTCAAATAAATCACACGCCAAGGTAACTCCTTGTAATGGTTTAGTATGTTTCGCTGCTATAGATGTCAGGCAGGGTTGGCCCAAGTAGCCCTAAGGCCCTGTGCAAAAATACAAAAAGGGCCTAACGAAAGCAAAGTTTTCATCATATATGTTATTCACAATTTATTATTATTATTTTCTTCTGACCCTTGGGCAATTTTTTTATTATTATTTTTTGGCCCTTTTATTGTTAGTCCCTGTGCGGTCGCACACTCTCAGGGATGGCCCTGATGTCAGGAGAAAGTATTCATCCTAGCACGCAAGAGGTATTAACTCTCCCTCAGCATATTCCTTACCATCCTTTGGAATCCTATTTCAAAGTTAAAGGATTCGGGTTTGATTCTACCACTAGAAGATTTAAAGTACTGCGCTCATATTGAGAGCATATCCTATTAAAAGGGAGGCCTAATGAAGTTTGAGGTCATAATGTTGGGTTCAACCGATGCAAGTTGGAGGAGTCTTGGGACACTACCTTTTACGGCCATATCGTAATCTTATTCTTTGAATGGAAATGTGTATTGGATGATTCCACCTCGTTATTCAAAAAAATCAATACTCACTTTTAGCTTTGAGGAGGAGAAATTTGGGTTTCTTCCATTCCCAAAATCTAGTAGTTAAAAGAGTAGGGAGGATATATTATTCTTATTACGAGATCCTGGACTTATGTTGGATTTACGTATGCATGGTGGTTGCTTATGCATTATTGATATGTTTGATGACTTGAGATTAGATATATGTATTCTAAAGGGCAACATAAATCATGTTTAGGTTAAAGGTTACAACATTGCAATGACTTATTTTTTCTGGGAGGATAATCTTCACCAATACTTTTAGTAAGGATGGTGCAATAACAAGCTTAAACGAATAAGATTTTACGTGAAAGCTCAGTAAAGGCTGAGAAAAACCACAACCTCGAGAAAGATTTCGATATAAAATCCAATAGGTTGTTAGTTATTACAGTTTGTTGTGTGATAGTAAAGTAATAATGAATGAATAGTAAGGTTGTGGATCTGAATAATCTATTCCCTGCCTGTATTTATAGTAGATACATGCAGTTTATAAAAAGAAAAATAGTTTCCTATTTCTAGGGTAGTGGGCGAACTTCGTGGATCTCCAACAACTCTTTCTTGACCAAACACAATGGCTACTTTAAGTAGGTCGAGAACTTGTAGTTACAAACGTGGCATCTTCTCGAATGCGGAGCTATCTTCGACTATGTTATGTTAGCTTATACTTGTCGAACCTGGAAAATATGCTACTACAATCGCCCCATTCTCGACATAAGTACTTATAGTTGTGTCGAGAAGATATTGGAAGCTGAAGAGGTTATCGAATGTCGCACAAGTCTTTATTATGTCATTTCTGAGGTTAAAGTCAAGTGAATCTGGTTATGTTTCCCGATGAGCATTTAATGCAGAACATTGGACTTCAAAATTTTCGGGAGGTGGCATAGAAAGTAGCTAGAGGGTATAGACGGTAATGGTGACGACTATATAAAGGTAAAGTTTGGTGATAAGTCTCTGTTATTGTTTAATCTGGAACTGGTGGTTATGATAGTTGGGAGAATTAAGGAAGGTTGAGGTAGAGAGCGTTTATACGCGGTGTATCCATTGGAACTAGTCTCAGTTGCTATTGCAGAAGGTTGTGGAGTTCATCAAATGTTCAAAGAAGTGGTTATTTCCCATAATAAAGATGATGATGCGAAGGCTGGTTTGGCATTCTGTGGATCTGGTTAACCCAAAGAACTTCTAAAATTTCTTGCTGCTGCCTTTCCACACAGGTAGCTCTGTTTAGAAGTTCCATGACCTGAGATTTATTGAGTTTCTTAGGATATTATTACCCATTTTGCCAGAAGAAATGTCAGATTATGGTGAAAAGAAGCACATAGCTTTGAGTCTTTTATGTCAAATAATAGATTATAAACGTTGCCTAATAGAATGTAATCGAAGGTGTAAATTGTCAAATATAAAATGTAACAGAGTGGCCTAATGATAAAGTTCTTCTTGATTTTGTATTGTGTTTGTAGAAGATGATCTTGAAGTAAAAATATATAAGTAAACGAATTATTTGATGTCGGGGTTGATTGTGTTGCATGTATATGAATATCGAGTTTAATAGATCTCGAATTACAGTTTGCTAACTGTGCGGGGCCGGAAACGATTTCCTAGGAGGGTTGATTTTGACTATAAAAGTGTAGAGTTCCAACGTGAATTGAATGATTGATTTGACTGGTCGCGTTTAGTTCCAATGAGAAATATATTTGGGATGGGATTGACTTGCGACTTTGTTGTACTATAAGTACCTTGTGTACATGGAAAAATTAAGATTATATGTGAAGGAAATGGTGAAGACCAGGGCGCTAGCACGCAAAGAGCACTTTAATCACCTTCAGGGGAAGTATTGTAAAATGGTGAGGCGATACTTCGAAAACTGGTGCATCAATTTTTAAGTGGAAGTTCGAGTGGAACATAATTATGAAGGGATGAGCGAGGTAGAGGTGAAAGGTGCAAAAGAGGATTTTCAGTTTCATTGTCCACTTGAATTTTTGAGTCCTCCAGAGTGTGTAGGTAGTTTGTATATTTATGCTAAATTGTTGGCTAGAGAGGAGGATGTTGCTGCTACCCAGAATTGCTGAAGACGTTTAATTTGTAAAATAGGGTATTATAATGATTGAATAAACGTTGTACTGTGAAATAGAAATATTTTGGTTTGTCAAAATTTACTATCACTTTTCTTAGTGAGGGCCACCGAAACATGTTGAAGGTGAGAAATTTTTCTGCTTTAATTCGGTTAAAGAATTTGGTGCCTCATTCAAATACTCATATTATGAATATAATACAGATCAAGAAGTTGTGGACAGAGGCCAAAGGTTGCATTGTCGGTGTTGGTACTTTGGCAAATTAGCTGGTTGCTTACAAGAATATTGGGAAAGATCTGGTAAAGGAGAAAGAAGATCTGATCGAGGAGAAGAAGCTGGAGGTGAGGTTGAATAGGTACAAGTTGGATGCTGGGAAGGCAAAGAAGGTTGCCCTTTGTGATGTGAAGAAAGCTTGGGATAAATAGGTCGAGGAGATTAGGGTTGGCCTCACGAAAGATAAAAAGGAGGCTTTGGATTTGTTGAGATTAAACTTTGAGAATGATGTGCGGGGGAAGGTCAACGCTGCTCGAAGGGTGACGGAGGTGGAATATGGAAAAGTTATGGGGGAGGTGAGGGCTGAACTTATGCGAGATAGTTTGGAAGCGTGTAAGAAGGTGAATGCCAAATATGTAGAGCAGTACGATACGGTGGAGGAGAGGAGATATTTTTATAAAGGATTGGTTGTTGCTGGGAACTTGGAGCTTGTTGATTCAGAAGTGGAAGATGAAGTTCCTGAAGACCTTGAGGCTCTTTATGGGATAGAGGTTGTGGAGGATCCGGTGATGATGATTTCTGAGGGCCTTTGTCTCGGGCAAATATTGGATGATCTTACTCCAGGTGGATTTGTGAAGGTTGATGATGTAGTATCTCCCCCTGCAGAGTAAATGATGGTTGAAAAAGTTTTTCCGTGTGATAAAAGATGTAAAAATGGTCGATGGGACCGAAACAATATTTTACTATGTTTTTTGAATGTTGCTGTTTATTTTTATCGAAGAATTTGTTGAAAGTAATTGATGCATAATTTTTGTTAAATGTATGCGAAGTGTTGATATTCGACAAGATTGATAGTGTGACTATAGATAGTAGCAGCGTGTTGCTTTGAAGTAAGTATTCGTGTTGATTGAAAGATGGCCATATAATGGCAAGTATCTGAAAAAAGTACCAAATATTATTCCACAATGGGATATCTGGGTTTGATTGATAAGAACAAAACATGATATGTTTTGTTCAGTAAGTAAAGAGCGCAAACGAGATTATCCTGTAATTGGATTGTGTTTGCCGAAGAGATAAATGTTAGTTTTGATGCATACTAATCAAGTATGTATCGAGACTAAGTAAAGATAGTAAGGATGATTGTTAGTTGTTATGCATACCTATCAAGTATGTATTGAGACTAAGTAAAGATAGTAAAGATAAATGTAAAGATAGTAAAGATGTAATTGAATGTTAAGATAGTAAAGATGTAATTGAAAGTAAAGATAGCTGTATTGGAATTGGCAGAATACGGTTACAGTTTTCATTTGTAAAATATTTTCATTTGTGCTTTATTTCATGGATATTCGGGCTATATTTCATCTTCAGTCATTAACCAGTAAGTCCCACAATCAGTTTTGTCACTGACAATATATGACCCTTCCCAATTTTTTGACAAATTTTCTGAATTTTTAGATCGAGTGTTATCCTTGATCCGTCGAAGGACAAGGTCTCCAATGGTAAATTTTTTCTTTCAAACTTTTTTGTTGTAAGCATTCTTGAGTGTGTCATGGTACCATCCTAAGTTTACAATGGTTTTGTCTCAGGGTTTTTCAATCCAGTTGAGGTTGTAGAGGAGTTCTAGCTCATTGCCTTCATCTGTGATTTTTCTTTGACCTCTTGGTATATCGAAGTCTGAGGGTATGACTGCTTCAGTGCCGAAGGCCATCATGAATGTAGTACAACCAGTGGATGTTTGAGGAGTTGCCCGATATGCCTAGAGAGCACTTAGTAATTCATCGACCCATTTGCCTTTCTTCTCATTGAGCCATTTGCGTACTCCTGATTTGATGCTTTTGTTGATAGCTTCAGCTTATCCGTTACCTTGAGGGTAGTATGGTGGAAAAGTAGACAGTTGAATTTTGTATTTGTCGAGGAAACTAAGAACTTTTCTGCTGATGAATTATTTACCATTGTTAGACCGTATCATGCGCGGGTAGCCAGATCTGGTTATGATGTGCTCCTAAAGAAACTTGATGACTTCATTTATGTCAGTGTGACATAAAGGAACTACCTCGACCCATTTGGTAAAGTAGTTTGTGGCCACAAAAATGAATTTACGAATTCTCGATGCTGGGTGGAAAGAGCCAATGATGTCGATCCCCCATCTTTTAAATGGCCAGAGGACATTGTTTATGTGCTAGTAAAGTATTGGGCTATTGATGTCCTGAGCATGGATTTGGCATTTGTAGCACCTGCGAATAAATTTTTCAAAGTCATGTCGTATCTTCGACCAATATAACCCTTGAGTGAATGCCCGCTAGGCCAATAATCTTTTTGAAATTTGAGCTGCGTAGATTCCTTTATAAAGTTCTTTGATTTTAATTTGGGTCTGTTTCTGGGAGATGCATTCAATAAAAGGTCCTCCTCCTGTAATGAGATAGAGGATTTTATCATGAACTGTGAATCTGGGGTATTTGGCCAAGAGTGATTGGGTTTCTTCTATGTTACTTGGGAGGATATTGGAATTGAGGTATGCATAGAAAGATCTTCTCCAATCGTGTTCATCTTTATCTTCAGTAACAGTAATTTGCATGGTAGAACTAATATCGAGACTGGAATTTTTGAGTACTTCGATGTTCAAAGTTCTCTTTTTACTGTCTTCGAGCATTGCAGCAATGTATACTAACGCATCAGCGTGGCAATTTTTGGCTCAAGGGAGGTAAGAGATTGTTGATAATTTGAATTTACTCATTTTTTCTTCAACCAAGGCTGCGTAATCAACCATCTTGCTTCATGTCTTGAAGGTCATGTTGTAATGATTGGCGACGAGTAAGGAGTCGACGTATATAGCTATTTCTTCCGCCCCTAGTATTATAGCAAGATCCAGTCCATGAAGGATAACTTCATATTCTGTTTCATTATTGGTGGCATAGAACTTGAGTTTAGTAGCCTTCTCAATGTGATGATTAGAAGGTGCAAGAGGACGATGCCTATTCGTGATCCTCGCGATTCAGCAAATCCATTTATAAAGAGTCTCCATCCTATGCTTTGTGACCATACGCCTGGCTCTATAATTGAATCATCAGTCAATACTTATTCGAGTTCTTCCCAATCGGGGTCTTCGACTGGAAAATCTGCAAAGAAATTAACTACTGCTTGT
Source organism: Kingdonia uniflora (assembly GCA_014058105.1). Lineage (NCBI taxonomy): Eukaryota > Viridiplantae > Streptophyta > Magnoliopsida > Ranunculales > Circaeasteraceae > Kingdonia > Kingdonia uniflora. The sequence goes on along the minus strand of JACGCM010000310.1, from coordinate 314,641 downwards.
CCTTTAATAGATATTTGAGGCTCGAAGGAGATATCATATTCGCTGAGGAATACAGACCATTGTTGCACTCTCCAAGATTTTTCTTTTTTAGAGTGGACAATTTTGAGAGTATATTTGGAAATGATTTTGGTTGGAAGAGCTTAAAAATATGGTGAAAGTTCCTGAGAGCTATAAATCAAGGCGAGTAGTTATTTTTCGGTCATTGTACTCAGCTAACATGAGAGTTTTGTTGATGAAGTAGACTAGTTTTTCTACATTTTTGTCATCTAGAATATGGACAAAGCCAATAGAATCATTAGTTGCTAGTAAGTACATTGTCAGTATTTTTTCATCAACTGGAGTACTCATTATAGGAGGACGCCCCAAATATCATTTAAGATTTTAAAAAGCCAATTCACAATCAGGAGTCCACGCAATTTCCTTGGGTTAAGAGTTGAATTTCTATGAAGAAGAAGGTAAAGAAGTTTGCATCGATCAGATGAGTTGGAGATGAACCTGTGAAGAGCTGCAATCTTGACTGCAAATTTCTGTATATATTTTTTGGTTCGAGGAGATGGAATTACCCTGAGTGCCTTGATTTGTGCTGGATCAATTTTGATTCCCCTTTTACAAACCATGTATCCCATAAATTTATTTTTCTGGGTTGAGTTTCATCTGGTAGTTAAAAAGGATATCGAAGATGATTTGGAGGTCATTACAGTGATTACCACGCTTCTAGCTTTTTCAGATTATATCATCGATGTATACCTCCATGATGCTGCCTAAATGATCTTTAAACATTAGTGACAAGTCATTGGTAAGTAGCTACTGTATTTTTTTAATCCAAATGGAATAACTGTGTAACAGTAGAGACCTCTTTCTGTGACAAATATTATTTTTTCCTGGTCTTCTTCGGTGAGAGGAACCTGATTGTAGCCGGAGGCTGCATCCATCATTGAAAGAAGTTTGTGCCTTGCTATAGAGTCGAGGAGTTGTGGGATCTGTGGGAGAGGAAAGTTATCTTTTGGGGTGAACTTGTTGGGTTCAGTAAAATCAGCATAGACTTTGATCTTTCCATTCTTCTTTGGGACCGCTACGATGCTAGAATCCCATTTTGGATATTTTGCTTCCCTAATAAGTCCTACACGAAAGAGTTTGTCAATTTCTTCATTTACGGCATCGCGATGGCGGGGAACTAGATTTCGACGCTTCTGTATAGCTTCTTTAATGTATGGAAGGTGGTTAAGCTTGTGGCATGTTATCGGAGGATTAATACCGGGTATCTCTTGGAAATACCTTGTATAGATGTTGACATTTTTCTTTAGGAGCGAAATCATGGTTTCTGTTTCATCAGATGATAGCTTGGAGCCAATGAAGCTGTTACACCCAGGCCCATCGAACTCAATAAAATTGACTATCTCAGTATCATGCTGCTTGAATGTAGGTTGTGCTTCTTGTTGTAGTTGCTATGCTTTTAGAAGTTTCACCGTGTGAGAGTTGGTTATCGTATTCTTGTACATACGTACAACTGCTTGGCTACTTTTGATTTTGTAATCTTCGTAATCTGTGGGAAATCTTAATGCTAGATGATATGTCGAAGGTACTGCCTTGAGCGAATGTAGACAACTCTGCCCTAAAATTCCTAAATATTTGAACTCAGCATCGATGATCATAAATTTAATGAAAGTGGTTTATGATCCCACTTGAACTGGCAGGATGATTTCTCCTGTAACTAATTCTTTTGAACCGTTGAAACCTGCGATGGTGGTTGTCGAAGCTTTCACTGAGTCTTTATATCCAGAAACATTAATTGCCCTTCTGAATAGAACATCTATGGCACATCCTGTATCGACGAGAAGCGTGTCTAGGTAGTCTCTTCCTACTTTAAGCATAATGACCAGAGGGTTATCATGAGGGTACTTGACATGGCTGGTGTCACAGTCCTAGAAGGTAATATGGTACGAACGCTTTAATTTGCTCAAGCTGGGAGAAGCTTTGCTGACTTGTCTGAGGATATCATTTTGTAGCAAGATGTAATTTGATCGTCTTGTTTTCTTTTCTTTCCTTTTTCAATCTCGATCATGTAAAGATGGTGATAACGTCTTTGTTTTAAGTTTCTTCTTCGAGGAACTTTGAATGTCAACTGCATAATTATGAAGTCTTCCAGCTAATAGAATGTAATAAAAGATTTGAATGAGAGAGTAGCAGGTGTCAATTTCGTGACTATGCACGTTGTGATACTGACACAAAGGCTTATTCGGGATATCAGGAATTTCTTGTGCTGCCCGATAGAACTCATCTCTCTTTATTGTTGGTAAGATAGCGGAGAGAGTGGTTGTCATAGGAGGTAGAACTGGGACAGGTCTGTTTGTCCTTCTGTCTCTTCTTCTTGCATTGTCGATATTTCTTTCGCATTGTTTGGGTACTTCATTATTGGTTGATTTTTGGGGTTGAGATGTAAATATTTCACGAGACTGGATGGCAGAGGAGCTCTTCATCTTATCTTTCTTGGATCGCTCTAATTCGATGTAGTTATTAACAACATCAATCATCTCTGTCACCATTCTGGGCTTGTACAAGGTAAGTTTTTCTTGAACTTTAAACTTGATATGCAGAGCTGATGTGAATGCAGGAATGCTAATCTTAGGATCTGAGTTCCCAATCTTTTGGGTTTCCTGTAAGAATTACTTATAAAATCTTGCTAGTGTTTCTTTTACTCCCTACACGACGAAAAATAAAGAATCTGTAGTTATCTCTTGCTCTTTAGCATGAGCATAATTTTACTCGAAGAGGCGCTGCAATTGGTTGAATGTAGTGATTGAGCCTTCGGGGATAGTATGAAACCATCTGAACGGTTCCACTTTTAGGCTCATGTTGAATAATTGGTATAACATGTGGTCGAGTTTAGAGTATAATCCAACTGCGTCTTTGAAGTGTCAGCCGTGGGTGAGAGGGTCAGTGAGGCCTGCATACTGAATAATTTTTGGCATATAGAAATTATCCGAAATGGGCATAACTTCAAGATGAGGAGATATGAGATTTGTTTTAATTCTATCAAGAGTAGATCTTCGACCTGGGATGTCAGAGTTTATAACTTGGATTCTATTGTTTAGGTCACCCAATGTAATAAATTATAGTAGAGGAATTGTTACGGTTACAATCTGTGGATCAAAGTCTCCATGTCCTTCAGGTCCTAATCGGTCTCTGATAGGTCATCTTTCCGGTGGCAGTGGGTTTTGATTACGCGAACATTGACTTCCTGATAGACATGTAATATTTACGTGTACAACTCCTAAATTTATATCTACCTAGTCATTTATTAAATAAATGTGGCACTAATAGTACTTTTGTTTGTACTTACAGAAATCGGTCACATGATAAATAAGTCGTATATTTTACCGGTTTTTAACGAAGAACAAGGGTGATGCACTCCAACAATAATTCTTATTTGAAATTGTCAACCAAAGGCCCATACATCGAAGCCCATTGAATAGAATTAGATATAGATACTATTTTCATGAGTTGTAATATATATGCATGATTTTAGGCATTGTTTAGGGGATTTTATATTAATGGTAATATTTTGTAAACCCTTCCTTCCTATACTCTATAAATAGGAGGGGAATCCTACCCATGAGAGGATCTTGGAGAGTGTAAATCAAAGTTCATCGCAATAAATCTTATTCTTTCTCTTGATCTTGTCTTTTAATTTTATCGTAGTAATAGTTAGAGTAATTACCTTCTCTTTATCCTAAAATTTTGCATATTTGTATTCCTTCGTTCTATGCTTGACCATAGTTAGGATTAGGAGGAATAATAAATCTTTATAACCATCTTTTTGGACCATAACAAGATAGGTTAGGATCATGGAGAAGAGAACATAATCCATACTTATCAACCGGACCATGGTTGAGTAAGTTGGTCTATGGGTAGTTCCCAATTAATAAATCTCTTATATTTTTTGATGTATTGCATATGCCCGACCAAAGATATGCGATACGGTAACTCATAATTTACTTTAATTATTTATGCTATTTAAGGGTTTTAAAGAGTGGAGTGGAATCGATGCCTTGGTTTCCACTTTAATTTATCTTGTAATTTGTTTCGTTCTTCTTTTTATTTCAAAACCTACACAAACACGTTGTAATTGGATAAAACTAGTAACTCCAAGTATAATTTGCACCACAAGTCTCTTGGGATACGACCCCGCTTACCCTTGTACTTAATGGTACACCGTGCACTTGCGGGTCTTTTAAGTTGTCGGTTTATAATTGATCAAGTTTTTGGCGCCGTTGCCGGGGACTAAGGTGTCTTTTATTGAGATGCTATTTTAAGCCGATTATTCCTTCTTTTATGTTATTTTTATTTTTTTGTATAATAAGTTGTAGTATAGTTGTCGGTAATGCTATTTTAAGTGTATCTAATTTTCTTTAAAAAAAAAACTAGAATAGAAAATAATTGTGTTTCTAATTTACGGGTTGTTAAGTGGACATCTTCAAAGAAAGGTTTTCTTGTTTTTAAGTGGACATCTTCAAACAAAATTAAATTTTAAACTCCATTTATTTATCACATGCTGCCTGTTAGTCCTTATATTAAATGGCAGTTTTAGACAACTTGCTTGGGTGATTCTTTTCAAGTTTGCTTAGCCTTTGGTGGTACGTACAGCAGCAACTTCACAGTGTAGGTGCAGGAATTTTTCTAACACTTAGAAAAAGCTGCTTGTAGGTTTTGGTGCATGGGAACGACAGCACTTGAAGCAGGGGTTTAGTAACTTTGCAAAGGTACTGATATATCAAATTCATATCTTTACATCTCATCAAAGTAAGTCAATTTTTGGTTCTGGAATCTCAGAGGTAATCCTAAAGTTCACATGCTCTCTCTCTCGGTTTTGTATTGGCATATTATGGTACTTTGATATTTGCACAAAATTTTGAGTCATTGGCCAAGTATTTTAGTTATACAATTCTTAGCCAAGAGACGTACGATATATCTTTTGTGCTTGTACTTTTCTGGGATTGTTTATATGTGCATGCTTGGTTCGGCTTAATCCACACATGACGGTGCTTGCTTGGTAACTTTGTCTAAACAGCAACTTAATAATGCCCATCAAGAGCATCCTTTTATTGTTTCATTTAACCATATCATCAATGTCACATTAATTAATCACATTATTTTTTAGTATATAATTGTAACTCTCCCGTAGCACTGTGCCTAAATTTGTTTTCTTCTCATTTCAAGTTCGTTTTGGGACACGGTAAAAAAGGTGTTAAAGTGAGAAAAAGAGTGAGGACGGAAAATAAGCAAAGTTGAAAGCATCGCATTAAATACATCCTTCTTGCTCCCTCTAAGTGAAGGGGCACTTCCATCTTCGCCGCCTAAGTGAAGGGGCGGCCACATCAACACCGGGAAACACTTCCTATAGGTTCGTACTTCTTAAAACTTGACATCTAGAAGGGGTATGTATCCGCTCCGCCCCGGAACTAGAACATATAAAGTCGTGTGGACTGTGCAAATACACGCTACTTTAATAAATTTTTTTGTTGTGGTTGGATTGACCTATTGTTGTGTTTAATATTCTTTTTCATTCCAACATTCGTAAATGTAAAAACTGTTAGTGACTCGCAGGATTTCATCACCCAAAAAGATCTCCAACAAGTGGTACCACCCATTAGGGATACAAAGAAATTCGTATCACACAAAAATTAAACGTCTCGGACATCAACATAACTGTTAATAAAAAAGAGTAACAAGATTTCTGCGCGATTTAATCACCCAATGGATAGGTGCACTGGACCGGGGTACAAACACGGGTTCGTAGGATACGGCCCCAGCCTAACGTCGTGAAATACTGGTTGTAGGTTTGCGATGTAACCATTCTGAGTGCTGACGTACGATAAGGCAACTCGTTCAGGCGTGAGGACTAAACATTTACTTTAAGCTGGTACTAGCATAATGACGCAGGGGAGTATAGGAACCAAAGGCTTTTGCCATCGTACCCATTTTGAACATAGAAGAATATAGGGGAGACCTAATTATTACTTCTAAAAAATGTTGATGTGCTAGATTTTAAGTATGATTGGTTGTTTATTACGTTGGGTGTTACTTTTATTTTAAAATGTCATACATGCAAGAACATTAGAATCCTTACAGCTCACAATTCAAAATCCCGTAATAACCTCAAAATCATTTTCAATCATGGGATCACCAAAACTCTTAATACGCGGAACCTTTCCAATCTTATTTATATATGCAGGCCCATCAGTCCATCCAGTCATCCAATCAGTTCCTACCGGATCCACCCAATCCTTCTTTAGACGATACCCTTACCCTTTTCATGCAACAATCAGTACAATTTCAGCAACAAATAATACAATTCTAACAACAGACATTGGTGAATTAAACTTTAACGACCTAATCTATCTCTAGATTAGAGACTCACATAACTCAGTTGTCAACTACGTGGAGTGAAATAAAGCATAAAAAACTTCTAAGCAATAAAGAAGAACAATCCGAAGTTAAATCCCCTTGTGATTTAGAAATAGATGAATTCAAGCGAAATTAAGGAATGTTTTCTCCGTGGGGTGAATGGATACCATATTGTGAGACAGATTTAGAAGATGAATATTTTAAGGTCGACGATCCTATGTCACAAGAAGATCTTGAAGAAGCCCTCCAAATTCAGCCATCGATGTCACCATCCATCATTTTATTTGTTAACCCAATAAATTATTTCGAGGAAACTATGACCGAGACTGAATATTTTTCCCTCTCATCTAATGATTTCTCTGAAGATGATGACGACGAGATAAAATATAAATATATAGAATCACCATCTCATTATACGATAATTTGTAAGGAATTTGTAGATGATGATATTTATACCAAAGTCAAGAAATTATAAATTATCGAACCTGTTGCAGATGTTATCAACTTGTCATTTCCATCTTAGTCTCCTTATGAGTTACCTCAGCCTTGCCTTGAGTCGCATCCACCTTACACAATATACAATGTTAAAAACCAGTAGGTGGACGACCCTTCTTTACAAGATATACTACTATTATTGGGCGTTGATTATGTTTTGGTTACTCATTCACCAACCACACCTATACCTATGCCTACATCTCCATTTCACGAGCCTAATGGGGGTACCATAACCATAAATGATTTTGTGGACATGTACGGAGATAATTCTTGTACTATTTCTGTTAATAAATGTTTAAATTATTTTGAGGACTCGAATGATCCTGAGATTCGTGAAATGGTACAATCATTAGCATCTGAAAATATGTTTCAACATGGCCATGTCCCTGAGCCAATGAATATCCACGTCAATGGTCAGGATGAGTCCCTTGAGATAAGTTGTGATTTTAGGCACATAAATTTTAAATGTCTGTTAGAGTCAATTGTTCCCCGATCCTCACATACACAAATATGTTATATAGTTTTTCTTCTACTAAAAGAAAACATCTTTTTGAAAAATTATAATTTTGGGGATGCCTCACGGACTTGCTTTGTCAGAACTGCCTATCACATTATTTGGAATATCAACGATAACATGGAGGTTTTGAAAATTTTCAAAGAAAATATTTTTCTAGGAAAATCGAGTTTTGAATCTAGTACATTTTCGGGGATGAATACTTGTATACCAATCTTCTTATTTACTGCAACATGTAGTAATCATATGATTGTATAGAAAAGTCTAAAGGAAAATATGCTCCCTGGGTATGTATTTGTTTTATCTTGGAGAAAATGGTTTTTCTAGATTTGCCTAAGATTTTCAACTTAGAATCATCAAATGAAAGGCAAAGTTTTTAGAAAAAAACTTTTCCATAGAAAATTAGTTTTAAACTCTCTCTAGTTTTTACAGAATATATCTGCCCAATTAAGGGCTAATATTAAGGATCACCATTCATGTGCTATCTGGTTTTTGAAAGAGAATTTACAACTAAGATAGTATATCACCTTTTCAACATCGTACCCTTCCAGCCATATTGAAAATTTAAAGTTTGGGGGTATATTCGTCTGGCTGAAGATAGTAAACTTAGCGCTTCTTGGGAGACAACCCATGACACATTCAGGTGAAAAATTTCAGTTTTTATTCCTCCATTTTTTTATATGCTCTCAAACATTGAGAGCAATGCTTCATTTAAGTTTGGGGGTAGGAAAGCATTTCTTTAAATGTTTTTTGAAAAAAATTGAAATAATGGTACTTTGACAATTTAAGATATATTTTTGATGAATTTCCAAACACTTAAACTAATTTTACATTAACATAAATATTATAGAAAAACCTTAAATTTGAAATTGTACCAAGTATACACTAGAATATTTTAGAATATCTAAACATAGATTTACTATCTTTTTATTAATAACTATTTCAAGTTAACTTGGCATATTTTGGTAACGTGCACTTCACTGTAGCTTTGCAATTAATACCTTCAATAGATTTTTGCTCAGTATAAGAGAAATTTTGCATTTATGTGAGGAATAGTTTGCTATAAGGGAGACAACTGCCTAAGAATAAGATCATTCCTAAGAAAAAAAAGAAGCCAAAAATGCTCTAAAAACTTTCACGCTGTAAGGCTACTCGCATGATTAAGAACTGAAAGAGAAAAAATTATCACCAATCTTGAGTTTTACCATGAACTATGTAAAAGAAGCATAATAAAATATTACTTGTGAGAATCCTGAGTCTAGGTCATGATGGGGCACCACACCCTGGCAACCTTCGCCAACTAGTAATGATTGTTGATCGAAAACTCCTTGTTATGGAGACTTCACTAAGAAACAAAGTACTAAAAAGAAAAGGCTTGTAAACGAAAATAAAAAAAGAGAGTAAAATTCTAGGAAGACGAATTGACTAAGGCACTTGTCGAACTGACTGTTGAATTTATTCTAGTAAGAACAAGACTACTAAAAACTAAGTAAATTATTCTAGACAACATATTAGGCGATAATTTTTTTTTCATTGTACACTTAAATATAACTTAAGAAAAATACTTGAATCTCTTTTTAATCTTGAGGTAGTACTTTCAGTTTCGGATAAGCTTAAAATATTCTTTGATATACTTGGGAGAATAAATAGTTTAATAATTTTTTTTCATTGGTATATTTTTGTCACAACAAAGTAAGGTTAAGCTCACAGGAAATGAGTCATATGAATTCAAAAATTGTTTAAAATGTCATTATTGAATTTTGGTTGTATAGTCATTACAAACCCTCACGAGACAACACTCGTCCACCAAACTAAACCTGGGGGTTTAACGGCTTGTTGCATACGCTAAATACAACCGTGTGGCATGCAATTTTTTTTTTGTTTACTTTTGCTCGAAGACTAGCAAAAATATAACTTTGGGGGTATTTGATAGACACGTAATATTTATGTGTATAACTCCTAAATTTATATCTACCTAGTCATTTATTAAATAAATGTAACACTAATAGTGTTTTTGTTTGTATTTACAGAAATTGGTCACATGATAAAACAGTCGTACATTTTTTCGGTTTTTAACGAGGAACAATGGTAATGCACTCCAACAATGATTCTTATTTGAAGCTGTCAGCCAAAGGCCCATGCATGGAAGCCCATTGAATAGAATTAGATATAAATATAATTCTCATGAGTTGTAATATATATGCATGATTTTAGGAATTGTTTTGGGGATTTATATTAATAGTAATATTTTGTAAACCCTTCCAATACTCTATAAATATGAGGGGAATCCCACCCATGAGAGGATCTTGGAGAGTGTAAATCAAAGTTCATTGCAATAAAGCTTATTATTTTTCTTGTTCTTATCTTTTAATTTTATCGTAGTAATAGTAGTATGGCAATTACCAATGGAATGAGTAGCTAATCATCTTTGCCAAGGCTAGAAGAAGCTCCACCCAATGTAGCCTTAGTGTAGATTGTGTAGCTTAGTTAAAGTAATTACCTTCTCTTTATCCTGATATTTTGCATATTTGTATTCCTTCGTCCTATGCTTAACCATAGCTAGGATTATGAGGAATAATAAATCTATGTAACCATCTTGTTGGACCATAACAAGATAGGTTAGGTACATGGAAAAGAAAACATAATCTATAATTATCAACCGGACCATGGTTGAGTAAGTTAGTTTATGGGTAGTTCCCAATTACTAAATCTCTTGTATTTTTTGATGTGTTGCATATGCCCGACCAAGGATATGCGATACGGGAACTCGTAATTTACTTTAATTATTTATGTCATTTAAGGGTTTAAAAAGGTGGAGTGGAATCGATGCCTTAGTTTCCACACCAATTAATCTTGTAATTTGTTTCGTTCTTCTTTTTATTTCAAAACCTACACAAACTCCTTGTAATTGGATAAAACTAGTAGCTCAAAGTATAATTCGCACCACAAGTCTCTTGGGATACGACCCCGCTTACCCTTGTACTTAACGGTACACTGTGCGCTTGTAGGTCTTTTAACACGTCGGTTTATTATCGTTTACTTCTTTAGGTTGTTGATGCTGAGGATGTATGTTTTAAATTTTGAGAAACCCTGTATGTATTTCTGGATCTGAATCGAGAAGTTTGTTTTTTTTCTTCTCTTGGCTAATTTTCTCTCTGGGTCACCCTGGAACGATGTTCACTTCGGGCCTGAGGAGGTAATGTTTGACGGCCAGTGAGCCGATCCTGAGTTCTTCGCAAATTATCCATTTCTTTTGATGTGTCCGGATCTGTTGGTCTAAGGCTTCTCTCTTCTTGAAGGGCTTGGGCGTGGATTCATTGATCTTCAAGCCTTTGGACTTGGTCACAATCCATTTGTTTATGAAGTTCGATCACCGTACTGTGTTGATCTTACAAGTAGTTGAGCTCCAAGATTATTATCCTTTTCTTCTTATCAAGGTTGGTAAAGCAGTGGAGGATCTAGGAATTTTGTCTACAGTGGGCAAGTAAGTTAAAATTGGGGGTTCGGGGGCGGAAGCCCCTGAGGAATTTTTTTCGGGGAGGGGGATAGATGGGGTGAAGTTGTGCTCCTACAGTTGAAGATAAGCACAACTAAAGAGCTACAAATACTCAAAGATATAAGAATAAATTTGTTTTTTGACGAAAGTTGATCTTCTTTTTGTGAAGATTGGATAGTGTATAAATGTTAAGAGAAATAGAGAGTGCTACTTTGTTGAAACTTGAAAGAGAGACACATGAGCTTTAAATGTTGTGTTTGATTTTTTTGGTTGAAGTAGTTGGAATAGTGCTGTTTTATAAAAATGTCCAAAATTTGGGTGGGCAAAGGGTATAGTGTGTTGTTATTATTATTGAATCCAGGGTGGGGAAAAGTATAACTTCACATGGGCTTTTACAATAAGAGAGATTTACTGTACGAGGCTTGAAGTTTACCATAAATTATATTTACTACCCTAGAATTCTGAAAGCTCTTTATTGACCCCAGTTTCAAAGTTTACTTTCATACAATGCCATAATTTTTAATAATGACACGATTAGCCTTAAAAGGTTTAATATTTTATGAATTTATGTTTTATATTTTTTACTTTTTACCTCTTATATTAGCTGGATCTCATAACTCATCATTATCTAATTCAAGTAAAACATTAGCATCATTTCCCTTTTCTCTACCTCACTATAAAGATATTCAAAACTCATCTAGAGATTTGTTACTAATATAGCATTATAAACCTTTTGTCTTGGAATAATCTTTATTTAATCATTAAGTACACAACTAAATCCAACTTCTCATAAAATATTGGGCTGTTAGGGGAATAAATTCAAATTACTAATGACTTTTTTGATGAAGAAGAAAATTAATTTTAAAGATTCAAAAAGAACGACAAGAACCCTAATTGGACTTTAGAGACATGTCCCTTCTAACTATGAAATAAACTGTCACAACTATGGTATAGATGAAATAATTTAAAGTTCATGATATCCCTATTAGGGAAGAGTAAACTAAACCCTCGAAGCTTTACAGTCAAAGAGCTCGTCGAATTATGGGTGGTGATGAGTTAATGGGAAATCAAATTTTATTTTAGAAGAAGAATGCAAATGAAGAAAATAAATTAACAAAATTTTCTAATTGAGTAAATATTTTAAGGCTAGTTGTGTCATTTTAAAAGTTTAAGGTACAGTATGAAAGTGAACTTTCGAATTAGGGTTTGTAGAGAGTTTTCCAAACTTTAGGGCAATAAATGCAATTTAAAGCCAACTTCGAGCCTCATAGAGTAAATCCTTTTTACAATAAACTACTAAATCTTACTAGCTGTTACCTATTTTTTGAAATCTCAGGGCAGGCGGTTGCTCACCCGGAGCTCTATGTGGATCTGCCACTAAGTTGAAGTATTAATAAAATCGATACTCTTATATCTGAAGTATATTCAAACAAAATTTCTATTCTATCAAATGTTGTTGCTTGGATCCTCTTCAAGATTTTTATTGAATTAGATATGTTTTGTTACTATAGGCATGAAATATTTACTCAATTAGCAAATTTTGTTTATTTATTTTCTTCATTTGCATTCTTCTTCTAAAATAAAAAATGATTTCCCATTAACTCATCTCCACCTCTAATTCGACGAGCTCTTTAACATTAAAGCTTCGAGGGTTTAGTTTACTCTTCCCCAATAGGGATATAATGAACTCAAGTTGCCATTTTGATTTTAAGTCATATATAGAAAGCCAAAAATAAAAAATAAGACCTACATCGGATTTGCCAATTGAAAGCCAAAATGACAAAAGCCAAATTTCTTAGCCAAATTTGGCTACCTATATCACTTACCAAAAACTTCAAATTTGAAAATAAGTGACATGGCAACTCTCCAAAATCTCACAATCTAGAGGGAAGTATGACATGTCGGGTTTGGCTATATGTTTTGAAGATTCGAATGATGTTGGAAAGATTGTTTGACTATTAACAAGGTTTAGTTTCACTTTGGTAACAAAAATTTAATTAAACAAATGTGGATGTTCTTAGTGTTGGAAAATGAAAAGGAGCTTTTGGTTTTCTTTTTGGTTTGAATGGTAGAACTAAGTGATTTTATGAGAATTACATAGGGAAATTTTTTTCTAAGAGCTCTCATGAATCTGAGGTTTATTCAGGGCCCAATTGAATACAACTGTGAGAGCCGATTGAGTTTGGAAAAGTACTGTGTAAAGACTATGGTCTTGGTTTACATTAAAGCTGACAGTTCAATACATATGTTTACTAATCAGTGTAGATTGCTATTCACTAGGGAATGTTCACGTCCACAAGACATCTCTCTCGATGCAGGACCATTCCCTGATTTTCTCTTCTTCTTTTTTTGAGTTTGTCTGTTACCATTCAAATGTGGTGGATTGTTGGAAAATACAAATGAGCTTTTGGTTTTTTTTTTGGTTTGAATGGTAGAACTAAGTGTTTAGTCCCACATTATATATGAGGGAAGCTCAACTCTACTATATAAGTAAGTTTAATACTTAACTTATTGTGATGTATATAAGAGTTGGTGGGTCGCACGCGCATATGCAACCCATGTGTGCAAACTAGCTTGGGTGCATAGGCCACCCATGGGAATGCTCGATATAGGAACCCACTTATTATTATAAGTCTATGATTGGGCCTTGAGGCCATGGGCTCATGGGGATTCCATGGAACACTTAGTCACTTTTCTGGGTTTGAGGTATGAGTTGGGGTGTCTTCAACAGACACACCTTAATGTGTGACTCTTGGTGAAGAGGCACTGACTTGAGGTGTGACCCTTGGTAAAGTGTCACCTATGCTCTATATAACCCAACTTCATTTTCAACTATTTTCATTAGTTTTTCAGAGTTTTTCTTGAGTCATTTTCAAGAGAGAAAACATATGCAATCAAGGTTTGTTTGGCTGAGAGACAGAATTGCTTTCTTCTATCTACAACTGATTGTTGTATCCTGGAAGACAGGGGCCTACATTCCTGTAAAACACTATGGAAGGGGTGAATCTGTCTTATGGAGATAGTGTGTATACACTATACTCGATCATCTCCTTAAGAGGTATTTATTTGTTCATATAAATTGTTTATTATAATTTTAAGATAAATATATTTTTTGTGTGATCAAAGACTGTAATAATGGTGAATCTCGCAGAGAAGGAGGGTGAAAAGAGTAGCCCACAAGTTTTGAAGGTAAAGCCCGAGAAGTTTGATGGCACTAGATTCAAGCATTGGCAACAGAAGATGTTATTCTTTCTCACGAATCTTAACTCGGCAAAATTCCTCAAGAAGGACAAACCAGTGTTACAGGAGGAAGAAACTGACCCAACAACCGCAGTAGTAGTGGAGGCGTGGATTCATTCCGACTTTCTGTGTCGAAACTATATCTTGAATGGGTTAGACAACACATTGTACAATGTGTATAGTCCAATGGAGTCTACAAAGGAACTGTGGGAATCCATTGACCATAAATATAAGACAGAGGATGCCGGACTGAAAAAATTTGTAGTCTGCAGATTCTTGGATTATAAAATGGTGGATTCCAAGATTGTAATCAATCAAGTACAAGAATTACAGATTATCCTGCATGATATTCATGCAGAAGGTATGAAGTTAAGTAAATCGTTGTAAGTTGCTGCGATAATTGAGAAGTTACCTTCATCCTGGAAGGACTTCAAAAGTTATCTGAAGTATAAGAAGAAGGAAATGAAGTTGGAGGAACTGATCGTATGGCTAAGAATCGAAGAAGATAACAAATCCAACGATAAGAAGGATGTTGTTCATTCTTACTATGCCAAGGCTAATATGGTCGAGGGAAGCCCTAAACCCTATAAGAAAAATGGGAAGAAAGGGAAAAATGGGAAGAATTCTCTGTGCATTAAGGGCAAAGACTTTAAAAAGTTTACAGGGAGTTGTTATGTTTGTGGCAAACCAGGGCACAAGTCAATGGAATGTCGCAAGCATAAAAGTGGACCAGAAAAAGATAAAGGCACTCAAGCAAACATTGCTAAAATGGATAACCTGTGTGTAGTAATCACCGAAATTAGCCTGGCAAGCGATTCTAGAGGATGGTTTATGGACACAGGGGCCACATGCCATATATGCTATGATAAGAGTTTATTTACTACCTACAATAAGACTGAACATGAAGAGAAAGTGTTTATGGGCAACGTTTCAATGTCAGAGGTTGAAGGAAAAGGGAAAATAGTTCTGAAATTCACATCAGAAAAGGAAGTTACTTTGAATGAAGTGCTGCATGTGCCCGATATCCGCAAGAACCTTGTTCCCGGAGCACTGCTGATCAATAATGGTTTTAAGTTAGTGTTTGAGTCAAATAGATGTATCATGACTAAGAATGATGTATTCATAGGAAAGGGTTATGAGTGTGATGGACTATTCAAACTAGCAGTCTTATGTAAACCTGTTTCAATTATCAATAAGAATGAGAATTTTGTTTACTTGCTTGAGTCAACTATTAGGACATGTAAATTATGGTTCACTGCGTTAATTAGTCCATTTAGGATTGCTGCCTAAATTCAATCTTGGGTGCAAACAAAAATGTGAAGTATGTGCTGAAGTAAAATTTGCAAAGCAACCTTTCCATTCTATTAAACAACAAAAAACTGAACCACTAGATTTGATTCACAGTGATCTCTGCGATTTGAAGTTTATTCAAACACAAGGTGGAAAGAAGTACTTTATTACTTTCATAGATGACTGTACATGATACAGTCATGTGTACTCGCTCAGAAGCAAAGATGAGACACTGAAAATGTTTCTTATTTTCAAAAAGATAAAAGTTCTTAGAACTGATAGGGGTGGGGAGTACGATTCTATTCCATTTGGAGAACTTTGTGCTAAGTTTGGTATTATACACCAAACTACTATACCTTACACTCCTCAACAAAATGGAGTTGCTGAGAGGAAAAATAGAATGCTAAAAAATATGCTTAATGCTATGCTTATTAGTTCTGGTTTGTTGCAAAAATTGTAGGGGGAAACGTTACTTTCTGCGAATTATATTCTCAATAAGTTACCTCATAAGAAGATTGATAAGACTCCTTATGAACTCTGGAAAGGCAGAGAGCCTTCCTATATGTTCTTAAAAGTGTGGGGGTGTCTTGCAAAGGTACAAGTACCATAGCCAAAAAGGTCTAAGTTAGGACCTAAAACTATTAACTGTATCTTTATTGGCAATGCTAATAATAGTAGTGCATATAGATTTCTTGTATACAAATCTGAAATAAATAATGTACATGAGAATACCATCATTGAATCACGAGATGCTATATTTTTTGAAAATATATTTCCATATAAAAAGAGTGATAATGTGAATCCTCTTAAAAGAACAACTGATGTTGCTTCTAGAGGTGATCAGCATACCATTCCTACAAGTTCTGATTTTAATGTAGAACCAAGATGTGGGAAACGACTTAAAATTGCTAAGTGTTTTGGCAAAGATTTTGTAGCATTCCTATTAAAAAATGAGCCTTGAACCTTCAAGGAAGCCATGGCTACACCTGAAGCTCCTAGTTGGAAAGAGGCTGTGCAGAATAAGATAGACTCTATAATGCATAACTATACTTAGGAATTGGTAGATCTTTCACCTGGTAACAAACCTATAGGTTGCAAGTTGATTTTCAAGCAAAAATTGAGACCTGATGGTTAAATTAAAAAGTACAAAGCCAGACTTGTTGCCAAAGGCTATAGGTAAAAAGAAGGTTTGGACTATTTTGATACATATTCTCCAGTGACAGGAATAACTTACATTCGTATGTTGTTAGCTATTGCATCAATGCATAAGCTTGAAATACATCAAATGGATGTTAAAACAACATTCTTGAATGGTGAATTAAATGAAAAAATATATATGAACCAACCTGAGGGGTTCATTATCAGAGGCCAAGAAATAAAGTGTGCTGGTTGGTTAAATTTCTTTATGGATTGAAGCAGACACCTTTACAATAGTATGACAAAATTGATGGGGTCATTATGAAGGATGGCTTCAAAATCAATGAATGTGATAGATGTGTCTATATTAAAAGTATTAATGGGGGGCATGTAATTGTGTGTCTTTATGTTAACGATATGCTCATCCTGGGGACTAACATCAATGTCATTATGTTAACAAAGAAAATATTGTCCAAGAACTTTGATATGAAGAACTTAGGTGTTGCAGATGTTATTCTCGGCATAAAGATTAACAGAACACCACAGGGACTTGTGTTGTCTCAATTACATTATATAAAGAATGTACTTAAGAAGTTTAATAAGTTTGACTACCGTGGTGTTCAGACACCATACGACAATATGCGTCAATTAATTAAACAGGTGAACCTATTTCTCAAATAAAGTATGCACTCATAATAGGCAGTCTAATGTATATTATGAGCTGTACAAGACCAGATATTGCTTATGAGGTTAACAAACTGAGTCGGTATACTATAAACCCTGGACTAAGCCATAGAGAAGCATTAATAAGGGTTTTACAATATTTAAAGCATACAATAGACTATGGGTTGCACTACACATGATATCCAGCTGTCATTGTGGGATACAGTGATGTAAATTGGATATCAGATTCTACCGAGTCATACTCCCCATGTGGATACGTATTTACCCTTGGTGGTGGAGCTGTCTCATGGAAATCCTCAAAACAAATATGCATAGCTCGATCGACTATGGAATCAGAGTTTGTTGCTCTAGATTTAGCGGGAGATGAAGCTGAGTGGCTTCGATAGTTTTTAGAGGATATTCCTATGTGGCCAAAGCCAGTACATGCCTTATGTATCCATTGTGATAATCAAGCAATTATTGCAAGGGTAAATAATAATGTCTATAACGGTAAGTCACGACATATACGTCGCAGACATAATACTGTAAAGAAATTACTTGCAAGTGGAGTTATATCCATTGACTTTGTGAAGTCAAGTAACAACCTAGCGAATCCATTTACAAATGGGTTGGCAAAAATGCAAATATTTTCTACATCGAGGGGAATGGGCTTAAAGCCTTTAACTACGAGTTAACCTTAGCGGAAAACTAACCTAATTGATTGGAGATTCCATGATCTAGGTTAAAATAGGACAACTAGTTGTGAGTTACTCAACATGAGTACTGAGGAGATCGTAACTCCTGTTCATTCCATGATGTGAACAGTGCAACCTGTATCAATTTTTAGGGTAAGTTCTCTGAACTTTTAATGATTTCTATGCCTTGTATTTACAAGTGGGGTGCGACAGGGTACTCTTAATAGGCAATCACCTATGTGAGTGTGAGGTGGGGCCGCTTCCATGAAAATTTCATAGGGAAAAATTTTCTGAGAGCACTCATGAATCTGGGGTTTGTTCAGGGATGAATTAAACACAACTCTGAGAGCCGATTGCGTTTGGAAAAGTACTGTGTGAAGACTCTTGTCTTGGTTTACACTAAAGCTGTCAGTTCAAGATATATGTTCACTAATTAGCGTAAATCCGATTATAATTCACTAGGGAAGGTTTACTTCCACATGACACCTCTCTCGATGCAGGACCATTCCCTAATTTTCTCTATATTTTTTTAAAGTTTGTCTGTTACCATTCAAATGTGGTGGATTGTTGGAAAATACAAAAGAGCTTTTGGTTTTCTTTTTGATTTGAATGGTAGAACTAAGTGTTTAGTCAAACATTGGATATGAGGGAAGCTCAACTTTACTATATAAGTAAGTTTAACACTTAACTTATTGTGATGTGTGTGAGAGTTGGTGGGTCGCACGCGCATGTGCAACCTATGTGTGCAAACTAGCTTGGGTTCATGGGCTACCCATGGGCTTGCTCGACCTAGAAACCCACTTATTATTATAAGTCTATGATTGGGCCTTGGGCCATGGGCTCATGGGGATTCCTTGGAACACTTAGTTGTTTTTTTGGGTTTAAGGTGTGAGTTGGGGTGTCTTCAACAGACGCACCTTAAGGTGCGACTCTTGGTGAAGAGGCACTGACTTGAGGTGAGACCCTTGGTAAAGAGTCACCTATGCTTTATATAACCCAACTTCGTTTTCAATTATTTTCATTAGTTTTTCTTGAGTCATTTTTAAGAGAGAAAACAAACGCAATCAAAGTTCGTTTGGCAGAGAGATAGAAGTGTTTTCTTCTCTCTGTGACTGATTGTTGTATCCTGGAAGACAGGAGCTTACATTCCTGCAAAGCACTGTGGCAGGGGTGAATCTGTCTTAAGGAAATAGTGTGTATACATTAGACTCGATCATCTCCTTAAGAGGTGCTTATTTGTTCATACAGATTATTTATTGCATTTAGTGTATGTATGTCAATATGTGGGGGGGATTAAGCATTATAGAAAGTAGGCGAAATGTGCTTCATCCCTGTGCAACATTGAGAGACTCATTAATTGAGCAATATTTTCATTTGCGAAGGTGAAGAAACCTGCTAACAACACATGTTTTGATATCCAAACTAGTTTTCAAGTGTCTGCATATAGCCCTCGTGGCATCAATAGCATAATGCATGCTCTAGGGCTAAAATATTGAACTCTGAAAAAAGTGCATCTTCCAAGTAATTTCTCATGTCTTTCTGTATTGTTTTTGTAGTGGTCTGAGATGAACAAAGATTTAGGCGCAAAAATGGTTAACACATATTTAACTTAGATTTATAAAGTGATTATATAACAGTTTGTTAGGTGTTGAAATCGGTGTTTCCGATTTGCATATGCCATTGAGGAAGAAGAAGAAAAAAGGAAGAGAAAAGAAGAAGAAAATGGAAATGAAATTTGGGGTGCCCGAATTGGGGAACCCGAAATTATAGTTGGTATGTAATGAAATTTTTGGGCTCCCGAAACTTGTTCCTGAAATTACAGATTCGCTTGTGTTGAGATTGGGGTATCCGAAATCCAAATTTGGGGCACCCGAAATTTCTAGATTCATTTCTTCTTGTTTTGAGCTTTTAGTCATTTACTCTCCTTGGGGGATTGAGGTATCTCTTCTCTTCATCTTGCCTCGACGTACGCATTATCACCTATCTACCTTTATTTTGTATAAATAGTTCTTATTTGGGAATCTCATGTAACACTTGAACATTGTAAAAACATTGATGTACTTAACTCTTGAAGGGAGGGTTGAATGTGAGTGAAAATCTAGTGAGAAAGAGACTCCACTGAAGCTTTTAGAAAGCTTGAGAGAAACTAATTAGAGTGAAACTCTATTGAAGCTCCTTAGTGGAAACTTGATGAGATGAGAGTTTGTAAAAATTTCAATTTTTTTACCAAAAGTTAAAGATTTTTTTTTTCTTCTTCTATAAGACGTCTCATCTCTCCGCGTGTTTGTCCAATAATCCAATTGTTGGCAGAGACTGGATTTATGAAATTAAAAAAAATCCTAAATTTCCAGAGGTATTTTCGAGAGAGCAAGCTGAGCCTTAATCAGACTTTCAAAACAAAGAGAACCATCGTACTCCAAAGAAACAAAAAAAATTATGAAACAGGCTCATTCGTCAAAGCATCAAGGCAAGGCAAGGCAGCAGAGTACATGTTTTGTCACAAGAATGATGACTTGAGGACATAATGCTTAAGAGATACAAACATTGTGACACATACATTATGAAGCTTCATTACATGATCTAACATGGCTTCGGTTAATAATAAATATTAAATCTGTAGCAACCAAAATAGTAATATAACTCATTACGCTTGGAATGTATTATTTAAGATAACAAGTCAATCTTCGTCCTTCCATAAAAGACACAGACACATATTGCTCTTTGTCTCTTGTTTTCCATCATCTCGAGTCATCATTTTTTTTTATGTACTTAGCCACACTCCCAGAGCCGGCCCTGAGGGTGTGCGAGGTGGGCGACCGCATAGGGCCCAAGAATAAAAGGGCCCAACAGAAAATAAAAAATTGCCTAGGGTTAGAAAAAAAAAATAAAAAATTCCTTGTAACTAATATATATGATGAAGTCCTAGCTTAGTTGGTTGTTGTTTTGTCTCTTGAGTAAGAGGTCAAGTGCTCAATCCCCTAAGAAAGCAAAAAAATTTTAGGCCCTTTTTGTATTTTTGCACAGGGCCTTAGCGGTACTTGGGCCGAGCCTGCACACTCCTATTAGAAAATTAGCAAAAGCACTTATAGAATTAAAACCTGTAGAATTCAATGTATGGAATAGCTATTTTAGTGTTAGTACGGGATGGTTATTGAAGTGAATGCATGAAAAAGTTGCTTAATGATATGCTTCATCCATCTTCCTGCAAGAACATAAACCAAAAAGAGAATAATTAACCCTGAATGTTAGAATGTTTACTCAACTCACTAAATAAACTTCCATTGGTTACCTGCGATTTTTATTGATATCTCTGATACAATAAGTTGCACTTGCTAGCACAGTAGCAGCAACAAAACAATGAGATGATAAGCACGATAAAGAAACACCACATCAAGAAACTATTTTTCAATAACAAGTTATTTGCAAAGTTTGTTTACAATCAATATCAATGTGTAGTGAAGAATTTACTTTGACTAAACTTTTATACGAAATAAAGAATCAC
Source organism: Kingdonia uniflora (assembly GCA_014058105.1). Lineage (NCBI taxonomy): Eukaryota > Viridiplantae > Streptophyta > Magnoliopsida > Ranunculales > Circaeasteraceae > Kingdonia > Kingdonia uniflora. The sequence continues at coordinate 293,204 of JACGCM010000310.1, read as the reverse complement.
TTCATATGATATGATATTCAGTGACAAGGATTGCTTTCATTTTTTTTTCTCTAACTAAGATTTTAGTTGGTATCGTATTAAGAGATCAACTTAAGAATATATCAAATTTATCAAAAATTATTATTGAGCATCATTTCCTACAAAACGGTTAGATTTACCAAAGCTACAACATTTTCTTTCATTTCCAAAGCATTGGTCCTAGAAAAAGTTGATTGAATGTGTCCATTCATGTTCGTACGTGCGTTTACCTAGCGATAAAATCATCGAAGAGTAAAGTCTTATTAAGACTGATAACCAGACAAGGATGAAGGTGGAAAAAAAACCCCCATAAAAGAATACATATTGCTCCAAGTAATAATCCAGAATATCACAAAAAGATATGAAATGCACGCATAAATACATGTTCGGAATCGAAGGTAAACTCTTTGTTACTTCAATCAAGGATATTGAAAATGCTTTACATCCCTGATTTTTTCATTTTAATGCATATTAAACAATGTCCCGCCTTTTGAATTCTTGGTATCCTACCAAACATATTAATCAAACAAACACTCAAGCCTATCACCTTAACAGTGCTAACAAGATACTAATCATGAGTATTCTTTATTTTATCTATAATGCAGGATCGTAACACATTCATATAAATGTGGAAAACGCTATCAATGGTCTTCCATGGTAAGGTTTCGGCAGCTAAGTTTTTCCAATCAATGATAAAATCAACCACCCATCAAATACTAATATAAAAGTCACAGAAGAACACAATCAACTACGCACACCTAACTAGAGCTTATTAGAGCATCTCTAGTAGTTGCCTTAATACTTGAAAAAACACATGCCACGTATGATTATTCAAGTTTGAGGCTCCAAAAGTTACTGATCGATTATAAAATTGACGTCTTAAAAGACCTGCAAGTGCACGGGATACCGTTGAGTACAAATAAAATAGGGGTCGTATCCCAAAAGACTTGTGGTGGAAATTATGTTTCGAGCTACTAATTTTATCCAATAAGAATGAGTTTTGGGTTTTTATAAGTGAAGAAATTGAAATAAAATACAAATTAGAAAAAGTGTTGATACGATTGGAGATGAAACCAAGGCGTGATTCCACTCCATCCATTATAACCTTGAGAGAGTGTACCTAGTTAGAGTATTCACGAATTCCTGTATCGCATATCCTTGGTCGGGTATATGCAACACATCATGAGATAAGATAATTAGTGATTGGGAACTACCCATAAACCAACTTACTAAACCATAGTCCGGTTGATAAGCATGGATTATATTCTCTTCTCCATGTTCCTAACCTATCTTGTTATGGTCAAACAAGACGATTACTTAGATTTATTATTCCTCCTAATCCTAGCTATGGTCAAGCACATGACCAAGGAATACGAATATGCATTATGCCGGGATAAAGAGAATGCAATTACTTTAACTAAACTACACAATCTACACTAAGGCTACATTTGATTGAACTTCCTCTAACCTTGGCAAAGAGGTTTAGCTACTCAACCCTTTGATCATTGCTATAATACTATTACTACAATAAGAGTAAAAGACAAGAAGAAGAGAAGAACAAAAACTTTATTGCTTTAGACCTTATGATTTACACTCTTCAATGTGTCTCTCATGGGCGGGATTCCCCTCCTATTTATAAAGTATATGAGGGGTTACAAAATATCAACATAAATGAGAAATCCCCTAAACAATGGCTTCCATAATACACAAAATATAAGAGCTTTAAAACCCGTTACTCCATACCTTAGCCCATGCACAAAATTATATGGCTTGATAATCTCCATCAATGCCTCTTTAAAACTCTTCATTGGACTTTTGGTTGACAAATGGATGGTCAACTACTAGAGTGTATTACATCATTTACTTTGTTGAGAACCACAAAAATGTGCGACTTCTTTATCATATGGCCGATTCCTATAAATACAAGCAAAAGTACTATTAGTATCACATTTAATTAATAATTGACAAGTTTGATATAAATTAAGGAGTTGCACACGTAAATATTATGTGTCTATTAGTTGCCTCAATGTTTGAATTCAATACTTTGAATTTCAAGCATTAGGCTTGAATTTCAAGCCTAGTGCTTGAGTTTTGAGTTTGCCATATGGCGCATAAATATAAAAGTTGTGTTTCGTTCCTAGGCACATAAGCCTTATGCGCGCACTATTTATTTCTTTTTTTTTTAAATGTCGGGCTCATAAACCCTATGCTCTTGATGCAATTTTTTTTTTTAGAAATAACACGCCAGACTCATAAGCCTTGTGTGCAGGGGCAGAACTAAGATTCTAAGTTGGGAGTTGGGGGGGGGGGGGGGGGGCTAACATATTATGGGGGTTCGGTATATTACTAATTTTAGAGGGATATTTACTAATTTTTTTTTGTAGAGGTGAAAAATTCATATCAAGGGAGTGTCATGGAAACAACTATTATACTAAAGACTAGAAGAACTTCCACAACAAATTTTAACCTAATCGAAAATTAATTTCGTTGGCACTTAAGAAACCATTTAATCCCAAAAGCCTATATTCAAAAAATAAGAGCAAATGAAGCACTTCCCACCAAATGTTCACATTGCTTAAGTACTATAGCAATGACAAAAATTCTCTAATAAAACACACTTGAAACATAGATATTAAAAAACTAAATTCGCGAAACAAAAACACAAACTTGCAACCCAATATTCCTGAACCTTTCTTGAGAATTACTCATACTAAAAGCCCGAGACTTCTTCGAACATATCTCGCGCCTCATAAGCTTCTTCACGCTATTCACAAACCCATAACCTCAGGCTGCTTCTCCGCGGCAGCAACGACAACTCTACGACCATAACAAGGGCGAGGACTGACTGAAATTCTTCTCCCCTTCATCTCAAAAACCTTAATTCTAAGTTGATGATAATCCAAAGAAATCAAATTACTAATCAGACTCTAATTGGTCAAAGGGAATGGACCATTGTTGCAAACATGGAGGTTTCGGTCACTCCTAGAACTCTAATTTTTCCCCCTAATTTCAAAAAAATGAAATTAGGGTTTTATGGAGAAATCGAATGGGAACCCTAAAACAACAAAATCTCTCTTCTCTCAAACAACTTGGATTCCCATGCGCGATACAAGTGAGAAATTAAAGAGGAAGAAAGGTGGGTATGTGTGAGAGAAGAAGAGAGTTAGAGCCCCTGTGTCGTGTGAGAGAGGAAGAGGGGAAGAAAGGTTTGTTCAAACTTCAAATGAAACTACTATTTAAAAAAAATAAATTACCTCGGGCTATAGCTTGGGTGAGTCTTCTACTAGTTCCGCCCCTGCCCGTTCTTCCTTTTAATTAGAACTATGGGGCTTATAAGGCTTATGAACCCCATGCTTTAAAATAATAGAAATAACATTCAAGCATTGAGTAAGATAAAATTCAAGCCTTCTTAAAAATATACTTATGTCAAAGAGAAATCATAATAGATGATTACTATAGTGTAGTGCAGAGAGCACTATTACAAGCTCGGAGATGGTCCTAGAATCTATTGCTCGGATAACAGGTGCTAGGTAAAGAGGGGTGAATCATGTCATTTTTATATATGCATCCCTATTACCAATAATACATGATAAAGTTAAAGGACACAAGTGAGCAATATGTGAGTAGCCCCATGATAATGTATAATCAAGTGAGATGCACCTCAACGCCTACGTCATTTATGTGAGGTTGGTGAGACTTAAGCTTCACGAGGGTAAGGCATGTATGCAAAAAAGAGAGGCAAAATGGGTTAAACTGCAAGCACTTTAACTCTATTTTCGCTGTATCTTTCCCTGGAATACACCGTGGGGGATTCTATTCAGTGGCAAAAAATGATTTGAAAGGATTTAATTAGAACCCTTAGTTGGTTTTCAATCGTTAGATCCTAATTTTTTGGAGCTTGAAGAACCATAAGGACGGTTAACTAGGAGGATAAGAGGAGGAACACAACCGAACCTGTAAGTGGATGTCAGTGCTAATGACAAGATTTAAATACTATGCTCGTGAATTGTAATTTCAGTTTCAAGTTCTAGATGATTTCTTTAATAACTTATATATTTCAACGTGAATAAACAAGGTAGAGAAAAGGAAGTCGGAACGAAGAGGTAGATGTGGTGAGCTGCAAAGATGATGACAGAGACATTGTGTACTCTCCTGATGATAACAGGGTTTAGATTTATGTTATTACTTTCTTAATTTGTGTTTGCTAAAATTGAATGTCTCATATATTGTAATGCCCAGGCTTTGTAAATAGTATTCTTAGGTTGTAAGAAAGCTTTGTATAAATTTTCATTTATTTTTGTAAAGGTTAGCTTAGGAAAAAGGGAGAGTACGTTTCGTCTCCAATTTTGATGTTTCCTTTAAGAACTTAGCCATTTACTTAGTAGCAATATATGTAGAGGACTTGACTCTGATACATTCAAGAAGGAATTTAAAGCTTGTAATAGTGCTTTGTAATAGTTATTAATATATGAATGAAATGATGCTTTCAAAGACCCTTTGTACAGTGTTTGTGTTGCCTTGAGATTATGTGATGCTTTGCGATGTTGCGTTGATAAACGATTGAAAGAGACGAATAATTAGGCTTACTTGAGACAGGTGACTCGACTGTTGTACGTGCCAAGCTTGAGTTTAAGCTGGTCCGTGTCAGTTGGTATCAGAGTGATTTAGTATAAAGTGATCCAGTTGCAATGGCGGAGGGTCCGGATGCTACCGACCCCGCCCTGGTCCTTGTCCTACATGTTGTAGAACCGCCCGTTAATCACAGGCCCGTAAATGCCCAAACGCGGTTGGACCAATTAGAGGAAAAGATGCAAGCTCTAAGTGGGATTATCAATCAAGTGACGACTTTAGAGGAACGATTGGATGGGTTCTCAGACGATCAGACCCATATGGGCGAACGTCTCATTACGTTAGAAGGTGTGGTTGAAGGGAATATGGCTACTCTTCTGAATCAGGTGGCTAAACTTTCTTCGAAGGTAAATCTCCTAGTTAAGGTTGTTGGAAATGGTAAACTAGCACCTTTGGGTGGCGGTATAGACCGGCCCAGGATCAAGGTCCCCGAACCCAAGGCGTACGAGGGAGCAAGGGACGCAAAGGAGGTAGAGAACTTCCTTTTTGATATGAAGACGTACTTCAATGTGGTTAGGCCTGATAACGAAGGTGCAAAGGTGCCGATAGCAACCATGTACCTCGCCGGTGATGCAAAACTATGGTGGCGCACCAAGTATGCTGAGATCCAGAGCAATCACTGTACTATTGGAACGTGGGATGACTTGAAGAAAGAGCTGAAGAATCAGTTCTTACCCAAGAATGTTGAGTTCATTGCTCGGAGGAGTTTAAGGCAACTAAAGTAGACCGACGACATCCGTGAGTATATGAAGCGGTTCTCAACCTTGATGCTAGATATCTGCGACATGTCTGAAAAGGATAAGTTGTTTTGTTTCTTGGAAGGTCTGAATCCATGGATCCAGAATGAACTGCAAAAGCAACGGGTTCAAGATTTGGCCTCTGCAATGGCCTCCGCTGAGCGTATCAACAACTACACCCCTATGCAGGGTGAGTGTCGACCGGCTTAGTTTCAGTCTAGTTCCCAGTCGCAACAAAGAACAAGATCCTCCAATAATTATAATAAGGGCAAGAATGGAGGATACCAAGCTAGAAGTGGGGGAGACTAAGGTCAGGGCCAGAGTAGGAGTGGGGGGGCAAGCACAGGTGGTGCCTCGAGTTCCAATTCTGGGAGGGAGTACCACATGCCACGTAACAATGGTGGCGCTTCCTCCTCGTCCAGGTTTCAAGGGCGTCCTGGGAACTTGCAGTATTTTTTGTGTGGAGGGAATCATAAAGCTTATCAATGTCTTCAGAAGACGGCTCTGAATGCTCTAATGGCGTCGCAAGGGGACCAAGCCGATAACACCACTCAGGGAAATGATAGCGGTGAAACTCATATGGGTTATCTTTACTTGCTCAATGTCGTGACCACTCAGTTGCCAGAGATTAAGCCTAAGAAGGGACTCATGTATGTGGACCTTAGTATTAATGAGCAGAGCACTTTGGCGGTGGTTGATACAGGTGCTACCCATAGCTTTATCGCTATTTAAGAAGTGAACCGTCTGGGACTGCATTTGGTGAAAGATTCTAACCGGATGAAAGTTGTCAACTCCACCACGATGTCGATACATGGTGTTGCCAAGTTGGTTCCAGTTAAGATGGGACAGTGAAGTGGAAAGGTTAACCTTCTCGCAGTGACATTAGATGATTTCAAGATTATCCTGGGAATGGATTTTCTCCGCTACCACATGGCAGTGCCGATACCGTTCGTCAATTCCTTGGTGATTTTTGGCAATAATCCCTCAATCTTACAGATGTCTACTTATAATGATGAGAACAGACTCTTATCAGCTCTTCAGTTGGAGAAAGGACTGAAGTGAGGGGAGTTGACGTACCTTGCTACCTTACGGATAAAGCCAGATGATCAGATTCACTATACCGTGCCGACAGAAGTCTCTCGGGTGCTTACCGAGTTCAAGGATGTGATGCCGACGGAACTGCCAAAGGTGTTACTTCCCCAAAGGCCTATCAATCATCAGATTGAGTTAGTCCCTGAAACCAAGCCTCCTGCAAAAGGACCATATAGAATTAGTCCACCTGAACTAGCAAAGCTTCAAAAATAGCTTGATGGACTATTGGAATCGGGCTTTATTCGCCCCTCAAAGGTGCCATATGGTACCCCAGTGTTATTTCATAAGAAATAAGATGAAAGCCTGCGATTATGTGTCGACTATCGAGCCCTGAACAAGGTAACGGTGAAGAACAAGTATCCAATACTGCTCATTGCCAACTTATTTGACCAGCTTACATCTGCGAAGTACTTCTCTAAACTTGATTTGAGATTGGGTTACTATCAGGTCAGGATTGTTGTCGAAGATGAACCGAAGATGACTTGTTCCACTCGATATGGAGCATATGAATTTCTTGTCATGCCATTCGGCCTGACCAACGCTTCTACAACTTTCTGTTCTCTTATGAATGAGCTCTTTCGGAAATATATCGACAAGTTTGTGGTGGTGTATCTGGATGATATTGTTATATACAGCCGTAATATGGAAGAGGGCATTTATGCCTGGTATTCTAAGTCCAACGACATAACTAACTCTATGTTAAGTTGGAGAAATGCTCGTTTGCCCAGGAACAAGTTATGTTTCTTGGACACATTATTGGTAGAGGACAGATCCGTATGGATATGGGGAAGGTTCACGCTATTATGGAGTGGAGAGCTCCTACAGAGGTTACAAAAGTTTGTTCCTTTCTTGGCCTCGTGAACTACTACTGTAAGTTCATCAAAGAATATTCGAAGCGCGCGACACCCCTTACAGATCTTCCCAAAAAGGACTTATCTTGGTCTTGGTCCGAGAAATGTCAAGTAGCCTTTGACGATTTGAAGCATGCGGTGATTAGCAATCCAGTCTTAGCCTTGCCATATATTACCAAGCCGTTTGAGGTACATACCGATACGTCTTATTTTGCTATCGGTGTAGTATTATTACAAGAGGGACATCTGGTGGTATACGAAAGTAGGAAGCTGAATTATACATAGAGGAGGTATTCTGCCCAACAAAAGGAACTCCTAGCTATTGTGCATTGTCTACGAGTATGGAGACACTATCTGTTAGGAATGAAGGTTCTGGTAAAGACCGATAACAGTGTGGCAAGCCATTTCTTTACCCAGAAGATGTTGACCTTGAAGCAGGCTCGTTGGCAAGAGTTTCTAGCAAAGTTTGATTTAGAGCTCAAGCACAAGCCAGGGAGGATGAACAATGTGCCGGATGCATTGAGCCGTAAAGATGAACTAGCGGCCACCTCTATAGCCGCCGAATAGTCTCACTCGCATATTACCAGTACTCTACAAGACAGGATCCACGAAGGGTTGACAGGGGATCCTCAGACCCAAGCCATCATTAACTTGGTAAAATAGGGGAAGACAAAGCGATTTTGGGTAGAAGATGGTCTTTTATATACGAAGGGACAACGGATTTATGTTCCTCGATGCACAGGACTATGATGGGAGCTGATAAAGGAGTGCCATGATACTCTTTGGGCAGGCCATCCAGATTGGCGGAGAACACTATCCTTGCTGCACAGATGTTACTATTGGCCCAATGATCAAAACGATGTGATGGATTATATGCGGACTTGTCACATTTTCCAGCAAGACAAAGTGGATCGGGACTTGCCACTGGGATTGCTTGAACCACTTCCTGTACCAACACGACCTTGGGAAAGTGTCTCTCTGGACTTTGTCTCTGGGTTACGTAAGACTAAAAGATATGATTCCATCCTCGTGATCATTGATAGATTCTCTAAGTATGCGATATTCATTCTAGCCCAGATTGTTTGTACGGCAGATAAAATGGCACATCTCTTTGTGAAACACATTATTAAGTACTGGGGCGTGCCACATGACATTGTCAGCGATAGAGATCCGAGATTTACTGGGAAGTTTTGGAGGGAAGTATTCAGATTACTGGGATCTACTCTTAACTTCTCTACCAGTAACCATCCGCAATCAGATGGTCAGACCGAACATTTCAATGCAATATTGGAAGAGTACCTCCAGCACTTCGTCAAGGCAAACAAGAAGAATTGGGCTGAACTCCTGGATGTAGCGCAGTATTACTTTAATCTAAATAAGAGTTCCACCACCAACAAGAGTCCCTCTGAGATACTTTTGGGACAATAACCCCTCACACCGCTCACGGTGGTCTCCGGGTATAAAGGAAGCATTCCGAGAGCCTACCAGTTTGCATGGGAATGGCAGAAAAATATTGATATTACTCGGGCCTATTTGGAAAAAGCGTCCGCTAGAATGAAGAAGTAGGCAGATCAAAAGAGAAGACCAGATCCTTTCCAAGTGGGAGACCTTGTTATGATCAGGAAATCTCACCTCAATATCATAGAGTACACCAAGGCCTGGTACCCAAGTATATCGGTCCAATGTCGATCATTGGCAAAGTTGGGAAGGTTTCTTACAAGCTTCAGCTGCCACGCCACCTTCATTTCATCCATCCAGTGTTCCATGCCAGTGCTCTAAAGCCTTACCACCAAGACAAGGAAGATCCAAACAGAAGTACCATTAGACCGCAAGTTCCTCTCAAGCCAGTCAACCAAGTCCAAGTTCTAGAGAGTGTTCTTGCTCACAGAGTGACCCATATTGACCCGAACACCAAAGAGGAAGTCTACGAGTACCTTGTGAAGTGGAAGGATCTGTCAGACACCGAAGCCAACTGGGAGCACCAAGATTCTCATCCCCTTCTGGTCCGACTAAGGAAGATAGAGGCCAAGCAAGAGAGGAAAGAGAACCGGCAGATGTGGAAGAAGAAGAAGAAGTTGACGAGGGTGTCTCCAAGCTGAGTGGGAGAGAGTGTAATGCCCAGGCTTTGTAAATAGTATCCTTAGGTTGTAATAAATCTTTGTATAAATTTTCATTTATTTTTGTAAATGTTAGCTTAGGAAAAAGGGGGAGTACACTTCGTCTCCAATTTTGATGTTTCCTTTTAGAACTTATCCATTTACTTAGTAGCTATATATGTAGAGGACTTGACTCCGATACATCCAAGAAGGAATTTAGAGTTTGTAATAGTGCTTTGTAATAGTTGCTGATATATGAATGAAATGATGCTTTCAAATACCCTTTGTATAGTGTTTGTGTTACCTTGAGATTATGTGATGCTTTGCGATGTTGTGTTGATAAACAATTGAAAGAGACGAATAATTAGGCTTACTTAAGACAGGTGACTCGAGTGCCGCACATGCCAAGCTTGAGTTTAAGTTGGTCCGTGTCATATATGTTTTGATAAAAATCATAAAATATTTCATGTGGTTTCTTATTTGTTTGATTGATACGGCTTACATTTAGGACAACACTTGTTAATGTAAATCACGAGAGAGTATAATACTGACATGCCAATCACAATCCTCTTCTATATCACTAAGGAAAACCAGTCACTTCCAAACTGACTCTAACACTTCAATATTTCCATACAGTTCACAAATGCAAACCTAGTGAGTTATTTATGGAAGTTATTAGCTATGGTAACATATTGTGCCAACTCCTAAGCTAAGATCTTATTTTTGGAAAAAAAAATCAAGCTCAGGTGAAGAAATAGTACATGATATCAAGCATAATATCAAAACCTACCCGCATCCCTATTAGCAATCTCTTTATGATCCATCTTACATAGTGGCAGTACCAAAATCAAAAGCCTACTTCTTACCCTCCTTTCCAGGTTGCTCATGTGAGATATGAGGTAAGACTTCAACCTCACATGAACCTCCAAAACGAGGAGACCAACTTCGATAGAATATCCTCTTGTGGAAGTGCTAAGAAGAAAAAACACAACAAAATTTATAATACCCTCTACTCGCCTCCACACCATTCGGCTAAAAAACCCCGACACCAATATCATCTTTTATATTCTCAACTCAATCTGAACTAAAAGAAGTGTGATATTGTAAGTATCACTAATTTCCCAATTATCTGTGTTTTTCATAAGATGGAGATTTCAATTGAAAATGTCTTGCCCCTTCACTTCTCAAAACCAAACGATCCTATTTTCTCTCCTAGATTACATTTTACAATGCATATAGGGGGAAGGGGCTGCCTTGAGATTTAGGGGGCGAAAGGGAGGTATGAGGCATAAGTTAAAAGTTGGCATCCCAATCACCTATCTCTCCTGCCTATTCCTAGAATTAGTCTTGCTTAGGACCTTGATGTCCCAATAATACTTATTTAAGATATCACATCGCATGTTATTTTTTCAGATTAAGGGTAAAACGTTGTGTGTGCTTTCTTTTTTATCCTTTTGAAATTCAGATAAGAAGGTCCAAGTATTTCAGTTTTTTTAGATCATGTACACTTATATTTTTTACAATATCTATACTACTAAAGAAATAGCTATGCCATTAGAAAAAATCTCGGCTGTTGATCACCCAACCCTGCACATGTTGAGAAAAATCTATACTAAAGTTTATAACACAGCCGTTAGATCATGAGTGTTATTTAGTCTACTCTTGCAATTTTTTTAATCCTAAAATACCCCCATTTCGTATATACCAAATCCTATCCAAAATAGACATCTCAATCGTAATTAGGTAATGAAAGAAGGGGTATTTTTGAAAGTTCAGCCCATAACTTTTCGTATATACAAAATTAAGGGTAGTTTGGGAATTCTAAATACGAAATCAGGGTCATTTCTGTAAATCTTCTTCTAAACATATTGTCTCTCCCAAACGAACCAAACTCTTCTCTTTCAAACCCACCAACTTTATCTAAATTCCACAACTATTTCACTCATCTTCTACTCAAAAATCCCTAAAATGAAATCACCCAAAACCTAGAAATCCAAAATCCCCAATTACCAAGTACCAATTTCACTTCAATTCTCCTTCAATTCTGAAATTTAAACTTGATAACACAATGGAGGGTTGGGTGATTGCTAAAACTGAAACCCCAAGTGAGGAGGAGAAGAAGAAGAACAAGCACAAAGGTTTACCCTTTTTTTGTTATTTGTTGTAATTTGAAGAGTGGGGTTTGACAAATATTGAGAATTTGATTGTTGATTTGAAGGGTTGTTGAGGTTTAGCTTTGTGGGTGTTGGAGCTTCAGTTGTAGTAATGATTGCTGCCATTATTTGCAAAGGTACTTCATATCTCTTTGATATGTAATGGGTTTTTAGTTTAATTTATACCCATTTGTCTGAAAATTATATATTATGACTCATGAGTAGTACATATGAATGATTTATCAAAAAAAGAGTGGTACATATGAACGAACAAAGAGGTTTCGATGAGAAATCTGTTATCATCATCACCATCTCCATCATCACTATCTTCACCATCACCATCACCCACATAATCACCTTCCTCTTACGCTCCATTTCCTTCATCCTCAGCAATCCCCTCACCATCCAAAGGAGCAATATTCCCCTCAAAACACAAAGTGCAATGGCCAATTTTGTCTGAAGCTGTTGGGGGGTCTTTTGCTTTTCTTTCTCTTTTGGTCCACCTCTTTTACTGAAGTAGCAAGGTAGTTACTGTCAAACCTTGGGCAACAGGGTTAAGTGGGCAGCTGCAGAAAGCATTTGTAACAAGTTATATTTCTAATTCATTTATCTTCCTTTTGGATGTTTGTATACTGCAGAAATCTAACAGTTCTTATTATTAAGAGTAAAGGTGCTGTGGTGATTTTCTCTGAGCTCCATTTTCTGAAAATGTGTACTCTAAAAAGGTCGTTTCCTGACATCCATTCAGCATCTGTAACAAATAAAACTTAATGCAAATTCTGAAATGGGTAGGAGGACCTCTCTCTGGTATCCACCTTAAGCTTGCATTACCTCTGCCATGATACAAACATACAAATAAATCAGTTTTTGTTAATCACCTGAGGATGTTTTTCTTTTCTATGTAACATACTGAATTAATATTAGTTTATCAGTTTAATTAGGTCATGGTATTTCTGTAGTTTGTAAAATGTTACTTATGATCCACTATCCTAGCTTGTAATTGTCACTTATAACTCAAAAATATAGTGAATATTATTGGCAGGCACATTTATTTCAAATGCCGCTCAAATCCAATTTCCTAGCAGACGTCCTCCAATAAAACCTTTTGGCCATTTTTAAAATACATAGTGCTACATAGAAAGAATCCATAATGTTTGGACCTAATGACAAGTTTCACTGTTTTCTTTTTACAAGGCCAACTTCGACATCTGTACATTGAATGGTTGTGATAATCTGACTGTGTCAATCTGCGACTTGCAAGATATCCCATAGAATGAAGGCTCCTAACTTAGTGCATGTGTGTCAGACCATATATATTATCCTCTATGATTGTATTAATGTTTAAAGGGCTGCATTTCAGGAGTACCAAAACTCAAGCGTGTAGAGCTTCAAACAGCTTGTAAAGATTTCAGCAATATAATTGGTTCTTCTTTGGATGGCACAATTTACAAAGGAATACTATCAAGTGGAGTTGAAATTGTGGTAGCATCTACTGCAGTCTTATCTGCCCATGATTGGTCAACACAGCTAGAAGAGAATTTTAGAAAGAAGGTTAGACAAATAGAACACTCAAAATATATGAAAAATCGTCTTTTTTTTTATTGACATTTGTTAATAGAAAAAATATTTCATAAGCCATACATTTTTTGTTCCATCACTATAGTTGATAATCTGTATTGACAAAAATGCTCACTATTTCAATGAAGGGCGTTATGTGTCAAGTGATTTTTATAGAGATTTTTTTTAACAAGAAATATTAGTAGTTCCAATTCTCTTTTGATGGAACTTCTGAAACATTTTTGCTACTGATAAACATGAGTGTTCTTGTAATCAAGTTTTCAATAAATATTTAGCTACTATTCAGTCGAAGTGCTCCTAATGTTTTCCTTTGTATACTGATTTAGATAGAGACATTATCCAATGTTAACCATTAGAATTTTATGAACCTTCTCGATCTTTGTGAAGAAGAGGAACCTTTCACTAGAATGATGGTTTTCGAAAATGGAACACTCTTTGAGCATCTGCACAGTGAGTATTCCACTCTCAGTCTCCATGTTTTTTTTGAAAGCACCATAAGAGTACATGATATTTTGCTTCTTATAAACAAAAGTATACAATGAAATTTGGAAAGTTTAAGTCACACATGTTTCTCTAGGTAAATAGGGGAAATATGCATGTGCCTTTATTTTTTTATTACAACATTGTTTGTCGCCTGCAATGAGTGCACTTTCCCGATTTGCAGAACATGTAACGAGTATGAGAAGGAAGTCAAGTCTACCCACAATGCAATTTTTTTAATCCTAAAATACCCCTATTTCGTATATTCCAAATCTCATAGAAAATAGGCATCTCAATCGTAATTACATGATCAAATAAGGGGTATTTTTGGAAGTCCAGCCCATAACTTTTCGTATATACCAAATCAGGGGTATTTTAGGAAGCCTAAATACAAAATCAAGGGTATTTTAGGAAGTCCAAATTCTTTAGAATTCACTAAATTCCCCCCAACATTATCGAAATTCCATGCTTCAAACTCCTCTTCGTCTTCTCTCTCTTATTCTTCTACGACGATTACCCTCTCGAAAATCATCCTCTTTCTCTCAATAGCATCCACCTCTCCTTTTTCATCTATTAAATCCCACTCACCAGTTGTAGTAATTCTTTAACCTTGATTTCCTAATATTTGTATCACTCCTTCCAACAATGCAATTTAGGATTGCTGCTTTGGATTTGGCAAAGAGTAGGTCTCTCTCTCCTTTTAATTTCTTCTTCAATTTGTTATTTCATGGAACTTTATATGAGTTTGGTGGGTTACTTTTATTTATTAGTATTTCCTTATGAAAATTAGTAATCCATTAATTTTATTTAACTTACATAAAAAAGGATTAACTAAAACAGATTTTGCAGTGAGATGATTGTTATTTAAACAAGTAAATTCGACTAGTTTTTTGATTCGGTGTTGCGAGAATAAGTGCAAACCAGAATTGTACTGTTCAAGAAATATGTTACTGTGCAATTTTTTTGTTTTGTTTTGTTTTTTATAACTACTTTCTTTGTTATTTAATTGTGTTCATACATCTAAATCAATGGGTCTGACCAAGTTTTTGTTTTTGTAGGTTCTTCTACGTATGCTTCTAAAGTACCATGATCATGTTCACACATATGAGAACACATTGATAACAATGTTTTTTGGCCTTCACAGGATTAAACCTTCAACTAGTCAAAAGGTAACAAAGTGATATTATAGATAAATTTTATTTTTTAATTTTTATTGATATTCAGAGAACTATTAGATTGTCTTTGTAGTTATTAAATAAGATAATTTGTATAAACTAATTCTGATTATGCAGTTTTTCTTTGTAGTAATGGGTAACATGTTCTGCACGGAGTTAAGGATACATAAGAGATTTGATATAAAAGGATCGTCCTTGGGGCGTTCTGCTGACAAGGTTGAAATTGATGAGAACACAATACTTAAAGATTTGGATTTGAAAGACTGCTTTTGCTTGGAGCCATCTTGGCAGACGGATCTATTAAAGTAAGATACTTTAGTACCTCTTCATTTTAAATAAAATACCATCTTGGGGAATTGATAATTTACCCGTAAGCATAAGAAAAAAGTTTCTATATTCATTGTTTCATAGTTTTTGACAAGAGTTATGAGCTTTTAGAAAATGAAGGGATTGTTAGTCTAGAATGTTAGAACTCCCCTTAATAAAAGTTATAGTTACATGCTTAAAATTAGTTAAATTTTGGTGGACCAAAATTTCACCAAAAGCATGTAAACTCCTTCTATTGTAACATATATCGCTAGAGTGTACTATAAATAGCTGTGACCATTTCCTGTACTTTCACATCAGTAATTTATTATCCGTGTTTTTGCAAGAAAATTAAGATTGATAGCGAGTTTCTGGAGTCACAGTGTATGATGCATTACAACATATTATTAGATGTTCATTATTAAGCTCCTCATCATTTAAAATCGCTATCTCTTCAGCAAAGTACATCAACTGATGGATTGGGGGCTCTTGCAGAAGAAGGTAAGTTCAAATTAGCAAATGTCTATGTATATTATGCCAAGGAGAAAAAAGAAACTATCTATATGAATTAATATGCAAAATAGAGGAAATAGGTAGAAAATATAAAGTAAATTTATGGTTTTGAAGGTCGACGAACATATATCATTAGACATTCTACTTTTGAAAATTTTCTAATAGTACATATAGGATTATTCTTTAGAAAGCAAGAGAATCAATGCTTATTGTTAAACGTGTCTCATAGATTTCCCGTGTTATTATACCCCCATAATAGGTGCCTCGGGCACTCCACTTCACATGCTTCCGAAACTCGGCTCCGCTCAATGTGCCTTGGATACTTAACTCTACTCCTTTTTAACTATCCTCATCTAATGTTTATCCTCATTTAATCAAATTTTGGCTTGTATGTTTTGAATAAAATAGAGGAGAAAAGACAACTGCATTACTAACGTGGCATAATTGACAAGTACTGTACATTAGATTTTTTTCTTGACATAATCCATGTGTAGAATAAATATATCACGCCTATAGGTAGAATTGTGAAGGTTTCAGAGATGAAGATGATATAGACGTATGGATTATATTTCATGATTGAAAATGATAATCTCTTCGTATAGCCAAGGTACCCAAACCTCTTTTCCCCACTATATTTGATTACCTTACTAAATGAAGCACCAACCAACTTAAGTGGAAAATTTGCAACTTTTAAATATGGACAAGTTAAGGTATCCAAACATTATAGGCCACTACACTTCATCAACCAGAGTCTAAGTTTAAAATGGACTTAAAATTTCCATTATGATAATTCGCGAATATCTTAATTCAAATTTTTTAATTTTTTTTTGAGAAGTATGTATATACTGCAGTTATAAAGAGGGATCGATCACCCCCAGACCACACACTTCGGCTCCTAAAGGACTTATAATCAACTCAGGGAAAAGAAGCTTCATCTAAAATACTCGGTGCACACTGGAATTCATTGTCTATCAACTCCTGCACATAAAAAGGAACAAATATATTACACTTAAGTTTTCATGGATCTAAAGAACTTCAGTAATTCAGGGTCATCCATTAAGGGATCAAAACTATATTTGGAAAAGATCAGGACTCTGATTGTTTGCATTGTATATCTTCTTTAACCAGTATCCTTATATTACCAACTTAAAGAATACAACTAATTTAGTTTCAATCTTAAACTGACAATTTTTAACCAATATCCTTATGCTACTATAGTATTAGTGTTGTTCATCAAACCAATATTTAGACTCTGTCCTATCGAGACATTTGATCCTATAATCCATTTCCTTGTAATATTTTTCCTCATCAAATAAATCATCCGTCAAAGTTGTTAGAATGTCTATTGCTTCCGCTCGGCAAATCGGGCATCTCAATGGCTAGTCTTTTTCCACAATCCTTGCATTGTAACTACATCAAATATAAAATATATGACAACATTTGAGTTTGCATAAATATCGTCCTTCGCTCATTTTATCAATACATATACAACAACACTCTTCGCTAATGGATTTCTCGGGTTCGAGTAATTAGTCCACATATACATACCACTCCCATATGTCAAGGAGGGTTGTTTAAGAATGAAGTAGAGTGAGTGGTATTTTACCACTTTCATTTCTAATATTGGTAAGGAACCAATCTTTCTTTTTTTTGTTTTGTATACTTGTAAGCTAGATTAGATATTGGGTTTTGTTTGATTTGTTATAATATTGACCCCCATTTGGTTAGAAACAAAGGGTTTGGGCTAGATCAGAGATTGGGTTTTGTTTGTTTGGGTTAATCTAGAAACCCCATTTCTTCGGAAGGTGGATTTTGGGAGGTTTTGAGGTAGATCAGATATTGGGTGTGTCTGTTTTGGTGATTGTTGGATCTTTTTGTTTGAAAGAGAAGATTTGGACATTATGATTTGATGGGTAATTGTTGTGTTAGACCACCTGTGGTTCAATCTGATGATTAGCAGATGATCAGCAGAGGAAGAATAATGGAGGTGAGCTTTTGGTGTTGAGCGGTCCGACAGGGAAGGATATTGGTATTAGTTTTGAGTTGAGTCAAGAGTTGGGGAGAGGGGAATTTGGGATCACATATCTTTGTACAGATAAATCTATAGGCAACACATTTTCTTGCAAATCAATATTGAAAAAGAAGTTAAGGACAGCTGTGGATATTGAAGATGTTAGGAGAGAGGTTGAGATCATGAAGCATTTGCCACCGCACCTAAATATAGTAAGATTGAAGGATATGTATGAGGATGATGTTGCAGTACATCTTGTGATGGAATAGTGCGAAGGTGGGGAGTTATTTGATTGGATTGTTGCGAGGAGGCATTAAAGGAACGTGCGGCTGCCGTTGTTACTAAAACGATTGTAGAAGTTGCTGAGGTTTGTTTGCTCTGAAGTGTTAGTTTTCATATCTTGCAATATTTAATTGTTAACTTATTTCGTTTTGTTTCCTATTGTGAGTTTATTGTTCGTGTTTTCCTCTAATAAATGCTTTACTTCTTTTGTAGTATATGGTTTGTTTTTCTTAAATCTTAACATGGATTTGTCTTTAATGATCTTATGAAAACTGTCACTAGAAAGAAGAGAAAATTATCAGAAGATTGTATAGGACTGTTACCTACTTGTGAAGAATCCCCCTTGCGGATTGTTTTTATATTTTGTACTTCACTTTTGAGATGTTATTGATTATTTGTATAACTAATTTGGCTCTAACTTAAGAAGGAAAGTTTATCCACTTTAAAGAAAGCTTTTCGAGATGAGCCACAACCAAATAAAAAAACTCAAAGAGAAAGTAAAACAAGTAAAAGGATAATGAATGACCTGACAAGAAAAGGTTAGGAGCCGCTATATCATAATGAGATATTCGGGTTTGACCTTCAAATTGTTAACTCATATCCCGCAATGATATCTTTCATTGTGTGTCCTTAGTCTAAAAATCAAAGCCATAGCATATCTTAACTTTTCCATTAAAAGTCTGTTTTAGACGCTGTAAGATGTAGCACTAGCTGTCCTTGATTTGAAGTGCGAACTTCATTTAGGCTAAGATACTAGCCCCTATTTAAAACATATAATCTCATGTGTGTGTTTTTGGGATCTTCAGGGTCCCATGGCTCTAACTTTAATAATGCACTGCTCTCCGTCAATCGTATTTCATTTTACTACTAAGTAGTATTGCATTTTGTGCACTCTTTGTTTATTTGAAGTTTAATAATCTGGCTTTCTTGTTTTGCAGAGTTGCCACATACACGGTCTAATCCATCGGAACTTAAAAGCCGAGAACTTTTTGTTTGCAAACAAGAAGGAAATAGCTCCCCTTAAAGCGATTGATTTCGGATTGTCAGTTTTCTTTAAACCTGGTAAGACCTTGCACTAAAATTTTCTTATAATATAGGATATATAATTAATAGTTGTCATCATTTTAACCTTTGCCTCTTTGTTCATTTCTTTACAGCCTTTGCTAAAACTTACCTTTCTATAGGTGAGCATTTCGCAGAGATAGTGGAGAGTCCTTAATATATGGCACCAGAGGTTCTAAAATGAAACTATAGCCCAGAGGTTGACGTCTGGAGTGCTGGAGTGATACTCTGCATTTTACTTTGCGGGATCCCATCTTTTTGGGCAGGTTGCTAACATTACTTTTTGAAACACCACTATTTCTTAAATATCAGTGAGTGTGCAAGCTTATTCGCCTCCATGAGACAATAAGAGTTGACAGCCATAAATGCAACTTTTTGATATTTTATTCTCATGTCTGAAAAACAAGTATTTTCTTTGCAGAAACAGAAATAGGAGTTGCACAAGCAATTATTCGCTCTGCTGTAGACTTTAAGAAAGACCCATGTCCTAAAGTCTCTAATAATGCGAAGACCTGGTAAAGAAAATGCTTGATGCATATCCAAAGCATCGCCTGACAGCTCAATAAGTACTTGACCATCCTTGGTTGCAACATGTGAAGAAGGCTCCAAATGTCTTTCTTGGTAAAACTGTAAAAGCAAGACTCAAGTAGTTTTCCGTGATGAATAAGTTGAAAAAGAGAGCCTTAAGGGTTAGAATTCAACTCAATCGTTGCAAGTATATGAAGAGTTCTTTCTTAAAAAATGATTTTACTGACATTCTTTACACAACTTCAGCCCCGCAGGTGGTGGCCAAGAATTTTTGTGTGGAGGAAGTTGTTGGCATTAAGGAATCATTCCAATTAATGGATGTTAACAACAATGGGAAAATCACCCTCGGTGAACTCAAGGTTGGTTTGGGTAAAGTTGGCCATAATGTCCCAGATGTCGATCTTCAGATGCTTATGGAAGCTGTAAGTAACAACCCCATAACCAACTTGTATGTTTCTCTATCCTCTAATTATATATACATATACATACACACACTGCATGTATATTACTTACAGAGAGTTCAGTCACCCATAACTTTTGTGTAATTAATCATGTTCCCCAAAATAGCAATTCAAGATTGATTTTACAGGCTAATGTAGATGGGAATGGAACTCTGAACTTTGGGGAGTATGTTGTAGTTACAATTCATCTCAGAAAGATAGGAAACGATGAATATCTACATAAAGCTTTTACATTCTTTAATAAAATCAAGAATGGATACATAGAGATCGAAGAACTTAGAGATGCTTTGGCAGATGAGGTGGACACCAATAATGAGGAAGTCATAACTGCCATTATTCATGATGTGGACACAAAAAAGGTTAGTCATTCACATCGGTAACATTAATTTATATATCCCCACCATTCCTATAAAATAGAGTTCTTTGGAGATACCTATTATGTTTTGAGGTTATCTTGAGCGGTTATTACAAAATATCCCTAAAACGAAAAGGGTATCTTTAAAAAAATTATGAAGTAAGATATTTTCTTTGAATATTTATAACTCCCTTACAATCATATTCATATTTTAATAACGTGCAGGATGGTAAAATAAGCTACGAGGAGTTTGCCACAATGATGAAGGCTGAAACAGATTGGAGGAAAGCATAAAGATAATATTCAAGAGAGAGATTCAATAAACTCAGTGTGAAGTTGATGAAAGACAGGACATTTGAAGTTTTATTTAGATGAAGAGAGTTTGTATGATGGGCATAAAGAGAAAGAACCAAAGGTTCATGCTGAGAGTGACGCAGACAGTGGAGGGAGTTTGAAGGTAGGACCTGAGAAAGAAGGTAAATCTGAGGAAGATGTGTCTCAAGATGTGTCCGAAGAGGGGTCTGATGATGATTCCGAAGAGGAGGAAGAATATGAGGTTTAGAAGTTCTTTAGGGTTTGAATAAAGTTGGCTAAGAGGTTTTAGTGTAATTTTCACTTTTCAATGTTATGTTTGCAGCTTATGTATGCTATTTATCTATGTTATATGCTGTTTATGCTAAAAGATGAAAGTGTATCTCATTTAATGTGTTTTTATTATTGCTCTTTCCATTTCTGTGCATTACTCATGATTTATTGTTTATGATTTTTCCTCTGTTGGCTTTCTGTTTATTTATATGCATTTATAAAATGTTCAGATGTTAATTTCTGAATCCTCTATCAACATCATAAGTGGTCATTCTCTAAATTAGGTTTTAATATGTAGGAAATTTCGACCTCTAATCTCGTCTATATGTAATTATACGTATGTGTATGTTTGTTTGTGACCTGTATCTGAAGTGTAAGACTTATCTGTCCGACTATTTCATATTCATTTCTCCTTTATTTGCTCTATTATTTCTTATTCTTAAAGTTATTGATTATACTTCTTTTACTGCTACTGTCAGAAATTATGTTGTCTATGGATGTGATATTCTTATCACATCGATCATCTTTAAAAAAAATCAAGTCATTTCGACATTTCTATCAACATTGAAAAAAATAATTGAAGTATAACATATTGTTCCGTTTTTAGTTATTAATATCTTTTCTAGTACTTCTCAATCTTTCTGCATTATAATCTATATGAGGAAAGGTACGTTATCAAATAATGAGTTATGAGAAATATTATTTTGATGTATGTTCTGAATGTAGCACTTTTCTTATAATAATAAACATATTTATTTGTTATTTGATTACAATGCCTTTTCATATTCATGACTACAGTTGAAGAAGTATTGTTAACCTAGAAAAAGTGAGTAAATTGTATTTGTGAAATAGTGGTGGAGTTCCAGTGATGTTGGAACTCAAAATTTGAACACGAGGAAATGTGGTGGGGGAAGTTAGTAAGGACATAGCACAAAAGCTACATTATTTTCCCTATGGTCTTAGCGGGCGTTGACTCTGCAACCTCTAAACCTATCAAGCTCAAACAAGATTCATGTACATATCATTGAGTTCATAAAGGTTTTGCGCCTATACTTTTATCTAGTTTCCCTCATCTTAAGTTATATTATAAAATTTGAGGTGATTTGAGGCATACCGGGTCATTTCATTGATGGGCCAGCTCAATCCCTTGCATCTAAACCCTGTATTCAGAAATTTCATGGATTATACCTGAGTTATATGTAGATTGGTTGGCTTCTCTATTTCAGTTTTCCTCTATTTGCCAAACTTGAAGAAATGGCGAAGGCAGTGTACAGTTGGGGATAAATTGAGAATCATAAGCAAGACTTTGGAACGTGCAGAGGAAAGAGTTATTAGATTTCAAGAAAAGCATAATTGGTTGTTCAACCATATTTTTTTGTACTACTGCCACCAAAAGCTTGAACAAGCCTTGTTGGGTGCCTGCAAAGCCATGTATGAAGCTCTTGTATGTTCTTACTCTATGACAAATGCAGATGAAGAAGATGCGCTCTTACCCAGATGAGATTCCTGATATCTTCATGTTAGATAGTTCTCATGGAAGGGCAGGTCATTCAAGAAATGCTTAAATTTTTCTGTGTTTGTATACAAGATTGCTGAGAAATTTATAAGTTCTTAAGGCTAAAATAATGCAATGTTTACTAAAATTACAAAATATTGGTTTTGTGAGAGGGAGCTATTTTCAGCTGCACCGAGATTATATGTTATATTGTAAAACTCTCTATGTTAGAGTTGTGAATGGGTTTTCATTACATGTATATGTCATATATTCTGTAAAACACTAGTCACACTACTGTTAATATTTGTAGATGTGTTGATATGCTGTTGTTACCTCACCACAATCTTCTCCACTATAAGTTAATAATATAGGGAGAATGCTTAAATTCTAGCAATTTCAGTGCTATTTAATAATATTGTATCGTTTCAGCCTGCATTTATGCCAAGAACAATGTTAAGTTTTGCATTTTAAGTTATACTAAAGAGGGTTCATTTTCAAAGTCGGGACATTAGGCTTATGTCTAAAAAAACCTACTATTGAAGATAATATAACTTCAAGTTTTCTCATATTCATGCATAAAACTGTTTTGTAGTCCGATAATAATCTAATTATAAAAAATAAAAAAACAATTTTTAAACAACATTGACTGTGTGAGGATGTGATCCCTCATTCAAAACATTGATCTGCCTTGCTCTTTTTACTGTTATACTGCTATCTCTTTGGACCGCCCAATATGGTTGGACTATATTTTGCCTATGAGGGTCTTCGACCAAGACTGACGTCTTGTACTCATGTCATTACTAAGTACTAATATTTATGTTCAAGCCAAAGTAAAGTGATTTACAGATAATCAAATCAACATCATGTTGAAAGCCTGTAAGTCGTCCGTCTGTCCAGTATCTTATGCATGATCAACTATTTCCAGTTATGTTTAAGAATTATGAAGAATAATATTACCCTTGACCAAGTCACGGCAAAATCTCGACGGCACTATATTACCGGACACGTGTCTTCAGCACTAACAATACAAAGACGTGTTTTCAGCACTAAATAAAAATAAAAATGCCTCCGATGATGGATCACCAACATTACAAAAGTAATTAAAAATTAAGCGTATAAAAATCTATTTAATAGTTTTCAATTCTCTAATTTTTTTTAAAATTATTGTAGGCACACGCGAAAGCGTGTGCCCGACTGCTAGTACATAAGAAGAAAAGAAGGTCGATTCCCCGTTCTCCAACTTTTAAACTCTTTAGTTATACCAAAAACCACAATACCGTTGCAGGTAGCTTACAGTCAAAATGTATAGATTCTAGATAATTTTATCATCAGATTGAAGCTACATAATAGAAGGAAAATGAGAGTACACTAATTGGTTCTACAAAGTCAAAACCAAAATAAAAACGATGAACAATTTCGAAAAGAGAATTATGTGTTGAGGAATGATCGTCTAAAAAGACAATAAAGAAACACAGCTCCAAGAACAGTTGTTAGGAGCTACATCAATCACCACATTAAATACAACACACAAGATAGAAGGCAGAAAGAAAGCTCAAGGCCACCTGTATTATGATAAACAACTGACTCTTAATGTTCTTGAGTACATCTAATATGTACTATGATAATAAAAATAAAGTACCAGAGCGAGAGCAGGAGTGCAGTTTAAAATATTTACAAAAAATATTATACAAACATGATTTAAGACTTCCTTCAGTAAACACAATTATGTCATACATCAATAGACCAAAGTCGAATGTAGTACAATTATGTTCCACCAAAGTAAAAATTGCACAAGAAATTTAAAAACCTAAATAACACCGAAGTTTGGTTACCGGACCACCTCCGATTTCCAACACAATCGCTTTGGCTTCTAATACATTCACTTTCTCCTCATGTTCCCTTGATTGTATTTCAAGCTTAGCTTGGAAACTTTTTATTGCTCCTCAAGCATTGCTTGGCATGACTTGTCTTCCTCCTTCACTTTAATTCACACTTCCTTTCCACCTCAAGTAATTTTCTGTCAAAGCTTTTAATCAACACAAATAGTTTTCTTATCCAATACATTCAATAAGTTGAAGGTACAAACACAAAGACAAAAAATGAGTTGATTGAAAGCTTTGATAGAAAACTATTTGAGGTGGAAAAGAAGTGTAAAATTAAAGTGAAGGAGGGAGAGAAGTCATGCCAAGCAAAGTGTGAGGAGCAAGAAAAAAGCTTCCAAGCTAAGCTTAAAATATAATCAAGAGAACATGAGGAAAAAATGAATGTATGGGAAGCCAAAGTAATTGTGTTGGAAACCGGAGGTGGTCGGTAACCAAACTTTTGCGTTATTTCGGTTTTTGAATTCATTGTGTAATTTACTTTGGTGTAACATAATTGTACTACATTCGACTTTGGTCTATTGATGTATAACATAATTATGTTCATACTTGAATAATTTTTTTTGTAAAGATTTTAAAATGCACTCCTGCTCTATGATACTTTATTTTTATTATCATAGTGCAGGTTAGCTGTACTAAAAAAGATTTAGGGTCAGTTGTTTATCATTGTACAAGTGGCCTTGAGCTTTCTTTTTGCTTTCTATCTTGTGTGTTCTATTTAATGTGGTGATTGTTGTACCTCCCAACAACTGTTCTTGGAGTTGTATTGTTTTGTTGTTTTTTTAGACGATCATTCCTCAACACAAAATTTTGTTTTGGTAATTGTTCATCGCTTTTCTTTTGACAATTAACTAGAAACACTTAACTAGAACTTATTAGAGCACCTCTAATTGTTGCCTTAATACTTGGAAAAACACGTGCCACGCGTGATTATTCAAGTTTGGAGCTCCAAAAGTTACCTTAATGTTTGAATTCAATACTTGAATTTCAAGCATCAGGTTTGAATTTCAAGCCTAGTGCTTGAGTTTTGAGTTTGCCATAGGGCCCATAAATATAAAAGTTTTTTAGTTTTGCTCCTGGGCGCATAAGCCTTATACTCCCACTATTTATTTCTTTTTAAAAAAATGTCGACTCATAAACCTTATGTTCTTGATGTCGTGCGAGACGCATAAGCCTTATGCGCCCTGTTCTTCCTTTTAATTAGAATCATGGGGATCATAAGGCTTATGCACCCCATGCTTTAAAATAATATAAATAGCATTCAAGCATTGAGCCTTGTTGGAAGAGATCTCTCAAATGATTGAAAAATCTAAGAATTTGAGCAAGAAAAAATTCAAGCCTTCTTGGAGATACACTTATCACAAAGAGAAATCTCAATAGAGGATTAGTTTAGTGTAGAGAGAACTATTATAAACTTGTTTGACAACGTTCAAACGACATGAAAACCAGATGACAACCATGCAGACTGCCTTACAAGCTTTGCAAAATACTTAGCAGGCTCTTCCAACAAGAGATCGCGACCAATTGCCAGAAGCCACATGGGTTTCTACACAGGAAAGGTTGAGACTTCAAGGAGCCACCAGCAAAGCTATTTCTAGAAATATTCAATACATACCTTAGCTTTCCATTCATTTGGGCAGTGAAGCTCAGTCTGAGATCAGCCGAGGTTACCGATTTTCCATACGTCAGAAGGAAGAACAACGACCTTAGCCTCGAGTTCCAGCATATGATCGTTTGAGTAAAGGTCAGTACTCACAATCCTCAAACTCCACGTCAAGCCACTCAACCGACACGTCAATATGTTACACAAGAGCATATGGATTAACGTATTAAGGAGTTGACCGAAGTATTAAGTCCTGGGCACTACAGACGACCTTATCAACTTATAAGGAAGTCCAATTGCCAAAGAACTATTCAATATGGAAATACCGAAAGGTTTCTATACTCTAAAAATTCGTAAATACAAGGGCACCGATCGAAAGGATCACATTCAACATTAGCGTGATTCATTGGGGTTGTATTTCAATCTCAACCACATTCTCTGCCATTTATTCACAACATGTCTATAGGTGGAACCGCTCAGGTGGTTCCACTCTTTATCTGAAGACTCCATACATACATTCGACCAGCTGCAGAAATAATTCATCAAGACATATACTCACAATAGAGATAAAGAAGAAAATTTATACTCTCTTATTAGTCTTAAAGAGTCACATAAAGAGAAGCTCGAGTCTTTTGCAAGGAAATTTTTGGAGCTCGCGTGTAAAGTAGACAACCAAGATCAGAAAATAGTTATTACTGCTTTCACCAACGTGCTCCAGCTCGACTTAAAGGCCCTAGAGCACCTCTTCCTTAGCAAACCTGCGACCTTGGAAGATATGATCACCAAGGTCAATAGTTATGTCGACTTGGAAAGGATGATGTCCGAAAGGTATAAATCTGCTAAATCCATCCTAACCACGAAAGGTTCATCTACAGCGAAGCACTGAACCAAAGGAGGATCAGGGTGATCAAAAGTTCTCCAAGGGAAATACTGACAACCCTCAGAAAGGCGGTTCACTACCCAAACTGGTCCTCCCAAGGATAAATATTCGAATCTCCACAATTTTTCCAATCCTCTCCAAGGATAAGCTCTACCGTCTCTCTCAACCATTGGAACCAATCGAGAATCGCCTGTACTGCATGCATCATAAGGTAAACCATCATTCTACTAATAATTGCTATGCTTTACAGAGGTTACTGGAGTACATTTTTAAAGAGGGACAGATGTTTGAATACATTATCGACCTGAAATCATACAAGGATGGCAGCTATAACAAGTAACTTGAAGTCGTCCGGGTCAAAGATCAAGCTGAGGAGAAACATCTCTACCATATACACCATAGCAACATGACTGAAATCCATCAAATCACCAACTCTTGCCAATTCAAGTGCAGGAGACTGTTAGAATGCTACGATCTCACACCTCAAGATAAAGAAGCTAAACTTCTACCTGAGTCAAGTAATCGCTGACTTGAAATCTCATTCGAAGATTGCAGCATTAGTCATGTAAAATTTCCACATCATAATGCATTGGTCATAATGCTCAAGATGAAGAAGTTTGTCATGCATACGATGATGATCGATATTGGAAGCAGTATTGAGATTCTTTCTAAGTGTACTATTGACTAAATGGGATTGGCCGGTCAAGTTAGTCCAAGCGATATCGATATCAGTGGATTTAATGGTTCTAAAAAAGAATGTGTAGGCAAGATCATCTTACCTATTACCGTAGGACCAGCCACCATCGACGTTATCTTCTACATAATCAACGGTAAATCTCATTATCTCGAGATTATGGGCCGCTGCTAAATTTACAACATGGAAGCCATCGCTTCTATTTACCATCAAGCACTCCGCTTCAAACACAATGATGCTATCTATGAAATCAAGGGTAGCAAAATCTTTCTCGAGCTTGGGAAAACACTGTTTAAGTAATTTAAAATACCTTAGACAGATATGCTGCATAACAACTGCAAAAAACTGATCACCTTGATGATCAGCCTTTCATAGAAGAGCCTATAGAATACATCAACATTGATTAACCTAGTAGAGGTACTTTCATCGGTACTAAGCTGGTTTAGAACGATAAGGACACTCTCATTCAGTTCTTACGACTAAATCGAGACATTTTTGCGCAGACTTTCTAAGAGATTCCTGGGGTCGATCCGGCCAAGGCATGTGACAAATTGGCCATCAATATCAACACCACGGTGGTCAGACATAAATAACGATGACTATCACCTCGACTTTGACATGAAGTTAACACAGAGATTGAAAAATTGATCAAAATGGGATTCATTCGAGAAGCCAAATATCCAGATTGTATATCCAACATCATTTCTATCCCAAAGAAGAATTGAAAAGTTTGAGTTTGTATAGATTTCAAAGATCTAAATAAACATACACCAAATGATAGTTTCCCTCTTCCTAACATTCATCAAATCCTTGATTTTACAGCAGGTCATGAATTCCTGCCTGTGAGGGACGCTGCTTCCGGATACAATCAGATTCTACTCTTGGAAGAAGATCAAGAAAAGACCAGTTTTATCACTAAAAGAGGACTTTAATGCTAATAAGTCATGCCCTTCAGACTAAAAAATATAGGCCTAACTTATCAACGATTGATGACTACTATGTTCAAAGAACATCTTGGAAAAGTCATGGAAGTCTTCATTGACGATCTCTTGTACAAGAGCACGCAGTCAGCCAACCATATTATAGATCTCAATATAATATTTAACATTCTTCAACCTTACAGGATACGTTTTAATCCTGATAAATGTCAATCCGTAGTACATTCAGGTTAATTTCTTGGCCATCTCATCAGCAGAAAGGGATTGAGGCCGATCCATATCAGATTCAGGCTCTCCTCGACATGCCATCTCCAAAGACGATGAAAGACGTGAAATTTTTTGACAAGATTACCGCTATCAATTGATTCGTTTCAAAATCTTCAGACCACTGCCATTGACTGTTCCTACTACTCCGCAGTTGTACCAAACGAGGAAAAGTTTAGCCAAATGTAAAGGTCTAATGGACATCAGAATGAAAAATAGCTTTTCAGGATCTTAAAACCTAATTGGGGAGGGCTCCCATAATGAGCGCCCCAATAGATCATGAGGAACTGGTCATCTACCTAGTAGTTATAGATACTTCATTCAACTTGGTTCTCATTCGACTTGAAGGGAAAATCAAGAAACCAGTCTACTTTATCTGTTAAACCCTCACTCCAGTAGAAACGAGGTATTCTAAAATCGAGAGACTTTTTTTAACTCTTGTTTACACTTCAATGAAACTCAAACTCTACTTCCAAGCACATTTAGTCAAAGTCATGAAAAACTACCCACTTCAGGAGATTCTGTCAAAAGAAGAAAAATTAAGAAGAGTCCAACAATGGTCAGTAAGTTTGAGAGTACATGATATCAAGTTCAAACATTGTCATTCTATAAATGGTTAGGCCGTTGCCAATTTCCTCACAGATTTTCTAGTGGAAGATCCCGAGTGGGAGGAGCACGATCCTAACCTTGCAGAGGAAATTACAGAAGATTCACCCCCCAAAGCATTTGATGAACGATCTGAATGGATTACAAGGAAAGGGTAAAGACTTCTTACAGATGGATCAGCAAGACCCGAAGGGTCAGGAATTGGAATCGTATTAATTTTCCCTTCCAACGACAGAATTGAGAATTTAATCCGCTTGGATTTTGAAGCCTCCAACAATATCATCGAATACTAGGCTCTCATTCATGGACTCGACCTCATACTTGAGCTCGGTGTCCCATAATTCTTAGTTTACATAGATTCATTACTCATCGTCCACCATTACTCCGAACAATACAAGATAAATGGCAAGATGATCCAATACGTAGCCCTCATTGGAGATAGGATGAGCAAGTTTGCGCAAACAACTCTTGATTATCTTCTTCGAGGTTAAAATAGACACACCGATTCCTTGACATATCTAGCTGGGGTCTTGGGAACAGAAGCTCGAATCTCCAGATCAAAGTAATTTCAACCCCTAGCATTAATCGTATTTTTGTATGCACGATTAATACTGGGGGCGATAAAGGGTTTGACGACGGTTGGGGAAAACCCTTCCTGGCCTACCTTGGTATTGACGACAAATATAATGGACTACTTCTAGCAGATCCAAAGGAGCGTCGACAACTGATCGACAACTCAAAGCGCTGCAAAAATCAAAATAGTTCTTTATATCGCCGTTCAGTCATGGGGCCTTACCTAAAGTGCCTCTCTAAAAAGAAATTGGACGCGATGCTCAGCAATTTACATAAAAGGACTTGTGGCTTCCACGCTGCAGGTCGATCACTCGCGAATAGAGTGATTGCACAAGGAATATTCATGCTGGGCATGCACAACTAAGTAGAAGAGTACTCACGTAAATGTGATACATGTCAATGACATAGACAAATAATACGTGCCCCTGCGCTCGAACTACATACAAGCAAGGTGTTTTGGCCATTCAAAAGATGGGTACTCGATTTTATCGGTGAATTTTCTAATTCTCCAAGTAACCGCCGAAACCTACTCATAGGTATAGATTATTTTACAAAATGAGTAGAAGCAGTTCCACATTGTCAAACCAGAGAAGAAGATGTCATTTCTTTTATCTGGGAATACATCATTACTCAGTTTGGATACCCCCACCTATTTCATATTGATAATGGGTCACAATTCGTTGGAGAAAAAGTTATAACTTTTCTCAACCAACAAAATATCATCCACTCACCATCCAACCCCTACTGCCCTCAAGGTAATGGCCAAGCTAAAATGACCATCAAAACCATCGTGGATCCACTTAAGGCTTCACTCATAGAAAAAAGGAAACTAGGTTCGAGAACTTCCTCATGTCTTATGGGCATATCGTACCACTCCACATTAATCAACCGGCTGTACTCTATTCAACCTTGCTTATGGAGCTGAAGCCGTCATTCTCTCAGAATACCATCATCCAGTTAATATCACAAGCTAACTGACAAAGAAAACGAGTTTGAATTGGCCTGCAACCTCAATTGGATCGATGAGACTAGGGAACGCACCATCGCTAACCTCGATCGATATCACCATATGATGGCTAGTTAGTACAGCAGACGAGTCAAAAGCTGTACTTTCCAAATCGACGATCTCATCCTCAGAGAAATTCCTCAACACAAAAAAGAACCACATGCCAGGAAACTAGCAGAAGAATGGGAGGGTCCATTCCTTATCAGAAGTCTCATAGGCCTAAGATCATATTACCTCATGACAGAAGAGGGAGTTTATATCTCAAATCCTTGGAATACTAGGTGACTGAAACGGTACTATCGTTAAACCCTTCACTACATTTTGAATTCTCGTTTTTTTTATTCCAAAATTGAGATTTTCATCTCCATCCAATGTACATTCTTTTCAATTCAATGAAAACTTTTAAATTTTTTCCCGCACAACTGTCTATTTACGTAAACAATGCATCGATTAAAGCATATGCAATACTTACTTTCAATCGACCTCTATTCTAGGTAAAATAAGTATAACACTTGATTTGAAAGACTCTATTATACTCTGAGATTAAGACAAAGGTAATGCTAGATTTCAATCAAGGAACTCTGCCAGATATAAGATAAAACAAAGGTAAAACTAGCTTTCATCACGTTCAATATGGCTATGACATTATACTCTGAGATTAAAACAAAGGTAATACTAGCTTTCAATCAAAGAACTCTACGAGACATAAGATAAATTAAAGGTAAAATTAGCTTTCATCTCATTCAATATGGCTACTGTAATGGCCTAATTCCGTAAACTCAAATTGGCCTGGAATTAGCTCTTACACCAATGTACCTGTAACAAAATCTAATTGAAAACTAAAAATGACATAGGTGTTTAGTGCGAAAAACCTATGAATAGGTTAAAAAACCATGACCTCGGGTTGATGATTTTTGTAATAGTGACGTTTATTGCTTGAGGCTGATATCTAATTACAAGTGATCTCTAGACTTAGAAATGCTTGATCTTGTGAATAAGAAGTTTGAAGTTTTAGAGAATCTAGAAAATATAGTCTTCCTAGTGATTTTTCCAGTAATCTTCTAGTCCTTGTCTCTTCTAGAACTTTTATTTATATAGGCCTTTCCCGTAATTCTTTATCATGCTGAAGTACGTTCTCCGAATAATGTGGTTAGTGGTGATTGACTGAGTAACTGCTGAGTTCGAAGGAGATAGGTGGCTTTGACTTGTTCAAGTTTTTTGATTTGAGTTCATCCTACGTTTCATGTCAGTTTGTGGAGTATGTGGCAATGTTGACTAGTGAAGTCATGTGGAGAATGCGTGAGTCTAATATAGAGGTAGTTCGAACTGGAGACAAATCGATTTAGGTAAGTTTAAGGGGTAGGCACCTACAATCACCCCCACGCAACCAAATTCACGAGCGGCTTGGGTTAAGAAAGAATTTTTGGGATATGGGTTAGAAATTTGAATGAGGAAGGAAGTAATGATGGTGTTTGACTGCACGAAGAATACGCGTGTCAAGGGGGAAGTATGTGCATTTATTGTTGATGAGAATATTGATGTATGTGATGGTTAGGGTTTAAAGAGTCCCTTCGTATTGAATAATGACGCTTGGGAAAACCAACCTGCACAATAAATGTAGGGTTATATAAATAGTACCTATAACGAGATTGGTGGCCAAGTTCGCTTGTTCTGATAAAAAATCTTCTGCAAGAGCGAATCACTTCTGAAATGCAGAGGTTGAAGTTAAAGTTTTTTGGAGATCAGTCCTTGGAGAATCTAACTCCTGTTCCTATTCCCTCGACGTATCAAGGAATGTCAAAAAATGAAGCGGCTGAAGCTGAGGAGGACTTTTACTGTATATGGAGGTTTTACCATGTTATCTTGACAGATAAGCAACTTTGGGTTTATCTCCGCATCCTTGCAGAAGATAAGGTTGGGGAGACAGATGTAGGGATTGGCGTAACTACATTGCCGTTATGTTGATGCTTTATGTCGCAACGGATTCTAAGGTCGGGCCCTTTTCATCTCTACCAACTCTGAGGGGTTGGTGGTTATTGGGGAGGCGGTGATGGTAGTGGAGGAGGCAGGCAGAGAATAAAAGTCTGCTTCTACATTTCCATCACTACTTTGCGCTGAGAAGACCTTCAGTTTGTAGGGTTTGTTCAAGTACATAGTCTCCTATTCCCTTAATTTCTATTTGAAGTTCGCCTAGACTTCGACCAAACTCATGGGAGGGAAGATCTTCGCTGTTTCCAATGTCTACTTTTCATCAGGGTGAAAAATTATTAAAGTAGGACGAACTGAAGGATTTGAAACTTTGAAGTGCATAAAAGACTTGTTAGCTGTAAAAACACTAAAAAAGTTGTTATCTATGAAATACCTGATGCTGAGTATTGGGCCGAACATCATCTGTATAGTACCTGTTGTCGAGTACTTGAAAGACTTGTTATCTGTAAAAATACTTGTAATATGTTTCGAGATGAATAAAATTTGTTATCCAAATTCGTGTTGATATAGAAATAGAATAAATCTTGAAATCGAGCTGTATGATGAGTTTTAGAATATTTTATGAAATAGAATATATGAGGCCAAAAAGTAAAATACTTGTAATAATCAAACTGGTATACATTTATCTTTGAATATATGCGTTAAGAGGTGAATATTATTCGATCTGTAAGCTAGAAATGTGGGAGAAAAAATAATAATTTGTAGGAGTTTTATAATGAAGAATCGATCTTGTTGAGGTCATTTTTAGAAAATTAGATCTGGAAATAATAATTTCGATCGGCAAGAGTATGGGATTACTGAGTTCGATAGGAAGAGATGCGTTCAAATAATCTCTCTCAAGATAAGAGGCATCTGTAATGAGATAAAAGGAATATAACATGATTTGTGTGAAATTGATAGTAAAAATGGATAAAGAAGGGTAGAATGATTTCTGAATTTTGGGAAAGAGATTAGAACGATGTGGACTCGAGCCCAGAGAATCTGTTATGCCGCTGAAGGACAATTGGCAATAAAGATCTCTGATGTGCCTGAGAGAATTTTTGGATTACTAGATTATGATGCTGAGTTGCCAGTGAGGGAATGTCAGTTCGAAGGCTTAGATTTGATGGACAGGGAACTTGAGTATGCACATTTTTTTATGAATGATTTTTCCGCGAACTGGTAATAGATCTTACAGATCGAGAAGAGGTGGTGGGATTGATTACTAAAGAGGAGATTGATTTTGAGGATGCGAGGATCGCTCTAGGTTTATTGATTGAAAGTGGCTTCCCAAGTCATAAAGGCTATTTTAAATGTAAATATATATAAGTAGAACTGAGTTGATATGAAAATAGGGGTGATAAAATGTTACTGCTTGTGCTTGAATAATTTGAAAGGAATTGTTGTGGAATAGATCCTCTATTTTTGTGATGACTATTTACGACTGTTGTGAAATCTGAATTTGAAAATATTTAAAACTCTGATATGTGAGCTTTGGAAATGACATCATTGCTACTATAAGAGTAAAAAAAGAAGGACGTACAAAAAAGTTGGGAGTTTTTGATTTTGTCCCTTATACAAAAGTTGTGAAATCCCGATTGCGTGTAAGTGTGAGTCATCATTAGTATGGTGAGGTCAGAAGGTAATTTTGAAAAGAGAGATAGAAGGTATAAGGTCGAGTATGATCTTGTCGGTGAGGCTGCGGTAAATGAGGATCTGAATGCGACTCTGAATAGGTATAAGGTCGAAGCAAAGAAGGCGAAGGAGGCTGCGCTGGCGGAAGCAAAAAAAGTGCTTGAGAAAGAAAAAAAAGAAGCTTTGGCACTGCAGAAAGCCGCTTATGAGAAAGATGTGAGTGAAAAAGTTGCCAATGCTCACAAAGCAATAGAGCTGGAGCAGAATAAACTTTTCATTGAGGTGAAAACTTGGATAAATGATGAAAAGTTGTAAAACTGCAAGGAAGTGAGGGTACATTATTTTAAACAATTCGAGGAGGCAGTAGAAAGGAAAAAAATATTATATGGGTCTTGTAAAAGCTGGTGGTCTTCCATGTGACGATAGTTAAGATGATGATGTACCCCAGACGCCTGATGTTCATAGAGTAATTGATGTGGTCAAAGATAAAGCGATGGTGGAGGTGAATGATCCTCGTCCTTTAGAGGTAGCAGAGGTGTAGGTGCCCGAAGATTCCTTAAATGTAGAGACACCTCTTTCTGAAATGTTAAATCTTGTTTAAAGAGTGTTAGTTAAGTAAAAGTATGTAATAAATGGTCAGTGGGACCAGAACTTTTTTAATTTGGTGTGTGCGATGGATTTTGGTGTTTGTGTTTTAATATTTGGAGAACTAACTATTTTGCATGTATAAATAAATTTAAGTAGTAGATGTGATAAAGTGATAGTATATGCAAGTAGTTAAGTAAAAAATGCTTGCATGCGCAAAATATGAAAGATGGCCAATAAATGGCAAGTAAGGAGTACCAGATGTATATCCGGAGATAGGTATCTGGATTTAGATTTTGAGAAGAACAAGAGCTCATAAGAGATTGTTCGACAAGTAGAGAGCGCGAAGTAAACTATCCTGTAATTGGATAGCGGTCGCGTGAAGTTGATTGATAGGTTTTAGGATACTTGTGCAAGAAAGGACCTAAAAGTAAATCAAGATAGTAAGGAATTAGTTTGTCTCAGGCATACTTGGTAAGTATTGATCGAGAGAAAATCGAAGTAGAAATAGATTGTTTGTCAGATCTATAAGTAATAAGTATAGATTGAGAATAAATCGAAGTAGTAAAGAAGATAATGATAAAGAAAATTGATTATTTGATTCGAAGTAAACGATTACAGGGTATCATCTGTAAAAGAGTTTATGCTGGGCAGTGTTCCTTGGGTATTCAAGCTGAACTTCATCTTCAGTCATGAGCCAATAAGTTTTGCTATCTGTTTTATTGCTGATAATGTAGAGCCCCTCCCAGTTTTCTAATTATTTTCCAGAATTTATAGGTCGAGTATGATCTTGTATCCTTCGAAGGACAAGGTCTCGAATACAAAACTTCCCTTCTCGAACTTTCTTGTTGTATGCTTTTTTCAATAAATTATGGTATCGTTCCAAATTCCCAATGGACCTATCTCTTGTTTCCACGATCCAATTGAGGTTACAAAGGAGACCGAGTTCATTGTCTTCATCTGGAATTTTACGTTGAGTACTTGGTAAATCGAGGTCTGAGGGTATGACTGTTTCAGTACCGAAGGCCATCATAAATGGAGTGGACCCTGCTGATACTCAAGGAGTGGTGCGGTAAGCCCATAATACACTGAGTAGTTTGTCTACCCATCTGCCTTTCTTGTTGTTGAGGCGCTTGCTTGCCGGATTTGATGCTTTTGTTGATGGCTTCAGCTTATCCATTGCCTTGAGGATAATATGGTGTGGAAGTTGTCAACCGAATCTTGTATTTATGAAGGAAAGCAAGGACTTTAGCGGAGATGAACTATTTGCCATTATCAGAGTATATAATTTGCGGACAACCAAACCGGGTAATGATGTGCTCCCCAAAGGAACTTGATGACCTCATTCTCATTAGTATGGCATAGAGGAATTGCTTAAACTCACTTGGTGATGTAATCGGTGGCAACTAAGATGAACCTTATATTTCTCGATGCTGGATGGAAGGGGCCAATGATATCGATTCCTCATCGTTTAAATCGCCAAAGGTCATTACTGACATATAAGTCGAGGGTTGTGCTTTTGACGTCCTGAGCATGGATTTGGTATTTGTAGCATTTACAAACAAAGTCTTCGCAGTTTTTTCTAATCTTGGGCCAATAGAGTCCTTGTGTAAATGCATGCTGGGCTAGCGATCATCCGGAAACATATGCACCACAGATAACTTCGTGAAGCTCTCTGATTTTGATCTGAGCCTGTTTCTGTGAGATGCATTCGATATGTGAACTACATCCAGTGAGTCGATATAATATTCTGCTTTGGACTGTGAATCGGGGGTACTTGGCTAACAGGGATCAAACTTCTTTATCACTGGGGAGGATGTTGGTGTTGAGGTAAGCATTAAACGATATTCTCCAGTCGTCAGGGTCGTCATCTTCAGTAACGGTTATCTGGAGTATTGATAAGATATCGAGGCTAGAATGTTCGATGATCTCGATTTCTAAAGATCATTTTTCACTGTCTCCCAACATTGCAGCGATGTAAGCTAATGGATCTGCATGACGATTTTTTAGCCGAGGTAAATACGAAATGGTTGCATGCTTGAATTTTTTTATCTTTTCTTCGACCAGGGCTGCGTAATCAACCATTTTTCCTGTTGTCTTTAAATTTTTGTTGTAATGATTGGTGACAAGTAAGGAGTCGACATATACTGCTAAATCCTCAGTTTCGAGAGTAAGTGCAAGATCGAGACTGTGAGAGATTCCTTCGTACTCTGTTTCATTATTGGTAGCTGATCAATTATAAGCCGATGTCTTAAAAGACTCGTAAGCGCATAGTATACCGTTAAGTTCAAGGGTAAGCGGGGTCGTATCCCAAAAGACATGTGGTGCGAGTTATGTTTCGAGCTACTAATTTAATTCGATAAGAACGAGTTTTGGGTTTTTATAAGTAAATAAATTAAAATAAAGCACAAACTAGAAAAGGTATTGATATGATTGAAGAGGAAACCAAGGCGTGATTCCACTCCATCTGTTGTAACCTTGAGATAGTGTACCAAGTTAGAGTATTCACGAATTACCGTATCGTATATCCTTGGTCAGGTATATTCAATACATCATGAGATAAAATAATTATTGATTGGGAACTACCCATAAACCAACTTATTCATCTATGGTCCGGTTGATAAGCATAGATTATGTTTTCTTCTCCTTGTTCCTAACCTATCCTGTTATGGTCAAACAAGATGGTTACATATATTCCTTATTCCTCCTAATCCTATCTACAGTCAAGCATAGGACGACGGAATACGAATATGCAATATTCTGGGATAAAGATAAAGTAATTACTCTAAATAAACAATACAATCTACACTAAGGCTACATTAGATGGAGCTTCCTCCAGCCTTGTCTAAGAAGATTAGCTACTTATCCCTTTGATCATTGCCATACTACTATTACTACAATAAAAGTAAAAGACAAGAAAAAGAGAAGAACAAAAACTTTATTGCTTATTGACCTTGATATTTACCCTCTTCAAGATGATCTCTCATGGGTGGAATTTTCCTTCTATTTATTGAGTATAATAAGGGTTACAAAATATCACCATTAATATAAAATCCCCTAAACAATGCCTAAAATCATGCATATATATTATAACTCATGAGAATAATATATATATTTAATTCTCTTCAATGGGCTTCCATGCATGGGCCTTTGGTTGACAACTTCAAATGAGAATCATTGTTGGAGTGTATCACCTTTGTTCTTCGTTAAAAAATGGAAAAATGTACCACTTGTTTATCATGTGACCGATTTCTATAAATACAAACAAATGCACTATTAGTATTATATTTATTTAATAAATGACTAAGTAGATATAAATTTAGGAGTTGTACACGTAAATATTACGTGTCTATCATATACCCCCAAATTTATATTTTGCTAGTCCTCGAGCAAAAGTAAACAAAAACTATTTTTGCATATCACGCAGTGGCATTTAGCATATGCAACAGGCCGTTAAACCCCCAGGTTTAGCCTGGTGGATGAGTGTTATCTCGTGAAGGTTTTCAGTGACTATTCCCACAAAAGTCAATAATGACATTTTAAGCAATTCTAGAATATACATGACTCATTTTCTGTGAACTCATCCTTACTTAGTTGTCACAAAAATATACCAATGAAAAAAAATCCTTAAGCTTGTTATTCTCCCAAGTATATAAAATAATATTTTAAGCTTATCCAAAACTAGAGGTACTACCTCAAGATTAGAAAGAGATTCAAGTATTTTTCTTTAGTTATATTTGAATGTACAATGAAAATAGTTTTATCGCCTAATACGTTGTCTAGAATAATTTACTAAGTTTTTGGTAGTCTAGTTCTTGCTGAAATAAATTCAACGGTCAGTTTGACAAGTGTTTAGTCAATTCGTGTTCCTAGAATTTTACTTTTTTTTTCTTCTTTTGCAAGCCTTTTCTTTTGAGTACTTTTTTTCTTAGTGAAGCCTCCCTAGCAAGGAGTTTTTGGTCGACAATTCCTGCCAGCTGGTTAAGGTTGCCATGGTGTGGTGCCCCATCATGACCTAGACTCAGGATTCTCACAAGTAACATTTTCTTGTGCTTCTTTCACATATTTCATGGTCAAACTCGAGATTGGTGATAATTTTTCTTCTTTCAGTTCTTAATCATGGGAGTAGCCTTGCAGCGTGAAAGTTTTTAGAGCACATTTGTCTTTTTTTTTCTTAGGAATGAACTTATTATTAGGCAGTTGTCTCCCTTGTAGCAAACTATTCCTAACATAAATACTAAATATTTCTTACACTGAGCAAAAATCTATTGAAGGTATTAATTATAAAACTACAGTGAAGTGCACGTTTTCAAAATATGTCAAGTTAACTTGAATTAGTCGCTAATAAAAAGATAATACATCTAGCTTAAGATATTCTAAAATATTTTAGTGTATACTTGGTACAATTTCAAAATTTAGGCTTTTCTATTATATTTATGTCAAGGTAAAATTAGTTTATGTATTTTGAAATTCGTAAAAAATATATCATAAATTGTTAAAGTGCAATTATTTCATTTTTCTTCAAAAAACATTTAGAAATGGTTTCCTACCCCCAAACTTAATCAAGCATTGCCCTCAATGTTTGAGAACAAGAAAATAAATAGAAGAGGAGAACTAAAATTTTTCACATGAATGTGTCATGGGTTGCCTCCCATGAAGTGCTAAGTTTACCGTCTTTAGCCAGACTAATATACCCCCCTACTTAAATTATTTTGCAATGGTATGATAGGGGTACACAATATCAGCTCTAATATATTGGATCATTTAAAAATGTTATCTCTTCATCAAAAGTGCAAGATTCTAAATACTATTTTAAACGTTGCCCGTTGACCTTGAAAGTATTACCATCTTTAGGATCCTCTACCTCCACGGTTCCATGAGGATAAACAGTTTTAACTAATAAAGGATCGTACCAACGAGAACGTAATTTCCCAGGAAATAAACGTAGCTGTGAATTGTAGAGTAACACTTTTTGATTAGGCTCAAAAGTTTTGCGAACAATCGACTTATCATGGAAAACTTTAATTCATTCCTTATAAATTTTTGTATTTTCATAAGCCTCGAGACGAAGTTTGTCAATTTCAGAAAGTTAAAGTTTTTTATGTGATCCAACTTTATTGATTTCAAAGTTAAAAGCCTTTCTAGCCCAGAGAGCCTTTTGTTCCAATTCTACAGGTAAGTGGCAAGCCTTCCCAAAGACAAGTTTATAGGGTGACATACCAATCGGGGTTTTATAAGCTGTTCAATATGCTCAAAGGCCATCATCAAGACGATCAGACCAATATTTATAATAGGTTTGAACTGTTTTTTCTAAAATTCTTTTAATCTCCGATTGGATACTTCGACTTGACCACTTGTTTGTAGATGATAAGATATGGCAACTTTATGAGTGATGGAGTAAGTTTTCAAAAGATTTTGAAAGACACGGTTACAAAAATGTTTACCGCCATTAGTAATAATTGCCTGAGGCGTGCCAAAACGATTAAAAATATTTTTCAAAATTTTTACCATGGGTTTATGGTTATTTGTTTGACATGGTACCGCCTCAATCCATTTAGAAACATAATCAACTACCACGAGAATGTAAAGGTACTCGCGAGATGAAGGAAATGGCCCCATAAAGTCAATGCCCCAAATATCAAATAGTTCAACAATAAGGATGTTGTTCAAGGGCATCATGTTTCGATGAGAAATATTCCCGGTCTTCTGGTACCTATCACATTTATATCAAAAGGTATGTGCGTCACGAAAAAGGGTAGGCCAATAAAGGCTAGATTGATGGACTTTTGCAGCGGTTTTCTTCATCCCCAAATGTCCTCCGCATGCTAATGTATGGCAAAATGTGAGTACACTATGAAGCTCATAATTTGGGATGCATCTCCTAATCACTTGGTTGGAACAAAACTTATAAAGATAAGGATCGTCCCAACTAAAGCGTCTAACCTCGTGCAAGAATTTGGTTCTATCTTGCTTTGACCAATGGGTAGGTAATCGTTGGGTAGAAAGATAATTGACAATATCGGCGTACCATGGCAGTTGTGAGATAACCATGAGCTGCTCATCAGTAAATGTCTCTAGGATAGGGAGAAAATCGTCAGTACCCTCAGCGAGAATTTAAGATAGATGATCCGCAACCACATTCTCAACACCTTTCTTATCTCAAATTTCAATATCAAATTCTTGTAACAAAAGAATCCATCTGATTATCGAGGCTTAATGTCTTTTTTAGATAGTAAATACTTTAAGGCCACATGGTCATTGTAAACAATGATTTTGGATCCAACAAGGTATGAACGAAATTTCTCCCAGGCAAAGACAATGGCTAATAACTCCTTCTCCATAGTGGTGTAATTTAGCAGTCATTGAGCGTGCGACTAGCATAATAAATAACATGAGGTTTATTATCTACTTTTTGACCTAAAATCGCTCCAATAGGGTAATCAGAAGCGTCGCCCATGAGTATGAATGGAAGTTTCCAATTGGGAAGTTGGATGATAGGGGTTGAAGTTAATAAAAGTTTGAGCTTCTAAAAAGCTTCTTAACATAAGTCGTCAAAGTTGAAATCAGTATCCTTAGCAAGTAAATTGCAAAAGGGCTGGAAATTTTACTAAAATCTTTGATGAACCGGCGATTAAACCCGGCATGGCCCTGAAATAATCGAATGGCCAAAACCGTCAGTGGTGGATGTAAAGAAAAAATAATGTCGATCTTGGCCTTATTGACTTCAATCCCTTTGTTGGAGATAATATGTCCAAGAACTATCCCTTGTATCACCATGAAGTGACACTTTCAGTTTAACACCAAATTGGTTTGTGTACATCGCTCTAGCACGAGCTCTAAATGGTGTAAACATTTGTTAAAATATGATCCATACACAGAGAAGTCATCCATAAAGATTTCAAGAAACTTATCAACCATATCAGAAAATATGCTCATCATACAACGCTGGAATGTAGTGGGTGCGTTGCATAACCCAAATGGCATACGTCGATAAGTATATGTCCTGTTGGGACATGTGAAAGTTATCTTCTCCTAATCTTCTAGGGTAATGAAATTCTGATTGTATCCAGAATAACCGTCAAGAATATAGTAATGACTTTTTCTTGCTAAGCGTTCAAGCATTTGATCAATGAAAGAAAGAGGAAAATGATCTTTCCTTGCGACCGTGTTCAATTTCCTGTAGTCAATACATATACGCCACCCGGTGGTCATGCGGGTGGGGATTAGGTCATTATTCTCATTCTCAACTACAGTAATCCATGATTTCTTAAGTACAACCTGAACGGGACTGACCCACTTATTATCCAAAATGGGGTATATGATACCCGAGTCCAAAAGTTTGAGAGCTTCATTCTTCACCACTTCCATCATGGTGGGATTCAACCGCCGTTGCATATCACAATAATTTTTAGCACTTTCCTTGAAATTGATGCAATGCATGTAAACGGCCAGACTAATCCCTATCAAGTCTGCTATTTGACCACCCTAGGGCTGATTTGTGTCTTCCAAGGACAACCAACAATCTACTTTCCTGATCAACATTGAGGTTAGAACCAATGATCACAGGCAGAGTGTTAAAATTACCTAAGAAAGCATACTTCAATATCTTAGGTAATGGATTGAGGTCTAACTTGGGTGTATTAACAATGGATGGAATAGGTAAAGTAGTGGATGGCTCTAGAGGTTCAACATGAGGTCTCCATTTGGACTTGGTAAAAATAGGTATTGAGTAAAGTAAAACATTAAGCTCTTTAACAATCAGATTTTCATCAAAGTCTTCACCAAAGTTCACAAGATATGATTCTAAGGTGTCCTCAGAAAATAATTTAGGGAACGAGTTGTAAACTAGGGAGTCAATCATATTAAGCTCAGCCATGTCATCAGAATGAGGGACTTGAGTATTATTGTTAAAAGCATTGAGCTTGATCTTCATATCTCCCATTGATAGTTGTAAGACCCCATTAAAGCAATTAATAATGGCATGAGCAGTCGCAAGGAAAGGGCAGCCCAATATGACGGGGATCTCACAGCTAGGATTTTTTACATCTTCAGTGTCCAAAATAACAAAATCCATAAAAAAAATAAAGGTATCAACCTTGATAAGAATATCCTCAAGGATACTACGCGGGTATTGTATTGACCTGTCAACCAATGGAAGTGTCATTCGGGTAGGTTCGAGTTCTCCAAGTCCAAATTCTTGATAAACCGAGTAAGGTAGGACATTCACACTAGCACCAAGGGATGGTTGGGCTTCCAGGATCTCGAAGATTAGAAGGGGTTAATGTCTCAGTCAAGAAGACTTTCTTGTGCACATTAATTTTCCTTTTCCTAGTACACGCATCCTTAAGGAATTTGACATATACAGGGATAAGCATGATGACATCGAGTACTGGAATATTTATATGAACTTGCTTAAATGTATCCAATATCTTGTCAAATTGAATCCCTTTATTAGCCGGAAGAAGGCGTTGTGGATAAGGCACCTTTGGCTCAAAATGTGCCTTTGGTAGAGAAATAAATAAGGTAGGCAACTCCTTAGATTTCTACAAAGGATCACTCGTACTGACCTCATCCTCAATAGCAACGGGTGTTGGCTCAACCTTAGGCATTCTAACTTGGTTATCAATTTTTCTACAACTTCGATGAGTTGTAATGGCATTAGCCTATTTTGGGATTGGGCTAGAATCAGACCCCGGTGGTCCTTTCGGATTAGATACTGGTTGGCTAGGTAGCTTACCTGGTGGTCTCTCATATAATACATTTACTAATGATCCTATCTAAGTCTCTAGATTAGAGATAGATTAGGATGTAGAATTCTGATTTACCAAAGTCTATTGTTAAAATTGAATCATTTATTGTTGAAATTCCACTGATTGTTGCATGAAGAGAGCAAGGTTATCGTCCAAATATGGTTTGGGTAGAGCGGGTGGGAACTGCTTTGATGACTGAAAGGATTACTCAGATGCATGATAAAAAGATTGAGAAAATGGATTCCTAGGCAAATTATGACCTGAGGTTTGTGGCTCTCCAAAACCTCAATTGGGTTGTTTGTTCTTCCACAAAAAATTTGGGTGGTTCTACCAAGTTGGCTTGTATGGGTTAAATGGCCTATTGTAGGTATTATTCAAAGCA
Organism: Kingdonia uniflora; assembly: GCA_014058105.1. NCBI lineage: Eukaryota > Viridiplantae > Streptophyta > Magnoliopsida > Ranunculales > Circaeasteraceae > Kingdonia > Kingdonia uniflora. The sequence goes on along the minus strand of JACGCM010000310.1, from coordinate 249,033 downwards.
TTTACTTTCTCTTGATTGTCATTCATTTCATTGAGCATACGGTACATTTGAGTCACATGGGTTACATCATAGCAAACGGTGCAACCCTGTTGCTGAACCTGGTTCACACTACCCATAGATTGATTCGTAGCCATAGCCTCAATTTTTTGGGTAAGAGTATCTAATTGGGCTTTGATGGCCGTTCCCTCACTCACTTTGTATAAGATACCTTTCTTGGCTGTGCGAATATTTCTATGTGGATCAAAATTCTCCTGCTGAGAGTTCTCAGCCAATGTCTCAAACTCCACATAAGCTCTATCAGGTTCAAGGTCCTAGAATTTTCCATTATGCATAGATTCTAGTCTATAACGATTCTCAGAAGTTATTCCACGATAGAAGATTTGGGCTAGATGTTGCTTCTCAAAACCATGATGGGGACATTGTGAAAGAAGATCTTTATACCTCTCTCATGCCTCATTAAACTTTTCACTCTCATTTTGAATAAATTCAACAACCGTATTTCTAAGAGCGAAGGTTTTTCCCATAGAAAGCCATTTGGTTTTAAACTTGGTCTCCATTTGATCCTGTGAATTGATAGATGCCGATGTTAATGAATCAAGCAAATGACTTGCCTGGTCTTTTAGTGAGAATGGGAATAAGTGAAGGTGGACGGAATCCTCAGTAAAATGTTGGTATTTGGAGAGCGCACAGATTTTCTTAAATTCGTGGACGTGCTTGTAAGAGCTCTCAGAATCCAGCCCACGAAATGTAGGCAACATTTGGATCACACTAGGCTTGATTTCATAATGGTTTGTCGTAATAGCTGGTAGTACAATACACGAAGGCATATCACTCACCACTGAGGTCTAATAGTCCCTAAGAGATTTGACGGCAGCCATAATTGGTGATTCTACTTCTAGCTCAACAACATGTTTAATTGGGTTAACTCTAAATGAATTACCTTTCTCCGAAATTGGAAAAACTCGAAACGGGTCACTTTCCTCCCAAACTGGGGCTCCTAAGTCCTCTATTGTATTGACTGGGAAAGGTGGTCGCCCTCTCTGCTTAGGCTGAGGTGGTGACCCGTAAATGGGAAAAGGTTCCGGTAAGATTCCTAAATGTTTTCCTTCACGTGTCCAATTGATCATGCACAAATAATAATCAATAAAATTTAGCACCCGTTGCAGTAAATAATCAATCAAACCTCGATTCTAGCACATCAATGTTTTTTAGAACTAATAATTAGGTCTCCCCAATATTCTTCTATGTTCAAAATGGGTACGATGGCAAAAGGCTTTGGATCCTATACTCCCCTGCATCACTATGCTAGTACCAACATAAAGTAGATGTTCAGTCCTCACGCCCGAGCGAGTCACTTTATCATACGTCAGCACTCGGAGCGGTGACGTCGCAAACCTATAACCAGTATTTCGCGGTGCTAGGATAGGGACATATCCTATGATCCCGTGTTTGTACCACGGCCTGGTACACCTATCCGTTGTGTGATGAAATCCTGTGGGAATCTTGCTACTCTTTTTTATTAGAAGTTATTTTGAGGTCTGGGACGTTCAATTTTTGTGTGATGCAAATTTCTTTGTATCACTAATGGGCGGTCCCACTTGTTTGAAAGTTTTTTGGGTGATAAAATCCCACAAATCTCTAACAGTTTTTACCTTTACTAATGTTGGAATGAAAAGAAATTTAAACACGTCAATAGATCAATCCAACCACAACAAATATTTTATTAGAGCAGCGTGTATTTTTACAATCCACACGACTTTATATGTCCTAGTGTCGTAGTGGAGTGGATATGTACATCTTTTAGATGTCAAGTTTTAAGATGTACCAACCTACAGGAAGTGTTTCCCGGTGTAGCTGTGGCCACCCCTTAACTTAGGGGGTGAAAGAAAGAAGTACCTCTTCACTTAGGGGGCTCAAGAAGCATGGATTTGATGATGATTTTAGCTTTGCGTATTGTCTGTCTCATTTCCACCTTTGTGACTATCCTTCAAAATAAGAGGAAAAAGATTAGTAAACTTGCGACAATGATATTAATTCAATTTCCAGGTTTATTGTAGTCTATGATGTCCTAATTTTAAAATGCGCATATCTTCGAGCTCGGTTTAGAGAGAGTAATAAATAATATTAATTTGGCAAGATATTTCAGAAAGGAAAAATATTCAAGAAAGAAGTTTTCTTGAATTTTGCTTCCCTAATGCTCAAAATAAGTGATGAATGAACAGCGGCATTCTTTACTAAGACTTTTTTTTACTGTTTTTTCAAAAGGCTGTAACTCACAAACGACAAAACAGAAAAATATGATCTATAGCAATTCGGAAAAGGTTTTGAATTATCTGAAATTTTTCTAGCAAAGGAATTTCCCAACTGTGAAGTATAGATGATCAAAAATGGTGAAACATTCTCGAACAGACTTCACACATACAATAACGCCAAGAGAGTTTAAGTCAATCACTCAATCACTTTGTTTCCGGATCCAAAAAAAAGAAAGGAAAAAGAAAAAGAAATAAAAATCAAGAAAGAAGAATTGGTTTAAAATAAAACAACTCGAAAATAAAACGCAACTTTGCAAGTCCACAACAACGGCGCCAAAAACTTGATTGATTATAAACTGACGTCTTAAAAGACCCGCAAGCGCATGGTGTACCGTTAAGTACAAGGGTAAGCGGGGACATATAGCAAGAGACTTGTGGTTTAAATTATGTTTCGAGCTACTAATTTTATCCAATAAGAATGAGTTTTGGGTTTTTATAAGTAAAAAAATTAAAATAAAGCACAAACTAGAAAAGGTGTGGATACGATTGGAGAGGAAACCAAGGCGTGATTCCAGTTCATCCATTATAGCCTTGAGATAGTGTACCTAGTTAGAGTATTCACGAATTCCTGTATCGCATATCCTTCGTTGGGTATATGCAATACATCATGAGATAAAATAATTATTTATTGGGAATTAGCCATAAACCAACTTATTCAACCATGGTCGGATTGATAAGCATAGATTATGTTTTCTTCTCCTTGTTCCTAACCAATCTTGTTATGGTCAAACAAGATGGTTACTTATATTTCTTATTCCTCCTAATCCTAGCTATGGTCAAGCATAGGACGAAGGAATACGAATATGCAATATTCTGGAATAAAGAGAAAGTAATTACTCTAACTAAGCTACCCAATCTATACTAAGGCTACATTGGGTAGAGCTTCTTTTAGCCTTGGCTAAGAAGATTAACTACTCATCCCTTTGATCATTGCCATACTACTATTACTACGATAATAGTTAAAGACATGAAAAAGAGAAGAACAAGAACTTTGTTGCTTATTGAACCTTGATATTTACCATCTCCAAGATGATCTCTCATGGGTGGAATTCCCCTCCTATTTATAGAGTATAGGAAGGGTTACAAAATATCACCATTAATATAAAATCCCCTAAACAATGGCTAAAATCATGCATATTTTATATAACTCATGAGAATAATATTTTTATTTAATTTTCTTCAATGGGCATCCATGTATGGGCCTTTGGATGACAACTTCAAATGAGAATCATTGTTGCTGTGTATTACCCTTGTTCTTCGTTAAAAACCAGAAAAATGTACAACTTGTTTATCATGTGACCGATTTCTATAAATACAAACAAAAATACTATTAGTGTCACATTTATTTAATAAATAACTAGGTAGATATAAATTGAGTTGTTGTACACGTAAATATTACGTGTCTATCAGTAGCATAGAATTTAAGTTTGATAGCTATTTCTATGTGATGATTAGAGGGCGTGACGAGGACTATGCCAATTCGGATCCTTGTGGTCCTGCCGATCCGTCCGTAAAAAGTTGCCAGCAAGAACTCTTGAACCATGTGTCTGGTTCTGCAATTGAGTCGTCAGTAAAGATTTCTTCGAGTTCTTCCTAATCAGGGTCTTCGACGGGAAAATCTGCCAAAAAGTTTTCCACTGCTTGTCCCTTGATGAATATTTGAGGTTAAAGGGAAATGCCATATTCCCCAAGGATAATATATCATTGATGAACTCGTCGAGATTTTTCCTTTTTGGAGAGTACGAGTTTGAGGGGGTATTTTGTAATGACTTTGATGGGGTGAGCTTGGAAGTAAAGACGGAATTTTGAGAGCTGTAAACAAAGGCGAGTAATTGCTTCTCCATGGTAGTATATCATTTTTTAGCAGGCATAAGAGTTTTATTGATAAAGTAAATAGGCTTCTCGATGCCTGCATCTTCTTGAATAAGGACAGAGCTGATAGATTCATCAGTGGTGGATAAGTACATGGTGAGTGTTTTGCCATCAATTGAAGTACTCATTATAGGAGGATGCCCCAAACATCGTTTAAGATCTTGAAATGCCATTTCATTGTCAGGAGTCCAAATAACTTCTTTTTGCTGCTTGTTCGAAAGAGGAGTGGGGTTGCTGCAAAGAAGAAGGCAAAGAAGGCTCCATTGATCAGATGACTTTGAGATGAATCTGTGAAGAGCGGCTATTTTTTCGGCAAATTTTTGAACATTTTTTTTTTTCGGGGTGAGGGCATTGTCATGAGTACTTTGATTTGAGTGGGATTGATTTTGATTCCTCTTTTGCTGACTAGATGGTCTAGGAATTTTCTAGATGCAGCGCCAAATTGATATTTCTCTCGGTTTAGTTTCATCTGGTATTTGCAAAGGATATCGAAGATAGTTTGGAGGTTGTGGAGATGATCTTTCCTTTTCAGGATTTTGTAAATCATATCATCAATTTAGACCTCCATGATTTTGTCGAGCTGATCTTCTAACATTAGGGTGACCTGTCGCTGGTAAGTAGCTTCTATATTTGTTAGTCTAAAAGGCATTACTGTATAACAGTAGAGTCATCTTTCGGTTATAAAGGTGGTTTTCTTTAGATCATCTTCGACGAGTGGAACTTGGTTTTATCCCGAGGCGGTATCCATCATAGAAAGAAGATTGTGTCCTACGACTAAGTCGAGAAGTTACGGAATTAGTGGTAGCGGAAAACTGTCTTTGGGTATGAATTTGTTGGGTTCTGTGAAGTCGACACAAACCCATATTTTGCCGTTTCTCTTTGGCAAGACGACGACATTAGAAACCCAATTTTGATATTTAGCTTCCTGAATAAAGCCAATAAGAAGGAGTTTATCAATTTCTTCGTTGACTGCATCTCGAGGTCGGGGAGTTAAATTTCGTTGTTTTTGGATAATTGCTTTGCTGCCTGGGAGGAGGTTGAGGTGGAGGTGGTGGCAAGATATTGAAGGATTGATTCCAGGCATTTCCTGAAAAGTCTAGGCGAAGACGTTGATGTTTTTATGAAGTAGCTGTATCATGGCCTCTTTTTTGTCGATTGACAGCTTGGATCCAATAAAAGTTGTGTCCCCGGGGCCATTGAGTTCAACAGTACTGGAAATTATGATCAAGGATTACTCTATGAATCGCCAGAGATCTCTTCTGACACATTTTTCAAATACAAGAGTTCAGTATCTTCCCAGGAATTAGTAAATTAGGCAAGATGTTTTTATGCAGAATAATAAAGGACAGGTCAATTTGAATTGAAATTTATGAAAATTTGAAATGTTAAATACTTATACAAATCAAAATAGGGAGAGATCAAAAAGATGCAGGGTCATTTGTCTGCTTGGCTAGTCAAGCATGGGCTAGTTCATAGAACTTTAGGCTTTGATTACCAAGGAATAAAGACTTTACAAATAAAACCCGAGGATTAGCACTCCATTGCTGACCATTTTAGCATCATGTTGCTCAAATGTGGGTGGTGCTTCAAGCTGTAGTTGCTATGCTTTGAGAAATTTAGCTATATCTGGGTTGACTATGGTATTTTTGCACATTCATACAACTGCTTGGATGCCCTTGACTTCATAGACTCCATGATCCATTGGAAAGCGTAACGCTAAATGTTAAGTCGAGGGTACTTCTTTGATAGAATATAACCAACTGCATCCCCAAATGCCCAAATATTTAGAATCTGCATCAATGATAAGAAATTTGACGAATATGGTTTCTGAACCTGCTTGAACTGGCATAGTGATTTCTTATGTGGCTAATTGTTTTGAACCATTGAAGCCTGTGATTATTGTTATCGATGCCTTTACTGAATCTGTAAGGCCTAAGACTTTGATTGCTCGTCGGAATAAGACATCCGTGGTACTTCCGATGTCAATGAGAAGCGTATGTAAGTAATCTTTTTTGATTTTGAGCATGATAAGAAAAGGGTCATCATGAGGGTATTTAACATGACTGGTATCGCAGTCCTCGAATGTTATTTGGTAAGGATGTTTGGATTTTCTTGTGCTTGAATGAAGTTTTGCCAATTTTTCTAAGGAAGTCATTTTGCAGCAAGACCTAATACGATCGTCTTGTTTTCTTTTCTTATCTTTTTCAATCTCGATCATATACAAATGACGAGCTTGTCCCTGGACCTGAATTAGCTCAACTTCTGTGATTTTTTGTTCTTTGAGAAATTTCTGAATATCGATGACGTAATTGTAGAGTCTTCCAGCTAAGAGGATACGATGAAAGATTCTTATGAGGGAGTAACAACTATCAGTTTCATAACTATGCACATTATAATACTGACACAAGGGTCTGTTCAGAAGATCTATAATTGCCTGTGGCTCGCGGTAGCACTCATCTCCCTTTATCGTCGGCATGATTGCGGAGAGGGTTGTTGTCATTGGTGGCAGAATCGGGACAAGTCTGTCAGGCTTGCCCTCTTTTCTTCTAATGCTATCAGTGCTTTTGCCGCGTTGCTTCGGTGCTTCAGTAGTGACTGCTCGTTGGAACGGGGTCGAAGATTCTTCTCGAGAATATATGACAGAATAGATCTTCATCTAATCTTTGTTTGATCGTTCTAGCTCGATGTAATTATTAACCACATCAATCATTTTAGTGACCGTACGCTGTTTGTGTAGAGTAAGTTCTTCAGAAACTTTGGAGCCGATGTGCAAGGCGAAGGTGAATGCTGGAACCGCAATTTTGGGGTCTAAAATTTCATTTTTCCATATTTTCTGTAGGAAACGTTTATTAAAGTTTGCCAAGGTTTCTTTTATGCCTTGCTCAAAGTAAAACAAAGAGTCAACGGTAATTTCGTGCTCTCTAGCATGAGCGTAGTTAGATTCGAATAGATTTTATAATTGGCTGAAGGTGGTGATGGATGCTTCTTGGATAGTGTAGAACCATGAGAGTGGTTCTTCTTTTAGGGTTATGTTGAATAGCCTACGCAACATATGGTCGAGCTTAGAGTATAACCCAACTGCGGCTTTGAAATGTTGAACATGTGTCAACGGATTAGTTAGGCCTGCATATTGGATGAACTTAGGCATATGGAAATCTTCTGGGATGGGCATATTTTTGAGAAATGGAGAGACGGGGCTTGTTTCGATTCAATCTAGCACAGATCGTCGGCCTGGGATGTCAGACTTGATGGCTTGGATTCTGTTATTAAGGTCATCTAGAGTGACAAATTACTGTGGGGGAAAAGGTAGGGCTACAACCTGAGGAACAAAATTACCCTGTCCCTCCGGTCCCAATCGATCTCTAATGGGTCTCCTTTCTAGCAGAGGAGTTTGATGACGTGTGCGTCGACTTTCCTGGGTTATTTAAACTGAAGAAGTTAAACCGAAGTGTCGAGAGGCTCTATTTGGATTTCCAGATCTGGATCGAGACATTTGTTGATCGTCTTCTTTCGGCTGATCATCGCGTTGAATTGCTCTTGATCGATATTAGTTCGAGCAAGTAGAGGTGACATCTGGCGAGCAGTGATTTAATCTTGTGTCCTTCGCAATCTTTCCATCTCTTTTTTATGTGTTTGGCTTTGCTGATCCAGGGCTTTTCTCCATTCGTCTCTTTCCGTTTGTAGCGCTTGAGCGTGGATACGCTGATCTTCCAGTCTCAAAGTTTTTTCTACGATCATTTGTTTTTGAAGTTCAAGGACTACACCATGTAGATCAAGAGCTCCTTGTATGTCCTAATCTCTTACGGTACTGGCATGGCTCCTCAAGTTCATGTTTGTCATTGAATAGTGTTTATATTGGAAATGGTAAAAAAAAGTGTGGATTTCCCACTGACGGCGCCAATTGTAATGGTATGTTTTCCAGGAGGAAAACCTTTTCCAATACTGTTTGTAAGGATTGCATAATAAAGAGCTAAATAACCAGGATTTTACGTGGATAACTCAGTAAAAGCTAAGAAAAACCATGACCTCGAGGAGGATTTAATATAAAATCTAGTAGATGCTAGTTATTGTATATTTTTAGAGTGTTACGACTTTTAAAGATTAATGATCGTAAGACTTGCGGTTCTTTAGAACCTATTCCTTGCCTGTATTTATAGTAGATACAGGCTGTTTACAAAAAGAAAGAAATAGTCTCCTATTCCCGGGGAAGTGGGCGAACTTCGCGGATCTCTAACGGTTCCTTCTTGATTGGGATTCAACGTCTACTTTTGGTAATTTGAGGACTCATGGAATCTTCCAGAATGTTGAGTTGCCTTCGACTATAAGATGTTGAACTACCTTCGACTATAAGATGTTGAGCTATCTTCGACTATAGGATGTTGAGTTGTCTTCGACTATAGGATGCTGGCTTATTCTTGTTAAATCTGGGGAATATGATACTACAGGGGTAATTATATAGATTATGTTGGTAGGAAATTTAGGGGTTACACTGTAGCAATGAAAGAGGAATATTTTTATCTGTTGGGTGATTTGACGAAGGAAAAAAGGGACAGGGATATAGAGAAATCGATCTCTTTAGAGTATTTTGATGGGGATGATCGGACTAAACTGTCAGAGGGTTTTTTATGTTACATGTCTTAATTGGAGTACGGGTCGAGTCTTCTCCTTAGCAATCTTGGGAAAGGGATTATGAATCTCATAGGGGCATGTCCCATTCAGATGAATAGGAATATGTGGGAGGTGATAAGTGTCTGTAAAACTTTGAATATTCGGTGGGAAGGAGATGGGAGAAAGAGGAGGATAACCTCTGAGGATGTATTATAGTTTTATGGTGTAAAAAACTATTCTGCAAGTGGAGGGGCATATTTCTATGCGAGCACAACTCGACCTCATTTCTTCGATCTAAACTCAGCAGGTCGACCGTAGAATGATAATGTGATATGGGTGAAAGGTGATTGCCTTCAGAGAGATGAAGAAGAACCCATGTAACTTCTCTTTAGAACTGTAAAACAAAGTAAGTATAACCATGAAAAATATATGAGATTGATAGTTGAATTTATATGATAACGAAATGCTCCCTGGTGTTAATATTTTGTATATAGCAAGTCCTAAATCACTGATGAAGAGGAAAGAATCATTGTTGGATGTAGTTGCTCAAGAGAAGACAGATCTCGAGGCTGCACTGGAAGATCTTAGCATTAGTAGAAAAAGCGTGTTAACAGTAGAGTTGACAAAGTTCTGAAATCTTAGTTGACAAGGCTAATAACGAGTGCGGACGGCAGCATGAAGAAGGGGACTAATGGGGAAAGGTGAGTGAACTTTCATAAGGCCCCTGAAGTGGAATGCGTAGGATTACCTGAGTCCGTTATGTCAAGCAAACTAGCTCGAACGTTCCCCAAAAGGCAAATGCTGAAGCCTCTTTTGGCTTCTGGGACCACGGGATGTGGCAAGGCCAGAGAAAAAGGGAGAAGGGTTGAACCTGAAGCGTCGGGGGTGAAGGCCGTAGAAGATCGACCTCTGGTAGAAGATGATTGGAAAGAGGTAAAGGAAAAATCCAGGATGGTAGCTCTCCACGGGGATGAAGAGATGAGTAGATTGGTATGTTCATAAGCTCGAATATGTTTTATGGTTGATTTTATTATGATTCGAGCTAATCGGTAAGGTCAATTCTTTTTTGATTTTTTCAGGCTGCTCAGCTGATGAAGGGAATATGCCTCAGGGTTGAGGAGGAGAGGGCCGAGCTAAAGAGAAAGAAGGTTGAGCTCGAAAGAAACGTAGCTCGATGGAAATCTAATTTGAACAAGGAGGAGAAGCGGCTGGAGGCCTTGAAGGCTTCCCAAGTAGTTGAGATTAATAAGCTTCCGGCGGAGGCGAGAGTAGATTTGGTGGAGGTAGTAACTGAGCGTGACAGGCTCGTTGCAACATTATGTCAAAAGGTTATTCTAAAGATGAGGTGGATGCCATTAGGGCCGGTACCTATGTGGAGGAGGATGAGGATGAAGGGACTGAAGATGTTGCCACTGGCATTATGGAAGGGCTGGATGGTGTGTCTCCCGAGACGGTGAGAGACAACCAAGGGGATGATAATGAATGCCCAGAGTTGGAGAATGAGAAGGTAGGATAGTGTGATAAAACTGTGATTGTATGAATATTTGAGAATGTTTGTAAACAATGAATATATTTTTGATAGAATTCTGTAGGCTAAGTTGTATTCATAAACCTTGCTGTAGGAACTTAAGGACATACACCTCAGAATAAAATATTTAGAGGTTAAGCTTGCTATGGAGAACGAGACCTCAACGTCCCTATTATCTTTGCAAGTGGAGATGTAGGTTAGAATAGAGCAAGAAATATTTGATTTGTAAGCTTCATTAATATAGAGGTATAAAGTAATATATAAAGTATAGAGACAGACCAAAAACTCGCTACCTGTTTAGGTACAAACGACATTAAAATAGTGCGTATAAAAGATGTTAGTCTTTGGCAAACAAAAATATAGAAAATATGTACCTTAGACCTAGAAGTATATGTTACTGAGCATTGATCCGAGATTGTACTTCGACCTCAAGTTCAGAAGTAGTTTTACACAGTAAATGTCAAATAATAGATATCTTGTTAGAAGTAAGTCATATGTAGGGATTGAGTGCTCTGAATCGAACTTGATATAATATAATTGCTATGTGCAGGCCAAATTGGAGTTAGCTCGCTTACGCGAAGATGAAGCTTGTCAATGTAACCATGAGTTTGCGGAGGAGTTTGATAGGATGAGAGAGGTGAATGAAGATAGAGAAAATCAACATGTGAAGGTGTACTTTAACTTTGTTGAGGCAACACAGATTGTTGTCGACTTGACTCGCCAGATTGAGGAGAAGGATGCCAAAATTGAGAAAGGGCAGAAAGAGCTCAAGGAGTTAAAAGAACATGAAGCGAAACTCGAAAGCTAGAGCGATACATTAGTGGTAAAGAGCAGGGAAGCTGACATGGCTCGTTACTGTATACATGTTCTAGAAAAATCGGAGGAAGGTTTGAATCGGTCGATGGCTGGTTTGAGAAATGATTTGACCAAGAGAAAATTTGATCTGATCTGGTGAATAGTAGGAGCGAGCTGGGGTGATTGAAGAAGAAATTAGCTGATAAAGATAATGGGCTAAAGGGAGCTCGAGATTGTCTGTGTCTGAAGTTGCAGCCTAACAATTGACTACATCTTTCTCTGCAAAAAATATGGAGTTTAGGATCGTACAACGCAAGTGTAATGAGTTGAATGAGAGAGTGGCTCCATTGAAAATTGATCTGGCACAGGCCAATTCATGTGTCAGAAGCATCGAGGCTGGCGAGCGCTCGAATAAGAATAATAATGATGCCAGAGTTCCTCTTGTTCAAGATGATATCGTTAGTCTGTCAGCACGAATAAGAGAGTTAGAGGGGGACATTGCTCCAATTTAAGGGCCTGTCCATAAAGGAGTTGTACAATTACGAGAGTGTCAAATAAAGCTGGATACTGCTCTTATCAGGGAAAAAGGGCTAGAGCGTGTTATTAGAGGGAATAAGATTGTGATAAAGGATAAAGAGGAATTGTTAAAGAAAATTCCAGACGTGAAAGAACTGAACAAGGAGATCGAGATACTTCATGCCTAGGTGGTTGATTTGGAGGCAATTAATCGGGCTGAGTCTGCTAAAGTTGACAAAATATTTATAGAGACCATTGCTTTTACAAATATAATAGAAAGAGAACTGGCGAGTCAGAAAGTATGGTACGAGAGGTTAGAAGATCGCCTTCAGAGGTCGAGGATGGTTTTTTCTCACTCAGTTGTAACTCAGGCCTGACATTTAAAATTGCCAAAGAGGGTAATTGCTTATTTTGTAGAAGATGTAAAAAGACTTGAGTTAGACAGAGATACCTTGTTTGACTCTGTGTCAGCAAAGGGATGTATATGCAAGGTTGATATAGATCAAGGAGATTGCATGAGTTCCATGGTAACGGATCTAGACTCTAGCTCGATCTGCTGAATTGGTAGAGTAGGGCAGGATTGTTGTGATTACACAAGCTCGAGATTTTATAGTTAGTCGACCTTCTGTTATAGAGGAAAGCATAGCTAATATTCCAACAGCAGAACATAATCCATTGTAATGGTTGTTTAAAAACCTGAAAGGAAATAATATGTTGTAGACATGTTGAGAGATGAAAGCTAGTTTTACCTTTGCTTTATCGTATGTCTGGCTGAGCTATTCGATTGAAATCTAGTATCACCTTCGTTTTAATCTTGGAGTTGAGTTGAGTCAGTCAAACAGGCGTAACTTGAATTTAACTGGTAGAATTTAACTTGATCTTTTGAATAAAAGGTTTGAAGTTTTGGAGAATCTAGAAAATATAGTCTTCCTGGTGATTTCTCCTGTAATCTTCTTGTCCTTCTCTCTTTTGGAACTTTTTCTTTATATAGGCCTTTCCCACATTTCTTCATCGTGCTGGAGGACGTTCTCTGAACAATGTGGTTACTTGTAGCTGACTAAGTAACTGCTGAGTTCGAGAGAGACAGGTGACTTTAACTTATTCAGGTTTTTCAGTTTGAGCTTGACCCACGTTTCTTGTCAGTTTATGGAGTATATTGTATTGTTGACAGGTGAAGTCGTATGGAGAATGTGTGAGTCTAACATGAAGGTAGTTCAAACTGGAGACAAATCGATTTAGGTAAGATAGAGGGGTAGGCCCCTACAGCTGCGATATTATACTCCGAGATTAAAATAAAGGTAATACTAGTTTTTAATCGAGGAACTCTACCAGGCATAAGATGAAGCAAAGGTAAAACTAGCTTTCATCTCATTTAATATTGCTGTAACATTATACTCCGAGATTAAAACAAAGGTAATACTAGTTTTCAATAGAGGAACTCTACCAGACATAAGATAAAGCGAAGGTAAAACTAGCTTTCATCCCTTAATATGTCTGTGACAGATACTTTTTTTAGGTTACATATGCAACCTCTACAATGGATTCTTTTCTGCTGTAGCTATGCTTTCCCCAACAACAGAACGACGACAAGTCATAAATTCTTGAGCTCGAGCAGTCACAACAATCTTACCCTGTTCTACCAATTCAGTTGGTCGAGAGCCTAACTCCATTTCCATAGAGGTCATACAATTTCTTCGATCTATATCAGCTCTGCAAATACATCCTCTTTTTGACAAATAGTCGTGCAAGGTATCTCTCTCTAACTCAAGCCTTTTTACCTCCTCTACAAAATAGGCGATCACCGCCATCATCAATTCTGAGCGCGATGCCACGGGCATAACCACCTTAGAAAAATTCTCTCTCTCCATCTGAAGGCAATTATGCAATATATCATACCGTTCTTTTTACCATTTTATTTCACTATTTATTTAAGCCGTGGATCCGATGTTCTCTTCTGCCTTCTTGTCAGCTTTAGCTGATTCAGCCTGATTAATTACCCTCAAATCCACCACCTGAGCATGAAGTTCCTCTAGCTCCCTATTTAAATCTTCCCCGATTGGAGACTTCTTTAACAACTCATCTTGCTTCTTTATCAAAATCTCCTTACCCCTGATAGTCCACTCTAACCCTTGTTCCCTGGTAAGAGCAGCGTCCAACTTACTTTTGTACTCCTTTAATCGCTCATTTCCTTTTTACACATGACCTTGAGTTCGAGCTACAATTCCTTCCAGCTCTCTTATTCGAGCTGATAGGCTTACCACATCCCCTTGAACAAGGGAGACCTTGACATCACTTTTATTCTTCCTCGAGCACTTTCCAACCTCAGCATTTCTGGCACGCAAATTTGACTGTGCCAATTCAGTTTCAATTGTGCCACCCTTTCATTCAACTTATCACACTTCCGTTGTACCATTCGAAATGCCATATCTTTAGCAGGTAAGGCCGTAGTCAACAACCCAACCGCAACTTCAGAGGTAGATAGGCCATCTTAAGCTTTCTTCAGTTCGTTATCTTTCTCAACTTTTTTTTTTTCAGTCGCGCCGGCCCGTTTCTAGTACTTACTAAATCAGCTCGAATCTGCTCCCGTTCGTTCATTTTGCTAATCATTTGATTCTTTAAAATTATCACAAAATGGCATAAACCTTCTTTTGACTTTTCTAAAGCCAGTATATGGTATCGAGCCATGTCAGCATCCCTACTCTTAGCCATCAACACATTATTCAAGCTTTTGAGCTTCACTGCCTGTTCTTTAATCTCAGTGAGCTCTTTTTACCCTTTACTAATTTCAGCATCCTTCTCCTCGATCTTCCGAGCGAGGTTGTCAACAGTTTGGGTTGCTGATAACGGTCAAAATCCAGTGTTTAGTATGGTTAAAAATTTGAGTGTCGTTCACTTTCGAACGGAGCTAGAAATTAGTTTTGGTCTTGTGTTTTAGTAATCTAAGGTTATAAAACCGTAAAAATCAATGACATGGTTTTAATCAAGAATAAAGGTCCAGGGGCTTTGGATTTCACTACTATTTACATACAATATCAACATAGTATCGTATATTAAATTATCCACTTAATTGAAATAACAAACTTCGACCTTTTATCGATGTAATCCCATGATTAATTCTAACTCAAGTAGAATATATTGTATGAACTAAGTATGTACTAAAAACACATTCCATAAAAGCAATGCTAACTATGAAATATTAATTAGGATCATACCTTAGAAAAATACAATATTAATACAATTTTACTATATCATTTGAGAATCACAAAACTCTTCCTATATCTATACTTAAAGAGATCATAGGATGATAATGGATGTCTCCAACAATATAGTTTTGGGATTTGTGATAATATGCTCATATTGTGTTGGTGAAAAATACATTCTACTACATGATATCATACGCTTATGGCGGATCCATTCTCACCCCTAGTGAGGACTTAGCTGGCCATTATAACAACTATAAAACCTAAATGATAAGAGAATGAAATGAACATAAACTAACAACAAAAAGAGGAATTTTATTGACGTATAAAATGAAATGCTCTAAATGCTTACAAGACTTGCACCAACTTACTCCAATAATAGTCTCTTGCACTCTACAAGAATGATTCTCTCAAAATTGGATACTCTTATGAGCTAACCACCTCTCCTTTTATAGATGAAGGAGAAAGTTCTTACATTTAATATTATATTTATAACATATGCCATGAATGTAGATAAATTTGTAACCACCAAGAGTTATCCTCCAAAATTGTAACCTCCCCATGTGGGACCCTCGTATTTGACAACTCTTCATCCTTCTCCAGCAGTTCATCCTTTGAGCTATACATCCCAGTATTTGCACATATTTGGTAAATGAGCTCTATGTGACCTAAAATATAAAAATTGGTTTTATAAGTCAAGTTTAATAATAAAATTAAGAATAATAAACATTAAACCATAGGGGAATAGTGGTCATTTTATGTGTCCATCAAATACTCCCAAACTTCAAGTTTGCTAGTCCTCGAGCAAAGAAAAGAATAAAAGCATAGCTCTTTCGTGGTTAAGACGATTGCATTTAGCATATGCAACAGGCCGTTAAACCTATAGGTTACCCATATAGGATAAGTTTTGTCTCGTGAGGGTTTGCAGTGACTATACCCACAAAAGTCAATAAGGGAATTATAGTAGTTTAGATACTCATTAGGTCATTTCAGCTAACTTATTGATATCTGATAATGGTAAAAACATTAAGAAGGTAAATCCCTCAAAATTTAATTCTTTCACATATATATAATCAGAGAACTTGGAGAATTATCCAAAACTAGAGATACTACCCAATACTTAAATGAGATTTTACATATTTTCTGATATCCTCAAGTGTTGTGAAAATAGTTACTGCACGTACAACTTTATTTAGAGGCTCTTAAGTCAATATCCAGTCATTTTGTATTTCGTGAAACAAATCTAATGATCAGTTTGATAAGTGCCATAGTCAATTCAAATCCTGTTATTGATTTTTGGGGAATAACTATAAGCCTTTTTATTTTGGTACTTGTTTCCTTAGTGAAGCCTCCATAATATGAGTCGTTGGTCGAGAATCCCAGCCAGTTGGCTTAGGTTGTCGGGGTTTGGTGGCCCTTTGTGACCTAGGCTCTGGATTCTCACAAGTAAACTTTATTCCTTGCTCCTTTCACATAGTTCATGACTATACTCGAGATTGGTGATAATTCTTCCTCTTTCAGTTCTAATCATGCGAGTATGCCTTGCATCGTGAAAGTTTTTAGAGCTATTTTCGCTTATAGAAATTCTTATTATATTACATCAGGATCGAACTTAATCTTTAGGCAGTTATTTCCCTTGTAGTGGATCATTCCTACCTCAAATACTAGATTCCCTTTGATTGCTCAAAATTCTAGCAAAAGTAATAAATGCAATACTATCGTGAAGTGCATTTTCTTTTAAGAAATATCAGACAACATGAAATTTTCTCTAATTAAAGGGTAGTACATCTAGCTTAAGATAATGTTCCCAAATTTTCTAAGCATGTATTTGATGAAAATTTTAACTTCACAGTTTTTACGACCAAAATATTTAGACCATATCAAATACTTATAAGCTTGCAGAAACTTACTAAAGAGTCTCATAAATTATCATAATGACCTATCTTTTCTCTAAAAAAGTAAAAAATGTGAACGATTTTTCCCCACCCCCAAACTAAAAAGAAGCATTGTCCCCAATATTTGAAAGCATACCTTAAAAGAAGGGAAAAAAATTGAAACATAGTACCTGATATAACATGGGTTGCATCCCAGATAGCGCTAAGTTTATTGTCTTCAGCCAGACAAAATGAGGATCCCCCAAACTTAGTGAAAGTTGGGTGAAAAGGATATGAATGTCACTCCTCATAAACTGGGTCCAGAAGCTTCAAGTCTTCATTGGTGAAGCTAAAATGTTCATAATAAGGCTTAAGCCTTTGCCCGTTCACTTTTTATATTTTGCCAGTACTCGGTTCATCAACCTCAACCGCCCCATGTGGATAATACGTTTTAACAATGAGAGGCCCGGTCCATCGTGATCGTAGTTTGCCAAGAAATAAATGCAACCTAGAAGAGTACAATGAGAGGCCCGGTTCAAATGATTTTCGCAAAATGTTTTTGTTGTGAAACGCTTTCATGCGCTCCTTGTAAGTCTTTGCTGAATGGTATGCATCATTCTGCAGTTCTTCTAACTCATTGAGTTGAAGCTTGCGATGTAAACCGGCCTTCTCAATGTCAAAGTTCAAGGCCTTTATTGCCCAATATGCTCAGTGTTCTAATTAAACTGGAAGGTGACAAGCCTTTCTATAGACTAGCTGGTAAGGGGACATTCCAATAGGTGTCTTAAAAGCAGTACGATAAGCCCAAAGAGCATCGTTTAGTCGAGTTGACCAATCTTTACAGTTTGGTCTTATCGTTTTTTGAAGAATATTCTTGATTTCACGATTGGAAATCTCCACTTGACCACTAGTCTGCGGATGGTACGGTGTAGCAACCTTGTGTGTTACTCCAAATTTTTTTATTAAGTTCGCAAACATTCGGCTGTTAAATTGTGACCCCCCATCACTAATTATTGCCCTCGGCGTACCAAAACGAGAAAAAATATTCTCTTTAATAAATTTAATAACAACCGAACTATCATTGGTCATGGTAGGAATAGCTTCAGCCCACTTAGTCAGCGGCTAAAAGGATGTGCCTGAACCCAAAAGATAGGGGTGAAGGTACCCATAAAGTCTATGCCCAAAACATAAAATGGTTCAACGATCAAGATTGGGTTTAGTGGCATCATATTCCTACGGGACAAGGCTCCCATTCTTTGACATCTATCACAAGTCTTGGAAAATTCGTGAGCATCACGAAATAAGGTAGGCCAATAAAATCCACACTGTAAAATTTTTACAGAGGTCTTTTTGGAGTTGAAGTGACCACCAACAGCTTGGGAGTGACAAAATTATATGACTTTGGTATGCTTAGAATCTGGGACACATATCCTAATGATTTGATTAGAACAATATTTGAACAGGTACGGGTCATCCCAGAAGAAGTGTCGGGCCTCACTAAGAAATTTATTCTTATCTGGCTTGGTCCAAAAACTAGAAAGGTACCCTGTGGTAAGATAATTCGCTATGTCTGCAAACCATGGTACAAAAGATATAGAGCGAATGGACATGAGTTGCTCGCCAGGAAAGGACTCACGAATAGATAACGACCTATCTAAAGAATCATTGTCTATTCGTGGAAGGTGGTCAACTACAACATTCTCGGCACCTTTTTTATCCCGAATCTTAATATCAAGCTCCTGAAGTAATAATATCCATTGGATTAAGCGTTGTTTGGTGTCCTTCTTGGTAAGAAGGTGTTTGATAGCAGCATGATCCGTATAGACTATTACTTTAGAACCTATGAGATAAGAATAAAATTTTTCTAGAGCAAAGACTATCGCTAGAAGTTCTTTCACTGTGGCTGTGTAATTGAGTTGCGCATCATTAAGAGTTTTACTGGCATAATTGATGGCATGCGGAAGGTTATCAATGTGTTGTGCCAAAACTGCACCAATGGCATAGTCAGGTGCATCACGCATTAACTCGAAAGGCTCGTTCCAATTTGGAGGTTGGATGATGGGTGATGATGTTAGACGTGTTCAGAGATTCTCAAAAGCTTTAAGACACGAATCATCAAATAAAAAGGCGGTGTCCTTGGAGAGGAGATTGTTAAGGGGTCGAACAATTTTGCTAATCTCGGGAACAAAACGTCGATAAAATCCTGCATGCCCCAAGAATGAACGAACATCCTTGACTGTTCGTGGGGGTGGGAGACTAGATATGACATCAATCTTGGCTTTATCTTCTTCGATACCCTTTGCTGATATGACATGTCCTAATACTATGCCTTTTTTTCACCATGAAGTGACATTTTTCCCAATTGAGAACACGATTTTTCTGTTGACACCTTGCAAGAATAATAGATAAGTGGTGGAGACATTGGTCAAACGAATCTCCGAAGAGGGAGAAGTCATCCATGAAAACCTCAAGGAAACGCTCAGCCATGTCAGAGAAAATGCTCAACATACATCGCTGAAATGTTGCTGGAGCATTGTATAACCCAAATGGCATGCGGCGATTGGCAAAGGTTCCGAAAGGACAAGTAAACGTGGTTTTCTCTTGGTCCTCTTGAGCAATGGGTATTTGATTGTACCCATAATACCCATCAAGAAAACAATAGTATTCATGACCGGTGAGACGTTCAAGCATTTGATCCATAAATAGTAAGGGAAAATGATCTTTTCGAGTGATCGAATTAAGTTTTCTATAATCTATACACACTTGCCACCCTGTGGTCATGCGAGTAGGGAAAAGATTATTGTGATCATTCTTCACAGCAGTGATTCTAGAATTTTTAGGAACAACATAAATTGGGCTTACCCATGGGCTGTCAGAAATAGGATAAATGATCCCAGCGTCAAGTAGTTTCAAAATTTCTTTTCTCACAACCTTAGCCATAGTCGGGTTAAGCCTTCGTTGTCCTTCTCTGGACTTCTTGGCATTATCCTCGAGTTTTATCTTGTGCATGCATACAGAAGGACTAATACCCTTAATATCTAAAATGTTCCATCCAAGAGCTTTTGTGTTTCCCTTTAATACACGCATTAATTTTTCTTCATTCTCAGGTTCAAGGTCGGATGCTATGATAGCAAGAAGAGTCTCATTAGGACCTAGGTAGACATATTTGAGATTTTCAGGGAGAGGTTTAAGTTCTAACCTAACGGACACTTCTTCCGCTTCTGGAATAGGATCCTTGACTTTTAGTATTTTGACATTATCATTGTTATCCACAATAGGAACAGAATCTAACAAGGCATTGACCTCATTGATAAGCTCATCAACATCTAAATTATCTCCAAAATGTGCAAGATAAGTTTCTAATGTGTCCCTTTGATTGGAACTATGAAATGTACTGTTTACAATTACAACAGTACCAAGCATGTTATATTCATCGGGTCCATTTTCAAACAGAATATGAGTTGCATTGAAGATATTCAGATCGATGGTCTTATTCCCATAAGTCAACTTCATAGCTCCGCTACGGCAATTGATTAATGCATTAGTAGTGGCCAAGATAGGTCGGCCTAGGATCACAGGTATCTCACTATTTGGGTCTTCTACCGGGTTTGTTTCAAAGACCACAAAGTCGACAGGATAGAAAAAAATGTCAACCTGGACAAGTACATCCATCACAACTCCCCTAGAAATTCTAATGGATCGATCAGCTAGTTGCAAGGTTCTATGTGTCGGTTTTAGCCCTTCTAGACCTAGCACCTAGATAAAGTAAGGGATCAAGTTGACACTGGCACCTAAATCACGTAAGGCTTTTTCGATGCGATTTGTCCCTATGTGACAAGAAATTATCGGCATTCCTGGATCTTTGTATTTTATGGGTGCTTTGTTCAAGATTATAGAGCTAACCTGAGCATCCAATTGAATAACATTTTCACTGTCATGGACATTGAAAGCTTTCTTGGAAAGATTCATACGTTTCTTAAACGTACAAAGGTCCTTGAGATGTTTTGCATTGGAAAGAATCTGTCGTAACGCATCGAGGAAAGGAATAGTGATTTTAAGATTTTTGAACATCTCAACCTCTTCATCGGGAATGTTCTTCCTATTGACTAAAAACCGTTGGGGAAAAGGTGCTCTAGGAATTCTAGGCGGATCATTTTTGATAATCTTCTCACTTAGCGAGACCTTCCCAGTCTCTTCCTCAACAAAAGGAGTTTCTTCACATATAGGTTTGCCTCCTTCTACAACTTTCTCAGTACTAGGATTAGGACTTTCACGTGATTTATCCTCAGGCATCCTAACTTTGTTGTCTACAGTCTTTCTACTTCTAAGTGTAATCACCGCATTTGCCTGATCGCGGTGTAAACTCTCGGTTTGATCCTTCGAATTGGGTTGGGTTTGACTTGGAAACATACCTTTGTCTCTAGTACTTAACCCAGATGCCAATTAAGCAATTGATGTTTCTATTCGACTCATGGATTGCTGATTCATTTGCATGAATTATTGCGTCAACTGGTTATTAGATTGCAATAGGGCTTTGATGCCATCATCCGATGATGGTTTCCTATTTTGAGGAGGAACGTAAGGAGTATTTTCCTGAAAAGGTTGGTGATTGGGAGTAAAGGACACACCACCTTGATTTTGATTTGAATTACTCCCTTGGTAATACGGTCTGCCAGAATAGTTATTCGAATTATTCATCCCTGAAGAATTCCCTTGATGATGTGACTGGTTATAAGGAAAAGAGGAAGGTTTTTGATGAAACATACTTACCTGATCCATCCTGGCTTCCCTAATTTCATGAATCAAAGGGCAATCCTGAGTATAATGTCCAACATCGTCATACGCAGCACAAGCTTGCATCTCAGTATGAAAAATTGGTGCTTTAACGGACATTTTGTTTTACCCTATTTCTAAGGACTCTCTCTTACGCAGGATGGTTGTCAGCGTAGCTTCCGAATTGGAGTTAGATCCAACTCCAAAGGCATTACCCCCCTTTTCTTGAAAATCAGTTTCTCTCATGGTGTCCCAGGTTTACAATTTTTCAGCCATCTCTTCTGAGAAGTCCAAACCCTCTACATCATCCTTATCAGTAAATTTCCCTGAACAAAAGGATTCTACAGTTCTCTTGGTTTTAGCATCTAATCCATCTTAAAGATTTCTAGTTAGGACCTAGAAGTCGATACCGTGATGAGGGCACTGTAGGATCAATCCCTTATATTTCTCAAGATAATCCTTTAAGCTTTCTCCATGAAGTTGGGTAATCCTAAGAATGGCTCTACGAAGGGTCTCAGTTTTTTCAAGAGAGAAAAACTTCTTGTAAAAGGCTTCAGTAAGCATCTTAAAACTCGTAATTGATTTTGGCCGTAGAGCTTGAAGCCAGCTCTTAGCTTTCCCTAGTAAAGAAAAGGGAAACAACGCGAGTTTCATGGCCTCCATTTCGTTCTCATTCCTATACTTTTGGAGGAACATTAAGTCATCAAAATCCCTAACATGAGCGTATGGGTTCTCATCTTCTCCTCCTGAGAATTTTAGCAATGAATTGATGAACGCATTTCTAAGTTTAAATTGCCCAGCTGTAGGAGGTAAAACAATACACGAGGCACAATTTGTCATTTTTGGGAACATGTGATCCTTAAGAGGAATTCACATGGGTCCCTGACCATTCTCATTATCATTGGCATCTCCCATCTCAAGTGATTGGGGTGGAACACTAAATGGAGTGAATGAGGACATTTGACTCGAATTAAGTCTCAATGGAAAGACAGGGAAATCAAAAGTTTCTAATTCACCCTCAACAGAGAAGAGTTCTCTACGAGTAAGGATTGTACAATCTCTCATATCAATAGAGATTGGAATCTCCAGTTGGGTTAACTCGCCTACCTCAAAGTAGATCAGAATATCTATCAAATTAGATTCTCTAAGCCTCTTAAGACGACTTTTAGGTCCTCGAAACCATTCTTTCATACACTAATAGATGTGCGCACTATGATGATCACACAACAATGAGGTGCACAAAAAATAAACACAACAACCTTTTCAGATGGGCCTTAATTAAGGTCAAGTTGTGAACCCGGTCTCAGGATTTGGTTGCTCCTATTCCTGACATTGGATCGGTTCGCACGTTGAGTTGTGTATACTCGTTTTAGCAATAACTCGCGTGCAGTTCTAGTCACCTAGAAGCACTTGTTCTGGAAGGTGGGGCAAACCGCTTAGAATCACCTTTCCACACTAGTTATGTCAGGGAAAGTACTTCCTCCAGACAAACGTAGCCACTATCAGGGGTCTTAATGAGCACGTTCCTAATGCTCCCGGTTCAAGCTCTATAAGCCTTTTTGTCTATCTACGTATTTTATGGCTTAATCGTGGTTCCTTTTAAAGTCAATGTCCTGTTGCGTAAAATGTTAAACCGGGTCGTGACCTCCCGGGGTCCTAGTATGCGGTGCCACACACGGGTGATAAAATTCTACTTTTTGTTTGCCCTTTATCTAAAGTTTAGAATTTAAAAGTACATAAACAACAGCCACATGGACAAAAATTAGCCGCTTCGCAGGAGGGTACGGTAGAAGAAAGTACCTGCGGGGCGGCCTTTTTAGGGGCTCGTTGTTTACCCCGGTGAAACTGTTGAGATGGCACACCCGGGCTCTCTGGCACAAGTAGGTATTGTAAAGAGGTCCTCCTTGGATGTGGGTTCCAATATTGCCCCTGCAGAAAGAAAAAAAATACAATTTTTTCCTCGCTTTAATTACACACTCTTCGCTCAAGAGTAAAATATTTTGCCTCACTACAAGTCACTCAAAGAGAGGAAGAAAAGATTACCCTCTCTTTTTTTTGGTCGGTCCTTAGCTTCCTTTGGTAGTCACTGTAAAACAAAGAAAGTAGACACCGCAAAACAAAGAAAAATTCTTCAAAGTGCAAAATAAAAATAAAAATGTAATAAACGAAATTTATTTTCTCCTAAAAAGTGAAACCAAAAAACAAATTAAACTCAATAATTTTTTTTTCTAATTACAGCCCGAAACCGGTAACGGCGCCATTTTGATAACGGTCAAAATCCGGTGTTTAGTATAGATAAAAATTAGAGTGTCGTTCACTTTCGAATGGAACTAGAAATTAATTTTGGTATTGTGTTTTAGTAATCTAAGGTTGTAAAACTGTAAAAATCAATGAAATGGTTTTAATCAAGAATAAAGGTCTAGGGGCTTCAGATTTCACCACCATTTACATACAATATCAACATAGTATCGTATATTAAATTCTTCACTTAATTGAAATAGAAAACTTCAACCTTTTGTCGATGCAATCCCATGATTAATTATAACTCAAGTAGAATATATTAAATTCTCCACTTAATTCTCAACGCTATTGTATAACCACCTTTGTGACTCAGTCTCTACAACTCTATCTCACTTTGACTGTTGATCACTCTTGATAAAATTCTCTTGAGATTCTCTACTATTTTTTCACCTTCCTTTCTCACTACTCTTCTAGTTTTCAGAAGTTGAGAAATGTTTGAATGACGAAGATGAAACACTATTTATATTTTCTCTCTCTAACTGCTGGCAGTTATTTAGACTCGTACGAGCCGTCCTCGGTTTTGGAACCGAGGCATCCCCTCCACAATCAATGTTAGACGTCTTATACCTTTTTGGTGAAAATGTTTTCCCATCATTACCCTTTGTCTTATATTTTAATATATTCTCATCTCTCTTTTCCAAATCTCTCTCTGACCTCCCCACACTCATGATGACTTACACTTATACGTAATCGGGCTTTCCCTACTTTTATACAAGAGAAAAAATCAAAAGCTGCCAATTTTTTTCTTTTAATTTTTTTTCTTCTTCTACTTATAAAATTGTTGACGTCATTTCCAAAGCTCTCAAAATTTCAAAAATATTTAAATTAATTTTTCCACAATAATCACAAATAGTTTTTACAACAATAGAGGACAAATTTAAATTTTTTTGGCAATTATTCGAATTCATACATTTATACAACCCCTATTTACATTCACTTTATTATCATCATACTCTAATCACAATTTACTCTCTCATATGTAATTACACTTGATAGACATATAATATTTACGTGTACAACTCCTAAATTTCTATCTACCTAGTCATTTATTAAATAAATGTGACACTAATAGTGTTTTAGTTTGTATTTACAGAAATTGGTCACATGATAAATAAGTCCAACAATTTTTTGGTTTTTAACGAAGAACAAGGGTGATGCACTCCAACAATGATTCTCATTTGAAGTTGTCAACCAAAGGACCATGTATGGAAGCCCATTGAAGAGAATTTGATATATATAATATTCTCATGAGTTGTAATGCATAATTTTAGGCATTGTTTAGGGGATTTAATATTAATGGTGATTTTTAGTAACCCTTCCTATAATCTATAAATAGGAGGGGAATCCTACCATGAGAGATCATCTTGAAGAGTGTAAATCAAAGTTCATAGCAATAAAGCTTATTCTTTCTCTTGTACTTGTCTTTTAATTTTATCATAGTAATAGTAGCATGGCAATAGTCAAAGGGATGAGTAGCTAATCTTCTTAGCCAAGGCTAGAGGAAGCTCCACCCAATGTAGCTTTAGTGTAGATTGCGAAGCTTAGTTAGAGTAATTACCTTCCCTTCATCCCAAAATTTTGTATATTCGTATTCCTTCGGCTTAAGCTTGACCATAGCTAGGATTAGGAGGAATAATAAATCTATGTAACCTTCTTGCTGGACCATAACAAGATAGGTTAAGAGCATGTAGAAGAAAACATAATCCATTATTATCAACCGGACCATGGTTGAGTAAGTTGGTTTATGGGTAGTTCCCAATTACTAAATCTTGTATTTTTTGATGTATTGCATATGCCAGACCAAGGATATGCGATGCGGGAGCTCATAATTTACTTTAATTATTTATTCTATCTAAGGGCTTAAGGGTGGAGTGGAATCGATGCTTTGGTTTTCATTCTAATTTATCTTGTAATTTGTTTGTTCTTTTTAATTATTTTGAAACCTACACAAACCCGTTGTAATTGGATAAAACTAGTAGCCAAAGTATAGTTCGCATCACAAGTCTCTTGGGATATGACCCCACTTACCCTTATACTTAACGGTACACAGTGCGCTTCAGGGTCATTTAATACGTCAATTTATATAATTGATCAAGTTTTTGGCGCCGCTGCTGGGGACTTGCAAAGTTGCATTTTATTTTTGAGTTGTTTTATTTCAAGCCAATTTTTCTTTCTTATTTTTCTTTTTCTTTTCTTTTTTTGGATTCGGAAACAAAATGATTGAGTGATTGGCTCAAACTCTCTTGGCGCTACAGTAGCTGTGAAGTCTGTCCCTGAATATTTCACCGCTTTTGATCATCTATACTTCATAGTTGGGAAATACGGTTGCTACAAATGTTTTAGATTATTCAAAACCCTTTTGAAATTGCTATAGATCATATTTTTCTGTTTAGTCGTTTGTGAGTAACAGCCTTTTGAAAAATAGTAAAAAATAGTCTCTGTAAAAGACCTCGTGTTCATTAATCACTTGTTTTGAGTTGTAGGGAAGCTAAATTCTAGAAAACTTCCTTCTTGAATGTCTTTCCTTTCTGAATTATCTTTCCAAATTGATATTATTTAATGGTCTCTCTCTACCGAGCTGAATGATATACGCATTTGAAAATCAGGACAGCATAGACTACAATAAACTTGGAAATTGAATTAATATTGTCGTCACAAGTTCACTAATCCATTTTCTACTGTTTTGCAGGATAGTCACAAAGTTGGAAATGAGGCGGACAATACGTAAAGCTAAAAGCATCATCAAATGAATCCTTCTTGTGCCTCCTAAGTGAAGGGGCACTTCCTTCTTTCGCTCCCTAAGTGAAGGGTCGGCCACAGCTACACCAGGAAATACTTCCCGTAGGTTGGTACTTTTAAAAACATGACATCTAGAAGGGGTACATATCCACTCCGCCCTGGCACTGCGACATATAAAGTCGTATGGACTGTGCAAATACACGCTGCTCTAAAAATTTTTTTGCTGTGGTTTGATTGACCGATTATTGTGTTTAATATTCCTTTTCATTCCAACATTAGTAAAGGTAAAAACTGCTAAAGACTTGCGGGGTTTCATCACCCAAAATGTTCTCCAACAAGTCGGACCACCCATTAGGGATACGAAGATATTCGTATCACACAAAAATTGAACGTCCCAGACCTCAACATAACTGTTAATAAAAAAGAGTAGCAAGATTCCTTGGGATTTCATCACCCAACGGATAGGTGTACCGGACCGGGGTACAAAAACGGGTTCGTAGGATATGGCCCCAGCCTAGCCCCACAAAATACTGGTTGTAGGCTTGCGACGTTACCGTTCTGAGTGCTGATGTACGATAAGGCGACTTACTCAGACGTGAGGACTGAACATCTACTTTAAGCTGGTACTAGCATAGTGAAGAAGGGGAGTATAAGAACCAAAGCCTTTTGCCATCGTACCCATTTTAAACATAGAAGAATATAGGGGAGACCTAATTATTACTTCTAAAAAACGTTGATGTGCTAGAATTTAGGTTTGATTGATTATTTACTGCACCGGGTGCCAAATTTAATTGATTATTAGTTGTGCATGATCAATTGGACGCGTGAAGGAAAACGTTTAAGAAGCTTACCAGAACCTTTGCTTATTTACGAGCCGCTACCTCAGCCTAAGCGGAGAGGGCGACCACCTTGTTCGGTCAATACAATAGAGGACTTAGGATCCCCATTTTGGGAGGAAAGTGATCTATTTAGAGTTTTCCCAATTTCAGAGGAGGGTAATTCATCTAGAGTTGACCCAATTGAACTGATTGTTGAGCTAAAAGTCGAACCCCTAATCATGACTACCTCCAAATCTCTTAGGGACTATTGGACCTTAGTGGTGAGTGATATGCCTTCGTGTATTGTGTTACCAGTTATCACGAAAAACTATTATGAAATCAAGCCTATTGTGATCCAAATGTTACCTACATTTCATGGGGCTTGATTCTGAGAACCCTTATAGGCACGTCTATGAGTTTAAGAAAATTTGTGTGCTCTCCAAATACCAACATTTTACTGAGGATTTTGTTCGCCTTCATTTATTCCCATTCTCGCTAAAAGGCAAGGCGATTCATTGGCTTGATTTATTGGCACCAACATCTATCAATTCATAGGATTAAATGGAGACCAAGTTCAAAACCAAATGGTTTTCTATGGGAAAAACCCTCGCTCTTAGAAATGCAGTTGCTGAATTTGTTCAAAATAAGAGTAAAATCTTTTACGAGGCATGGGAGAGATATAAAGATCTTCTTTCACAATGTCCCCATCATGGTTTTGAGAAGCAACATCTAGCCCAGATCTTCTATCGTAGAATAACTTCTGAGAATCGTTATGGGATGGATTCCATGCATAGTGGCAAATTCAAGGACCTTTAGCCTGATAGAGCTTATGAGGAGTTTGAGACACTGGCTGAGAACTCTCAGCAGTGGGATTTTGATTCACATAGAAATATTCGTACAACCAAGAAAGGTAGCTTATACGAAGTGAGTATGGGAACGACCATCAAAGCCCAATTAGATACTCTTATCCGAAAAATTGAGGTTTTGGCTACAAATCAATCTAAGAGTTGTGTGAACCAGGTTCAGTAACAGGGTTGCACCGTTTGTTATAATGTAACCCATGTGACTCAAATGTGCCCCATGCTCAATGAAATGAATGACAATCAAGAGCAAGTAAATGTTATGAATAATACCTACAAGAGGCCCTTTGAACCGTAGAAGCCAACTTGGCAGAACCACCCAAATTTTTTGTGGAAGAACAACCAACCCAGTTCAGGTATTGGTGAGCCACCAACCTCAGGTCATAATTTGCCTAGGAATCTCCTTTCTCAATCTTATCCTCAGGTATCTCAGCAATCCTTTCAGTCATCCAAACAGTTCCCACCCACTCCACCCAAACCATCTTTGGACAATACCCTTGCTCTCTTCATACAACAATCAATGCAATTTCAACAAAAAATGATGCAATTTCAGCAATAGACTTTGGTGAATCAGAATTTTTCATCCCAATCTATCTCTAATCTAGAGACTCAGATATGACAATTGGCAAATGCATTACATGAGAGACCACCAGGTCAACTACCTAGCCAACCAGTATCAAATTCAAAAGGACCACCAGGGTTTGATTCTAGCTCAATGCCAAAACAGGCTAATGCTATTACAACTCTTCGAAGTGGTAGACAAATTGATAACCAAGTTGAAATACCTAGGGTTGAGCCAATACCCGTTGCTATTGAGGATGAGGTCGGTGCGAGTAAACCTTCTAATAAATTAAAGGAGTTGCTTACCTCGTCTATTTTGCTACCAAAGGCACATTTTGAGCCAAAGGTGCCCTATCCACAATGCCTTCTTCCGGCTAATAAAGGGATTCAATTTAACGAGATATTGGATACATTTAAGAAAGTTCATATAAATATTTTAGTACTTGATGCCATCATGCTTATCCCTGTATATGCTAAATTCCTTAAGGATGCGTGTACTAGGAAAAGGAAAATTAATGTGCACAAGAAAGTCTTCTTGACTGAGACATTAACCCCTTCTAATCTTCGAGATCTTGGAAGCCCAGCCATCCCTTGTAAAATTGGAGATCACAAAGTAGACAGGGCATTACTCGACTTATGGGCTAGTGTGAATGTTTTACCTTACTCGGTCTATCAGGAATTTGGACTTGGAGAACTCGAACCTACCCGAATGACAGTTCAATTGGCTGACAAGCCAATAAGATACCCACGTGGTATCCTTGAGGATATTCTTATCAAGGTTGATACTCTTATTTTTCTTGTGGACTTTGTTGTTTTGGACACTGAAGATGTATAAAATCCTAGCTGTGAGATTCCCATCATATTGGGTCTCCCTTTCCTTGCGACTGCTCATGCCATTATTAATTGCTTTAATGGGATCTTACAACTATCAATGGGAGACATGAAGATCAAGCTCAATGTTTTTAATAATAATACTTAAGTCCCTCATTCTGATAATATGGCTGAGCTGAATATGATTGACTCCCTAGTTTACAACTCGTTCCCTAAATCATTTTTTGAGGACCCCTTAGAATCATGTCTTGTAAACTTTGGCGAAGACTTTGATGAAAATCCAATTGTTGATGAGCTTAATGTTCTACTCGACTCAACACCTATTTTTAACAACTCTAAATGGGGACCTCATGTTGAACCTCTGGAACCGTCCACTACTTTGCTTATTCCATCCATTGTTAATACACCCATGTTAGACCTCAAGCCATTACCTAAGACTTTGAAGTATGCTTTCTTAGGTGATTCTAACACTCTGCCTATGATCATAGTTTCCAACCTTCTTAGGTGATTCTAACACTCTGCCTATGATCATAGCTTCCAACCTCAATGTTGACCAGGAAAGTAGATTGATGGGTGTTCTTGGAAGACACAAATCAGCCATAGGGTGGTCTATAGTAGACTTGAAGGGGATTAGCCCAGCCGTTTGCATGCATCGTATCAATCTCGAGGAAGGCGCCTAAAAATTCTTGCAAGATGCAACGGCGGTTGAATCTCACCATGATGGAGGTGGTGAAGAAGGAAGTTCTCAAATTTTTGGACTCGGGTATCATATACCCCATTTCGGATAGTAAGTGGGTCAGTCCCGTTTAAGTTGTACCTAAGAAATCAGGGATTACTATAGTTGAGAATGAGAATAATGACTTTATCCCCACCCGCATAACCACTGGGTGGCGTGTATGTATTGACTATAGGAAATTGAACACGGTCACAAGGAAAGATCATTTTCATCTTCTATTCATTGATCAAATGCTTAAACGCTTAGCTGGAAAAAGATATTACTGTTTTCTTAACGGTTATGCTGGATACAACCAGATCTCCATTGCCCCAGAAGATTAGGAGAAGAGAACTTTTACGTGTCCGTATGGGACATATGCTTATCGACGTATGCCATTTGGGTTGTGCAATGCACCCGCTACATTCCAGCATTATATGATGAACATATTATCTGATATGGTTAATAAATTTCTTGAAATCTTTATGGATGATATTTTAGTTTTTGATCATCTTTTGACGAATGTTTACACCATTTAGAGCTCATACCAGAACGATGTACACAAACCAATTTGGTGCTAAACTGGGAAAAGTGTCACTTCATGGTGACACAAGGGATAGTTCTTGGACACATTATCGCCAATAAAAGGATTAAAGTTGATAAGGCCAAGATTGATGTCACTTCTTTACCTCCACCTTGGACGGTTAAGGCCATTCGATTATTTCTGGGCCATGTCGGGTTTTATCGCCGGCTCATCAAAGCTTTTAGTAAAATTCCCAGCCCTTGTACAATTTACTTGCTAAGAACACTGATTTCAACTTTGACGATGCATGTTAAGAAGCTTTTTAGAAGCTCAAACTTTTATTAACTTCAACCCCTATCATCCAGCCTCCCAATTGGAAACTTCCCTTCGAGCTCATGTCCGATGCTTCTCATTACGCTACTGGAGTGGTTTTAAAGCAAAGAGTAGATAATAAACCTCATGTTATTTACTATGCTAGTTGCACGCTCAATGACGCACTGTTAAATTACTCTACTACGGAAAAGGAGTTATTAGCCATATTATTGGCCTTGGTGAAATTTCGTTCATACCTTATGGATCAAAAATCATTGTTTACACTGACCATGCGGCCTTAAAGTATTTACTACCTAAAAAAGATGTTAAGCCTCACTTAATCAGATGGATTCTTTTGTTATAAGAATTTGATATCGAAAATTCGAGATAAGAACGGTGTTGAGAATGTGGTTGCGGATCATCTATCTCGAATTCTCACTGAGGGTGCTGACAATTTTTTCCCATTCTTAAAGACATTTCCTGATGAGTAGCTCATGGCTGTCTCATAACTGCCTTTGTACGCCAATATTGTCAATTATTTTGCAACGCAACTATTACCTATCTATTGGTCAAAACAAGATAGAACCAAATTCTTGCACGAGGTTAGACACTTTAGTTGGGATGATCCTTATCTTTATAAGTTTTGTTCCGACCAAGTGATTAGGAGATGCATCCCAAATGATGAGTTCCATAGTGTACTCACATTTTGCCATACCTTTACTTGCAGAGGACATTTTGGGACCAAGAAAACTGCTGTAAAAGTCCTTCAATCTGGTCTTTATTGGCCTACCCTTTTTCGCGACGCACATACCTTTTGTTCTAAATTGGATAGGTGCCAGAGGACCGAGAATATTCCTCATCGAAACATGATACCCTTGAACAACATTTTTATTGTTTAACTATTTGATGTTTAGGGCATTGACTTTATGGGCCCATTTCCTTCTTCTCGCGATTACCTTTACATTTTAGTTACAATCGATTATGTTTCTAAATGGGTTGAGGCGGTGCCATGTCAAGCGAATGACCATAAGCCCGTGGTAAAAATTTTAAAAACCATTTTGAATCATTTTGGCATACCTCGGGCAATTATTAGTGATGGTGGTAAACATTTTTGTAACAGTGTCTTTCAAAATCTTTTGAAAACTTACTCCATCGCTCATAAATTTGCCACACCTTATCATCCACAAACAAGTGGTCAAGTTGAAGTATCAAATCAGAAGATCAAAAGAATTTTAGAAAAATCCATTCGAACCGATCATAAAGATTGGTTTGATCGTCTTGATGATGCCCTTTGGGTATATCGAACAGCTTATAAAATATCGATTGGTATGTCACCCCATAGACCTGTCTTTGGGAAGGCTTGCCACTTACCTGTGAAATTAAAACACAAGGCTCTCTGGGCTATAAGGGCCTTCAACTTTGAAATGAATAAAGCCAGATCACATAGAAAACTTTAACTTTCTAAACTTGACGATATTCGTCACGAAGCTTATTAAAATGCTAAAATTTACAAGGAATGAACTAAAGCTTTTCATGATAAGTAGATTGTTCGTAAAACTTTTGAGCCTAATCAGAAAGTTTTACTCTTTAATTCACGGCTACGTTTATTTCTTAGTAAATTACGTTCTCGTTGGTACAGCCCTTTTGTAGTTAAAACTGTTTAGCCTCATAGAGCCGTAGAGGTGAAGGATCCTAGGAATGGAAATATTTTTAAGGTCAATGGCTAACGATTAAAACCGTACTTAGAGTCCTACACTTTTGATGAAGAGATTACATTTTGAAATGATCCAGTATATCAGAACTAATAATAAGTACCCCTATAATACCATTATAAATCATTTAAGCATGAGTGTACATTTGTCTGGCTGAAGACGATAAACTTAGCACTTCTTGGGAGGCAACCCTTAATACATTCAGGTAAGATAATTCAGTTTCACACTTGCATTTATTTTCTTGTTCTCTAACATTGAGGGCAATGCTTGATTTAAATTTGGGGGTAGGAAACCATTTCTTGATATACTTTTTGAAGAAAAGTAAAATAATGGCACTTAAGCAATGTATGATATATTTTTGGCAAATTTCCAAACACTTAAGCTGATTTTACCTTGACATAAATATTATGGAAAAACATAAATTTTGAAATTGTACCAAGTATACAATAAAATATTTTGAAATATCTTAAGCATGATGTACTATCTTTTTATTAGCGACTAACTCAAGTTAACTTGACATATTTTGAAAATGTGCACTTCATTGTAGTTTTGCAATTAATACCTTCAATAGATTTTTGCTCAGTATAAGAGAAATTTAGTATTTATGTTAGGAATAGTTTGCTACAAAGAAGACAACTGCCTAAGAATAAGTTCATTCCTAAGAAAATAATAATAAATAAGCCAAATATGCTTTAAAAACTTTCACACTGCAAGGCTACTCGCATGGTTAAGAACTGAAAGAGGAAAAATTATCACCAATCTCGAGTTTGACCATGAACTATGTGAAAGGAGCACAAAAAAATGTTACTTGTGAGAATCCTGAGTCTCGGTCATGATGGGGCACCACACCCTGGCAACCTTAGCTAACTGGCAGGGATTATCGACCGAAAACTCCTTGTTACGGAGGCTTCACTAAGAAAGAAAGTACTCAAAAGAAAAGGCTTACAAAAGAAAAGAAAAAATGAATTGACTAAGGCACTTATCGAACTGACTGTTGAATTTATTCCAGTGAGAACTAGACTACCAAAAAAATTGAATAAATTATTCTAGACAACGTATTTGGCGATAAAACAATTTTCATTGTACACTCAAATATAGCTTAAGAAAAATACATGAATCTCTTTCTAATCTTGAGGTAGTACCTCTAGTTTTGGATAAACATAAAATATTCTTTGATATACTTAGGAGAATATCAAGTTTAAGGATTTTTTCATTGGTATATTTTTTTCACAACTAAGTAAGGTTAAGTTCACAAGAAATGAGTCATGTGTATTTTAGATTTGTTTAAAATGTTATTATTGACTTTTGTGGGTATAGTCACTGCAAACCCTTACGAGACAACACTCGTCCACCAGGCTAAACCTGGGGGTTTAATGGCTTGTTGCATACGCTAAATCTAACCACGTGATATGCGAAAAGGGTTTTTGTTTACTTTTTCTCGATGACTAGCAAAATATAAGTTTTAGGGTATTTGATAGATACGTAATATTTACGTGTACAACTTCTAAATTTATATATACCTAGTCATTTATTTAATAAATGTGACACTAATAGTATTTTTGTTTGAATTTATAGAAATCGGCCACATGATAAACAAGTCGTACAATTTTTTGGTTTTTAATGAAGATCAAGGGTGATGTACTCCAACAATGATTCTCATTTGAAGTTGTCAACCAAAGGCCCATGCATGGAAGCCCATTGAAGTGAATTAGATATATATATTATTCTCATGAGTTGTAATGCATGATTTTAGGCATTGTTTAGGGGATTTTATATTAATGGTGATTTTTAGTAACTCTTCTTATACTCTATAAATAGGAGGGGAATCCTACCCGTGAGAGATCTTCTTGGAGAGTATAAATCAAAGTTCATAGCAATAAAGCTTATTCTTTATCTTGTTCTTGCCGTTTAATCTTATCATAGTAATAGTAGTATGACAATGATCAAAGGGATGAGTAACTAATCTTCTTAGCCAAGGCTAGAGGAAGCTCCACCCAATATAGACTTAGTGTAGATTGTGCAGCTTAGTTAGAGTAATTACCTTATCTTTATCTCAAAATTTTGCATATTCGTATTCCTTCATCCTATACTTGACCATAGCTAGGATTAGGAGGAATAATGAATCTATGTAGCCATCTTGTTGGATCATAACAAGATAGGTTAGGAACATGGAGAAGAGAACATAATCCATACTTATCAACCAGACCATGGTTGAGTAAGTTGGTTTACGGGTAGTTCCCAATTACTAAATCTCTTGTATTTTTTGATGTATTACATATGAATGACCAAGGATAAGCGATACAGGAACTCGTAATTTACTTTAATTATTTAGGCTATCTAAGGGTTTTAAAGGATAGAGTGGAATCGATGGCATGGTTTCCACTCTAATTTATCTTATAATTTGCTTCGTTCTTCTATTTATTTCATAACCTACCCAAACTCATTGTAATTGGATAAAACTAGTAGCTCGAAGTATAATTCGCACCACAAGTCTCTTGGGATACGACCCCGCTTACCCTTATTGTTAACGGTACACTGCAAACTTGCGGGTCTTTTAAGACGTCAGTTTATATAGTCGATCAACACTTAAAACATCCCTGATATCCTGGTGAACCACATCCTATCAGTTTACCTCCTGCAATCTTCATATCTTCCAATTCAATTTCTTCTTTAGCAATCAATCTCACAACATCTTTTCGAGCTGCAGGTTCCATCATCACTTCCCGAAACAACTCCTCATAGAAATTACGTTCGTACTCACGCTCCCTACCCATCCAATCTAAGCCATCAAATTGATACTCCCTCACTAGCAGTTCAACATCATAATCTAACAAGTTAAAAATCTACTCCCGTACTTCAGCTATCTTTAGCGCCAACCGTCCCTCAGCGGCATAATGAATTCTAACAGATTGAGTCCATGCCATTTCTATTCTTTTCTACCTGTTTAAACTCATTTCCTTTATTTTATGCAACTTTCTAGATTATTGCCGATCCCCCACAGTTCGTGATATTATCTTGTCTTTCATAACAGAGAACCCTAGAATCCTGAGTAAAGTTATTTAAACATATCTCTCCCTATCGACCTCTATCATATCGGCCTATTCCATATCGAGCTTATTCTTTCAAATCTAATTTTTGGGATCGACCTCTATGAGCTCAAATTTCCCATCCTAAAACTTTAGCACTTTTCTCTCTTCCCCGATTATTCTAAGTTACTCTGTTTGATCATACCTTACACATATTTCATGTTACAAACATATTTTTATAGTTCATTTTTTATAAGCAGATTGTACGTTTTAATCTCGTACCTAATATTTCATCCTATATTCGTAAATCTTCGAATCATTCATAGCTCAATTTCTAGAGTTATTCTATACATAAATCAACGCAGAGTTTAGATAAATAATTTTATTTTGCTCTAATATAAATTACAGATACTTTACAGATAGCAAATCTTTTAAGTACTTTACAAATAACAAATCTTTCAAGTACTTTACAAATAACAAGTCTTTCAAGTACTCCAAGATCAGGTACTTTACAGATAACAATTTTTAAGTGCTTTACAAATAACAAGTCATTCAGGCAATCCAAAACATCAAATCTTTGAGTTTATCTGATTTAAGTGATTTTTACCTCAAAGAATCCTCTAATGCAAAACAGGCATTGGAAGCCGCCATACGTCCTTCCTTCGCACCATCTTACTCTGACCAAAAGCTTGGTTTGGAGGAAGTCTGGGCATGAAAGAAAAATATACAATGCTTGAAACAACTCTTCAAATAGAAGGTCTTCTTAACGCCAAGAAATGATAAAAGTGCAGTAGCAGACTTCCATTCTCTGTCTCCCTTCCCCACTACCACCGTCGCCTCCTCTATAACCATCATCTCCTCAAAATTAGTAAAGATGTAGAGGGCCCGACCTTAGAATCTAATCCCTCGCAAGATATCGGTGCAACTGTCTCCTCAACCTTATCTTCCATAAGGATGCAGAGACACCTCCAATGTTGCTTGCCTGTTAAGACAACATGATAAAATCTCCACATATAGTAAAATTCACCCTCAGCATTAGCCGCCTCTTCTTTTGACATACCTTGATACGTCGGCAGAACGGGAACAGGGGTAGGCATCTCCAAGGACCGATCACAAAAATATCTCAACTTCAACTTCTGAATCTCAAATGGTGAAACCTCATATCAAATGACGTCGCTGCCGGGGAGGCAATGGTGATAACGATTCTTTTTAATACCGAATTTCTTTTCTATAAATTATTTTCTTCTATTTTAGCTCTTTGGTGTGCTATCAAGGTTAGTGGTTAAGTTTGTCAATTAGTTTTATGATTAGATCTATGAGGTTTATTTTTGAATAAATTAGATATAATAATATCTGATAAGCGGCTTCGGATATATTAATTTTTGAAGAAATATACTCAGTTTTCAATGAAGAGCGTGTTCCTAAACTTCATAATTGGGATATACGTTTGTTACAAAAGTTTTAGATAATTCAAAACCATTTCCGAATTGTTGTAGATCATATTTTTATGTTTAGTCATCTGAGAGTTATAGCCCTTTGAAATAATAGTAAAAACAGTCTCAGTAAAGGACACCATTGTTCATTAATTACTTGTTTTGAGCGGCAGGGTAGCTAAATTTTAGAAATTTTCCTTCTTGAATGTTGTTTCTTTTTGAATTATCTTTATAAATTGATATTATTTAATGTTCTCTCTCAACTGACCTGGATGATATGCACATTTGAAAATCATGACATCATAGACTACAATAAACTTGGAAATTGGATTAATATTGTTGTCGCAAGTTCACTAATCCTTTTTCTCTTGTTTTACAAGATAGTCACAAAGTTGGTACTCAGAGATTGTAAAGAATTTACAAAGTACATTGGCAAGCTTTTACCTAATCCTTCTTGTACCCCCTAAATGAAGGGGAACTTCCTTCCTTCGCCCCCTAAGTGAAGGGGAGGCCACAGCTTCACCGGAAAATACTTCCTGTAGGTTGGCAACTCTATAAAATTGACATCTAAAAGAGGTTTATATCCGTTCTACCCTGGTACTAGGAATATAAAGTCGGTTGGACTGTACAAATACACGACACTTTAATAAAAATTTTACTGTGTTTGGATTGACCTATTGATGTGTTTAAAATTTCTTTTCATTCTAAGATTAGTAAAGGTAAAAACTATTAAAGATTTGCGAGATTTCATCACCCAAAAAATACTCTAACAGGTGGGACCACCCATTAGGGATACAAAGAAATTCGTATCACAGAAAAATTAAACGTCTCGGACCTGAAAATAACTGATAATAAAAAGGAGTAGTAAGATTCCCGCGAGATTTAATCATCCAACAAATAGGTGAACTAGGCCAGGGTGCAAACATGGGTTCCAAGGATACGGCCCTAGCCTAGCACTTCATCGTTGTAGGTTTGCGACGTCACCATTCCGAGTGTTGACCTGCGATAAGGCGACTCGCTCAGGCGTGAGGACTGAACATCAACTCTAAGCTAGTACTAGTTCAGTGACGTAGGGGAGTATAGGAACCAAAGCCTTCAGCCATCCTATCCATTTTTTAACATAGAAAAATTTAGGGGAGACCCAATTATTTCATCTAAAAAAATGACGAAGTGTTAGATTTTTAGGCTTGATTGATTTGTTTTTGCATTGGGTGTTAATTTAATTGTAAAATTTCGTACATGCAAGAACATTGGAATTCATACGGCTCACATTTTGACATCCTACAATATCATCAAAATCATTTTCAATCATGTGATTACCAAAATTCTTAATACGTGGAACCTTTCCAGCCTCATTCCCATATAAAGACTCAACAATCCCTTCAGTCATCAAAACAGTTCCAACCCACTCCACTCAAACCATCTTTGGAAGATACCCTTCCTCTCTTCATGCAATAATAAATTGAAAGCCAACAGCAAGCATTGCAATTTCAGCAACAAATAATGTAATTCCAACAACAGACTTTGGTGAATCAAACTTCTGCGACCTAATCTATCTCTAGCTTATAGACTCAGATAACTCAGTTGTCAATAAAGTGGAGTGAAATAGAGCACGAAAAAATTCTAAGCAATGAAGAAGAACAACTTGAAGTTAAATCCCATTGTAATTTAGAAAATAATTAATTTAAGCATAATCAAGGAATGTTTTCCCCGTGGGGTGAATGGATACCATATTATGAGACAGATTTAGAAGATGAACATTTTAAGGTCGACGATCCTATGTCACAAGAAGCTCTAAAGGAAGCGGCTAACATGTTCAATAAAATTCTTTCTCAATCACCTCCTAATTCTGCCCTCAACATTAAACCACCGATGTCATTATCCATCTCTTCACCGATAGAGCCCCACCAATTCATAAATGATATCATGATAAAAATGAGTATTTTTCCAAATTCTTAGATGATTTCTCAGATGATGTGGATGATGACAAATTTCCTGGAATTGTGAATTCAGCATCGATTCTTGAGAAAATACGAGCACCATCTTTATCCCAGCCAGTGTCACCTTCTTCATCTTTCTTTCTTACATCCATACCTCTATCGCCTGAGACTAATGGGGGTACCATGAGCATAAACAATTTTGAGGACTTGTACGGAGATAACTCTTGTTGTATTTCTGTTGACAAATGGTTAAATTATTTCGAAGACTCGAATGATCTTGAGATTCATGAAATGGTACAATCATTAGCATCTGAAAAAGTATTTCAACTTGGCCATGTCCCTAAGCCAATGAATATCCATGTAAATGGTCAGGATGAGTCCCTTGAGATAAGTTGTGATTTTAGGCACAGAAATTTAAAATGTTTGTTAGAGTCAATTGTTTCTTGATCCCCACATTCATAAATATTTTATATAGTTTTCTTCTACTAAAAGAAAACATATTTTTGAAAAATTATAATTTTGGGGATGCCTCAAGGACTTGCTTTGTCAGAACCACCTATTACATTTTTTTGAATATCAACGATAATATAGGGGTTTTAAAAAATTTTAAAGAAAATATTTTTCCCAGAAAATTGTGTTTTGAATCTAGTATTCGTGGGCAAATACTTGTATACCAATCTTATTATTTACTGTAACACGTAGTAATCATATGATTGTATTGAAAATTCTAAAGGAAAATATTTTCCTTGGGTAAGTGTTTGTTTTATCTTTGAGAAAATAGTTTTTCTTAATTTGTCTAAAATTTTCAACTTGGAATCATCAAATTATTGGCAAAGTTTTTAGATTTTTTTTTTATAGAGAATTAGTTTTGAACTCCCTCTTGTTTTTAGAGAATATATATGCCCAATTAGGGGTTAATATTGAGGATCACCATTCAGGTATTCTTTGGTTTGTGAAAGATAATTTGTAACCAGTGTAATGGCCAAATTCCGCAAGCTCGAAATGATTAGAAATTAACTATCACACCAATAAACCTGTAACAAGATTCTAACGAAAAGTAAGAAATGGAAACAAGTATTTTTAGCGTGAAAAACCTCTGAATAGGTAAAAACTAAGACCTCGTATGGAGGTTTTACGTAAAAGTATCTTTATTGCTTGAAACAGATATCTTTATAACAAGTGATCTCAAAATATATAGAAATGATTTTGATCTCATAAGTAAAAAGTTTGTATAATTTTTCTGGTTCCTGTCTCTTCTGGAACTTTTCCTTTATATAGGCTTTTCCTGCTACTTTTCATCGTGCTGGAGCATATTCTCTAAATAATATGGTTAGTGGTGGTTGACTGAATAACTAATGAGTTCGTGGGAGGAAGGTGCCTTTGACTGGATAACATTTCTTGGGATTCGCTCAACCCACGTTCTTGAGTAGTTCGTGGGGTTGGTTGGAATGTTGAATGGAGTGTCAAGCATTAAAAAAACGTGAGCCTGAGATGGAGATAAATCGAGCTTCGTGAGCTTGATTTTTAAGCGAGATCGAGGGATAAGTCCCTATAATCACCCCATCACAACCTAAGTCACGAGTGGCTTTGGTTGAGAAAGAATGTGTTAAATTTGATATTCGAAATGGAGTAATGATGACGTTTGACTGGGTGGAAGTTATGTGATATTGGGAAATGATGGTTATTAAATGATGATGTGGATGTATGTAACGGTTGCGTTTGAATAGTCGCGTCCGTAATGAAGGATGACGCGTGAGAAAACGTACCTGCACAATAATTGTAGCGTTGTATAAATAGTACTTGTAGCAAATCACTGAAATAATTCCTGCTTACGTAACTTTTTCTGAGATGGTAAAAACTCGAAGGATGGTTCTTGAAGAGAGGATTGCGTCTAAAATCTAGAGGTTGAAGTTGAAATGCTTTGGTGACCAGTCCTTGGAAATGTCAATACCCGTTCCAATTCCTCCGACCTACCAAGGCTTGTCGGAAGAAGAAGCGGTTAAAGCTGAGGAAGATTTTTACTATAAGTGGAGATTTCATGTCTTTATCTTGGCAGGCGAGGAATGGTGGGCCTGTCTCTGCACTCTTGTGGAAGATAGGGTTAGGGCTTCATATGCAGGGATAGGTGTATCTGCGGGGCCGATATGCTGATTTCTTGTACCACCATGGATTATAAGGTTGGGCCCTCTTCATCTCTACCAACTCTTCGGTGGTGGTGGTTATAGGAGAGGCGGTAAAGGCCGTGGAGGAGGAGGATTAAACTGAGAGTCTGCTGATGTATTTCCATCGTGTTTATACACTCAGAAGACCTTTATCTTGTTTTGTAGGGGCCAACACTGAGTCAACTACTTGTATAGCTTCCATTTGAAGTTTGACTGGACTTCGACCAAACTCATGTGAGGGAAACTTTTTACTGTGTGCAATGTCTTCTTTATATCAGGGTTAAAAAATCACTGAATTAAGAAGAACTGGAAGACATGATACCTCATCATGCCTAAATGACCTGTGACTTTTAATAAACTTGAAAAACTTGTTATCTGTAAAGGACCTGGAGTTTGGTGTTGGTCGGATAAAATTCTACTATATTCCTAATGTCGATGTGATGGAAAACTTGTTATCTGTAAATCGTATGTAATGCTTTTGACATTAATAAAAGTTGATATTCAATAAACTGTATATAGACAAATTTTTAGAATCGAACTGAATTGTGTTGGGTGTTGGGGTGAAAAACTACTTATAAGTGATGAAGCAATGTTGCAATGCAGCTCGAACTGAGATGAGTACTTGCTGCCAATGACGTATTGATGTAAAAATGATTTATGTTTTTAACAGGCGAGGGAGAGAAATTGTAGACAATATGTAATTGAAAAATTTGGACTGCTATAGGTCGATAGAGATACAACTCATGGTATCGTAAGGACGATTATAGTAACTAATGTGTGTACTGGCAAGGGGATAAGTTCAAATAATTTATTTTAAGATTTTGGGTTTTGCTAATACGAGATATAAGGTAAAAATCACATATTTGAGGGGAAAGTGTGAGAAACGTGGAAATACGGGTAGGATGATCTGTAAAAAATGGGGGATAAATTAGGATGGTACAGACTCGATCTTAGAGGATTCGTTATGCCGCGGAAGGACGATTGGCTACAAAAATTATTGAAATACGTGAGAGGACTTTTTGATTCGTTTGGTTATGATGCTGAGCTACCGGTGAAGGAATGTGAGCTCGAAGATTTAGATGTAAGGAGTAGAGAACTGGAGTATGCTCGTTATTTATATGAGGTGTGCTCCCGTGAATTGATTAGGGATGCTGTAGAACGAGAAAGGTTGGTGGGTTAGATTGCTGAAGTTGAGACCGAATTTAAAGATCTGAGGACCAACGAATAATGTGACGGGATGACATCGTTCAGTTTACTAAGGCTGCGAATAGATGTTGTATAAAGCGTTACTAATAAATAATATATTTGTTTTAAATGTAACAGAAATGGTATAAGTCAATCGTATCCTCTATAGGTGCGAATCTGTCTTGAGACTATTTTAGCAAATAATATGAAAAATTTTAAAATTTTGCACAGTTTAAAAAATGACGTCAATCACTATAAGTATGATAAGCAAGGACAGAGAAACAAAAATATG
Source organism: Kingdonia uniflora (assembly GCA_014058105.1). NCBI lineage: Eukaryota > Viridiplantae > Streptophyta > Magnoliopsida > Ranunculales > Circaeasteraceae > Kingdonia > Kingdonia uniflora. The sequence goes on along the minus strand of JACGCM010000310.1, from coordinate 206,148 downwards.
AAAATACAGAGGCTTCTTTGTTTGTTTTGTATGCAAAAGGAAATAAGACTCTGACATCATCTAGAGTGAGTCATCATGAGTGTGGGAAGGTCAAGAAAAGATATTGAAATAGGGAGAAAAAATATGTTAAAAAAAAGAGGGGAGTTGTAATAATGGAAATGTGGTTTTATTGAAAAGTACAAGGCATCTGACACGGAGAGTGGAAATGACGCCTTGGTTCTGGTATCGAAGACGGTTCGTGCGAGGAACAATAAATACCAGCCGCTTGAGAGAGAAAGGATAAATAGTGCTTCTTCATATCCAATCAATTGATTTTCAACTTCTTAAAATTTAGAGTGTACTCAGAGAGAGAGAGACAAAAGATTAGGGGATTTGTTAAGGAGTTATCCAAAGGTGATAAACGGTTGAAGAGGGCAAAATATTTTGGATCTCGTTGGTGGCTATACAGCAGCGTCGTGTGGGAAAAGCTTGACGCAACTACCGATTCTTATTCGAATACTAAAGGTTAGTAGAGATGTATGCAATATATGTTAAAGATATATGTTATACGTAAACAACTGATCAGAGATATATGTTGAATATATATATATATATACATAGATGGAAGAATGATAAATACCTTTAACTTGTATGTAGGTCGACCGCGAGAGGTAACTGTGTAGATCGAAAATGTGCCTGTAGAAATTGTTTTTAAGATGGGTAGTTCGTCTGCTAATAAGGTATCAGCCTCTGGTCGGACAAATAAGTCTAATAATGAAGGGGAAGTAGGATTAAAATAATTCCCAGGTTTCCCTGGTCAATTTATATTTTATCCGCTTGGTTCTGATGACTTTAGAGAGTTTTGTACAGCTAAGGTGGCTGTTGGAGGGAAGTGGGGTAATTGTATAGAGTTTGCCGGTAGGCAGTTTAGGGGTTGCACGGTAGCGGAGGGGAATGAGTATTTTTATCTGCTAGCAGATTTAGAAGTGGAAAAATGAGATAGGGCTATAGATGAATCGGTCTCGTTAGAATATTTCGATGGGGATGTTCGGAGTAACCTATCAGAGGGTTTTTTGTATTACCTATCATAATTAGAGTACGGGTTGAGCCTTCCCCTACCAATTTGGCGAAGAGGATTATGAATGCAATTGGGGCATATCCTGTTCAATTGAACGGGAATATGTAGGAGGTAATAACCGTGTGTGACCATCTGAATGAAAAATGGGAAAATGAGAGAAAAGTGAGGAGGATAACCCCAGATGACATTTTGCAGTTTTATGGAGTAAAGAATTATAAGGCCAGTGGTGGGGTCATATTTCTGTGCGAGCACAACTTGGCGTCGTTTCTTCGATCTGAATTCAGCAGGTCGAACCTGGAATGACAACATCATATGGGTGAAGGGTAATTGCCTTCAAAGAGATGATAAAGAACCTTTGGACCTTCGGTTTAGAACTGTAAAGAAAAGTAAGTATAAACATGCATAAATAGATTTATTGTTATATTTTACTGATAACCGTAGTTGATAGTAAAAATATTGTTACTGTAGGTGTGAAGTCTACAGTGGAGAGGAAGGAATCTCTGCTGGATGAATTTGCGGAGGTGGAGACTGTACTCAAAGTTATATTAGAGGGACTCAGCCTGAGTGGAAAGAAGAAAGCTGATAGTAGGTCGAATAAGGTATGAAAAACTCAGTCTACAAGGTTGATGGCGGGGTTGATGAAGGAAAAAGGCAAGTAAGCGGTGAGGAGGCTCAAACTAATTTTTCCAAGACTCTTGGAATTGGCAGTTTGGCTCAGCAGAATCCTATCAAGCTGAGCAAAATAGCTCTAAAATATCAGAAGAAATAGATGCTAAAGGCTCTGCCGGCCTCTGGTACCACTGGAAGTGGTCAGGTCGCGAAAGAAAAGAGGAGGAGGGTCAAACCCTCGGGGGAGTAAGGAGAGAAGATCACCGAGGGACGATCTACTATGGGGGATGACCTCAAAGAGGTCGAGGAAAGGGCCAGGTTGGCGGTTCTCCACGGAGAGGAAGACACGAGCAAGATTGTAAGTTTATTTTATCAAAAAGAACTCTTTAATACTCTTCAAGCTAATCGCTGAAATCGATGTAATTTTTACAGGATATTTGTCTTGTTAAGGGGATATGGCTTGGTATAAAGGAAGAGAAAGCGAGCTAAAGAAGGCAAATATCAAGTTGGAAAAAGAATTAGATCGATCCAGGACTGACGCTTTGAAGGAAGTTAGGCAGCTGATAGCTTCCCATGCCGTGGCGATTGGTCAGCTGCAGGTGGAGACAAAGGCCAATCTTGACAAGATGGTTGAGGAGCGTAACAGACAAGGGCATCATTTGATGCTCAAAGGTTATTCTGAGGATGAGGTGGATGCCATTAAGGAGGACACCTATACTGAAAGGGAAGATGAGGAGGAACCAGAAGCGGTGGGGATCGTGGACGGTCTGGATGGTATTTCCTGCCAGACAGTGCTCGACAATCAAGGGAATGATGTTGAGCTCCCAGAAGGTTGTAGTGAGAAGGTAGGGTAGACACGTGTGTTTGTATAAATATTTGTAAGTTGTTTGAGCTGTGTGTGGGGAAGAAACTTTTGTAGATTGACTTTGGTTCATAAACCTTTTGTAGGCAGTTAGAGAGATGAGTCTCAGAATGAACTCAAAAATTTGTACGCCGAAAGAAGACTCAAGAAGCACTCTATTTAGAATGAAATCCAAACTTTTAGTCTAAAAGTATTTGGGAACAGATGTTTATAAATCGCATAGTCTCTTTTAGAAATGTAGTATGCATATATTCAAATGTTTTCCTGAATTGAACTGTACTAAAAATTGTTAAATTCCCCAGGTCAAATTAGATTCACCTTGCTCACGTGAGGACGACGTACTCATGTGAAATCTGGAATTTTCTGAGCAGTTTGATAGGATGAAGGAGGCAAACGAGAATAGGGAAGATCAATACGTAAATGCGCATTTTAGACTTGTGGAGTTGACCCAAGCCATTTTCGACCTGACTCTTTAGGTCGAAGAGAAAGATGCTAGGAACAAGAAGGGATTAAAAGAGCTAACGGAGGTAAAAGAACGTGCCGAGAAGCTTCAAAGTCGAGTTGACGCATTGGCTGTAAAGGATAAGCAGGCCGACACGGCTCAATATCGTATTCAGGCATTGGAACAATCGAAGGAACAATTTTGATTTGATCTCTAGAAATGTAGGAACGAGCTGGAGCGAATGAGTTGAAAATTCATCGAAAAGGACGACGAGCTAAGGGTAGCTCGAGAAAATCTATCAGCTTTGGAAGCTGCAGCTGAACATTTGCAAATTGCCCTACCCGCCAAGGATATGGAATTCCGGGAAATGCAACAAAGGTGTAACGATTTAAACGAGAGGGTTGCACTACTTAAGGCCGAACTGGCGCAGGCCATTGCGCGTGCCAAGAAAGCCGAGGCTTAAGAGCGTTAAGGGGGAAGAAGATTAGAGGTTAAGACCTTTAGTTCAAGGGGATGTAGTTAGTCTCTCAGGTCAAATTAGAGAGCTAGAGAGTGACGTATCTCGTATTCCGGGGCATGTCCAGAAGGGAAATACGAATTTGAGGAAATGCCAGCATAAGTTGGATTATGCTCTTATCAGGGAGAAAGTTCTGGAAGGGGAGATCATAGCAAAGGAATCGCTTGTGAAGAGGAAAGAAGAATTATTGAAAGATATTCCAGCTAGGGAAAAGTTAAACTTTGAAATTCGGAAACTTCGCGCTAGGGTAGTAGACTTAGAAGCCATGAAGCTTGCTGAATCAGCGAAGTATATATAAAATTGGAAGAAAATGTAATCTATCATGCTAAGGTCGATGCGGAAATGACTGAACAGAAAAGCAAATAAGCTAGGTTAGAGTTACGCCTCGAGAAGGTGAGAGCAAGATTTGCAACAATGGTCATACCTGATGCATCACGTTCTATCTTGTTAAAGGTGATTATTGCATATTTTGTTGAGGAAGTAAAAAGACTTGAGTAAGAACGAGATAACTTGTTCAAAACTCTATCGGATAAGGGATGTATTTGTGGAGCTAAGATAGATTGAGGGAACTGTCTAGGCATCATAGAGACCCAACTGGGCCCTTGAACTGCTGAACTGATAAAATCGGGTAGTGCGGCTATGATTCGCAAACTAAAAGTTCAACCTCTTGATGTAGGGGGAAGCACTGCTGACTCTCCATCAGCAAAAAAGAGACCCTTATAATATGAATTCGACCTGAAAATAAATAGTATCTGTCACAGACACATTGAAATAGATAAAAGCTAGTATGACCATTGCCTTATCTTGTGTCTGGTGGGGTCTTTGATATATATAAAAAAAATTACATTCTTTTTAACCGCAGAAATGGGTTGAGTTAAACCAAGTTGAAACTTGATTTGAACTATAGAAATTTCGCAGTTAAACCATGCTGAAACTTGATTTTAACAATATAAATATCGCAGATATATTAAAAGAGATGAAAGCTAGTATGACCTTTGCCTTATCTTATGCCTCGTAGAGTCTTTGATATGAAACAAGTTTCTACACTTGTTATAATCACAGAGATGTAGTAAAAGAAGCCAAATCAAGCGATATCCTTAATCCAGCCAGTATAAATGATCCAAACAAGTTGAAAAAGATGAAGATTAGTATTACCTTTGCCTTATGTCTTGCTTGGCTGAGTCTTTGATATGAAACAAGTTTCTACACTTGTTACAATCGTAAAGATGTTGTAAAAGAAGTCAATTCAAGTGATATCCTTGATCCAGCCGGTATAAATAATCTAAACAAGTTGAAAAAAATGAATACTAGTATTATCTTTGCCTTATCTCTTGTTTGGCTGAGTCTTTGATATGAAACAAGTTTCTACACTTGTTACAATCGCAGAGATGTAGTAAAAGAAGCCAAATCAAGTGATATCCTTGATCCAACTGGTGTAAATGATCCAAACAAGTTGAAAAAGATAAAGACTAGTATTACCTTTGCCTTATCTCTTGTTTGGCTGAGTCTTTGATATGAAACAAGTTTCTACACTTGTTATAATTGCAGAGATGTAGTAAAAGAAACCAAATCAAGTGATATCCTTGATCCATCTTGGATAAGATTGATTGTAAGCTAGTATTATCTATGCTTTAATTTGTAGAATGTGGTTGAATGTTTGTGAAGAGAATGATATTGTTCAAAACAAACTTTCATTGATAAGTTTAGAATTTACATTGGATGGAGATTAAAATCTTTCTTATATTAAGCAAAGAAATGAACAATAGAAATAAAGTAGTAAGACGCCAAACGATAGTACCGTTTCAGTCGCCTAGTGTTTCAAGGATTTGAAATGGGAACTCCCTCTTCTGTCATGAGATAGTATGATCCCAGGTCTAAGAGACCTGTGATAATGAATAGACCCACCCAATTGTCGGTTAATTTTCCAGCGTGAGGCTCTTTGCGATGTTGAGGAATTTCTTTGAGGACGAGATCTTTGATTTTGATTTGGAAAGTACGGCTCATGACTCAGTTATTATACGATCTGGTAAGCATATGATGATATCAACCTAGGATAGCAATGTCCCATTCCCTGGTCTCATCTATCAAATTGAGATTGCAAGCCAATTCGAACTCATTTACCTCGTTAGTCAGCTCATGATCGCGTACTGGATGATAATATTCAGAAGGAATGATAGCCTCAGTGCTATAAGCAAGGAGGAATGGGGTACATCCAGTAGGTTGTTGGGGAGTGGTTCGATACGCCCATAGGAAGTGAGGTAGTTCGCGAGCCCAATTTCCTTTTTTCTGTGGGTGAAACCATTTTTAATGTCCATCCACGATGGTTTTGTCTGTAATTTTGACGTGGCCATTGCCTTGAGGGTACTATGGATTTGATGGTGAGTGGATAATATTGTGGAGGTTTAGGAAGGTTATGACCTTATCTCCCACAATTTGGGGCCCGTTATCGATACGAATTAGGTAGGGGCACTAGAACCGAGTGATTATGTGATTCCAAATAAAAGTGATGACCTCTTCTTCTCTGGTTCGACATAGTAGAATTGCTTCTACATATTTTGTAAAGTAATCGATACCTACGAGTAGGTGACGACGTTTACCTGAAGAGCTAGGGAATTCACCAATGAGGTCAAGCGCGCATCTTTTGAATGGCCAGAAAACCTTGCATGTATGAAGCTCGAGCACAGGGGCGCATATCATATGTCCATGTCCCTGGCAGGTGTCGTACCTGCAAGAATACTCTTCTGCTTGCTTACGCATGCCGGGCCAGAATACTCCCTGAGTTATAGCTCTGTTCCCTAATGATCTACCTACGGCGTGGGAGCCACAAGTTCCTTCGAGTAATTCGTAGAGCAGTTCGTATGCTTTGACTTAGAGAGGCACTTGAGGTAAGGCCCTACAACGGAAAGACGGTAAAGCATACCGTTTTGAGTAATGTAACGCCTTGAGTTGTTGATCAACTGTCGGCGTTCTTTTGGATCTGCTGGGAGTGGTCCATTGTAATTATTGTCGACACCGAGGTAGACTAAGGAAGGCTTTCGCCAATCGTCGTCTCCTCCTTTATCAGCCCCAGTGTTGATCGTGCATACAGATATGCGATCAATGATGGGGGCTGAAATGATCTCGATCTAGAGATATCGAGCTTCTGTACCCAAGACCCCGGCTAGAAATACCAAGGAATCGGCGCGTTTGTTTTCACCTTGAGGAAGATATTTAAGAGTTGCTTTCACGAACTTACTCATCTTATATGCATTGTGGGCTGCGTATTCGATCATCTTCCAATTTTTCTTGTATTGCTCAGAATAATGATGAACGATGAGTAATAAATCAGTTTAAACTGAGAGTTCAGGGACATCGAGCTCAAGTGCGAGATCGAGTCTGTGAATGAGAGCTTCATACTCGGTGACATTATTTGAGGCCTCAAAATCCAAGCGGATTGATTTCTCAATTCTGTCATTAGATGAGGTAATCAAAACGATCCCGATCCCGATCCCGATCCCTGACCCTGCAGGTCCTGCTGATCCATCTTTGAGAAGCCTCTACCCTGACGTAGTGATCCAGTATGCTCGTTCGTCGAATGGCTTAGGGGTTGGATTTTTTGGTGTGTCTTTGGTAAGGTCCGGGTCGTGCTCATCCCACTCGGGATCCTCCATTGGAAAATCCGTAAGAAAATCGGTAATGGCCTGACATTTTTAGAATGACGCTGTTCGAACTTGATATCATGTTCTTTTAAACTGACTGACCACTGTTGTATTCTTCGTGACTTATCTTTTTTGGACAGGACTTCCCGAAGTGGGTAGTTCATCGTAACTTTGACAGAATATGCTTGGAAGTAGTGCTTGAGTTTTTACTAAGTGTAAACAAGGGTGAGAAGAAGATTTTCAATTTTGAGTACCTTGTTTCCGCTGGTGTAAGTGCTTTACTGATGATGAAGACTGGTTTCTCTATTTTCTCATCCAGTCGAATGAGAACTGAGCTGAGAGAAGTATCTGTGACAACTAGGTAGATTATCAGTTCCTCATTACCTACTGGGGTGCTCATTATGGGAGACCTCCCCAAATAGATTTTGAGGTTTTGAAAAGCTGCTTCGCATTCTGGTGTCCATGTGACTTTTGCAATTGGCTGAACCTTTCCTCAGTTGGTACATCCGCGAAGTAATAGAAATAGCCAACGACAGCAGTCTAAAGATTTAGAGACGAAACGGTTGATTGCGACAATATTCTTGGTGAGTTTTTGAACGTCTTTTATTATCTTTGGAGAAGGCATATCAAGGAGAGCACGAATTTAATCCGGATCGGCCTCAATCTCTTTCTTACTGATGAGGGGGCCTAGAAAATGGCCAGAATGTACCCCGAATTGGCATTTTTAAGGTTGAGACTCATTTTGCAAGATTGAAGGATGTTGAATATAGTATTGAGATCTGAGATGTGATTACCTGACTGTATGCTTTTGCTCAAGAGATCATCGATGTAGACTTCAACAACTTTCCCTAGGTATTCATTGAACATATCAGTCATAAATCGCTGATATGTGGTACCTGGGTTCTTGAGCCCGAAGTGTATGACTTTGTAGAAATAAATGCCACTTTCGGTGATGAATGTTGCGTTCTCTTGATCTTCTTCCAGAAGTGGAATTTGATTATACCCTAAAACAGCGTCTATCATTGATAGGAGATCATGGTCTGCTATAGAAACGAGGATCTGATGAATGCTGAGAAGAGGGAAACTGTCCTTTGGAGTATGTTTGCTAAGATCTGTAAAATCTACGTAAACTCAAACTTTTCTGTTCTTCTTTGGGACAACGACAATGTTGGATATCCAGTTCGGATATTTGGCTTCTCGAATGAATCCCACTTTGATTAATTTCTTGATCTCGGTGTTAACTTCATCTCAAAGACGAGGCGAAAGTCATCGCTACTTCTGTTTGACCACTGCGGTGTTGATATTGATGGCTAACTTGCGGCAAGCCATGGCCGGATCGACTCAGGGCATTTCTTCGAAAGACCATACGAAAATGTCTCGATTGAGTTGCAGGAACTGGATGAGAACATTTTTCTCATGCTGAACCAGCTTGGTTCCGTTGAAAGTACCTCTACTAGGTCCATCAATGTTAACATATTCTGTGGGTTCCTCTGTAGGTGATTGATCCTCGAGGTGATCAATTTTCTATAATTGATTTGTGGCTAATCTGTCTGAAGTATTTTGGATGGCAGAGGCAGTATTTTCACAAGGTCGAGAGAGTTTCTGACTACCTCTGATCTCATAAATACCATTGTCGTGTTTAAATCGGAGTGCCTGATGATAGGTGGAAGCGATTGCTTCCATATTGTGTATCCAACAGCGGCCCATAATCCAAAGATAGTGAAATTTGGCATTGATGACATAGAGAACGACGTCGATAGTGGTTGGTCCTACGGCAATAGGTAAGGTAATCTTGCCTACTCATTCTTCCCTGGAGCCATTGATCCCACTGATGTCTGTGTCACTCTAAATGACATGGTCATCCAAATCCATCTGGTCGATCGTACTCTAAAAAAGAATTTCAATACCGTTTTTAGTATCGATCATCATTGTGTGCATGACAAACTGTTTCATCTTGAGCATTATGACTAACGCATCATGATGTGAAAGTTTGATATGGCTAGTATCGCAATCCTCAAAGAAGATCCCGAGTCAGCGATTGCCCGACTCGGGAAGAAGTTTGGCTTCTTTGTCATGAGGTGTAAGATAATAGCATTCCGAAAGCCTCTGGCGCTTTAATCTGTTGGAATTGGTGATCTGGTTGATTTCGATCATGTTGTTAAGGTGTATATAGTAGAGATGCTTCTCCTCAGCACTATCGCTGACCTGAACAACTTCGAGCTGCTTCTTATAGTTTCCATCTTGGTATGACTTTAGGTCAACAATGTATTCGAGCATTCGTCCCTCCTTGAAAATAAGCTCGAGCAACCGCTGTAGATTCTCGATGGGCTCCAGTGGTTAAGAGACGCGGTAGAGCGGGTCTTTCAACAGCAGTGGAAAAATTATGGAGATTCGAATGTTCAGTTTTGGGAGGAATGGTTTGTTTTGCTGACCGTTTTTCTAAGGGTATCCAGTGTTCCCCTTGGTGCGTTTCTGATCTTCCAGTTCCTCCTTAGGCTTGCTGGCTCGATCTGTAGGTGAGGCTTTGGTGGAGAAAACAGAATTAGTAGCCTTTTGTCACTCAGACATCATTCTCTCCAAGTCGACGTAACCGTTAACTTTGGTGATCATCTTCTCTAATGTCGCTGGCTTGTTAAGGAAGAGGTATTTTTTGGCCTTGCAATGGAGCCGGAGAACATTGGTTAAAGTGGTTACAACTATTTTTTGGTCGAGGTTATCCACTTTTCTCGCGAGCTCTGGGAATTTCTTTAAGAAGTCTTCAAGCTTTTCTCCATGTAACTGCTTAAGACCGGTAAGAAAATATAAGTTCTCCTCTTTGTCTCTGTTATGAGCATAAGTCTTGATGAACTATTTCTACAGCTGATCAAATATGTTGATGGATTCCTCAGGAAGAGAATGGAACCATCTGAGTGGCTCCTCCTGTAAACTTGTGGTGAACAGATGGTAGAGAATGTTGTTGAGATTGGAGTACAACCCTAATGAATCACGGTATTGCTGAATATACTCCTTCGGGTCAGTACCTTTGTATTTGTGAATTTTAGGAGTGTGGAAACCTTTCGGTATCTTCATATCAAAAAGTTCTTTGACAATTAGACTTCCTTGTAACTTCATGGTATCACCGGTAGTACTCAGAACTTGTGCCTCGGTCAACTCCTTAATTCGTTGGTCCATGTGTTCTTTTGTGACGTAATGACGTGTTGGTTGAATCGCTGGATGTGCTGGCAGGGGATGATGAGTTCCCGTACCTTCACTCAAGCGATCTTGTGCTTGAACTTGATGTAGAGGCCGCTTGTCTTCTTCCTGACGGATGGAAATCTGGTGACCTCGACTGACTTCTGATTGAACTTCTCCCCTCAAATAGATAGAGGGCTACAGTCCGTGTGGTAGATTTTTGGAAATGGCTTTACTGGCAGCTCCCCGAGGTCCCAATCTTTCCCTTGCTGAAATGTGGGTGGTCACTGGAAGTTGATTACAACCCCTGGTTGGAGGAACCTGCTGAGTATTTTACAAAGCCCCGAGTGTAGTTTGCATTATCGTCATCTGATCTTCATGCCATTTGAGCGTTGTCAAACGAGCTTTTCATTCTGCATCGAGATCTTTCTCTCTGAGCTCGCGATCCTTTGTCAATTAAAGTTTAAGTTCGGTATGTTTTTAAGTCTCGGCGTGGAGATTCGCCTGTAACTCGGTGAGCTATCCTAGATTCACAAAAATTTTAAGCTGAGTTCCTGTCGCCTGTCGTCTGGAAGAAACCATAATTGAAAATTGTAGTGAGAGACTGCCTTAGGGTATCGTAGAAATAGAATCTTTCCCACAGACGGTGCTAAATGTAATGGCTAAATTCCATAAGCTTGAAATGATTAGGAATTAGCTATTACACCAATGAACCTGTAACAATATTCTAATGGAAAGTAAGAAATGGAAACAGGTGTTTTTAGTGTGAAAACCTCTGAATTGGAAAAAAAACACGACCTCGCATGAAGAATTTTCGCAAAAGTATCTTTATTGCTTGAAATGAATATCTTTATTACAAGTGATCTCTAAATATATATAAATGCTTTTAATCTCGTAAGTAAGAAGTTTGTGTAATTTTTTTGGTTCCTGTCTCTTCTGGAACTTTTCCTTTATATAGGCTTTTCCCGCTGCTTTTTATCATGCTGGAGCACGTTCTACGAATAATATGGTTAGTGGTGGTTGACTGAATAACTAACGAGTTCGTGGGAGACAAATGTCTTTGACTGGATAATGTTTCCTGGGTTTAGCTCGACCCACGTTCTTGAGTAGTTCGTGGGGCTGGTTGGAATGTTGCCTGGAGTGTCAAGTATTAAAAATGCGTGAGCACGAGATGGAGGTAAATCGAGCTTCGTGAGCTCGATTTTGAGTGAGATTAAGGAATAAGTCCCTACAACCAGGATAGTACATCACCTTTTCAACTTTGTACCCTTGCAGTAAATATTGAAAATTTTAAGTTTGGGGGTACATTCGTCTGGCTGAAGACGGTAATCTTAGCGCTTTTTGGGAGGCAACCCATGACACATTCAGGTGAGAAATTACAGTTTTAATCCTCCATTTTTTTATGCTCTCAAACATTGAGGACAATGTTTCATTTAAGTATGGGGGTAGGAAACCATTTTTTTAAATGTTTTTTGAAGAAAAATGAAATAATGGTATTTTGACAATTTATGATATATTTTTAACGAATTTCCAAAAACTTAAACTGATTTTACCTTGACATAAATGTTATGGAAAAGCCTAAATTTTGAAATTGTACCAAGAATATATTAGAATATTAGATTCACTGAACATGCCGACTTCTCTACATAACAATATATAATGGATTTGGATAGCTACGAGTTTTAGCTTTTACGTTGTTAATGGCTTTATTCTTGAATATAGGCATTTACAGCTTTATTTTTATTTTTCCTTGTAGACTCTTTTATTCTTAGAGCGCAAGCTTGTCGCTTGGGATAATTATAGGACTTAATTACAAGTTCGCATGTTTTCTTTCACTAACGATTTTTGATTATTCAGGATTTGTTTTGAAGGGTAAACTTAATTTTTATCTTTTTTTTTGCAAAAAGTTTAGTTATATATATCCAAGAAAATGGAGTATAAGAGCATCCACAGTAGCCTCCTTAAACTTATTTTTGGGAGGCAAAAGGTAATAAAATGTCTTTTATAGGCTTAATATGAGGCTTCCTATCCCTATTTTTTTCTTTCTCTCTCCTCAAGTATGGCAAGTGTAGTGAATAATTTGGTTAGCCACGTAGGTCTACTATATTGCGTGGAAAGCTAATTTTGATGTGGAAAGTAAAGAAAAGAGGTTAAAATTTTTAATTTTTATTGAGGTATGATGAATCTAGAGTAATATAGCACTATAGCATGAACAAGAGGGAAAGAGATTTATTGATTATCATAACTGTGTTCTCTGTACATAATACAGTAATATTTATAGACAACCCATAAGGATTCCCTATACTACTCTAACTCTCCCCATAACCCTATTGGGCCTATGGGATTGTTAGGAGTCCGTATAGGACACCCCAACCCTATAGGATTCCTAGCTTGGGCTAGGACCCAACTCCTAACACTCCCCCTTGAGGTGTTCCATAGAAGGACGACTTGCCTCATTAAAACCTCTGCCTAGTAAAACTCCCTTGGGCAAAAAGTTGTGTAGGGAAAGAGTATAATCATATGCCCTCTATGGGTTATGGACGCGCATACGTTGCCTCTCCAGCCAGTAAAATCTCATTGGATAAAACTGCGCTATCAGGAAAAAAGAGTTCAACATGCATGTGTCCATGTCAGGCTAGGACTACTCCCCCTGACGTCGATCTCCCTGAGATAATAAATCTTATAAACTTCGCATGCCAATTTCATGAGCTAATCTCTTAAACATTAGGCATGCAAGAGCCTTCGTGAATAGATCACCCAGGTTATCTTCTGAATGGACTTGAACAACGTTGATCTCATTCGTCTTCTGCTACTCGTGTATGTGGAAGAACTTTGGTGAAATATGCTTCATTTTGTCACCATTAATAAATCCGCCTTTGACTTGAATGATACAAGCTGCATTGCCTTTATAAAGTGTCGTCGGTTTATCTTGGATAAAATTCAGACCGCAGCTCCCGTTGATGTAGTTGATCATAGACCACAGCCAAAAACATTCTCTGCTAGCTTCATGTAGTACAAGAATCTCTACGTGGTTCGAGGATGTAGTAACCTTCGTCTGCTTCACTGATCTCCATGAAATCGCAGTATCTCCATACAAGAATACATAACCTAATTGTGATCGACCATTATGTGATTCTGACAAATATCCTGCATCGATGTATCCTATAATTTCCTGTATGCTAAGTTATGGATAGAATAGACCCCCGTCTTTCATACCGATGAGATATCTCAGAATGTGCTTAATCCCATTCCAGTTCCTTTGGGTAGGAGCCGAACTGTGGCAAGCCAAATAGTTCACTGCGAATGAGTCATTGGGTCTAGTATACCCAACTAAATATAGCAAAGAACCTCTTACCTATAGCGCCAAAGCCTTAGGAGTTTCTTCCCCCATTAAGATGGTGAAAGATGTCATTGTTCACACCCAAGTGATGGACGCGCAATAAATGACTTAGCACCATGTGCTACATCCATATCGAAGTACAAGATAATACTTTTGATATATATTGCTTGGTGTATGAGTGCCACTATCAAGATGTTCGATCGGCAAATTGAGACACTCTTGATTTCCTAAGGACTTGTGTTTGAAATTCCTTCCCAAGGTATACGGCGGCTCTCACGATCTCCCTCGGAGGTCTAATGATATCCAAATCATTTGGTACACTATTATAATGAGTGAAGCTAATTTATGTATTCTAAATATGAACGCATGGACAGATAAGGATATTTGTAAAATCCCCGACTTTCAAATACTCAGTCAACTTACTATGTCTCATGGGCCCCAATTACTTCAAGTCAACAATAATTTTTCTAGTTTTATTGCGTACACACCTCGTGTGTCTGGCTTTGTTGTTTCCAGAAGCTTATACCTTCCCCGGTAGCTTCATGTATATATCTGTATCTAGTTTCCCATATAGATGCGTAGTATTTATATTAGACGCATGTCTAGATTGTCCTCGACAACTTGTTAGACTAATCAGTATCAAAACATTATAGCATCCATAACTGGATAATAGGCCATACTACAATCGATGCCAGATCTCTTAAAGATTTCATGGGCAACTAGTCTTGCCTTGGCCAAATTATTTCTCCTAGTTAATTGTGTTTCCGTACCTTTCCCATTTATAACCGATAGGCTCAAATGTAACATTTCATATTATTCTTGCAAGTTGAGCTCCGCTTAGATTCCAGATGCCCACTTTGGCCAATGCATAACAACATACAGTTATTTATAATAAGTGGCTCTGAATCCTCATCCTTGATGGCGAGCACAACAACGAATATGGATACCTTGTCGATACATCTCTACTGAACGATCCTACGTTGTGCAATTACAAATTTTTAATAGATTAATATCTTATTATTATCATACATATGTTCCACACCGGGCTTGTCTCGTAATACATAAACTGGTCGCGTAGCTACTATTACCTCGTCAATGGGTGGTTCATCCTCGATGAACTGACTACACCATTACTCATATTTGTCCCTTATTCGACAGCTCTCCTGCTCATAATACTTTCTTCCAACGGTGCTCTACACTAAACGCGAGCCTCAGATTGATTTGTGGTACTACTTCCCCTAGAATGTTTTGCTGCGGTACTAGTTCCCCTAGAACGCTCTGCTATGCAGGTATATTGCATGTAGGTACATACACTTAGGATACTTTAATAGTGCCTATGAATGCGTCTAGCAAATCATTTGTGACCTATTGGAGGTTTCTAATCCGTTGAACTTTATTGTCACCTAACTTATGTATAGAGATCTAGATGAGACAACGATGGTATTTTCCAAGACCTCTTGGAAATATCCTCAACATTGACTATCATATCTCCCTGCAATGCTGGGAATATTACTTCATCAAAGTGACAATTATCTGCCCTGTAGTATATATATCGTACATAATACCAGGCCAATATTGAGGGTCCCATCTTTATACATTGTAGTACGATTGGTACCTGTAAGGAATATCCAAATGTTCGTCGATGGGCGACACCGGGCTCCGACCCAGTTACTAATCGCTTTGGGGAAAAAATAATTTGATAATTTTTCTAAGTAACAAACCCTAATCAGTATTGTGGGAGCAAGAATGCATATCCTACACACTAGCCAAAAGCTGTGATCGTAGTGAGTATCCGAAATCTCTTGATTAGGTTCTCCGCAAATCCCAAGTTGGATATGGTATGGGGTACTTACGATGCTCAATCATCTATCTAATTTCGCGGTAAAATAATCATTAAAAGCATGTGAGTCCAACTCCCAAGCCTCCGTCAAGTCGCATCGATCATTGATCGGTTAATCCAGGAACTGAGCTTGCGATCGAATAATCTAAGTGAGAAGTTATGCTAATACTGCATTCCTAGATTTTATGAGTAGGCAAACGTAAGACCATCTCCTAGATGCGTCTTTTATGACCATAAATATTCAAGTGGGCCACTATGTGGATGGAAAAGTCCACATGTGCCTCCATAGATGTGTTTGGAGCAAATGCTGGAGATCCCACTCCACCTTGGTCATACTAGGATGAAATAATAAAATTTCCTTGAAAGCAATCGTTACACATACACTCTCTGGATCTTCTCTCCATTTATGGAAAGTTAGGATGTAATCCCGATAATCCACCTCACTATCTGTGCCCTGAGGAGTATATTGGAAACCATTCTAATAGCGTGTTCTAACCATTAGACATGAAGTGAATGCACCGAACCTTGTCTGTCATTTTCTCTGATAGCCATTGCGTGATAAGCATTATCATATATCTCCCTAAACTTAGTAAAATCTGGCTGGATTTACTAGTTTATAAACTGGACTAGATATCATGTATCGTACCTGTAGAGAGTAAGTTTATAAACTAGACTAGATATCCTATATCATACCTATAAAGAGTAATAGTGTGACACACTAAGTGCATTCTATCATATTGGCCGTACCAATGATATTTGTACCATCCCCGATGCACAAGGTTAGACAAGAAATATAGTCATATCTCAAGAGGAATGAGTGCGTGGTACTAATGTCTCTTTGACATGTCGCCACTCATCCGATTATCGGTTATACTACAGATAGATCCATAGGCAGGTTGTTTGTAGTAGATCACCTATCATACATAAAATTTAATTACCTCTCAAGCAATAAATTAGAAGAATCATAATTTATTAGACCAAAATAAATCTCATGTAAATCACGAGCACTGTATTGAAATATAAATGATATGTTCCCAATAAAATCAAAAATACTGACAACAAAAAATAAATCCAGTCTGTCTGGAATAGAAACTACTAGTACCCTCTCTAATATGACATCACATGTCTACTGAGATATCATTACGGATTACTCCGTATGTTGATCCATGATAGCATTCGTGTTATCGAAGAAGTCTAACGTTGAGAACTCCGAAGGGGCGGAGTTAGTGTCAACAACTGCCTGGTGGGTACGGACTCTGTCACCTATAGCCACCTATGGTACATGGCATTCCTATGCCTAGTGTCCTGTGTCACCACAGTTAAAGCAAGTAAATCCCTGATCAATCTTTTTTTCCTTCTCTACATTGCCTAGTGTCCAGGATTTCTGAAATCCTTTACCTCTCCTAGGGCCAAAGGGTGTCTGGTTCCCACCCTTCCTGTATCCCTGGTAGCCTCCCTGCCCCTTTAATATAATCGTCCCCGACGTGTAGAGTTGTTTCCCCGAAAT
Organism: Kingdonia uniflora; assembly: GCA_014058105.1. Lineage (NCBI taxonomy): Eukaryota > Viridiplantae > Streptophyta > Magnoliopsida > Ranunculales > Circaeasteraceae > Kingdonia > Kingdonia uniflora. Next base: position 189,165 of record JACGCM010000310.1, on the reverse strand, counting down.
TGAACATTGTTTGACGCAGGCAACATCGCACTCCCAGAAGGCCGCATAACATGATTCTTTACCAAAAGTTCATCATTCTGCCTAGAGAGAAGCAGTGCCTAAATCAAGACTGCATGAGTCTTCAAGTTTTCTGGCCGATATTGCCTCTGAATCGCAATATTATTAGCATGGAAGGTTGTTAGAGTCTTTTCTATCATTTCAGCATCAATGACTTTCTTCTCACACAGCTCAAGTGTAGAAGTGACTTTATGAACTACTTAATTGTAATCAACAACCATCCTAAAATATTAGAACCTAAGGGTGTTCCATTGGTACATCGCTTTTAGGAGCATAATGGTCTTTTGATGACCATAACGCCCTTGCAAGCTTGCCCATAAGTCAGCTGGCTCAGCCTTGTTGAGGTATTCAGTCTTCAAGTCATCCTGAATATGATGACGGAGGATAAACAAAGCCATTGCTTTGTCCATGAGATCTTCCCTGTTGCCAATGACGATGGTCTCTGCAGACCAAACAACTTCAAGAATAAGTCAGCGTCAATGCACCAAGTGAGGTAATTGGCTCCAGTAAGAAGCAATGGTGGAAATTTAACATTTTTAAGTTTTATAAACATCTGTAATACAAGATATAGATCATAATAAGAGACAATTCTTGATAAATATATCAATTGCATTAAAGACAGATCATAGTACTTAGAATAAAGCTAAAAAAAAGATTCCCAATCATATTATAGATGAACCCTGTTCATATTCTAAAACTCATGATATTCTTTTATAATAATTTGATCCTAAATGTTACCCTGTAAAAATGACGATCTTAATCTTATGTGTGCATTTTAATAGAATCTTAGCCAAGATTGTTATGCAAAACTACTAGATGTGTGCGTTCCTTATGAAATCCTTTTGAAGTACATGATCTCCAATCATTACTAAAGGAAATTCATAGTATAGAAGTTAGTGATTCTCAATCATTACTTATAGGTGAACCTTGTTCATATCCTATGAAGCGCAAAATCACAAATTTACCCCGTAATAGCTGTTCAAGACCACTAAATGTGTGTTTTCCTTATTATGAGAACTAGGGTGTTCTGAGCCCTCAAGTTCTATAAATTTATGTATATTCTAGCCAAGTGACTCTATTCCCTACGAATATGAGGGGTATTAGATGTTTAGCTTATAAGTGGTTCTATCCCAAAGTCAGTTGGGTTTACAAGATAGGTTGATCATGCCTGTCTTTGGACTAATATTCTAGGGTACTCTAGGTTGCTATTAATGCCTATATACCTCTAAGTATTATTATGAAACATCTAATTACACCTAGATATAAAAAATTGGTTCCTCAGACACCAAGTTTTTAGAAATAAGACTAAGTCAATTCCCAATTAAGCTCTAGTAATTTGTCCTTAACAATTAACTATAATTTAGATATGACTCATAACCGTATGCTAAATTAGTCTTAGTTTTGTATTATCAATGATCCCTGATCATGATAATTAGTATCCTAGGGGCATACCAGTAATATCCTATAAGTTATCGTAAGATGCTTAAATAGGTATTACACCATGTACTTATATCACATATAAGTGAGCCAATGTTCCGATACGAGGCACCTCTTTCTAAATTTTTTTAAAAAAAATTTATATAAAATAATTCAAAATGGGTCCCCACGGGGTAGGTCCAGTCAATAGGATTTTCTTAAAAAAAATTGGGCTAAATTTGACTAAAAATTGGGCTATTTAAGGCCATTTTAGTGTCTGGACTAGATCTGGATCGATCTGACTCAGTCTAGGTCAAGGCTTGATCCGGGTTGACTTGTCTGAACCGGTCTGAGCCAGTCTATTACATGCCACGCACGCACGATCGCACATGTCAGAAGCATGGGTTACACACGTGCCACGCGCACGCGTCTGCCACAACACTACTCCGGTGACGGCGTAGGAATATTCCGGTGACCGTCTGACAAAAAACCCGGCCAAATTCCGGTAAGATTCCGGCGACCGATCTCCGGTGACCGTCCAACCACTACACGAGCCAAGTAAGCCACACGTGCCACGCACGTACCATGGCACGTCAGCATACCACGTTTCCTCGACACGTGTCACTGCTGACGTCATAGTAGATAAGGATTACGTCATATAGGTTAATAAAAAAAATATATATATATTATGACGTCATCGACCAAAAAATGCCATTTTTGGCGGTGAAACTGCCTAGTTTCGACGTGCTATTCCCGGCGATTGGGTCATCTCCCAGAGACGTTCCATATATCATTGGGAAGCTCTCAGAGTAGGCTATCCAACCGAAGTGGTTTTACCTCAATCTGAGCTCCACAGAGAAAAATATATGATTTTGAAAACAGCTTTCGATTAAGGGTTAAAAACACTATAAAGCCTAAATTTTAAGTCGAAAAAAAAAAAAAAATAGGTTTTTGAAACATGATGATCTATCATATAGTATAGATCTGAATATAGGTATACAAAAAATCGTAAAACATCTCTTCTTCTAATCGTTTGGTTTCTGTGAAAACTCTAATTAGAAGGGAAGATCTGTTCTCCTCGTTCCTAGAGCGTGCGTGCTGATAACGTGTTTTGATATGATGAATCTATAATAATATAACACTATAACATGAATAAGAGGGAATGATAGAAAAAGATTTATTGATTATCACAACTGTGTTCTCTATATATAGTACAGTGATATTTATAGACAACCCAGAAGGATTTCTTATTATACTCTAACTCTCCTCATAACCCTATTGGGCCTATGGGTTTGTCAGGAGTCCGTATAGGACACCCTGACCCTGTTGGGTTCCTAGCTTGGGCTTGGATCCAACTCCTAACAATTTTTACATTTCTTTTTTAAATATGGCTACTTTAAAATGGTTTAGGCAGTTAATTGTGTGATGTGGCTCATTTAAATGGGGAGTCTATTTTATACCTAGTGTTTGGTTTGATGTAAAACTCCTAAAAAGCACTCTCTATTAAAAAGAGGCTGTTGTGGATGCTTTAAGAAGAGGGAGAGCCAACCATGCTACACCTTAGTATATGTCACTTGTGCATATGCATATGGGGCTCTCTACTAATACATGGGCATGCATTCTTGCTATCTCGTTCGAACGAAGTATTGAGAAAACCGTTGTTGAAAATAGCGTGCCATTAGTGACGAATCTAGGAATCTGAATTAGGGTGGGCAAGGGTGTTCGGGGGTGGTAGCCCCCGAAAAAAAATAATCAAAGTAATTAAGGGTATTTTAGTATTTTTAACCATAAAGATGGATAGAGGAGGAAAATATTGAAAGATTTTTTTACCAAAAAGAAAGGATTGATCTGGGTACATTTTATGTTGACTATGTATTACTAAAAAGCCCCCAAAATATCATAATATGGGTGGGCAAATAAGTGGTATGTGTAGTAAATTAAGAAAGTCAGGGAGGGCAAGAGCAACATTTTCCAAAGGGCAAGTGGAAATCTCAATATTTTACCAGTAGAAATCAAAGCTCTAAAATTTTCAGGGTGGGCAGCCACCCACCCTGAGCTCTACCTAGATCCGCCATTGCGTGCCATTCGTTCGAACGATATGTTAAAAAAAGCTTTTGATTTGTCGTCTGAGTCGACATGTTGAAAAAATAGGCAGTTTGTTCGAACGACCTCCAATGTCGTTTGAACGACATGTTGAAAAAAGCTTTCGATTTGTGGTATGAATCGTCACACATTCCCTAAAGAGATATCAAGTTAAGGGTTTTTCAGCTCACGAAACTTCTCCAAAAAGTTCATTATTTATTTATTTATTTTACTAAAATATTACTTTCAAGATTTTTTTTTGATTTTTTTTGGGTCCCCTTGTTACCACTGAAGGATGCCGCCAAAAATTATGTGAATATATCTACAAATGTCCTAACTCTAAAATGCCACATATGCAGACTAATTGAGGAAATATATGGCAACATAAAGCCATAAAATAACCAAATGCTAAATAGAGGCGGGTAACTAAGTTTGTTAAAATATAAAATAATCAAATGCTAAATAGAGGCAGGTAATTAAGTTTGACAAATGTTTGATTAACAACCAAATAATAAACTAACGGTATGCCGGTTTTAAGAAACTGTTCGGTAAAATATAAGTTGATATATATATATAACTACTGACCTAAAATATAGTAAAACGTTTGGTAAGATGAAAAACAATGCTATGTTTAGTACAAGGGAAAAGGAGATTGAATGAGTATAAATTCGCAAGGATATCAAGAACAATTTCATCAAACAAGCTCTCCAAGTTGGGATCGAGCCTCTGAACCAAAAGAATAAAATAAAGAATGGTTCACAGGGTCGATCACAGTTATCTAAAAATTAAAGGAACAATGGCTTCCAACATCAACTTAGTAATGATATGTTTACTGGGGTTGCTTGTTTGTGCGGTCGCCTCAAGAGTTCCCTTAGATAGTAAGTTTAGTTTAGGATCTCTGAAGAAACATTCAGAAGAATCTTCGGATACTCCATCAGAGTCTGATAAAGAGAAAAAGGCCCCTGCTGAAAAAGGTCCAATTCCAATAAGTGGTGCTGGAGGGTTTAATGTGAAGACACATGGAGCGGTAGGAGATGGGAAAAAGGATGATACACAGGTGGGTTGAAAGTTAGTTTCACTAGGAAAAATATTTTGCTCTCCCCCGGGCCATAATTTTTAGACCTCTCTATCATAAAGCACCCTTCCTTGGTTTTTCTTCAACGTGTACGCTAGGGTTTCCCTTTGAAGAAAAACAAAACTACAAACCCTAAGAGAGAGAAAAACTTACCTATTTGTCTCTTCTCGTAGTGTTTGCATTGTGATTGTGATCATTTAGAAGTCGACAGAGCTGCAATGTATTTAAATCCCATTTTTAGAATGTGTTCTTGTTTTGTTTACAAGTAATCGCTTGAAACGACTTGAGGGATAAAAGAGAGCAATACAAATCCATTTTGCTAGGGAAAAAGTATGATACACTGTTTGAATGCAGGCCTTTATGAAGACGTGGGTTGCAGCATGCCAGTCGGGCGGGAATGCAAGGATGGTTATACCCGCTGGAACCTTTTTAACTAGCCAACTCACATTTACGGGACCATGCAAGGGTCGTGTAGTCGTTGAAGTGCTAGGAACTGTAAAAGCGCACACGGATATTAGTGGATATCCTACTCCCGAATGGTTCAACTTTGAAGACATTGACGGCCTGGAAGTCAGTGGTAGTGGAACTTTTGATGGCCAAGGACCGCAGGTTTGGGCTCTCAACGATTGCAAGAAAAACAGTGATTGCCAAATGCTCCCTACGGTAAAACGCCATTATATCAAAAGTATTGGAAAATATATCGTAATTTAGTAAAATTATTAAACTTTTATGGCTTTGTGCAGAGCCTTAAATTTAGTCATGTCACCAATGGAAAACTCCGCGGGATCAGCTCACTCAACAGCATGGCATTTCACATAGGAATCAACAATTGTCTGAATTTCGAAGTCTCGTCAGTCAAAATCACTGCCCCTGCTGAAAGCCCAAACACAGACGGCGTCCACATTAGTAGCTCTACTAATGTGGTGGTGACTAAAAGTGTCATTGGTACAGGTGATGACTGCGTCTCCTTTGGACAAGGCACTTTCAATGTTTCTATCACCGACATCGTCTGTGGACCTGGACATGGCATTAGGTATTATATCCTTCGAGACTGCCCATTATAACCTTACTGTTATTTCCATAATCGTTTTAAGCTGATTGGTTTGCCGTCTTTACACCAACAGTATTGGTAGTCTGGGCAAGTATGAGCAGGAAAAGGACGTTAGCGGGATTACAGTTCGGAACTGCACTCTTAAGGACACAGATAACGGCGTCAGAATCAAAACATATCAAGGATCTGATCCAAGCAAAGCTACTCACATGGTTTTCGAAAATATCAAATTGATCAATGTGAAGAACCCCCTCATCATAGATCAACTTTATTGTGATAGGGGTTGCACTAAATCGGTAAACACCTTCATATCTTTGCCTATCTAAACATGTTATAAAGTTGTAATATACAGGAGTTCCTAAAGATTTCTCTATCATTTTATCCAGCCCTCCAAGGTAGCGATCAGCGACGTCAAGTTCAGGAACATAAAAGGCACCTCATCAACAGAGAATGCAGTTAGCATAATATGCAGCTCTTCAGTCCCATGCGCCAATGTTGAACTGACGGACATTGACATCCAGATGGTTGGCAATAAACCAACTACTTCCGAATGTACCAATGCGAAGATGTTGTTTAATGGTGTGCAGAAGCCTTTAACAAAGTGCATGTAGTCGCACACTGTTGAGCTAGCTGTTTTCAAAAATAATTCTCAATCGCTATTATGTAGGCTACAAAAGCATCTTTGGTATTACTATTGGAAGTAACACCATTGAAGTCAACAGAAATTGTGATTGGGTTTCGGTGATGGCGGATGTGCTTTCCGAAATGTATACTTACTGTTCTACAAGGGGGAAGAATCAACACAGTTTTTTTTATATAATCCACCCAATGTATTTAGAGTCAAGAAATGCAACAAAAACGTAATTTGATTGACTTTCATTTCTTTAATTTATAGATACTCTTTTTTGAAGCTATTCTTGGTCGAAAATCAGACGATTGAATTAGAGACATAACTTCGATATGTTGCTCAAATCACATCTTAAGGATGATATTATGTGCCATAGGAATAGTATCTGACAGATCCAAATAAGTTGATGTATAAGACTCCTTGGATGATTTGATCATCCTCATGTTACTATTGTTCCATCAACATTGAACTTCTACTAGGATGAAGTGTATGGAATTGAACCATGGGTCTGTTACCTAAAACATGAGTTTAAAGAGACACAGTACGATAACATGAGTTTAAAGAGACAAAGGTTTGATGGTACGTCAGTTAGAGCTACGGGGGGGGGGGGGGAGGGGCAGTATTTTGAGAGAACACAACCTGCTTTACGTCAGTGTTGGAACTGCAGGGAGACGGGGCACGTCAAGCAGCATTGTCTTAAACCTGTCAGATTTCCACAGCCAACGAGACTGTTTCAGGGTCCCGTGGGGTATCAGCTGCGACCTCCTCAGTAGATTTAACAGCTTCCCCAGAGACCGTTCCAGGGTCCTCAGGGCAGACAAGTAGTTTCAGGACCTCGGAGTGTTCAGAGATCGCAGCATCCGGGACAGCAGCAGGGCCAGGTTTAGGGCTGTGGGCAGAGCAGAGTGTTTGCAGTCGGAAGGCGAGATGCTCGGACCGCTCCACCTGTAGTGGAAGGTACGATCTATATTTCTTATTCGCCCGCTCAGGTTCTTTTTGATTCTGGCGCATCGTATTCATTCAAAGCATCTGCATTTCTCTGCATTATTGGCTTTAAGTCTTCTTTATTGATTGATGAGATTTCTGTGGGTACTCCTCTAGATTCTTCGGTGTCTATCTCACGTATATGTTGAGATTGCTGGATAGTTATTTGTGGTCGCGTCCCATTAGCAGACCTATTAGTTTTGTCGATGCATGAGTTTGACATCATCCTAGGCATGGATTGGTTGTCGACGCACCGGGTCACTTTAGACTGCTTCGAGAAGATGGCTGCCTTTAGTATTCCCGGTGAGAGGTGATTCGTGTTTGCTAGTTCGAAACCTGTACAGTCAGGGGTCGGCTTATTAGCTTTCTTAGAGTTAGAGTCCTCAGACGTGGACATTAGCTCTATTTCCGTCGCTTGAGATTATTCCGACGTTTTCCAAAAGATTCTGGGATTACCGCCGATGAGAGAGATTGATTTTGGCATAGATCTTGTTCCTGGTACAGTGCCGATTTCGAAGGCGCCGTACCCTATGGCGTCTGTTGAGCTGAAGAATCAGATTTCTGAGTTAATGAATCAGGAGTTTATTCGACCGAGTACTTCACCGTGGGGAGCTTTAATTTTGTTCGCAAAGAAGAAAGATGGTTCGATGGGTTTGTGTATTGACTACCGCGAGTTGAACAATGTCACGATCAAGAACAAATATCCATTGCCGAGGATCGAGGACTTGTTTGACTTGCTTCGAGGAGCGCAGTTCTTTTCGAAGATTGATCTCAGATCGGGTTACCACCAGCTGAGGATCCGGGCAGCTGATGCTTCGAAGACAGCCTTTCAGACTCGTTATGGACACTATGATTTTAGGGTGATGCCGTTCGGTTTGACAAACGCGCCCGCAACTTTTATGGATTTAATGAACTGTGTTTTCAGCACTTTTCTTGACCGGTTCATCATTGTGTTCGTCGACGACATTCTGATATATTCGAGGACCGAGGCAGAGCATGAAAGACATTTGTGGATCGCTTTACAGACTTTACGGGAGAACGTATTATTTGTGAAGTTTGAAAAGTGTGAGTTTTGGCAGAAGGAGGTGAAACTCCTAGGACACGTGGTATCTAAGTATGGAATTGCAGTAGATCCTTCCAAGGTTGTTATACAGTTGCAGATTGGGCACAGCCGACGAGCGTTACAGAGATTCACAGTTTTCTGGGTTTATCAGGTTACTATCGTAGATTTATTGAGGGGTTTTCGCGGATTACAGCTCCTTTGACTCGTTTGACATAGAAGGATGTACGATTTGTTTGGGATGACAGATGTACTTCATCTTTTGCTGAGTTGAAGAACAGATTTACTACCATGTCAGTTTTGATTGTTCCGTCCAATGGACAGAGATACAAAGTATATAGCAACGCTTCACTCAGTGGGCTTGGTTGCATTTCGATGCAGGAGGGCAAGGTGGTAGCTTACACTTCGAGACAGCTTAAGGTACACGAGAGGAATTATCCTTATATGACCTTGAGTTGGCAGCAGTGGTTTATGTGCTGAAGATGTGGAGACACTACTTATATGGGGAAAGATTCGAGCCATTTTCTGATCACAAGAGTTTGCGGTATCTTTTCTCTCAGAAGGAGCTGAACATGATACAACACAGGTGGATGAAATTTCTGAAGGATTACGATGTAAATTAGTAGCACCATCCAGGGAAGGCGAACGTGGTGGCTGACACTTTGAGCCGTTTGCCTAGAGGATTACTTGCACGCCTGATGATTCGTGAGTGGACGATGCTTAACGACATTGCGGAGTTCGGGTTGATTTTGGATTCATAGACTATAGGTGCTGTTATTACAAATCTGAGAGTTCAGCCGTCTTTGATTTCTCGGATTATAGAGGAACAGCAGCAGGACAACAGATTACAGTCTTGGGCTTCAGAAGACACCAGACCTGATTGGACATTTAGTTCAGATGGCAGCATCAGATACAGGGGCAGATTATGCATGCCAGATTCTGAGGTACTGAAACATGAGATTTTGAGTAAGGCACATGGTTCGAGATACACCATTCATCCAGGCAGTATGAAGATATAACAAGACCTGAAGAGACATTTTTGGTGGGACAATATGAAGCGCGAGATAGCTGATTTTGTTTCCAAATGTCTAACTTGCCAGCAGGTGAAGGCCGAGCATCAAGAACCGACGGGACAGCTTAAACCCTGAGTGGAAATGGGAGCATGTGACGATGGACTTCATATCAGGTTTACCACGGACGAAGAAACAATGTGATTCTATTTGGGTGATTGTGGACCGATTGACCAAATCGGCACATTTCATTTCGGTTCGTACGACTATGACTACTGATGAGTTGAGCAGGATATATGTGAGGGAGATTGTTCGTTTATACGGGGTTCCAGTGTCTTTTGTGTCAGAAAGAGATGCCAGGTCTACCAACAAATTTTGGCAGAGTTTTCAGCGAGCTATGGATACTAGACTGGATTTCAGTACAACATTTCACCCTTAGACCGATGATCAGACAGAGCGAGTTAACCAGATCCTTGAGGATATGCTTAGGGATTGTGTTTTGGACTTCAAGGGCAGCTGGGACGAGTACTTACCATGGGCAGAGTTTGCTTACAATAACAGCTTTCAGTCGAGTATCGGGATGGTACCGTACGAGGCTTTATATGGTAGACCGTGCAGATCACCACTGAGTTGGGCAGAGGTTGGTGAGCAGAGCTTACTGGGACCAGACTTGGTTCGGGAAACTACTGAGGCAGTTACTACCATCAGGGATCGGTTATGTACAGTACAGAGCCGACAGAAGAGTTACGCCGACATCCGCAGGAGACCGCTAGAGTTTCAGATCGGGGATCATGTTTTACTGAAGGTTTCACCGATAAGGGGAGTGATTCATTTTAGCAAGGAAGGGAAGCTAGCTCTGAGATATATTGGTCCGTTCGAGATTCTGGACAGAGTTGGGGAGTTAGCATATCGATTAGTATTACTGCCGCAGCTGAGTAGAGTTCACAGCGTCTTCCACGTTTCCATGCTGAGGAAGTATGAGCGGGATCCTACACACGTGATTGATTGGGAACCGATAAAGGTTCAGGGTGATGCCTCGTATATCGAACATCCGGAGTATAGTTTGGATTACGAGGAAAAGGTTATTCGTTGCAAGGTTATTCCGTTTGTGAAAGTCTAGTGGAGTCACCATGGACCAGAGGAGGCTTCCTGGGAGTTGGAGGCCAATGAGAGGAGGCACTATCCGTATTTATTCTCAGGCTGAGATATGCGTTTAATTTCGGGGACGAAATTTCTTTTTTAGGGGGGTAGATTGTAAGGACCCGTATTTAATTTATTTCATTTATTCGCATATATTCCAATTTCGTATATATTCCTATTCTTTATCTCATCTGCATATTATTCCTTCACGTTAAGTCTGCATGCATATTCTGGATAAATTCTTTCATCCATTCTGCATCCAATATTCTTTTCGGCATGTTTTGTCTATTAGATTCCTTTTTCGGCGTTCGGGTGGTTTTAGGCGATAGGGTGGCATTGTGGCCTTGGGAACCCCTAGATGGGTTGGTGGTGATGTCTATTTGATATGTGTGTGGTTTGGTGTGGCTCCGGTGAGCCGTTGGGTTCGCCGGTAGGTTTTCAGAGTTTCCCAAGGAAAAGATTCCTTTTTGGGGGTTTAGGCGTTTTGGTGGCCGTGAGGCGGTGGAGGGGGTGTTTCTACTTTGGAAATCCTTTGTTGAGTTCGTAGTAGTGTTTGTGTGGTAGTGGTGGTGGTTTGGTATGATTCCGGGGTGTCCGGGGTAATCCGTTGTGTTTCTGGGGTGTGTCCTTAGGATTTCTGGGGTCTTTTTCTGAACTGACCTTTTCTATTCGAACAAGCCTTTTCTCTGTTCGAACAGGACTTTCTCTGTTCGAATAGGACCTACTCTGTTCGAATAGGATCCTCTTGGTGCAGCTGGATTTTTCCCTGAGTTACTTTATTCGAATTGGACTTCCCTCTGTACATAGGATCCTTCTTAGAGCAGTTATTTTTCCCCATGACTGTTTTATTCGAATAGGATGTTTCTCTATTCGAATAAGTGCTTCCTTGGGCAGTTGAGCTTTCTTCGCTGACCTTTTCTATTCGAACAATATTTCTCTCTGTTCGAATAGGAATTTTCTCTCTGTTCGAATAGGAATATTTCTTATTCGAACAGAGGCGCGATTTAACCACCGGTTGGGTTTAATGCTCTTCTTTTCTTTACTTCCTCTCTCCACTCAAACTTATACTCTCTCTCTCCTCTCCCCAACCGATTTCCCTCTCCTCCACACTCTTAATCTAATCTTCCCCATCACTCACAGATTCTTCGCCAACTTCGTCGCAACCTTCTCTTCTATCCTTGGTAAGTAATTTCCGATTCCATTCTGTCCTTTTCGCTTGAATTGGCGTGGGTTGATTTCTAGGGTTTAGTTTATTGTTTGATTTCTTAAATTGATTGTTTGCTTGTTGTTGTTAATTGTTGTGTTGGCTCGCTCAGTATTCTGTTTTCCTTATCGTTATTCTGTGTTCAGAGTTCTGTTTTGGTTACCGCAAAATTCGTGCATTATTATCAGGCGAGTTCCCTTCATCCTTAAATTCCTTCTACTAGTTGATTAGTATTGTTTTAGAGTTATTTCTCTATGTTATAGAGGGTATGTGAATTAACTATAGTATAACCTATATATATTATCCTGTGTAGTTATTAAACCGTTAGTTATTTCCGTGACTTGGGTTTTTGTTTGTGTTGGTCGTTGAGCTTGGTTAGGAACTGTCTATGCATTATTTTGATGGTTTGTTTGCACACTGGGTTACAGTCTTGAGAGACTGATATGTTTTGGATGTTATGACGATAAATTCATAGTTCATCTGTGTTTAGGATTATTGCCATACTCTGAGGTAGGTGGCTATCCTATGATTTGTTGCCGGGTTAACGGCTGCTATATTTTGATCTTCGGGATCTGTCACACCTTTTAAAATATTTTAAAACCTTCTAACTTATTGAGATTGGATACATAAAAGAACTCCGCATCGGTTAACCCTCGAAAGGTTCTAGGATGTCCTTAATCGGGTTAAAATAGTTGGTGAGCTAGCACTGGCGCTATCATACCTGATCACCCATTCGGGAGTGTGGGATGGTATGAGACTTTCGGAATGGTGCGAACTTAGTCCTCATTGAGGTTGCAATTCTTTGAAATACTAAATAGAGTTCGGACGATAGGCTCCGTGGGTCGCAATGCTCGAAATATTCTGATCAAGTGAGATAATATCCTTAGCTTGGTCGAGCTAGACAAGAAATTGCACCTGTGTATCCCCTTAGAAATTCTCTTTAACTAAACATGTTAGCGATTGATCAACCAATACTATAATAGGATTGCAAACACATTTAAAACATTAAATCATTCTGCATTAGGGAATATTTATGAGAATATCCCTGCTCATCATTACATATCATACCATCATCACTTCATACATATATATCTCTTGTCTTATAACTCTTTACCTGGATTACAGTTACCCAATTACTATTCTTCATCACCTTATCTATTACTCTATCTCATTCACTTCTCTCTCTTCTTCAGTACTTATCTTATTAGTAGGTCATTTAGCTTTGCGGGGTTTTAGTGAGCCGTGGTTTGCTCACTCTCATAATTTTAACCATTTCAGAGGTTGAGTAGCTTGGATCGCTGCGAGGCTCAGCTAGTTGGGAGCCTATTTTTGCCGCTGCAGATCTTCTTTAGTTTAAACTTTCTTGTATGTGATCTCAGCACATGTCGCTGTACTTTATTCTTGACATTGTATATATTTCAGTCATATATGTATATTTGTCTTTCGCTTCCGCTATGTTGTTATTATTCCTTTTTTATTCTAATTATTATTTCTATAAGTGAATAGTCGAGCTAGAATTTGTCTACGGCTTGGCTATTTATAGGGTAGAATCTTTTGATTCCGCGACCTGCACAACTTCAAATCTATAATTGGTCTAGCTACCGATTACTGGATTGTGGGGCGTGACAGCTTCTTCAAGATCTTCTTGTGACATAGAATCGTCGACCTTAAAATATTCATCTTCTAAATCTGTCTTACAATATGGTATCCATTCACCCTACGGAGAAAACATTTCTTGATTACCCTTGAATTCATCTATTTCTAAATCACAAGGGGATTTAACTTCAGATTGATCTTCTTCATTGCTTAGAAGCTTTTCATGGACTATTTCACTCCACGTAGTTGACAACTGAGTTATCTGAGTCTCTAATTTAGAGATTGATTGGGTAGTAGAAGTTTAATTCACCAATATCTGTTATTGGAATTGTATTATTTGTTGCTGAAATTATACAAATTACTGCATGAAGAGAGCATGGGTATCGCCTAAAGAAGGTTTGGGTGGATCGGGTGGAAACTGATTGGATGACTGGATGGACTGATTGGCCAGCATTTATGAATATGATTGGAAAGATTCCACGTATTGAGAATTTTGGTGATCCAATGATTAAAAATTATTTTGAGGTTGTTGCGGGATGTCAAATTGTGAGCTGTATGGATTCCAATGTTCTTATATGTATGAAAATTTAAAATAAAAGCAACACCCAATGCAATAAATAACCAATCAAACCTAAACTCTAGCACATCAACATTTTTTAGAAGTAATAATTAGGTCTCCCCTTTATTCTTTTATGTTCAAAATGGGTAGGATGGCAAAAGGCTTTGGTTTCTATACTCCCCTACGTCACTATGCTAGTACCAACTTAAAGTAGATGTTCAGTCCTCACGCTCGAGTGAGTCGCCTTATCGTACGTCAGCAATCGAAGCGGTGACGTTACAAACCTACAACTAGTATTTTGCTACGCTAGGCAGGGGTTGTATCCTATGAAACCATATTTGTACCCCGGTATGGTACATCTATCCGTTGGGTGATGAAATCTCGCGGGAATTTTTCTACTCATTTTTATTAGTAGTTATTTTGAGGTCCGAGACATTAAATTTTCGTGTGATACGAATTTTTTCGTATCCCTAATGGGTGGTCCCATTTGTTGGAGAGCTTTTAGGGTGATAAAATCACACAAGTCTCGTTTTTACCTTTACTAATGTTGGAATGAAAATGAATATTAAACACAACAATAGGTCAATCCAACCACAACAAATTTTTTTATTAGAGCAGCTTGTATTTGTACAGTCCACGAGACTTTATATGTCCTAGTGCCGGGGTGGAGCGGATATGTAGCCCTTCAAGATGTCAAGTTTTAAGATGTACCAACCTACGGGAAGTGTTTCCCGGTGTAGCTGTGGCCACCCTTCACTTAGGAGGTGAACGAATGAAGTGGCTCTTTACTTAGGGGGCACAAGAAGGATGAATTTGATGATGCTTTTAGCTTTGTGTATTGTTCGCCTCATTTCCATCTTTGTGACTATCCTGCAAAGTAAGAGAAACTATCTTACAAAACAAGAGAAAAATGATTAGTGATCTTGCGACAACAATATTAATTCAATTTCCAAGTTTATTGTTGTCTATGATTACCTGATTTTCAAATGTGCATATCTTTCAGCCCGATTAAGAGAGAGCATTAAATAATATTAATTTGGAAATATAATTCAGAAAGAAAAAATATTCAAGAAGGAATTTTTCTAGAATTTAGCATTTCTAACACTCAAAACAAGTGATTAATGAACAACGGTGACCTTTACTGAGACTGTTTTTACTGTTATTTCAAATTGCTGTAACTCTCAAGCAACTTAACATAAAAATATGATCTATAGCAATTCGGAAAAGGTTTTGAATTATCTGAAACTTTTGTAAAAAATGTATTTCCCAATTATGAAGTATAGATAACCAAATACCATAAAACATTCAGGGATAGACTTCACACATATAGTAACGTCAAGAGAGTTTGAGCCAATCACTCAATCACTTTGTTTTCGGATCCAAAAAAAAGGAAAGAAAAAGAAAAAGAAAAAAAATGCAAGAAAAAAAATTAGCTTAAAATAAAACAACTAAAAAATAAAATGCAACTTTGCAAGTCACCGACAACGGTGCCAAAAACTTGATCGATTATAAACCGACATCTTAAAAGGCCCGCAAGCGCACGGTGTACCGTTAAGTACAAGGGTAAACGGGGTCGTATCCCAAGAGACTTGTGGTGCAAATTATGTTTCGAGCTACAAATTTTATCCAATAAGAATGAGTTTTGGGCTTTTATAAGTAAAGAAATTAAAATAATACACAAACTAGAAATGGTGTTGATACGATTGGAGAGGAAACCAATGTGTGATTCTACTCCATCCATTGTAACCTTGAGATAGTATACCTAGTTAGAGTATTCACGAATTCCCATATCGCATATCCTTAGTCGGGTATAAGCAATACATCATGAGATAAAATAATTATTGATTGGGAACTACCCATAAACCAACTTATTCAACCATGGTCTGGTTGATAAGCATGGATTATGTTCTCTTCTCCATGGATTATGTTATCTTGTTATGGCCAAACAAGATGGCTACTTATATTATTTATTCCTTCTAATCATAGCCATGGCCAAGCATAGAACGAAGGAATACGAATATGCAATATTCTGGGATAAAGATAAAGTAATTACTCTGAATAAACTACACAATCTACACTACGGCTATATTGGATAGAACTTCCTCTAGCCTTGGCTAAGATGATTAACTACTCATCCCTTTGATCATTGCCATAATATTATTACTGCGATAAAAGTAAAAGACAAGAAAAAGAGAAGAACAAACTTTATTGCTTATTGAAATTTGATATTTACCCTCTCTATGATGATCTCTCATGGGTTGGATTCCCCTCCTATTTATAGAGTATAGGAAGGGTTACAAAATATTACTATTCATATAAAATCCCCAAAATAATGCCTAAAATCATGCATATATATTACAACTTATGAGAATAATATCTATATTTAATTCTCTTCAATGGGCTTCAATGCATGGACCTTGGGTTGACAACTTCAAGTGAGAATCATTGTTGGAGTACATCACCCTTATTCTTCGCTTAAAAGCCTAAAAAATATGTGACTTATTTATCATGTGACAAATTTCTATAAATACAAGCAAAAACAATATTAGTGTCACTTTTATTTAATAAATGACTAGGTAGATATTAATATAGGAATTGTACACGCAAATATTATGTATCTATCAGGTACGATGGCAAAAGGCTTTGGTTCATATACTCCCTGCGTCACTATGCTAGTACTAGCTTAAAGTAGATGTTCAATCCTCATGCCCGAGCGAGTCGCCTTATCGTTCGTCAGCACTCGAAACGGTGACGTCGCTAACCTATAACCAGTATTTCACGGTGCTAGGCTGGGGCCGTATCCTATGAACCTGTGATTGTACCCCAGTCCGGTACACCTATCCGTTGGTTGATGAAATCTCGCGGGAATCTTGCAACTTTTTTTTATTAACAGTTATTTTGAGGTCCGGGACGTTCAATTTTTATGTGATACGAATTTCTTCGTATCCCTAATGGGTGGTCCTACTTGTTGGAGACCTTTTTGGGTGATGAAATCCTGAAAGTCCCTAACAGTTTTTACCTTTACTAATGTTGGAATGAAAAAGAATATTAAACACAGCAATAGGTCAATCCAACCACAGCAATTTTTTTATTAGAGCAGCGTGTATTTGCACAGTCCACAAGAATTTATATGTCCTAGTACCGGGGCATAGCGGATATGTACCCCTTCGAGATGTCAAGTTTTAAGAAGTACCAACCTGTGGGAAGTGTTTCCCAATGAAGCTATGGCCGCCTCTTCACTTACGCGGCTAAAGAAGGAAGTGCCCCTTCACTTAGGGGGCAAAAGAAGGATTTTTCACAAAAAATGAGTCGCGCTTTAAGCTTTTTGTATTTCAGCTTTCAACACTTTTCACGCTTTCCATTATTTTGTATCCCTTATCAGTGCCCAAAATTCTCAAAGTGTAATGGGCTTGTGTTTGATTAACAATGGAGAGTAATAATCAAGATTAGCAGACATGGTCTTTTATCACAATTCAAGTAAAACTCACAAAAGTAACTCGTGCTGAAGCGCGTTAAACTTTTTGTGGTCGATGAGAGGCTTCAAATTTTTTTTTTACTAAAACTCGTACTCAGTTCGTGCTCATAACAAAAGCATCTCGTGCTCAAGTAATAGCAAAAAAAGTTCGTGCTCAAGTGGGACCACCCAATGGAAAAGAAAACAAATCTTAACAAAAGAATTAAGGCCCATAAACAGTTCGTGCTTAAGCTCATGGACCCATGACAAATTTTTTTTTGTCAAAACAAAGCTCGTGTTCAAGTTCGTTTCATTGGACCCACAGCTCGTAAATGATCTTGGCAAAAATATACAAGGCCGCATAGTAATAGTTCAAAGAAAGCAGTAACTGTAGCAACTTGATAATGCTAAGCTATATTTTCCATATAACACTGTTACGGAGAAAGGAACTTGTAACTGTGTTGTACAATCTTGATAACTTACCTCGTTGAGCACTCAACAATTGTTCCTGTTTGCACCCCAAGTGTCTTGAGATCAAAGAAGAAGATAAAAATTAAAAACAAAACAAAAATTGGCTTAAAAATAACAACTAAAAAAAATAAAACGCATTGACAAGTCCCCAGCAACGGTGCCAAAAACTTGATCGATTATAAACCGATGTCTTAAAAGACCCGCAAGCACACGGTGTACCGTTAAGTACAAGGGTAAGTGGGGTCGTATCCCAAGAGATTTGTGGTGCAAAATATACTTTGAGCTACTAGTTTTATCCAATAGCAATGAGTTTGAGTAGGTTTTGAACTAAAAAGAAGAAATAAACAAATGCTAGAAAATATGAGTTGTATGAGTTGGAGTGAGAACCAAGGCTTAGATTCTACTCTACCCTTTGTACCGGTGAGATAACATAAATAATTAGAGTAAATTACGAGTCCCCGTATCGCATATCATTGGTTGATTATATTCAATACATCAAAAGATAAAAGAGATTTATGATTAGGAACTACCCATAAACAACCTTATTCAACCATGGTCTGGTTGATAAGAGCGGGTTATGTCCTCTTCTCCATGTTCCAAGCCATCTTGTAATGGTCAAGCAAGATGGTTTCCTTAAAAATTTTAATCCCACGAATCTAAGCTATGGTCAAGCTAGGATCGTAAAAAGAAGAATATACATTAAAATGAAAGAAGAGAAAGTAATTACTCTAGTTATACAATGTTATTCTATACTAAGGCTACATTAGGTAGAGCTTCCTCTAGCCTTGGCTAAGAAGATTAGCTACTCATCCCTTTGATTATAGCCATATTACTTGCTTAAAAGAAATGACAAGTAAAAAAGGGAAATAATAATCTTTATTGCTATGAACTTTGATTTACACTCTCTAAGATGATCTCTCATGGGAAGGATTCCCCTCCTATTTATTGAGTGTAGGAAGGGTTACAAAATATTACCATTAATATAAAATCCCCTAAACAATGCCTAAAATTATGCATAGATATTATAACTCATGAGAATAAGATCTACATTTAATTATCTTCAATGGGCTTCTATGGGCCTTTGGTTGACAACTTCAAATGGGAATCATTATTGGAGTGCATCACCCTTGTTCTTCATTAAAAATTAGAAAAATATACGACTTGTTTATCATGTGACCTATTTCTGTAAATACAAACAAAAGAACTATTGGTATTACATTTATTTAATAAATGACTAGGTAGATATAAATTTAGGAGTTGTACACATAAATATTACGTGTCTATCAAAGATTAACCAATTTTGATTGTTTTAGGTCTAAATCGATAGTTCCGAATTCCTATAAATTAATGGTCAAAGCTTAACCTAAATCTTGTTGGTTAAATTATCTAGTGTCAGCAAGCAATAAGAAATTAAACACAAGGCCAAACAATTTTAACCCTGTAGGAAACCTTTCTTTGGAGTAAAACCAACAGGTCACTGTCGAATCTCCCAACACATAAATAATCTACTATTGAAATCAAATTATAAGTATTCAATTACTTACAAACTCGATAAACACATCCCATGGTTACCTCTCTTCTAATTGAACTCTTTACAGTCGATTCTACGTTCTCACAACTTCTCGCTCCAATCTCTCGTCGAAGCTTCCTTTCTTGAATCCCTCAATTTCTTCAATCCATGATTAGGGTTTCTTGATCAATGATGATTGATTCAAGATTTGAGTGTTTTAATTATCTCTTGAATTTCTCAATAATAATCTATCCTCACTTTAAAAGACATGCCCTAGAAAAATAAGGTTTTCAAGAAGTGAGTTCTGAGAAATTGAAAGTTATCTTTTATTAGAAAGCAGAAATCGCGATCTCTGTTCGAATAGAAATAAATGTTTTCGAATAAAATCAAGCTGAGCCAATCTATTCGATTAAAAAATAAATCAATTCAAATAAAAAGAAACATGAAGAAATAGGCTGAGCCAATCTATTCGAATAAAAATGATTCTATTCAAATAAAAAATAGCCTGAGACATTTCTATTCGAATACAGTAAAATCTATTCGAATAGAAATGTTTCCAGTTTTATTCGAATAGAAAATAAAATCAATCCGAATAGTTGTTCTGTTGTCTTGAAAAACATATTTTTTACCTTTTCCATACTCTGTAAAATTACATAGGGCTTGATATTATAGAATAAAGAGTTAGAAACCTACTTACCTATTTAGTGCTAGTCCAGCTGTAGCCACTCCATGTACAATCTCTGACGTTGAGTAGCTACGAGATAGTGCTGGCATCTAAACTAGACATAGAATGAAACAAACTCCAAATATGGATATTTTAATCTCCCCATTTGGTTCATTTCGCGTCAAAACAAGAACTAACTATAAGAAATAAAAATACAACTCGATGGACTGGCTCAATCACTGATCATCCATACTCAAAGCTCCACTTTCATCTTATATAGCATATACTCTGGAATTACTGCACACTAAATAAGATACATCACGTAACCGTTTATTTAAAATAAGGGATCCAGAGAAAAGAAGATAACTTGCCTGACTTACTTGTCAGGATCACCTCTTCCCCTTTTTGGTTCAGATAAACAAAGGGTAAATAACCAATCATTGGAGAAGCAAATCAATAGAACAAAATGTAGTTAGGAAAAACACTAAAACACCAATACCCCAAAATAATATGCATCTCCCCCTCTAAATAATTGTGACCCCCGTAAAATGAGATAAAAGGAAAATACACATGGGGAGTGTCTCTGAAATAATTAAGCAAAAGAAGACAACACTCTCCCTAAACATAAGGCATGATAGAAAAATAATGAATCTAAAATAACCTATAAAGACCAAGATATTGCCAATATGTTATAAAACAATCACTAAATAAATTACTTAGTATGTGTGCATGCATAGTCAAAGAGTTACCCAGTTTTTAACGTATTACTCAATCGCAGTTAGAATACTATATTGGAAAGTTGTTTCAACTTAGGCCTCTCATGGTGGTCACTCAAAATCACTGAGAATTGACTAGCAAATACTCTATGTAAAATATGAATATGAATATAAAGCAGTGGAAAATTTATATTTTATCTAAAACGGCGTACTGTGAGCTGGAAGATCTCATGAGAAAGAACCCCATTTGTCATATATGGTGTCAAGTTAAAACTAATGAAGTCTCCCTATATTGACTCTCCACTAATAGTGAGTGTGCGAAACTCAAGATCAAATAGGTCTTTAAAAGATGTTATAATGTAGGCACGGGTAGGCATATGAAGGAGTAGGTATTTTACTGGCATTCTGAGACTACAATTACACTAACTCCCCTTCTCACTTGAAACCAAATTCACCTTCTATCATTCTTTTTCTTATTGAGTACACATAAAATAAAATACCACTTCTAATCCCTTTTATATTTTTTTTCTCTATGACTCTGATTTGAGATAATAAAAACGTCATTTGGGGACTCATTGTATTCTTCTTTTCATCTTTCCCCAAAAATCACAATTTTCCATTTTTTTTTTTCACCGAAAAGCCTAAGAAGGAATAGGTAAAATAATAAAGGATTTTGGGTAGAAAAACGAATGACATATTTTAAGGCACAAGGGGCTTCAAGTGGATAAAAATTTGGGAAGCACAGACGAAGGCCAAAAAGATGCAGCAATAAAAATGCATATTATCATATCTTCGGTTGGACACCGTCACCTTTTTTACCTCGAGTAAAAGTAGGAAAGTATCACTAGTATAACTTAACTTTGATATTACCATTTGACAATTGGGTAAGAAAATGAAGTAAGATCACAAATAACAAGATTAAAAATGAAGAGTAAATGTCATAATACTCGAACCTCAGTAATAAGGTCAGATCCTCACATAACATTAGGTTTGAAGTCTCTATAATTATCCTCACGTGGCTCTAGTCACGATGAGCTTTTAGTTTAAACAAGAGAATCAATGACTATTGTGAAATGTGGTTTTACCAAATAATTATCCCATAAATGAATATAACACAAATCAAGGTCCAAGTCTACCAAGAATATTCTATAGACAAAAGCTTCAAAAGTGCAAAGTGCAGTTAAAAAACTAGAACAATATCCTACTATCCAAAAAAAAAACATAAACAAAAACAAACTGAGACAGGGTAAGAAACGTACCTAATCAATGAAATATACTTAATCCTTCTCAATTTCGATTTATTACTTTATTTGTGGCGACATGTCATCCTTTCCCATCCAAATTGCCCAAATCACCTTTTTAGGTGATATTTCTGGAGCAAGCCACCTACTTAAATTCTCATTTTTCATATTAGAAACATTCACATATGACTTATATCTATATCGATTAAAAGGGCAAACATATGGCTGATAGGGTCTAACAAATCTACAATAAGCTACAATATGACCTTTCACCACATATACTTCAATAATAAATATGAGAGTAAGAGACCCGTTTGGCGTGGTTATGAGTAGTAGAAATCATGTTATGTTTGGGTACCAAAGTTGAAGTAGTTGTTTTAACAAACTTTGAGATTTGAGGAGTTGTGGCTTTAGGAAGAGGTTCCTCATATCCTAGACCCCTTTTATCACTATCCTTATTTCCCATACATAACATTTAATCAATGTTTTTGGCCCCATGACAGAACTTCTCAAGTTTCTGCTAAGATAGAACTATATCAGGCTTGACCGAACAAAGTTCGTCCAAAGTTGATTTTATTTTCTCCTTTGCATTATTTTCTCCTTTCTAAGTCCTTATACTCTATAGATAGGAGTGGAAACCCACCCATGAGGGATCATCTTGGAGAGTGTAAATATCTAGGCTCAATAAGCAATAAAGTTCTTGTTCTTCTCTTTTTCTTGTGTTTTTACTTTTATCGTAGTAATAGTAGTATGACAATGATCAAAGGGATGAGTAGCTAATCTTCTTAGCCAAGGCTAGAGGGAGCTCCACCCAATATAGCCTTAGTGTAGATTGTGTAGCTTAGTTAGAGTAATTACTTTCTCTTTATCCTGGAATATTGCATATTCGTATTCCTTCATCCTAGGCTTGACCATAGCTAGGAATAGGAGGAATAAAGAATATAATTAACCATCTTGTTTAACCATAACAAGATAGGTTAGGAACATGGAGAAGAGAACATAATCCATACTTATCAACCGGACCATGGTTGAGTAATTTGATCTATGGGTAGTTCCCAATTACTAAATCTCTTATATTTTTTGATGTATTGCATATGCCCAACCAAGGATATGCGACACGGGAACTCATAATTTACTTTAATTATTCATGCTATTTAATGGTTACAAAGGGTGGAGGGGAATTGATGTTTTGGTTTCCAATCCAATTTATCTTGTAATTTGTTTCGTTCTTCTTTTTATTTCAAAACCTACATAAACTCCTTGTTATTGGGTAAAACTAGTAGCTCGAAGTATAATTTATACCACAAGTCTCTTGGGATACGACCCCGCTTTCTTTTGTACTCAACGGTACACCGTACGCTTGCGGGCCTTTTATGACGTCGGTTTATAATCGATCAAGTTTTTGGCGCCGTTGTCGGGGACTTACAAAGTTGCGTTATACTTTTGAGTTGTTTTATTTTAAGCCAATTTTTCTTTATTATTTTTTTCTTTTATTTTCATTTTATTTTCTTTTTTTTTGTATCCGGAAACAAAGTGATGAGTGATTGGCTCAAAATCTCTTGGCGCTACAGTAGCTGTGAAGTCTGTCCCTGAATGTTTTGCCATTTTTGATCATCTATACTTCACTGTTGGGAAATATATTTTCGACAAAAGTTTTAGATAATTCAAAAACATTTCTGAATTGCTATAGATCATATTTTTCTGTTTAGTCGTTCGTGAGTTACTACATTTTAAAAAAAAAGAATAAAATAGTCTCTATAAATGACGCCTTGTTCATTAATCAGTTGTTATGAGCGGCAGGAAAGATAAAATCTAGAAAACTTCCGTGTAGAATTTCTTTCCTTTATGAATTATCTTCCCAAATTGATATTATTTAGTTCTTTCCCACAACTGAGCTGAAAGAAATGCGTATTTGAAAATCAGGATATCATAGACTAAAATAAACTTGGAAATTGAAATAATATTGTTGTCGCAAGTTCACTAATCCTTTTTCTCTTATTTTGCAGGATAGTCGCAAAGTTGGAAATGAGACGGACAATACGCAAAGCTAAAAACATCATCAAATCCATCCTTCTTGTGCCCCCAAAGTGAAGGGCACTTCCTTCTTTTGCCCTATAAGTGAAGGGGCGACCACAACTACACCGGGAAATACTTCCCGTAGGTTGGTACTCCTTAAAACATGGCATCAAGAAGGGGTACATATCTGCTCTGCCCCGACACTAAAACATATAAAGCTGTGTGGACTGTGCAAATACACGCTGCTCTAATAATAAAAATTGTTGTGGTTGGATTGACCTACTGTTGTGTTTAAAATTATTTTTCATTCCAACATTAGTAAAGGTAAAAACTGTTAGAGACTGACGGGATTTCATCACCCATTAAGCTCTTCAGCAAGTGGGACCACCCATTAGGGATACGAAGAAATTCGTATCACACAAAAATTGAACGTCCCGGATCTCAAAATAACTGTTAATAAAAAAATAGAAAGATTCCCGCGGGATTTCATTACCCAATGGATTGGTGTACCGGACCGGGGAACAAACACGGGTTCATAGGATACGGCCCCAGCCAAGCACCGCAAAATACAGGTTGTAGGTTAGCAACGTCACTGTTCCGAGTGCTGACATTCAATAAAGCAACTCGCTCGGGTGTAAGGACTGCACATCAACTTTAAGCTGTTACTAGCATAGTGACGTAGGGGTGTATAGAAACCAAAGCCTTTTGCCATCCTTCCCATTTTGAACATAGAAGAATATTGGGGAGCCCTAATTATTATTTCTAAAAAATGTTGATGTGCTAGAGTTTAGGCTTGATTGCTATTTATTGCATTGGGTGTTGCTTTTATTTTAAAATGTCATACATGCAAGAACATTGGAATCCATACAGCTCACAATTCGACATCCCGCAAAAACCTCAAAATCATTTTCAATCATGAGACCACCAAAATTCTCAATACGTGGAACCTTTGCAATCATATTCATATATGTAGATCCATCAGTCCGTCCAATCATCCAATCAGTTCCAACCTGCTCCACCTAAACCATCTTTGGAAGATACCCTTACTCTCTTTATACAACAATCAATGGAAAGTCAAAAATAAGCGTTGCAATTTTAGCAACAAATAATGCAATTTAAACAACAGAGTTTGGTGAATCAAAATTCCACGTCCCAATCTATCTCTAGATTAGAGACTCAGATAACTTAGTTGTTAACTACGTGGAGTGAAATCGAGCATGAATAACTTCTAAGAAATGAAGAAGAACAATCTGAAGTTAAATCCCCTTGAGATTTAGAAATTAATGAATTCAAGCGTAATCAAAGAATGTTTTCTCCGTGGGGTGAATGAAAACTATATTGCGAGACAGATTTAGAAGATTAATATTTTAAGGTCAACGATCCTATATCAAAAGAAGATCTTGAAGAAGCAGCTATCAGGTCTAATATAATTTTTTCTTAATCACCTCTAAATTTGGGCCTTAGCATTCAACCACCGATGTCACCATCCATCATTTCATTTGTTAACCACATAAATTGTTTCAAGTAAACTATGACCAAGACTGAATATTTTTCCCTCTCCTCTAATAATTTTTCTAACGATGATGATGACGAGATAAAATATGACTATATGGAATCACCATCTCATTATACGATAATATGCGAGGAATTATTAGATGATGATATTTATACAAAAGTCAAGAAATTAGAAATTGCCGAACCTGTTGTAGATGTTATCAACTTGCCATTTCCTTCCCAGTTTCCTTATGAGTTACCTCAGCCTTTCCTTGAGCCGCGTCCACCTGGCACAAATTATAATGTTGAAAACCAGTGAGTGGACAACCCTTCTTTACAGGATATACCACTATTATTGGGGGCCGATTTGTTTTTGGTTTCTCCTTCACCAACCACACCTATACCTATGCCTACATCTTCATTTCACGAGCCTAATGGGGGTACTATGACCATAAATGATTTTGAGGACTTGTACGGAGATAATTCTTGTTCTATTTCTGTTAATGAATGTTTACTTTATTTTGAGGACTCGAATGATCTTGAGATTCGTAAAATGGTACAATCATTAGCATTTATAAATATGTATCAACTTGGCCATGACCCTAAGCTAATAAATATCCACGTCAATGGTCAGGATGAGTCCCTTGAGATAAGTTGTAATTTTAGGCACATAAATTTTAAATGTTTGTTAGAGTTAATTGTTCCCCGATCCCCACATCCATAAATATGTTATATAGTTTTTCTTCTACTAAAAGAAAACATCTTTTTGAAAAATTTAATTTTGGGGATGCTTCACGAACTTGCTTTGTCAGAACTGCCTATCACATTTTTTGGAATATCAACGATAACATGGGGGTTTTGAAAATTTTCAAAGAAAATATATTTCCAGGAAAATTGAGTTGTGAATCCAGTTTATTTTCAGGGATGAATACTTGTATACCAATCTTCTTATTTAGTGCAACATGTAGTAGTCATATGATTGTATTAAAAATTCTAAAGGAAAATATGTTCCCTGGGTATGTTTTTGCTTTATCTTGGAAAAATGGTTTTTCTTGATTTGTCTAAGATTTTTAACTTGGAATCATCAAATGATAGGAAAAGTTTTTAGAAAAAATCTTTTCCATAGAGAATTAGTTTTAAACTCTCTCTTGTTTTTACAGAATATATCTGCCCAATTAAGGACTAATATTAAGGATCACAATTCATGTGTTATCTGGTTTTTGAAAGAGAATTTGTAACAAGGATAGTACATCACCTTTTCAACTTCGTACTCTTCCAGTCATATTAAAATTTTTAAGTTTGGGGGCACAATCATCTGGTTGAAGACAGTAAACTTAGCATTTTTAGGGAGGCAACCCATGACACATTCAGGTGAGAAATTCTAGTTTTTATTCCTCCATTTTTTTTATGCTCTCAAACATTGAGGGTAATATTTTATTTAAATTTTGGGGTAGGAAAACATTTCTTTAAATGTTTTTTGTAGAAAAGTGAAATAATGGCACTTTGACAATTTATGACATATTTTTTATGAATATTCAAAAACTTAAACTGATTTTACCTTGACATAAATATTATGGAATATCTTAACATCGATTTACTATATTTTTATTAGCGACTAATTCAAGTCAACTTGGCATATTTTGAAAATGTGCACTTCACTGTAGTTTTACAATTAATACCTTCAATAGATTTTTGCTCAGTATAAAGGAAATTAAACATTTATGTTAGGAATAGTTTGCTACAAGGGAGACAACTTCCTAAGAATAAATTCATTTCTAGGAATGAAAATATGCCAAATGTACTCTAAAACCTTTATCGCTACAAGGCTACTTGCATGATTAAGAACTGATAGAAGTAAAATTATTACCAATCTCGAGTTTAACCATGTACTATGTGAAAGGAGCATAAGTAAATGTTACTTGTGAAAATCCTGAGTCTAGGTCATGATGGGGCACTACACCCTGGAAACTTTTGCCAACTGGCAGGGATTGTCGACCGAAAACTCCTTGTTATGGAGGCTTCACTAAGAAATAAAGTACTCAAAAGAGAAGTGATCGATTATAAACCAACGTCTTAAAAGACCTGCAAGTGCACGGTGTACCGTTAAGTACAAAGGAAAGTGGGGTCGTATCCCATGAGACATGTGGTGTGAATTATACTTTGAGTTACTAGTTTTATCCAATAACAATTAGTTTGTGTAGGTTTAAAAATATAAAGAAGAATAAAATAAATTACAAGATAATTTGGAGTGGAAACCAGGGCATCGATTCCACTCCACCCTGTGTAACCATTAAGATAGCATAAATATTTAAAGTAAATTACGAGTTCCCGTATCGCATATCTTTGGTCGGGCATATGCAATACCTCAAAAGATACAAAATATTTAGTAATTGGGAACTACCGTAGATCAACTTACTCAACCTGGGTCCAGCTGATAAGTATGGATTATGTTCTCTTCTCTATGTTCTTAACCTATCTTGTTATGGTCTAACAAGATGGTTACATAGATTCATTATTCCTTCTAATCCTAGCTATGGTCAAGCATAGAATAAAGGAATACGAATATGCAATATTCTGGGATAAAGAGATAGTAATTACTCAAACTAAGCTACACAATCTACACTAAGGCTACATTCGGTGGATCTTCATCTAGCCTTGGCTAAGAAGATTAACTACTATTCCCTTTGATCATTGCCATGCTACTATTACTTCGATAAAAGTAAAAGATAAGAAAAAGAGAAGAATAAAAACTTTATTGCTTATTGAACCTAAATATTTACACTTTCCAAGATGATCCTTCATGGGTAGAATTCCCCTTCTATTTATAGAGTATAGGAAGGGTTACTAAATATTGCCATTAATTTAAAATCCCCTAAACAATGCCTAAAATAATGCATAGATATTATAACTCATGAGAATAGTATCTATATCTAATTCTCTTCAATAGGTTTCCATGCATGGGCCTTTGGAAGACAACTTCAAATAAGAATCTTTGTTGGAGTGCATCACTCTTGTTCTTCTTTAAAAACTAGAAAAAAATATACAACTTGACTATCATGTGACCAATTTTTGTAAATATAAGCAAAAACACTATTAGTGTCACATTTATTTAATAAATGACTTGGATGATATAAATTTAGGAGTTATACGCGTAAATATTACGTGTCTGTCATATACCCCCGAACTTATATTTTGCTAGTTCACGATCAAAAGTAAACAAAAACCATTTTTACATGTCACGCGGTTGCATTTAGCGTATGCAACAAGCCGTTAAACCCCCAGGTTTAGCCTGGTGGACGAGTGTTGTCCTGTAAGGGTTTCCAGTGACTATACCCACAAAAATCAATAATTATATTTTAAGCAATTCTAGAATACATATGACTCATTTCATGTGAACTTATCCTTACTTAGTTGTGACAAAAATATACCAATAAATAAATCCTTAAACTTGTTATTTTCCCAAGTATATCAAAAAATATTTTAAGTTTATCTGAAGCTAGAGGTAATACCGCAAGATTAGAAAGAGATTCAAGTATTTTACTTTAGCTATATTTGAGTGTACAATGAAAATAGTTTTATCGCCTAATACGTTGTCTAGAATAATTTACTCAGTTTTTGGTAATCTAGTTCTCACTGAAATAAATTCAACGGCTAGTTCGACAAGTGCCTTACTCAATTCGTCTTCCTAAAATTTTACTTTTTCTTTCCTTTTGTAAGTCTTTTCTTTTTAGTACATTGATTCTTAATGAAGCCTCCATAACAAAGAGTTTTTGGTCGATAATACCTGCCAGTTGGCGAAGATTACCGGGGTGTGGTGCCCCATCATGACCTAGACTCTGGATTCTCACAAGTAACATATTCTTATTCTCCTTTCACATAGTTCATGGTCAAACTCGAGATTGGTGATAAAATTTCCTCTTTCAGCTCTTAATCATGCGAGTAGCCTTGCAGCGCGAAAGTATTTAGAATACATTTGGCTTATTATTTATTTTTAGGAATAAACTTATTCATAGGCAGTTGTCTCCCTTGTAGCATACTATTCCTAACATAAATGTTAAATTTCTTTTATACTGAGCAAAAATCTATTGAAGGTATTAATTGTAAAACTACAGTGAAGTGCACATTTTCAAAATATGTCAGGTTAACTTGAATTAGTCGCTAATAAAAATATAGTAAATCTATGTTAAGATATTCCAAAATATTCTAGTATATACTTGGTACAATTTTAAAATTAAAGTTTTTTCATAATATTTATGTCAAGGTAAAATCAGCTTGAGTTTTTGGATATTCATCAAAAATATATCATAAATTGTCAAAGTGCCATTATTTCACTTTTCTACAAAAAACATTTAAATAAATGTTTTCCTACCCCAAAATTTAAATAAAACATTGCCCTCAATGTTTGAGAGCATAAAAAAATTGGAGGAATAAAAACTAGAATTTCTCACCTGAATGTGTAACGGGTTGCCTCCCTAGAAATGCTAAGTTTACTGTCTTCAGCCAAACGAATGTGTCCCCAAACTTAAAAAATTTAATATGACTGGAAGAGTACGAAGTTGAAAGGGTGATGTACTATCCTTGTTGCAAATTCTCTTTCAAAAACCAGATAACACATGAATTGTGATCCTTAATATTAGTCCTTAATTGGGCAGATATATTCTGTAAAAACAAGATAGAGTTTAAAATTAATTCTCTATGTAAAAGATTTTTTCTAAAAACTTTGCCTATCATTTGATGATTCCAAGTTAAAAATTTTAAACAAATCAAGAAAAACCATTTTCTCCAAGATAAAGCAAAAACATACACAAGGAACATATTTTTCTTTAGAATTTTCAATACAATCATATGACTACTACATGTTGCAGTAAATAAGAAGATTGGTATACAAGTATTCATCCCCAAAAATAAACTAGATTCACAACTCGATTTTCCTGGAAATATATTTTCATTGAAAATTTTCAAAACCCCCATGTTATCGTTGATATTCCAAAAAATGTGATAGGCAGTTCTGAAAAAGCAAGTCCGTGAGGCATCCCCAAAATTATACTTTTTCAAAAAGATGTTTACTTTTAGTAGAAGAAAAACTATATAACATATTTATGGATGTGGGGATCGGGGAACAATTAACTCTAACAAACATTTAAAATTTATGTGCCTAAAATTACAACTTATCTTAAGAAACTCATCCTGACCATTGACGTAGATATTTATTGGCTTTGGGTCATGGCCATGTTGATACATAATTTCAGATGCTAGTGATTGTACCATTTTACGAATCTCAAGATCATTCGAGTCCACAAAATAAAGTAAACATTCATTAACAGAAATACAACAAGAATTATCTCCGTACAAGTCCTCAAAATCATTTATGGTCATGGTACCCCCATTAGGCTCGTGAAATGGAGATGTAGGCATAGGTATAGGTGTGGTTGGTGAAGGAGAAACCAAAAAAGAATCGGCCCCCAATAATAGTGGTATATCCTGTAAAGAAGGGTCGTCCACTCACTGGTTTTCAACATTGTAATTTGTGTTAGGTGGACGCGGCACAAGGAAAGGCTGAGGTGACTTATAAGGAAACTGAGAAGGAAATGGCAAGTTGATAACATCTGCAATAGGTTCTACAATTTCTAATTTCTTGACTTTAGAACAAATATCATCATCTAATAATTCCTCACATATTATCGTATAATGAGATGGTGATTCCAAATATTCATATTTTATCTCGTCATCATCATCGTCAGAAAAATCATTAGAGGAGAGGGAAAAATATTCAGTCCCGGTCATAGTTTCTTTGAAACAATTTATTGGGTTAACAAATGAAATGATGGATGGTGACATCGGTGGTTGAATGCTAAGGGCCGAATTTAGAGGTGATTAAGAAAAAATTGTATTAGACCTGAAAGCTGTTTCTTCAAAATCTTCTTGTAATATAGGATCGTTGACCTTAAAATGTTAATCTTCTAAATCTATCTCGCAATATAGTATTCATTCACCCCACGGAGAAAACATTCCTTGATTACGCTTAAATTCATTAATTTCTAAATCTTAGGGGGATTTAACTTCTGATTGTTCTTCTTCATTTCTTAGAAGTTATTCATGCTCTATTTCACTCCACTTAGTTAACAACTGAGTTATCTGAGTCTCTAATCTAGAGATAGATTGGGACGTGGAATTTTGATTCACCAAAGTCTGTTATTTAAATTACATTATTTGTTGCTAAAATTACAATGCTTATTTTTGGCTTTCCACTGATTGTTGCATAAAGAGAGTAAGGGTATCTTTCAAAGATGATTTAGGTGGAGCAGGTTGGAACTGATTGGATGATTGGACGGACTGATGGATCTGCATATATGAATAAGATTGCAAAGGATCCACGTATTGAGAATTTTGGTGATTTCATGATTGAAAATGATTTTGAGGCTGTTGCGGGATGTCGAATTGTGAGCTGTATGGATTCCAATGTTCTTCCATGTATGACATTTTGGAATAAAAGCAAACCCAATGCAATAAATAGCAATCAAGCCTAAACTCTAGTACATCAACATTCTTTAGAAGTAATAATTAGGGCTCCCCTATATTCTTCTATGTTCAAAATGGGAAGGATGACAAAAGGCTTTGGTTTCTATACACCCCTATGTCACTATGGGTAGCCAAAACATAATCAACCCCCAATAATAGTGGTATATCCTGTAAAGAAGGGTCGGTCCACCCACTGGATTTCATCATTGTAATTTGTGTTAGGTGGACGCTGCTCAAGGCAACGCTGAGGCGACTCATAAGGAGACTAAGAAGGAAATGACAAGTTGATAACATCTGTAACAGGTTTGACAATTTCTAATTTCTTGACTTTGGTACAAATTTCATAATCTACAAATTCTCCGCAAATTATCGTATAATGAGATGGTGATTCCATATATTCATATTTTATCTCATCATCATCATCGTCAAAAAAATCATTAGAGAAGGGGGAAAAATATTTAGCCTCGGTCATAGTTTACTCGAAACAATTAATTGGGTTAACAAATAAAATGATGGATGGTGACATCGATGGTTGAATTTGGAGGGCATCTTCAAGATCTTCTTGTGACATAGGATCGTCGACCTTAAAATATTCATCTTCAAAATCTGTCGCACAATATGGTGTCCATTCACCCCACGGTAAAAACATTCCTTGATTACGCTTGAATTCATCCATTTCTAAATCTCAAGGGGATTTAACTTCAGATTGTTCTTCTTCATTTCTTAGAAGTTATTCATGCTCTATTTCACTCCACGTAGTTAACAACTGAGTTATCTGAGTCTCTAATCTAGAGATAGATTGGGACGTGGAATTTTGATTCACCAAACTCTGTTGTTTAAATTGTATTATTTGTTGCTAAAATTGCAACGCTTATTTTTGACTATCCATTGATTGTTACATAAAGAGAGTAAGGGTATCTTCCAAAGATGGTTTAGGTAGAGCAGGTTGGAACTGATTGGATGATTGGACGGACTGATGGATCTGCATATATGAATAAGATTGGAAAGGTTTCATGTATTGAGAATTTTGATGATCCCATGATTGAAAATTATTTTGAGATTGTTGCGGGATGTTAAATTATGAGCTGTAAGGATTCCAATATTTTTGCATGTATGACATTTTAAAATAAAAGCAACACCCAACACAATAAACAACCAATCAAACTTAAACTCTAGCACATCGACATTTTTTAGAAGTAATAATTAGGCCTCCCCTATATTCATCTATGTTCAAAATGGGTACGATGGCAAAAGGCTTTAGTTCCTATACTCTCCCGTGTCACTATGCTAGTACCAGCTTAAAATAGATGTTAAGTCCTCACGCCCGAGCGAGTCACCTTATTGTACGTCAGCACTCAGAACGGTGACGTCGTTAACCTATAACCAGTATTTTGCGGCGCTAGGCTGAGGCCGTGTCCTATGAACCCATTTTTGTACCCTGGTCCGGTACAACTATCTGCTGGGTGATGAAATCCTGCGGGAATCTTTCTACTTCTTTTATTATCATGTTATTTTGAGGTCGGGGGCGTTCAATTTTTGAGTGATACGAATTTCTTTGTATCCCTAATGGGTGGTCCTACTTGTTATAGAGCTT
Source organism: Kingdonia uniflora (assembly GCA_014058105.1). Taxonomy (NCBI): domain Eukaryota; kingdom Viridiplantae; phylum Streptophyta; class Magnoliopsida; order Ranunculales; family Circaeasteraceae; genus Kingdonia; species Kingdonia uniflora. The sequence goes on along the minus strand of JACGCM010000310.1, from coordinate 155,624 downwards.
ATTGGGTGATGAAATCCGGCAAGTCTCTAGCAGTTTTTACCTTTACTAATGTTGGAATGAAAAATATTTAATCACGTCAATAGGTCAATCCAACCACAACAAATATTTTATTAGAACAACGTGTATTTGCACAGTCTACACGACTTTATGTTCCTAGTGCCGGGGAGGAACGGATATGTATCGGATATGTATCCCTTCTAGATGTCAATTTTTAAGAAGTACCAACCTGCAAAAAGTGTTTCCCGGTGTGGCTGTGGCCGCCCCTTCACTTAGAGGGCGAAAGAAGGAAGTGCCCCTTCACTTAGGGGGCACAAGAAGGATGGATTTGATGATGCTTTTAGCATTGTGTATTGTCCGTCTCGTTTCCATCTTTGTGACTATCCTGCAAAATAAGAGAAAAATGATTAGTGAACTTTCGACAACAATATTAATTCAATTTCAAAGTTTATTTTAGTCTATGATGTCTTGATTTTCAAAAGTGCATATCTTTCAGCTCGATTGCGAGAAAGTATTAAATAATATCAATTTAGAAAAATAATTCATAAAGGAAAAATATTCAGGAAGGAAGTTTTCTATAATTTAGCTCTCCTAATGCTCTAATCAATTTATTAATGAACAGTGACGTCTTTTACAGAGACTATTTTTTACTCTTTTTTCAAAGGCCTGTAACTCACAAATGACTAAACATAAAAATATTATCTATATCAATTCGGAAATGATTTTGAATTATCTAAAACTTTCGTAGCAAACGTATTTCCCATCGTTGAAGTATAGATGATCAAAAATGGTGAAACATTCAGGGATAGACTTCACAACTACTGTAGCGCCAAGAGAGTTTGAGCCAATCACTCAATCACTTTGTTTCCGAATCCAAAATAAGAAAAGAAAAAGTAAAAGAAAAGAAAAACAAGAAAGTAAAAATTGGCTTAAAATAAAATAACTCAAACCTAAAATGCAACGTTGTAAGTCCCCGACAACGAGGCAAAAAACTTGATCGAATATAAACTGACGTCTTAAAAGGGCCGCAAGCGCACGGTGTGCGTTGTGTACAAAGGAAAGCGGGATCGCATCCCAAGAGACTTGTGGTGCGAATTATCCTTTGAGCTACTTGTTTTATCCAATAACAATGTGTTTGTGTAGGTTTTGAAATATAAAAAGGAACGAAACAAATTACAAGATAAATTAGAGTGGAAACCAAGGCATTGATTCCACTCCACCCTATCTAACCATTTAGATAGCATAAATAATTAAAGTAAATTATGAGTTCCCGCATCGCATATCCTTGGTCGGACATATGCAATACGTCAAAAGATACAAGAGATTTAGTAATTTAGAACTACCCATAAACCATCATACTCAACTATGGTCCGGTTGATAAGTATGGATTATGTTCTCTTCTCCATGTTCCTAACCAATCTTGTTATGGTCCGACAAGATGGTTACATAGATTCATTATTCCTTCTAATCCTAGCTATGGTCGAGCATAGGATGAAGGAATGCGAATATGCAATATTCTGGGATAAAGAGATAATAATTACTCTAACTGAGTTACACAATCTACATTAAGGCTACATTAGGTGGATCTTCCTCTAGCCTTGGCTAAGAAGATTAGCTATTCATCCTTTTGATCATTTCTATACTACTGTTACTACGATAGGAAGAACAAGAACTTAATTGCTTATTGAACCTAAATATTTACACTCTCCAAGATGATCCCTCATGGGTGGAATTCCCATCCTTTTTATAGAGTATAGGAAGGGCAACTAAATATCACCATTAATATAAAATCCCCTAAACAATCCCTTAAATCATGTATAGATATTATAACTCAAGAGAATAGTATCTATATCTAATTCTCTTCAATGGGCTTCTATGCATGGGCCTTTGGTTGACAACTTCAAATAAGAATCATTGTTGGAGTGCACCACCCTTGTTCTTCATTAAAAACTGGAAAAATATACAACTTGTTTATCATGTGACAAATTTCTGCAAATACAAACAAAAGTACTATTAGTGTCATATTTATTTAATTAATGACTTGGAAGATATAAATTTAGGAGTTGTACACGTAAATATTACGTGTCTATCAAAAAGGCTTATAAAAGATAAAAAAACTAAAATTCTTGGAAGACGAATTGACTACGGTACTTCTCAGACTGACTGTTGAATTTATTCCAGTGAAAACTAGACTACCAAAAATTGAGTAAATTATTCTAGACAGCGTATTAGGTGATAAAACTATTTTCATTGTGCACTCAAATATGGCTAAAGTAAAATATTTGAATCTCATTTTAATCTTGAGGTAGTACCTCTTATTTCGAATAAGCTTAAAATATTCTTTGACATACTTAGGAGAACAACAAGTTTAAGGATTTTTTCATTAAAATATTTTTGTCACAACGAAGTAAAGTTAAGTTCACAGGAAATGAGTCATGTGTATTCTAGAATTGTTTAAAAATGTCATTATTGACTTTTGTTGGTATAGTCACTGCAAACCCTCACGAGACAACACTCGTCCACCAGGCTAAACCTGGAGGTTTAACGACTTATTGCATACACTAAATACAACCGCGTGACATGCGAAAATAGTTTTTGTTTACTTTTGCTCGAGGAGTAGATAAGTTTGGGGGTATTTGATAGACACGTAATATTTACGCGTACAACTCTTAAATTTATATCTACCTAGTCATTTATTAAATAAATGTGACACTAATAGTGCTTTTGCTTGTATTTACAGAAATCGGTCACATGATAACAAAGTCGTACATTTTTCCAGTTTTTAACGAAGAACAAGGGTGATACACTCCAACAATGATTCTTATTTGAGTTGTACACGTAAATATTACGTGTCTATCAAATACCCCCGAACTTATATTTTGCTAGTCCTCGAGCAAAATTAAACAAAAACTATTTTCGAATGACACGCGGTTACATTTAACATATGCAACCAACCGTTAAACCCTAGGTTTAGCCTGGTGGATGAGTGTTGTCTTGTGAGGGTTTGTAGTGACTATACCCATAAAAATAAGTAATAACATTTTAAACAATTCTAGAACACGCATGACTTATTTCCTGTGAACTTAACCTTACTTAGTTGCGATAAAAATATACTAATGAAAAAATCTTTAAACTTGCTATTTTCCCAAGTATATCAAAGAATATTTTAAGCTTATCCGAAACTAGAGGTACTACCTCAAGATTAGAAAGAGATTCAAGTATTTTGCTTTAGCTATATTTGAGAGTACAATGAAGATAGTTTTATCACCTAATACATTGTCTAGAATAATTTACTTAGTTTTTGGCAGTCTAGTTCTCAATGAAAAAAATTCAACGGTCAGTTCGACAAGTGCCTTAGTCAATTCGTCTTCCTAGAATTTTACTTTTTTCTTTTATTATGTAAGACTTTTCTTATTGAGTATATTGTTTCTCAGTTAATCCTCCGTAATAAGGAGTTTTCGGTCGACAATCTCTGCCAGTTAGCTCAGGTTGTCAGGGTGTGGTTCCCCATCATGACCTAGACTCAGGATTCTCACAAGTAATATTTTCTTGTAATCCTGTCACATAGTTCATGGTCAAACTCGAGATTGGTGATAATTTTTCCTCAATCTGCTCTTAATCATACGAGTAACCTTGCAGCGTGAAAGTTTTTAGAATACATTTATCTTATTAATTATTCTTAGGAATAAACTTATTCTTAGCCAGTTGTCTCCCTTGTAGCAAACTATTCCTAACATAAATATTAAATTTCTCTTATACTGAGCAAAAATCTATTGAAGGTAATAATTGCAAAACAACAGTGAAGTGCAGGTTCACAAAATATGCCAGTTTACTTGAATTAGTCGCTAATAAAAAAATAGTAAATCTATGTTAAGATATTCTAAAATATTCTAGTGTATACTTGGTGTAATTTCAAAATTTAGGTTTTTCCATAATATTTATGTCAAGGTAAAATCAGTTTAAATGTTTGAAAATTCGTCAAAAATATATTATAAATTGTCAAAGAGCCATTATTTTACTTTTCTTCAATAAGCATTTAAAGAAAAGTTTTCTTACCGCCAAATTTAAATAAAACATTGCCCTCAATGTTTGAGAGCAGATAAAAATATTGCGGAATAAAAACTAGAATTTCTCATCTGAATGTGTCATGGGTTGCCTCCCAAGAAGCGCTAAGTTTACTGTCTTCAGCCAGACGAATGTACTCCCAAACTTAAAATTTTCAATATGACTGGAAGGGTACGAAGTTAAAAAGGTGATGTACTATCCTAGTTACAAATTCTCTTTCCAAAACCAGATAACACATGAATGGTGATTCTTAATATTAGCCTTTAATTGGGCAGACATATTTTGTAAAAACTATAGAGAGTTTAAAACTAATTCTCTATGAAAAAGATTTTTTCTAAAAACTTTGCCTACCATTTGATGATTCCAAGTTAAAAATCTTTGACAAATCAAGAAAAGCCATTTTCTCCAAGATAAAGAAAAAACATACCTTAAAAATCTTTGACAAATCAAGAAAAGCCATTTTCTCCAAGATAAAGCAAAAACATACCCAGGGAACATATTTTCCTTTAGAATTTTCAATACAATCATATGATTAATGCATGTTGCAGTAAATAACAAGATTGGTATACAAGTATTCATCCCCGAAAATGAACTAGATTCAAAACTCGATTTTCTGGGAAAGATATTTTCTTTAAAAAAATTTAAAACCCCCATGTTATCGTTGATATTCTAAAAAATGTGATAGGTGGCTCTGAGAAAGCAAGTCCGTGAGGCATCCCCAAAATTATAATTTTTCAAAAAAATGCTTTCTTTTAGTAGAAGAAAAACTATATAAGATATTTGTGTATGTGAGGATCGGGGAACAATTGACTCAAACGGACATTTAAAATTTATGTGCCTAAAATCATAACTTAACTCATGGGACTCTTCCTGACCATTGACGTGGATATTCATTGGCTTAGGAATATGGCCAAGTTGAAACATATTTTTATATGCTAACTATTGCACCATTTCACGAATCTCAGGATCATTCGAGTCCTCAAAATTATTTAAACAGTCATTAACAAAAATGCAACAAGAATTATCTCCGTACAAGTCCTCAAAATCATTTATGGTCATGGTACCCCCATTAGGCTTGTGAAATGGAGATGTAGGCATAGGTATAGGTGTGGTTGGTGAAGGGAAAACCAAAATAGAATCAGCCCCCTATAATAGTGGTATATCCTGTAAAGAAGGGTCATCAACCCCCTGGTTTTCAATATTGCAATTTGTGTCAGGTGGACGTGGGTCATGGCAAGGCTGAGGTGACTCATAAGTAGACTGAGAAGGAAATGATAAACTATTAACATCTGCAATAGGTTTAGCAATTTCGAATTTCTTAACTTTGGTACAAATATTATCATCTACAAATTCCTCGCATATTATCGAATAATGAGATGGTGATTCCATATATTCATATTTTATCTTGTCGTCATCATCGTAAGAAAAATCATTAGAGGAGAGGGAAAAATATTCAGTCTCGGTCATAGTTTCCTCGAATTAATTTATTGGGTTAACAAATGAAATGATGGATGGTGACATCGGTGGTTGAATGCTAAGGGCTGAATTTAGAGGTGATTAAGAAAAAATTATATTAGACATGATAGCTGTTTCTTCAAGATCTTCTTGTGACATAGGATCGTCGACCTTAAAATATTCATCTTCTAAATCTATCCCACAATATGGTATCCATTCACCACACGGTGAAAACATTCTTGACTGCGCTTGAATTCATCCATTTCTAAATCAGAAGGGGATTTAACTCCAGATTGGTCTTCTTCATTGCTTAGAAGTTTTTAATGTTCAACTTTACTCCATGTAGTTGACAACTGAGTTATCTGAGTCTATAATCTAGAGATAGATTGGGTCATAGAATTTAGATTCACCAAAGTCTGTTGTTGAAATTGCATCACTTGTTACTGAAATTGCAATGCTTGTTTTTGGCTTTCTATTGATTGTTTTTGGCTTTCCATTGATTGTTGCATAAAGGGAGCAATGGTATCTTCCAAAGATGGTCTGGGTGGAGCAGGTAGGAACTGATTGGATGATTGGATGGACTGATAGGGCCTGCATATATGAATAAGATGGGAAAGGTTCCACGTATTAAAAATTTTGGTGATCCCATGATTGAAAATGATTTCGAGGTTGTTGTGGGATGTTGAATTGTGAGTTGTATGGATTCCAATGTTCTTGCATGTATGACATTTTGAAATAAAAGCAACACCTAATGCAATAAATAGCCAACCAGGCCTAAACTCTAGTACATCTACATTTTTTAGAAGTAATAATTAGGTCTCCCCTATATTCTTCTATGTTTAAAATGGGTAGGATGGCAAAAGGCTTTGGTTCTTATACACCCCTGCATGCTAGAACCAGCTTAAGGTAGATGTTCAGTCCTCATGCCTGGGCGAGTCGCCTTATCGTAGGTCAGCACTCAGAACGGTGACGTCGCAAACCTACAACCAGTATTTTACGGCGCTAGGCTGGGGCCGTATCCTATGAACCCGTGTTTGTATCCCGGTCTGATACTCCTATCCGTTGGGTGATAAAATCCCGCAGGAATCTTGCTACTCTTCTTTATTAACAAGTATTTTGAGGTCCGGAACGTTCAATTTTCGTGAGATGCGAATTTCTTCGTATCCTTAATGGGTGGTCCCAATTGTCGGAGAGTTTTTTAGGTGATGAAATCCCGCAAGTCTCTAACAGTTTTTACCTTTACAAATATTGGAATAAAAAAGAATATTAAACACAATAATAGGTCAATCCAACCACAACAATTTTTTTATTAGAGCAGCGTGTATTTGCACAGTCCACACGACTTTATATGTCCGAGCGCCAGGGCAGAGCGGATATGTAACCCTTCTAGATGTCATGTTTTAAGAAGTACTAACCTGCGGGAAGTGTTTCCCGGTTTAGCTGTGGCCGCCCCTTCACTTAGGAGGCGAAAGAAGGAAGTACCCCTTCACTTAGGAGGCACAAGAAGGATGGATTTGATGATGCTTTTAGCTTTACGTATTGTTCGTCTCGTTTCCAACTTTGTGACTATCCTGCAAAACAAGAGAAAAATTATTAGTGAACTTGCAACAACAATATTAATTCAATTTCAATGTTTATTGTAATCTATGATGTTCTGATTTTCAAATGCACATATCTTTCAGCTCGTTGAAGAGAGAGCATTAAATAATTTCAATTTGGAAAGATAATTATGAAATAAAAAATATTCAAGAAGGAAGTTTTCTAGAATTTAGCATTTCTAATGCTCAAAATAAGTGATTAATGAACAGAGGCATCCTTTACTGAGACTGTTTTTACTGTTATTTCCAGAGGCTGTAACTCTCAAACAACTTAATAGAAAAATATGATCTATAACAATTCGGAAAGGGTTTTGAATTATCTAAACCTTTCCTAGAAAATGTATTTCCTAACTGTGAAGTATAGATAATCAAAAACGGTAAAACATTCAGGGAAAGACTTCACAGCTACTATAGCGCCACGAGAATTTGAGCCAATCACTCAATCACCTTGTTTCCGGATCCAAAATGAAGAAAAGAAAAACAATAAAGAAAAATTGGCTTAAAATAGAACAACTCAAAAATAAAACGCAACTTTGCAAGTCCCCGGCAGCGGCACCAAAAACTTGATTGATTATAAACCGACGTTTTAAAAGACCTGCAAATGCACGGTGTACCGCTAAGTACAAGGGTAAGCGGGGTCGTATCCCTAGAGACTTGTGGTAAAAATTATACTTCGAGCTACTAGTTTTATCCAATAATAACGAGTTTGTGTAGGTTTTGAAATAAAAAGATGAACGAAACAAATTACAAGATAAATTGGAGTGGAAACCAAGGCATCGATTTCACTCCACCCTTTTGAGCCGTTAGATAGCATAAATTATTAAAGTAAATTATGAGTTCCCATATCACATATCCTTGGTCGGGTATATGAAATACATCAAAAAATGCAGGAGATTTAGTAATTGGGAACTACCCTTAAACGAACTTACTCAACCATGGTCCGGTTGATAAGTATGGATTATGTTATCTTCTCCATGTTCCTAACAAATCTTATTATGGTCCAACAAGATGGTTACATAGATTCTTTATTCCTCTTAATCCTAACTATGGCCAAGCATAGGACGAATGAATACAAATATGCAATATGCTGGGATAAAGAGAAAATAATTACTCTAACGAAGCTACATAATCTACACTAAGGCTACATTGGGTAGAGCTTCCTCTAGCCTTGGCTAAGAAGATTAACTACTCATCCCCTTAATCATTACCATGCTACTATTACTAAGATAAAAGTAAAAAAGACAAGAACAAAAGAAGAACAAAAACTTTATTGCTTATTGAACTTTGATTTACACTCTCCAAGATGCCCTCTCATGGGTGGGATTCCCTCCTATTTATAGAGTATAGGAAGGGTTGCTAAATATCACCATTAATATAAAATCCCCTAAACAATGCCTAAAATCATACAAAGATATCATAACTCATGAGAATAGTATCTATATTTAATTCTTTTCAATGGCCTTCCTTTCATGGCCATTTGGTTGACAACTTCAAATGAGAATCATTGCTGTAGTACATCACCCTTGTTCTTTGTTAAAATCCGGAAAAATGTACGACTTGTTTATCATGTGACCAATTTCTGTAAATACAAACAAAAACACTATTAGTGTTATATTTATTTAATAAATGACTAGGTAGATATAAATTTAGGAGTTGTACACGTAAATATTATGTGTCTATCAAAGTCCTCAAGATTCAGGTCTTCAAACTCATTTTGTTCTTGATTATTCTAATTTTCAACAGAATTTTCTAGTTTAAAAATGTCATAGTTATTATTACCATAATTTAGAATAGTTGGATATGCACAATAATTTATGTTATCAACTAATTGGGGATGGCTCTCATTGTTATTATTCTCATCATCACTGTCATCCCAAGTAACGCTGATATTCATAACTTTGTGATTGGTCTCAGATTTCTTATTGGGACAGCTGTGAGCATAATGACCAAACTTCTAGCATTCAATTTGACTTAGGTTAGTGTCATGGTTGGTCTGCCAGTTATTCACTTTATGTTGATTACGAGTTCTCTACTTATGATTCACCGATTGCCATTGTTTTTTAAATTGGTGTTGTTTCACAAGGTTTTTAAGTTGATGACATATTGAAGTAATTTGTTAATCCATATTGGACCCATCATCATTATCAGAATCATATGAGTTGTCGGCTTCTATGGAACCCTTAGAAGAAGAGGAGTAAGATGAAGACTTGAAAGAAACACTCTTTATTCTTGTCTAGGTTTTCTATTTTCATCTCGAGTTCAAACGTTTGCAATTTTCCAGCCAATGTATCGGATTTCATTTTCTAAAGATCTTGTAATTCCTCGATAGCATCACGTCTGGATATAAAAATCTTAAGAAGAGATCTTAGAAATTTGTGAATAATTTAAACATCGGAGTACGTTGCTCCTAATGCGGCACTAGTGTTTACAATATCACTTAGTCTCGTATAGAACTTGTCAAAGGGTTCATTTTCACTCATTCTGATATTCTCAAATTGTGATATAAGCATTTGAAGCTTACTTTCTTTAACTGTATCATCACCTTCATGAGTTTGAGCTAGGATGTCCCAAGCTTCTTTAGAAGTGGTACACACAGAGATATGCCAAAACTAACTTTGGCTCACAGCCATAAAGATAGCATTGAGGCCGTTAGAATTATAACCAACAGTATCATTTTTTTCTTTTGACCGTTGGTTCCTAGGTTTAAGGACCTCAATAGCACTCCCTGGTGAGCCTTCCATCACAGTAGGGTGTGTGCATCCATCCTAATTAACAATCCATACATCTTCTCCGATTGATTGTAAGTATGTAACCATTCGAACTTTCCAATATGGGTAGTCTTCGCCATCAAAGAGTGGAGGGCGATTTATAGGACCTTCAAACTTCTCAGAACTCATTATTCTCAAGCGAACTATCCGAGATCCATGCTTAGGTTGTTAAACTATGAATCATGACCGGTCTGATACCAATTGAAATCCTAGACGCTTGAGACTAACCAATTTCGATAGTTTTAGGTCTAAATCGATAGGTTCTAATTCCTTTGAATTAATGGTCAAAGCTTAGCCTAAATCAAGTTGGTCAAATTATCTAGTGTCAACAAGCAATAAGAAATTAAACACAAGGCCAAACAATTTTAACCTTGTGGGAATCCTTTCTCAGAAGAAAAACACACAGGTCTCTGTCGAGTCACCCGACAGCTAAATAATCTACTATTGAAATCAAATTACAAGTATTCAATTACTTACAGACTCGATAAGCACATCCCGTGGTTATCTCTCTTCTAATTGAACTCCTTACAGTCAATTCTACGTTATCGCAACTTCTCGCTCAAATCTCTGGTCGAAGCTTCCTTTCTTGAATCTCTTAAGTTCTTCAATCCATGATTAGGTTTTCTTGATCAATGAAGATTGATTCAAGATTTGAGTGTTTTAATTCTCTCTTAAATCTCTTAAGAATAATCTCTGATTAGGGTTAGAATAATCTTGTAGATGATTAGTGTCTATAATGTTATCATGGAAAATGATAACATTGCTAGAGAAGTGACTAATGCTAATCAGCAGCTTAATAATGTTGTTAATAATGATGAATTTTTTTGGAGACAAAAAGCTTGAGTGAATTGGATAAAATTAGGAGACCGTAACACATCGTATTTTCATGCCCTTGCTCGAATAAAAAGGAATAAAAGCCTTATCCATACTATTCAGACTGAGGATGGAAGAATTTTTGAGGATCAAGATGAGATCAAGGATCACATTGTTAGCTTCTTCTCTGAGAAATTTGCCTTCAAAGCGCACCCATAGATTGATTTGGTTTTTAGCTAGGTTATAAATATCATCACTACGGAGGATAATGCTGGTCTAATTGGTATCCCTGATGGAAATAAGATTAGAAAGGCTGTCTTTGTTCTGAATCCAAATCGCTCTCCAGGCCCTAATGGATTTTTTGGGAGATTCTTTCAAGTCTGCTTGGGGATTGTGGGGCTGGATGTGGTGAATGTTGTTCGGTCCTTTTTTATTGACACCTCTTTTCCTAGAGGTTTTAATTATAACTTCATTATTCTTACCCTTAAAGTCAAGAATGCTTCTAAGTTGAGACAGTTCTAACCTATCTGCATGGGTAATTTTTAGGTTAAAGTTATCTCAAAAATCTTGGCATCTAGGATCCCTTGGCTTTTGCCTCGAATCATCTCCAATGAGCAATGTGGTTTCATTCACGGGAGAAATATTCACAATAATATTGGCCTCGCCTCAGAAATGATCAATGAACTTCGGAAGAAGAGATTTTGTGGGAATGTGGGGATTAAGCTTGACATTGCACAAGCCTTTGACACCTTAAGCTGGGACTTCTTATTTCAAGTCTTGAGAAAAATGGGATTCCATCACAAATGCTGTAATTAGATTAGATTACTCTTGCGCAGTGGGTTCGTGTATATTCTCGTGAATGGTGGCCCCTGTGGTTTCTTTCAAACTTGTAGGGGTCTAAGACAAAGTGATTCCTTATCTCCAATCCTCTTTACTATTGCAGAGGAGGTCCTCAGTAAAGTCTTATCTGAGTTGAGAAGTAGTCAGAAGGTGCTTCCCACGGCGATCACCAAGGGAGTTATGGCTCCCTCTCACCTACTCTTTGTTGATAATATTTTTGTCTTTGCAAATGGTAGAAAAAAAGAGGCTGAAATTCCTTAACAAATGGCTTGTGATGTACTAGGAGACTTCAGGGTAGATCTTCAGCACTGAGAAGAGTAAGCTTTACTTGGGGGCTATGAACAATGATAAGAAACAAAAAGTTAAAGATATCTTTGGGTTTGATGAAGGTTGTCTGCCTGCAACTTATCTTGGCATTCCTCTGGTTCAAGGGAGAGTGACAAAGGAGATTCTGACCTCTTGTTGAAGGGAGAGTGACAAAGGAGATTCTGAGACCCCTTGTAGATAAGATTAAAAAATGAGCTGTAGTTTGTTGTCTTTACAAGGGAGGGCAGTGTTAATCCAATGAGTAGCATTTCTATATTCAGCATGGGCATCTACAAATGGCCTGCTTCTATGATTAAAGAGTGTGAAAGAATTCTTTAGAACTTTTTTTGGTCTGGGGAACCTGACTCTAAGAAATCCTGTGCTGTGGCTTGGGATAAGGTGTGTAAATCTTTAAAGGAAGGTCGTATTAACTTAAGAAGATTAAAGGAGATTAACCAATCTCTGATGATGAAACTTACTTAGAACTTTCTTAACCCAAAAGACGAGTGGTCTGTATTTATGCGAGCTAAATTCATTGCTAAATCTGTCAGCTTCTCTACTATCACCAAAGGATCTTCAATTTGGGTAGGTGTTAGAAGAGCTCTTGTGGATATTTGTGCTCATCCCGGTTGGGTGATTGGGGATGGGGCTTGAATTGATCTTTGGCATGACAATTGATGTTCTCCTCTTTCTCTAAAAGATATGATTAATGACGATGGCATTCCCTGGACAGACCTGCATGTTAAGGTGAGCTGTAATATTACTGAGGGTAGATGGTCTATACCGAACAATCTTTTACTGATTTTTTTACAGATTTGGAGTGGACATTCATAACATCAAGATTAGCAAAAGCAAAAAAAACAGGAGGGTGTGGAAACCTGAACTTGTGGGCAACTTTTCAGTCAAAGGAGCTTTCAATTCCATCAGAAATAAAGGCCAGCCAATATGGTGGTACAAGTATCTCTTTAGAAGGGCTATCCATCCTAGACTCTCTATGTGGGGCTGGAGATTATGTCATGGGAAGATTCCTTCTGATGACAATGTTGAAAAGAAAGGCATTGCTTTTGTTTCTAGATGTTGCTTGTGTAACAACAGTTCTGAATCCATCAAACATTTGTTTTGGGATTATGCCTTCAGCTTTTGCTTATGGAACTGGCTTGAAGACTTGTTCAAAGTCAGGGTTCTGAAGAGAAATCTTAAAAGCCTCCTCGAGGTTGGAGATACAATGAACCCCTATCTTAAAGATCTTTTGATTGGGGCAATATGGGGCGGGACAAATATGATTTGGCACGCTCGCAACAAAAGAATATTCGAAGAGTAGATTTACACTTTAGACAAGGAAAAGAGAAATTGGAACAAGTAGATTCATGAAAATGCCTTTTTATCTAATGGATACATGCTCAGCAGTCAGTCTGACCTGGGCATTCTCCACAGCCTTGGCATGCCTCTTCATCCTAATAAACATATAGCGATTAAATCCTATTTTTGGGAGCTTCCTCAGCAAGGAGAGATTGAGATCAATACAAATGGAGCAGCTAGAGGCAATCCAGGTAAAGGAGGCATTGGCTACATCTACAAAGACAGTGATGGTAAGGTACTTGATACTCTTTCAAAAGGCCTAGGGCTGGTTACCAACTACACAGTTGAATGCAAGGCTATTATTCAAGGGGTTGAATCGGTTGCTTTCAATGGTTCCCTAATTGGTTGGGTGAAATCAGACACCAAGTCTGCAGTGGAGGCTTTCAACTCAGACAATATTCCTTGGGTCTTGGAAGCTGACTGGGAGAATGAAAAATGAAATATGAAGCAAATTAGAATCTCTACCAACTGGAGAGAGGCTAACTTTAGTGTTGATGATCTTTTAAAGCAGGGAACTAATCTACTGGACAGCTTGTACGAGATTGGTATGGGAAAACCTACTTTTCTTAAAAAATTGAAGTACCCATGCAAGAATATTTTAGATTCTATTAGCTTTTCTTTGTTTGCCCTTTATAATCGGGCTATAGCTAGCTTCTTGTAAGATTCAGGTTCTTTTGCAATAAATTTTTCTCACTTAGCAAAAAAAAAATACCAACTCTAGAGTTACACACGAGCAGGTCAAAAATTTCAAGCTATTTTCTAACCTGTAGCTCCATGTGCGAAGTCAACAGAGTTACTGAAGAGTATTGCTCCTTACCGAGCTCTCTCTCAAAATCCTCAATTCTGAAGCACAAACCTCTAAGTCCTGCAAATCAATATTTGCAACATCTCTTAGACAACTCCAAAATTATCCTTCACATATATTTCATACAATAACAGTTTTATACTCACAAAAACTAACTTTAAATTTTTACTCTACCTTCTCCTCATCCCCTTCACGGTTATCTAAATCAGTAATCGCCGAGACCCCATCCAACCATTCCACGGTCTTCTGAGGAGAGTTGCCTTCAACATCAGGCTCCTCTTCAGCATTGGCCTCTTCAACCACGATGAACCACCCCTTTATAATAGCTTTAATATCTGAAACAGAGTATCCAACTTCGAGGAGCTTCTGACAGAGGTTGTCGTGAGTAATTAAAACTTCCTCTACATTCTTCTACGACTCTTCTACGAGTTCGTGCATCGTGACCCAGAACAAATCCTTCAAGTCAGATATCGTAGACCTGGAACGCTCCTTCTCTTGTGCTACATCGGCCTCGAGTTGATCAACCCTCATCTCGAGCTCAACAACTCTCTTCTTCTGCTTACCACAAAAAATATAGGTTTTAGAAATGAACTATATCTGTTTCAAAAGCCCTTTCATGTAGGGGTTGTTGCCGTAGTGGGTGTTGTGGATAGGGCTGCAACAAAGAAATTTTGTTGCCGAATGTTATGTTAATACGACAGATAAAGCCCGTTGCCGTTGTTAAACTTTTAGCAATGGGTTTTGTCCATTGTAACAGCTTTGGTAACACCGCCAATAGCAATACATAAACTCTGTTCCTGAAGTTATTGTATGTTGCTAATAAAATGTCTTTAGCTACAGCCATTGTCTGTCATAAATTCTTTTTTCATTTAAAAATAATAATAGCAATAAAATCACCAAAAAAATATCACATAAACTTGCATTATTTCACAAAAAATACATTCAGGTAACTTTATTAATATCTCAAGACCTTCATCCAACAATTAATGGAGAAGACTGTATCATATTATCTATTTCTAATTAGGCTATAACTAATAGCTCAAAAACCATTTAACTTGGCCTCTTCGTCCTTGTAATGGAGGCTGGATCAATGATCCTCGATCTAAACTGCAATGCCAAATTACAAATCCTTGTTGAACTAGGTGAACTTTTATGCATATAGTATGAAGCTACAATATTCGAGAAGGTATGGAGTAACTACATACCTATGATGTACAAAGTATTTCCCACTTCTTATTGCTATTAAAGACACAACAATACTCTCAAAGGGTAGCATAAACAACAACATCCATGACCTAATAATGATAAAAGAACTCAGTGTTAGCTTCAAGTAAAGAAGTAGACAAAGCATAAACAGGCATAGACAAAGGGTAGCTTGCCTATTTAATAAGCAGTGAAGCTAAGATCAAAAAGGCATTATGAGGGATTCTCATAAACTTATTCTTCTAAAGAAGTGGCCAAGCATTCGGATTAGTTGAAAAGTGTTTCTATGTAAGACCACAAGTGGGCGTTCTTGAGGTGGGGTATAAAGAATGATTTTAAAACTTCTTTACTAGCTCATCTACATAAAGCCAAGCAAATAAAGGGCAAGAGAAACAATTCCAAAAGAGACTTGCTGAGAGTCGAGGATGGTCACGTGGGTCACAGACATCACAAGCTCATTGAGAAAAACTTGTAGCACAAATGAAGATGCATGGAGAAAATATAGTGAACATTTACCTAAAGAACATCCCTCACATCTCTCTTTGACAATTTTTGCTTCCTTATTAACAATTCAATTCTTGATCTTATAGAAGGGCACCTGCACAATGTAATATCATCCACTATAGGATATTAAAGTAATTCATAATGTTTCTCATAATCTCCTTGGACTTATAATATAAAGAAGCCAATACCAAAAAATGATATATGGAACTTACTCTGATGACCAAAGATGACCAAGAATAACAACAATCAACTGCACAATAGAAATGAAAAGTTTAAATCTAAAAAATCAAGAGAAAAAAAAGGATATCAGAAAAACAAAAATCTTAAGAAAAATAAGAAAAGACAAATGGCAATCCTAAAGGGACGACATAATATCCTTAACATATTGCACATTTCTCGACAGTTTTGAATATATTCAGTAACCAAAAGGGACAACATAAACGTTAATACAAACGTTAAAGGTTACATCATGGAAAAATGGTTGCCGGCACCTACTACTGAAGGACATTATTATCATTGATACAAATGCTCCACATCGTGAGATTTTGGGGGGGAAATCTTTGATAAAGAGAGGGAAGCTTTTGCAGGGGAATTTGGAAGAGAGACATGAAAAACCAGGAAAGTATTCAGGGGTCAAATTTTGATAAAACTTTAGCGCAACAGACTTGGAGTTATTGTAATGGACTTGGACTAATACAAACTAGTGACGGACATAGTTTGTTGTCTAAAACTATATGTGTATTTTCCCAAAGGACTTTTTTTTTGTAGTAGCTCAATCCTCCCATCCTCGAACCCGAGATGGATTCCTTTTAACACACGAGACACCTACAAAAAAAAGGAATCATTTTAGTTCGAAAATAGTGCAAGCATCAAATAAAATGAAGCATTTCACTTACCCTACAAAGCTCTAACTTCAAAAACATGTCTAGATCCTCAGAACCTTCTCGAACTGCAACTATCAACATTTTCTCCATTGAAAGTATCTCATCCTCCATAATGGGACTACTCCCAGACTCTTTCAACTCACTCACTGGAGTAGGAGCATCCGCCTTTTTCTTTTTTGCACTCATTCTGACCTCTCCACTCTATGTGGTCACCAAGTTTGACCCATCAACTTTCACATTCTTCCTTTTTGGGTGCCTTTGAATTAATTTACTTGATGTACCCCCGAAAGATTTGAGTTCAGGGAAATAGGTGCAACCATTTCTAGTGTTGGCCATTCTTTAACGTCTGATGCTTCCCCATCCACCATCTCCTGCAGTCACGCCAGCTCCTGTCATTTGTCTCTTAGCAGCAGACTTACGAACTTTTCCCGACTTACCATTAGCCCTTTAAAATCAACTTATTTTGAACTCTCCCAATACAATCTCGAGCTCCGTTCCTTCTCAAGCTACGGTATCAATCAACGATTCATTTCTCGCCAATTAAGATTGAGAATCTGCACAAACACAACACATAGTTACATACAAACAGAACACTAACACAAAAACAATAGTTCGATATTACAAACAATTACTTACTTTTCTTCATAGTTTTATTTATCAGATCCATGGGTTTCTCATCCACTACTCTTTGGAGACAATCTCCCTTCACTCATATCAAGTTATCATTCTATACTCGTTCTGCCGAATTCAGATCGAAGAACAAGAAGAGAAGTACGCACCCCCAGTCACCGCATAGTATTTCAAAGTATAATACTACAAACCATCTAAATGAGTTATTCTCCTCTCCATCCCCTTAAAAGCCTACCTTCTATTCAGATTATCGCACACGTTTATCACTTCCCAATTATTCTCATTCAGTTGGGCAGGGCAGGCCTCAATGGCATTCATAATATATTTAGTAAAATTGCTTAAAAGTATCATTAGTCCAAAATTAAACTGGGACAGAAAATACAAGAATCCCTAGTCCGGATCACTGTTGACACTCCGATTTAAGTATTCAAAGGAGATAGACTCATCCACTCCCCTCTCAGATTTCTCATGCTCAAAATCAGGCAATAAGAAAAAGTATTCATCACCATTTTCAACCTTACAACACCGTAAACGACCTCCTAGCATGTTCTATCACCTCACCCCATACACCACATTAACTACCTTTAATTTTACAAAACTCCTTAAATACATCTGAATCTACAAGATATGATACGAAGTTACTAGGGAAATCTAGCAACTCTAATTCATCCTTCCCCTCCACCTCTAACTCTACTGCCTCATAGCTCACTGTTCTCAGCTCGCCCCCCACAAAATCTACCTTATCAATTTCTACAGGTAAAACCTCAATCAAATGACTAAAGGTCGAAGTCTTCATATCAAGAGTGCTTGAAAGTGAGACTTATTTTTACAGCAGAGCCTTCTCACACTATAACCTACATGCAGGTACAGATATTCCAATCATATTTCTTTATAGTTTCTTTTATATATATATATATATATACATCATACAACCGCATATATGTTTTTCCATGCAAAACCCAACATACAGATAAACAAGACCATACACACCCAAAATAGTTAACTCCACACCAATTATCATACGATTTTTCTAAGATCACAACAAAACAAATCAACAAAATCAACCATAGCACACTGACCTTCAATGTTAAAATATGAATTTGGGATGTCACACACCTCCTCTTTCACAACAAAACTTTACAATACGGGTTTCTGATCAAACTCCACAATAATGACCCCCTTTTTTCTCCGGTTCCAATGGCTGCTTTTGTTAACTCTCTCTCTAGTATCTCTGCAACTCAATTTTTATTCCCTATCTATTTTTTTGTCTCTCTATCTTTTGTAAAGGTTTGAACAAAGAAGAAGAAAGGTTATTTATACCTTTTTTATCCAACCGCTGGCAGTTATTGGGCCTCACACAAACCGCTCTCAGTTTTGGAACTGAGGCGTCCCTTTCACTATAAATGTCAGACGTTTCATAGCTTTTAGGAAAAATGTATTTCCATCATTACCCCAGGTCCTATATTTAAATATATATCTCTCTCTTTCCTACCCAAATCACTCTCACATCTTACCATACTCATGATGACACACTCCAATTACACGTAATCAAATTTTGTCTCCAACAAAAGCAAAACCTCCTACTCTGATTCCTATTCTCTTGCTTTTATTACTTATACCACATATGACGTCATTCCCCAAGCTACACCATTTCAAAATTCAAATATTTATTTATAACAGCATCCACCATAAACAAGGAGATAATTTAGCATTTAAATTTTCTCACTTTATTTCACTTACATTTATTCAAACTAATAGTAGTTTGCCCTATCAAACATAGTCACACATAAAACACCCAAGATGCCCTGGAGTACCAGACCTAATCAGTACATTTCCATCAATCCTCTTATCTTCCTTAGCTATTTATTCCAGGGCCATTTCCTTCATCGAAGATTTTTAAGCTTCAGGCTCCACGATCAATTCACAAAATATCTCACACCACAAATGAAGCCCAATCTTATTCTCCCTCGCCCTTGAAGTTAATCCATCCAACTGTATTAAAGATTCAGGTAATTTTGCATCATATTCTAGCCGCCTAAATATTCTCTCCTGAACTTCAGCAACCTTTATCGCTAAAGGCCCCTTCGACGCATGCCAAGCTCTTTAAGTATGAGTCATCGCCATTTTCCTCCTCTCAATCTCAACATTCCAGCATTATTTATACATATATATATATTATTTATACATACATATTAAGATCGCACACAATCCCCCATATTTAGCATATAGAATGGTAAGTATCGATCCCCTTATCCATAACTAACAACCCTTAAATCATGTTTGATATTTATTTGATTATATCCTTTCCGAGGCCACTCCGTATGTCTTATTCGACCATATATTTTTCAAACAAAATTCAATAATCTATCAACTATTTTACCTGTATTACAAAATATATCCACCAGTTCAATTTCTTCATTACAAGGCATTGTGTTTTACCAAGCTCGACCTATCTAACTTATTTTTGTAAAATTTTATCTCTCTATACTTTCCATCATACACAATTTGATCTATCATAATTTTTGATTAACAATACTAATCACAAACTCTATTACACATGTTTACCTTCTTTACCACATATCCACACAGATCAAATTTTTCATTTCAAGTTCGGTCACATAGACTTTTAGATCGATAAAATTAAATGTTTAGTAATTTTCACATATACTTTTTAACACACCGATCAATCAATCAAAATTTCAATTCACCAGGCTAATTTTTAGCTCGATATATCTACACAGAATTACAATAAAACTTTTTCATTAACTCAAAAATTCTTTATAACATACTTTACAGGTAGCACAATATATATCAGACACTTCCTACATATTGATCTACAGGTTATAATATATAGTATTTATCAACAGTACTTCCACTCTGAAACCAAATGCTTATCCCGCATGAAACGCTTCTTCAAGAAAACAAAGATGGTTGCAATAGAGGTATATTTTTTGTCCAAAGAATAGAAGCATATTTTCAATTTACTACCACCACCACCGTCTCTTCCTCCGTCAACCCCACCACCTCAGAAAGACAGAGAAAAAAGATTGGCTCCTCTTCAACCGAGCCTAATCCCTTGCAGAATAACGGTAGTACTTCCTGGTACATACGCTGGCTTCCCCATCTGCCTCATTAATGACATTATCTGCAAGAAGGCAAAAACTTACCCAGTGCTTCTTACCTAACACAATCAGATGGTGGAACCACCACATTTAATAGTAGTCGTTCTTAGCCTCCACATCTTCCTCATCTGTCATCCTGCGATATGTCGGTGGAACAGGTATGAGAGTGGGTAAATCTAAAGGTTGGTTGCCAAAATATTAAAGTTGGAGCGTCCGATCTTCAGCCAAAACCCTAGCTTCATATACTTGATGTCTAGAAGTTACCATTCTCAAGACAAGGAGAACCTCATAATATTTCAAGTGTAGAGTACTTTTACAGGAATAACCAAAGATACTGTAATAACCATATTTATTGCAGAACAACATTCAATACAAGGAAGGAGTTCCAAGGCAGTCATTATTTAAGCTAGCACTTACTAGAAAACCCAAAAAGACAAATACATCCGCCCTTTCTAGCGCCTTTAAAGCAAAATACAGTCTTCAATAGAGCAGTGACAAGTCCCAAACTGGTCTAATTCCACAGTATACCTTTCCAAATTCTAACACCAAAATTTAAACATGCATTTATCAACTAAAGCCACCCGTGCCTTCAGTTGCAAGGGGCGATTGTAGGGACCTATCCCCCGGCCTATTCCAATCTCGAACTGGTTATAAGGATTTATCCCTCGACCTATTCTAAACTCAAACTACCTCAATACCAGACTCAAGCATTATACACATGACAAGTCCCAAACTGGTCCAATTCTATATTATACCTTTCCAAATTTCTTGCACCAAAATTCAAACAAACATTTCTCAACTAAAGCCACCTGTGCCTTCAGTTGTGAGGGGGTAATTTTAGGGACCTATCCCTCAACCTATTCTAAGCTCGAACTGATTATAGGGATCTATCCCTTGGCCTATTCCAAGCTCAAACTACCTCAGTACCAGACTTACGCATTATACACATAACATATACAATCAGTAATGACACCTGGACCACGAACTAATAAAATAGGTAGATTGAGCACTACATAAAATATGAACAAGTCAAGACACCCATCTCCCACAAACTAGCAGTTACACATTTAACTACCACCTACCCCATTTTTAGGAGTCCTTGCTACAATTTGACAACCACACTTTGAATGGGTATTTTGTTAGAGGACTTGAAAATCCTTTTATAAAATGGCGTCGTTGTCGGGGAGGCAACAGTGAAAGCGATTTCTTTTTAATACCGAATTTATTTTATTTTCATCACTTCTTTTCTTAAATTTTTGTTAGAATTTGTGTTTGTTTGTGCTTCATTTAGGACATTAGGTAGAATAAAAATGAAAAGAAAAAAAACAAAAGAGCAAAAAAAAGATCAAAAGTTTTTACTTGCTGTGCTGGCATTATTGCATGTGGACTTGATTTGTGTTATCAAGGATTTTTATATACCTTTGTTTTCCTAACTATTTGGACTCAACACTAATGGTAATGCTATTAGTGTGCACATGGGCTGATTTAGTATGTGCTAGAATGGAGTAAATTGTTAATGCTCTGTGAAAAATCCTTGTTGTGATAACTGTAGACCATTCACGGTCATTGGAGATTGTTGTATTGGTAATCTCTTGGTTATGGCTAAAACAGTAATTATTGAACTTTTCTCTTTTTTATCTTTTTTCCAATGGGCTTCACTTATGTGCATGCTCAGTTAGGATAATTCATACATGAAGGTGTTTGCTTGGAAATTTTGGTGTCTACTTACTTGGAATAAAGATGATTAAAGTCATTGGTACGTGGCCATAGTTTAACTCATGGGCTTTCTTTTGCCTAATTTAAAAACAAAAGAAGAAAGAAAACCTGTTTGCTTTATTCTCCAACCATCTTTGACATTTTACATGCTTTAATTCAAATATTTAATGAACTAATTATGTGCTAAATTCCATTAAGGTGTTTTATTTTATCTTTTTGGTCAGAGATAATTGGCTAAAAAAGCAGAAAGTGATATTAAGAGACAGCCAAAGGATCCCAAAAATTGGGAAAATTGTAATGCTTAAATCATCTTTACAATTCCATCTTTTTCCTACTAAGTAAAGGGGTAATTTCCTTCTTTTATCCTCTAAGTGAAGGAAACACTTCCCGTAGGTTGGTACCTCTAAAATTGAACATATAGAAGGGGTTCAAAACTGCTTCGTAATTCACAATCGAATTAGAGACTACCATAAACGATGAATTAAACGAAGAACAGAAGATTTTGTGGGTTAAATCTCCCAAGAAGAACTTATATTGCTCAATTGATTGATTAAAATGAATTACTCATCCCTAAGTTCTAAATTACAACTTGGATCTCTAGATTTCCCTTGATCTTCTCTTCCCATTACCTGGCCTTATTCTTTAATAGGTTACAAGTTTCCTAGTTACATATATAGGACTAAATTGTCCTTAAAATGACCTAAAAATAAAAGTAGTTGTGGCTCTGTTCAAGCAAAACATTTCTCTATTCCAATAGAAGACATGGAATAGTCTCTATTAGAACAGAAGACTCATAATAAGCATTATTCAAACAAAACATTTCTCTGTTCGAACAGACCTCAAGTTATTCGAACGACTTTGGTAATTTTACCTAAAATTTAGACCATTTCATCTAGCTTGACCATGCTCCTTCTCGTTCGAACGGTTCCAAATCACGTTAGAAAGATTTAGCATGTTTTGGAGGATTTTAGTATTTAGATCTTCTGGGATCATGGCTCCCTCCTTTAGAAGCCTTGAGCTCCTGCTCATGCTAAAGCTAGAGATAAGGAAAAGTGGTCGTGCCCAATTCCCTATTGTACCACTTTGACATGATGGGTAGTTGACCTTTCTTTCCAACTCTAAATGACTTGATACTAGTTCCTCGTCTTGTAACAGTAACCTTCTTCTCTAGAATACTATCCTCTTACAATAGATCTTCTCTTTCCATCCATAAGTTATCAGCTGACGGTAGGCGAGTATCGATTGTAGAGTCTTCATCTAGGAGAGATGGCCCAAAGAGTTTCAAATGCTCATCATTAATCACTGAATACATCTTCATAAATGGTGGCAAATCTAAATGGAATGCGTTATCACTAATCTTCTTGAGTATAATAAACAGACCAGAACGGATATGCTTGAGCTTCTTATCTTCTCCCTTTAGTCAATCTTTATCCAGATACAACTAAACTATATCGCCCTCTTGAAAACTATAGTCAACTCGATACTTGTCGTGTCGAGCCTTATACTTCAGTTGAGTCTTCATAAATTGTTCTTCAACTACCTCATAAACCTTACCTATCTTCTCAATGAAATACTGAGCTTTAACTTGATCATCTTCCTCCATCCCTGACACCTTATTATCACCAAGACTTAAGGCCACATCAAAGAGGCTTTGAGACAAGTATCCAAGACAAACTTCAAATGGAAATTTCAAAGAATAACCATAAATTGCTCGGTTAAAAGAAAACTGAAGATATGGTAAACTCTCATCCCATGTCTTAGGATAATTAGAATGGAATCCCTGTAATAAGGAATCCAAATTATAATTGACTACCTCTGTTTTCCCGTCAGTCTACGGATAAAACACAGTACTTCTCTTCAACTCAGTGTCCATCATCCCCGATAATGATCTCTAGAAATGCCCCAAAAAGCAGCTATCCCTATCAAAAATAATAGAAAAAGAGAGCCCAAAATACCTCTAAACGTCTTGGATAAATAATCGCACTGCTCCTTCCATGGAAATCATCTTCTGGCATGGAATAATAAGCCTCTCTAATCCAATGCAAATGGTTTCCACCCTCAAAAATACATAGTAGAGTTTCCCTGTTAATCAAACCATCCTTCAATTCATACTCATATGCCTTGCCCTGCAGCAACTTCTAGTGAATCATACTGAGCTCTTTGTCATCGTCATACCCTACAACATACTCAGACATAATAATAGGTTGCATCTGCATAGCTACCAACAAAGTGGAAATAGTTGGCAATGAGGGACAAAATAACATGTCAGCCATTTTGTTGTCAACTCCCTTCTTATACTTGATAGTCAAGGTAAATTATTGTAGATACGACATCCACTTCATATGGCGGGCTTGTTGTAGCTTAGACTATGTAAATAAAAGTTGTAACAGTTTGTGATTGGAATGTTGCATAACCTCCTTCCCCAATAAGTAGCTTCGTCAATACTTCACTATTGATGTAGCGCGAAAAGCTATTTATCATAAGTAGGATAGTTGTGCAATGTTCCTCTAATTAAACATCTCAGTATGGTAGGCAGCCGGCTTCTTATCCTACAATAAAACTGCCCCTAATACATAGTCTAACACATCTGCTTCTACCTTAAAAACACCTTACAAATTTGGCAAAGCTAATACTGGTACTTCAGAAATCTTCCACTTCATTAACTGAAAAGTTTTCTCATGCTGATCTTCCCATACAAACTTCATACCTGTCTTTGTTAAGGAATCCATTGGTGCTGAAATCTGTGAAAAATGCTGAATAAACTTCTATAAATACTAACAAGAACCGATAAAACTTCGCACTTCCGTCACTGAATAGGGTCTAGGCCCATTAGTAATAACCAAGACCTTTTCTAGATCTACTTTAACTTCACATCTACTAACAATAAACCCCAAGTATACTAGGTCCTTCTTCCCAAACTCACACTTTTTCCTATTAATAATAAGTTGTTATGATTTCAATGCTTCTAGAACTTTATATATATGTACGAGGTGCTCCTCCCATGTTTGACTATATATTAATAAATCATCTAGATAGACAATCACGAAATCATCTATAAAAGTATGAAGTACCTTATTCATCAACCGCATAAATGTCGCTGGAGCGTTACATAACCCAAAGGCATCACCAACCACTCGAGGAAGCCCTAGTTGGTTTTGAAAGCCACCTTACATATATCTTCTTCCCATATTCAAACTTGATGGTAATACCGAGTCTTATGTAACTCATCTAAAAGCTCGTCAATCTATGGAAGTGGATAACGATTCTTCACCGTAATCTTGTTCAACGCCCAATAATATGGACACACTCTCCAAGATCCATCCTTCTTCGGTACCAATAATATCAGTAAAATACAAGATGAGCAACTCGAATACACCTTGCTCGAGGAGCTCTTATAACTATTTCTTAATCTTATCAGACTCAGTTACAAAAGTTCGATACAACCAAATATTGGGTAGTGGTTCACCATTCACCAATGTGATATCATGCTCCACATCCCTCAGGCGCGGCATCTCTTCTATGCCCATAAACATGTCTTTATACTCCTCTTGCAACTTCCCCATTTTGGTTTGTTAATTAAGAGACATTGTCATTGTAGACAATACTTTAGCCGATGTACCCTTTTGAGTCAGTCGCACTAACAACAATATAAACTTGTCGCTCACATTAACCAACCTCTTCACTTGAGTCACCATTACTAAATTTTCTTTCACAAGACAATGCTTGTGAGTACGATGATAATGAATCATATCTCTATCATAAAGATAAGGGTCACCCAAAATGACCAGACGCACATCTAAAGAAGCCACCTCTTACATTACCTCATCAATAAATAATTCAGTAATTACAAACTAGAATGTACATTGCTTTATGATCTTTAACTCTGCGGCTTTCTGAATCCACCCCAAATCATACGGCTTTGGATGAGCCATAGTATTTAAACCCATCTTTTTTACCAATGCTTCATAAATCAAGTTATTTGGACTACCTGGATCAATGATGGCCTCTACTATGCTTTGCTTTATCTTAATTCTGACATGAAAAAGTTCTTCCCGACTCGTATCCTTGGCAGCCATAGTCTACTGAAACATAAGAATAAGCTTAGGATTCATTTAATCTTAATCCTGAAGGTCAACAACTGTTGTGACTAGTGCACATTTCTCTTTCTTGTTCTTCTCCTCCTTCGGCCTAAGCCCGGGAGAAGTTTCCAATATTTATATGGAATATGCATACTAGCCATACAATTATTACAATAATTTCCCTTGGAAGATGAACCATCACCCTTTGACTTTCCCTTATTCTCATTCTCCCAACAAGACTTGTACCCCAACTTGTTCTTGTCATATTTCTTGTCATTATTCAAGTACTTTCCTTCAATGGCATTAGCCAGCACGGTAGCATCTTCCATATTCGCCACAATAAAGAGCTTCAACTTCCTTCTAATAGACTCCAAGAAACTAAGCACCTCATACTCGTCCACATCGACGCCCAAAACCAAAGCTTGGTTATTAAACTTTGTAGTGTATTATTGTACTAATTATCTATACTTTTGGCATAAATGATGTCATTTAAACTATCTCTCTTGCTCATACCCAATTGGATAAAATTGTTTCCTAACCAACACTTTAAATTCTTTCCAATTTAAACTTTCTACGAAGTAGTATTTCTTATAAGATTTTCATCACGTGAATGCATGACTTACAAATTTTAAGCATTTGAGTTTTCATATACTAAATAATAAGTCTAACTTATCTATCCAATTATTCAATTTATCAACATCGATTGACCCGTCAAATACTGGAATTTCAATTTTAAAATTAATAAGAAGATTACGCATAGGATTCATGGACTTACAAATAATTAATTTTTCTTTTATGGATTTGGCATCACTAGAATCTCCATCCTCCTCCTTACCCTTATTATTTTCCTCCTCCGTAACTCCTTTCTTTATCTTACGGTCTTGTAAGTTTATCGAAGTAGATAGCTTTGAGAGATTCGTAAGAGCTAACTATTCTACTAACTCCCCTAGAATAGTAGTTAGGTCAAAAACTTTAGTTTCAAGCTTCGTGGGTCGATTTTTTGAATCACCCATATAAATATTTCCATTCTTCTTCAAGTTTGGCTTTTTGTGAATCTTCAACGAACTCACAAGTCTCTCCTTCGTTTGCTTAAGCCAGTCATATCTAGAGACCATAAACCAACAACCCCCCTAGAATCATAACTCTAAAATCTAATACTACTTAATTTACAATCGAATTACAAACAAAGAATATAAGATTTGGTAGGTTAAATCTCCCAAGAAGAACTTCTATTGGACAATTGATTTATTATAATAAATTAATCTTCTAAAACCCTAAGTTCTATATTACAACTTGGATTTTAATATCTCTCTTAATCTCTTCTTCATATTGCCTAACCTCCCTTTCATAGGTTTCAAATTTTTTAGTTACAATATAGCACTAAATTACCCTTAAATGACCTAAAAATAAAAGTAATTACGGCTATGTTCGAACAAAATATTTTACTGTTCGAACATACCTCAAGTCATTTGAACGACTCCAAATCTCGTTCGAACGACTTTCACAAATTTTCTTAAAATCTGAACCAGTTCGTTTGGCTTGACCTTGCTCCTTCTCGTCTGAACGGCTTCAAGTTTCATTTGAATGACTTAAAATCTTTGGAAGGGGTTTTGTGTTTAGATCTTCCTGGATCACTCCATCCTGACATTAGGAAAATAAATCATGTGGAATACACGCTGTTCTTAATAATAATAAAATAATGTGCTCGGATTGACTTGCTGTTGTGTTTAATATATTTTTCATTCCAACATTAGTAAAGGTAAAAACTGCCAGAGATGTACATAATTTTATTACCGAAAAAGATCTCTAACAAGTGGGACTACCCATTAGGGTTATGAAGAAATTTGTATTACACAAAAATTGAACGTTCTAGACCTCAAATAACTAAATAAAAGGGAGTACCAAAATTCCTATGGGAGGTCATTTCCTAATGGATAGGTATACCGGACTAGGGTACAAACATGAGTTCGTAGGATACGGCCCCAGCCTAGTGCTGCAAAATACTGGTTGTAGGTTTGTGACGTCACCTTTCCGAATGGTGACGTACGATAAGGCGACTCGCTCTGGCGTGAGGACTAAACATCTACTTATGTTTCTATTAACAAAGTGACATAGGGGAATGTAAGAACCAAAGCCTTCAGCCATCCCATCCATTTTTTATCATAGAAAAATATATGGGAGGCCTAATTGATTCTTCTTAAAAATGTTTATTTGCCAGAGTTTTAGATTTGATTAATTTTTTATTCCATTGGGTGATAATTTAATTATAAAATGTCATACATGCAAGAACATTGGAATTCATACGGCTCACATTTTGACATCCCACAATATCCTCAAAATAATTTTCAATTAGGGCACCACCAAATTAAAAATCACAATAGGTGGAACATTTCCAACCACATATCTATATGCAGACCTATCAATTCTTCCAATCTTTCAAGCAGTTCCTATCCACTCCACCTAAGCCAACTTTGAAAGATAACCTTGCTCTCTTTATACAATAATCAATACAATTTCAGCAACAGATGATGTAATTCCAGCAATATACATCATTAAATCAAACTTCTAAGACCCAATTTATCTCTAGGTTAGAGACTTAGATAAGTCAATTAGTAGCTATGATGAATGTGAATGTGTAAGAATATTTGGCTAACAGTCTCGAAAGGCAGTTCAATGAATTTTTTCCCCGTGGGATAAATGAATGCCATATTATAATATAGATTTAGAAGATGACCATTTTGAGTTCAATGATCCTATGACACAAGAAGCTCTAAAAGAAGTGGCTAATATGCTCAATAAAATTCTTTCTCAATCACCTCTTAATTCAACACTCAACATTCAACCACCAATGTCATTATCCATTCCTTCACTAATTGAGCCCCACCAATTCAAAAATAATATTATGATAGAAAGTGAGTATTTTTCTAGATTCTTAGACGGTTTCTCAGATGATGAGGAGGATGAGAAATGTCCTAGATTAATTATGAATTCAACATTGATCTTTAAGGAAATACAAACTCCATCTTTATCCCAACCAATATCACCTTCTTCATCTCTCTTCTTTGAATCCTTACCTCTATCGGCTAGGCCTAATGGGAGTACCATGACCATTAGTAATTTTGAGAACTTGTACAGGGATAAATCTTGTTGCATTTTTATTGATGAATGTTTATATTATTTCAAGAACTCGAATGATCCTGAGATCCATGAAATGGTACAATCATTATCATATAAAGATGTGTTTCTTCCTTACCATGTCCTTAACCTAATGAATATTTACGTCAATTGTCGGGATGAGTCCCTTGATATAAGTTATGATTTTAGGCACACACAAATTAAATGTTTGTTCGAGCCAATTATTTTCCGATCCCCACATCCAAAAATATGTCATATAGTTTTTCTTCAACTAAAAAAACAATCTTTTTAAAAAATTATAATTTTGGGGATGCCTCACGGACTTTCTTTCTCTGAACCACCTCTAACATATTTTAGAATATTAATAATAACATAGAGGTTTCAAAAATTTACGAAGAAAATATCTTTCTTGGAAAATCGAGTTTTGAATCAAGTACATTTTTAGGGACGCATACATGTATACCAATCTAATATATTATTAACTGCAACACGTACTAATCATATGATTGTATTTAAATTTTTAAAGAAAAATATATTCCTTAAGTCTGTGTTTACTTTATCTTAGAAAAAAATCGTTTTTCTTTATTTGTCTAAATTTTTTAACTTAGAATCATCAAATGATAGGCAAATTTCTTAAAATAAAATATTTTTCATAGAAAATTCATTTGAACTCTCTCTGGTTTTTACAGAATATATATGCCCAATTAGGGGTTAATATTGAGGATCACCATTCATGTGTTTTAAGTTTAAAAAAAAAATTACAACCAGAATAGTACATAACCTTTTCAACTTCGCATTCTTCTGGTCATATTAAAAATTATAAGTTTGGAGGTACATTTATCTAGCTGAAGATGGTAAGCTTAGTACTTCTTGGGATGCAACCTATGCCACATTTAGGTGAGAAATTTAAGTTTTTTTCTTCTATTTATTTTTATGCTCTCAAAAATTGAGGGCAATGTTTTATTTAAATTTGGGGGTAGGAAACCATTTCTTTAAATGGTTTTCGAAGAAAAGTGAAATAATGGCACTTTGACAATTTATGATATATTTTAGACAAATTTTTAACACTTAGACTGATTTTTCCTTGGCAAAAATATTTTGAAAAAACCTAAATTTAAAATTATGCCAAATATATACTAGAATATTTTTGACTATCTATTGCTAGATGTAGTATCTTTTTATTAGCGACTAATTCAAGTTAGCATGACATATTTTGAAAACTTGCACTTTACTGTAGTTTTTCAATTAACACCTTTGGTAGATTTTTAATAAATATAAGGGAAATTTAACATTTATGTGTAAAATAATTTACTACAAGGGAGATAACTGCCTTAGAATAAATTCATTATTAGGAAAAAAAATTAAAAGCTAATTTTATTCTTAAACTTTCACGCTGCAAGGCTACTCGCATGATTAAGAACTGAAAAAAGAAAAATTATCACCAATCTCGAGTAGGACCATGAACTATGGGAAAGGAGCACGAAGAATATTACTTTAGAAAATCCTTGGTCTAGGTCACGATGCGGCACCACATCCTGATAACCTTAGCCAACTAGCGGGGATTGTTAGCCGAAAACTCCTTGTCACTGAGGGTTTACAGAGATACAATGTACTAAAAAAATGCTTACAAAAAAGGTAAAATAGTAGGAAGGCGAATTGACTAAGGCACTTATTGAGCTGACCATTAAATTTATTTAAGTAAGAACTAGACTGCCAAATGATAATTAAATTATTCTTGGCAACGTATTGAGCGATAAAACAATTTTCACTATATACTCAGATATAGTTAAAGCAAAATAGTTAAATATCTTTCTAACCTTGAGGTATTACATCTAGTTTCATATGAGTCTAAAATAGTCTTTAATTTACGTAGAGAATATTAGGTTTAAAGATTTTCCATCGGTATAAATTTTTGTCATAAGTAAGTAATGATAAGTTGATATAAAATTAGTCATGTGTCTTCTAGAATTGTTTAAAATTTCATTATTAACTTTTTTGGGTATAGTCACTGTAAAGCCTCATGAGACAATAGTCATCAACCAGGGTAAACCAAAGGGTTTAATGGCTTATTGTATATGTTAAATACAATCGCGCTCCCTGCGAAAGTGATTAATATTTTAATTTATCCGGGACGAGTAAAAGACGACTTTGGAGGTATTTGATGAGAAGGTAATTATGATATTTTTAATATACACGAACATATATTTTAGTCATCCATTATATTTAATTTTGGTTACTTATGCACATTTGTTTGATTGTAGCTATTGGAGATGAATATTTGAAACTGAGCACTTAAAGTCAGATAAAAGTATCTCCAACAGTTCTTTAGCAAGGGATGTCCAAGATACCAAAAATATTTTAAAATATATATTTGGAGTAAAATATAAATGGAGATTACATTCAATATCCACGAATTGTATTAAGGAGATATTCTTCAACAAAGATATATTCAAGAATTTCCATGGTTAGAAGATTTCTCTTCTCAACAAGGAAAGGGTGTAAAGATGTTCTCATATATCTTAGTGGTTAATTGCAATAATATATATTATAATATTCCTGATGTGTGTAATATTATTATAGATTTGGGTTCCTTCTCCTATAAAAAGAACCCTCCCCATTGTAATTTTTATCTCATATTGGAGTAAGTTTAGAAGAAATCAAGTATTACTTTTTTCTCTCTTTTATTTTCTTTTATAAATAGTTAGCTAGTTCATGCAATGATCTTGGGAATAATAGAAGGTTAATCCTTCCTAGCTATGACAAGAAGGAAGCCCTTACCCGAATAGCAATAGTTATGCTCTAATTCTAGAATTAGTTCTCTTTTGAAATCTTTTAAAATAGTTATAATTTACTTCTAAGCTTAGCCATAGCTAGTAAGTAGATTTAGACAATTTAACTAAAATCGGGTATTATAACCATTAAACCAGATTGTAGGGCAAATACGAAGAGAACTCGTAGGAGAAATTTGACCAAGCTTAACCATAGTTGGAAGAATTCCTACACAACCGATTAAGTTAAACCTAATATGACCAAAACCTATATGGATAACCATGGATCTAGGGTTGATGTTTACATCAAAAATACCTTACCAATGATTTTTTACTTGAATAGTCCGCCTAGTAAAACTACAGATCAAACTCTGTTGACTTCTATACCAACATTAATGAACATTATTATTTGAAAATTATTATACACAAATCACATATTTGAAAGAGGCTCTATTTGAAACTATAAGAGTAGGTTTGTTCCTTTAATTGAGTTAATATAAATTAATAGAAAAAACTACTGAGAAATTTTTTAAAAGATATGTATATGAAAATGACTGAGATTATGATTTGATGTCTCCTAAATCAACAAGAATATTGTAGGATCCCTTTAATTCTCTTCTCTTATTTAACTCTAATGTTAACACTATTTAACTTGCCATTAGGTTTTATTATTTTCTTGGACATGAGTCATCTTTCAAAGGGTGAGAGGTCTTATGATGATGGTTTAGGGGAGAGCTTAATTGTTTCCTTCATTTCCTTAATACGTGTTTGGCATGCTAATTAATAGTCATGCGAAAAAAGGCAATACGTGTTTGGCATACTGATTTATAGTCATGCAAAAAGTTGTAATACTTTGTTAATTACCCATATCTGATCATATTGGTCTAAGTAACTAAAAATCAACCCAATCATCCTCTTGTGGAGAGATAAAAATGAATGGCCTAATTCTGTAGCTCAAAATGGCTTAGAATTAGCTCTTACACCAAATGTACCTGTGATGAAAACTAGTATAAAGCAAGAAATAACATAGGTAATTTAGCGCAGAAAACCTTTGAATAGGTAAAAAACCACGACCTCGAGTTGAGGGTTTTAGTAACAATACATTTTATTGCTTAAGGCTGATATCTTATTAGAAGTGATCTCTCGAACTAGAAATACTTGATCTTGTAAATAAGAAGTTTTGTGTTAGAGTATAGAAAATCTGGTTTTTCTTAGTCCCTGTCTCTTCTAGAACTTTTTCTTTATATAGACTTTACCCGCAACTTGTGTCTTTGACTTGTTTATGTTCTTCTATTGTACTCAATCCACGTTCTTCATCAGTTCATGGTTTAGGTGATAATACAAACTGTTCATGTTACATATGAAATGTGTGAGTCTGATATTGAGGCAGTTCAATTTTGGACTAGGTCGAAAGGTAGGCCCTTCCAATCGCCCCATCGCAACTGAAAGCACGAGTGGCTTTGGTTGAAAAAGAATAAGTATATCGGTGGTGTTAGAAGTTGAAAAGAAATGATGTATTAATGGTGATTTGACTGGCAGGAGTACTTGGTATGTATTTATGGAGGGATGTATCTGCATTGAATGATGATGGAAAGGATTAATGTATTTGACACTTGGGGCTTTGATAGTGGGTCTATTTTGAATGATGACTATTTTGGAAACGTACCTGCGCATTAAATACGAATGTTATATAAATAGTACATGTACTGTGGATTCTGGCAAAGTATGATATGTTTTAAAAATTCCCTGGATTCTCTAAATTTTAATTGTGAAGACCAGGAAAATGGTGTATAAAGAGAAAGTCATTACTGAAATATAGAGATTCAAGCTGAGAAATTTTAGGGATCAATCTGTAAAGATGCCCACTTCAATTCCTATACTACCGACGTATCACGGTATGTCAGAAGAGGAAGAGGCTGAAATTGAGGAGAATTTTACCGTATGTAAAGATTTTATTATGTGGTCTTGTCAGGCGAAGCACGTTGGATGTGTCTTTACATCCTTGCAGAGGATAAGGTTGAGGAGACAGATGTGGGGGCTGGTATATCTGCAAGATAGTATCCCCGATATCTTGCGCAGGACTGGATTCTAAGGTAAGACTCCTTTTAATCTTCACCAACTCTCTATTGGTAGGGATTACGGAGGAGGATACGATAGTGGAGTAGGACGAAGATGGAGAATGGAAGTCTTGCCCCTGCATAATCATTGTCTTTTGGTACTAAGAAGGCTTTCTGCTTGAAGGGTTGGTTCGAGCACTGGCACCCTTGCTTCTATGTCTAGACTTCGACCAAACTCAGTTTCTTGTCAAAATAAATAGTGTGAAGAAAGATGGATGCTTAGTGATTTCCAGTTCCAACTTTTCTTAAGAAGATTCTCGAAGTGAAACATCACTGAAAATTGATATGTTTTTAAGAATAAACTGTAACAGCATCTGAAAAACTTATTATCTGTAAAGTACTTAAAATACTTATTATCTGTAAAGTATCTGTAATCGATATTTTGGGCTTAATAAGAAATTTTTCTTCAAACTCTGTGTTGATAGATAAAATTAACTCTTGTGATTGAACTCGAGCTAGAAGAAGAGATACAAATATGTATGATTAGGATATGAAATGTAGTATTTGAGATCGAACTAGAAAGTGCATTTTAGCAATCGAGCCAAGAAAAATATGTCTGTGAAATAGTAGATGTGTAAAAATTTGTTTCAAAGTGAGTAAATTATAGAATTATGGGAGAAGAATATCTTAGAAGATATAGAATTTGTAGGAATTGAAAGTTCGAGCTCAGGGAGATCTCGCGTGAAATGTTGGATTTGGGGGATAAATTGTGATGAATAGGTCAAAATGAGGTAGGGCGAAACAAAAGAGGTCGATGAGGACAGATAAGGTCAAATAACTTTCTACCAAGATTTTAGGGTTTCCAGTTATGGAAAAGCATATGATAAGATATATACGGAATTTGAGGGATTTGAATTGATCTTGAAAATTGTATAAATATGGGGAATTGCTATTTAAAGAAAAGGAAGAAAGAGAAAATGGTGAGGACTCGATCTGTGAGAGTTTGCCAAGCTGCTGAAGGGCAGTTGGTGATCATGATAGCTGAAGTGTGAGAAGAATTTTGGGTTGTTAAACTATGATTCTAATTTTCCTGAGTCTGAATTGCAGTTCAAAGGCTTAGGTCTGAGGGCGAGGGAACTTGAGATTGGGCATAATTTTAACTCAGAGATATTCCGTGAAATGATTCTGGAGCCTGGAGTTGGAAGAGAGGCCATGAGGTAAATTGTTGAGGAAGAGATTAAAGAAGAAAATATGAGGATTGCTGGGGACGAACTGATGAGGTGTGGCCATCTAGGACATCTGGGATGCTTTATGTATAATTATATGTGAAGGTGTGAATTGTATGAGGTCGAATAGCTATAATTAAAATGTAGTTAGAATAATGTTTTGATTGTCCTCTTTTGTTGCAAATATTGTTTGTGACTGTTGTAAATAAAGAATTTAAATTTCAAATGTGATCTCTTTGGAAATAACGTCATTTGTTCTATAACTAACAGAAGTAGGAATAGAAAAAATAGGTAGCTTTGATTTTTGTCTCTTGTATAATTATAGGAAAAGTTTGATTATGTGTGAGTATTGAGTCATCATGAGAGTGGGGAGGCCAGAGGAAGATTTGGGTAGGAGAAATGAAAATATTTAAAATATTAGACGGGGGCAATGATGAGAAGGTACTTTAACCGAAAGGGTACAAAATGTCTGACATTAATTATGGAAGGGACGTCTCAGATCTAAAACCAAGGACGGCTCGTGCAAGACCCAATAACTACCAGCAATTATAGAGAGAAACAATTAATAATTCTTCGTCTTTCTCATTCTAACATTTATCAACTTCAGAAAAATTGAAGAATAGTGGAAGAGAAAAGAGAAAAAATGGCAGAGATTCACGTGTGAGATTAAACGAGAATTATAATCAATTAAGGTGAGAAATAGTTAGGGATACAGAGTCAAGACAGTGGTTGTACAGCAGGGTTGCCAAGAAAGTAGTTAGCGCTGCATCAGATTCGTATTCAGACGTTGAAGGTTGGTAGATGATTTAAGATATTGTGAATTTATATTTGAAAGATTTTTGTGGCTTTCAAATTTCAAAAAATTGTTATTTATAGTAACCTATACAAAATTCTTTGATATATGTGTGAAAAAGAGATACGATATGATATATGTATATGTATAGTGGATATATAGTAAATGTATGCATGGATTTGTAAATGATAATGATAGAATACCTGGACCTGTATGTAGTATGAGCATGAGAAATATTTGTGCAAAATTAAATTACATCCTTAGACTTGTAATTGAGATGGAAACATTCACCTAATATGGAGGCATCGATCTCTGGTCGTTCGGCTGAGTTTGATAATGTAAAATTTGATAGGGAGGATAAAGTAGTAGTTGTTTAATTTTTAGATTTCCCAGAACAATTGGTATCATACCTTCTGAAATCTGATGTGTTTAGAGAGTTCTATAAATTCAAGTCTCTTGTAGGTAGAATATGGGGCAACGTCGCAGAACATGTTGGTCAGTAGTTTAGAGGTTGTACGGTAGCGTCTAGGGAGGAGCCTTTCTTTTTTTTTGCTCGATTTAGAGAAAGAAAAATTGGATAGGGGAGTGGCCGAATCGAATTTTCCCCTTAACAATCTTGTGAAAGGTATAATAAATATTATAGAGGTTTGTCCTGCCCAATTGAATAGGAATATGTGGGAGGTGATCAATGTTTGTGAGGGTTCGAATTGGTTGTGTGAGGAGAATGGGCTGGAGAGGAGAATATCTCCTAAAGATGTTTAGCAGCTTTATGGTGTGAAAAATTATTCAAGAACTGGAGGGGCATATTTATGCTTGAGCTCGTCTTGACCACTTTTCTTTGATTTTAATTTAGCAGGTCAAATATGGAATGAAAATGTGATATGGGTGAAAGGTGATTGCATTCATAGAGAAGATGAAGAACCCATAAAACTTTTGTATAGAACTATGAAGAAAAGTAAGTAATTGTGTATGATATCGAACTGCTGATATTAAAGGTTATTATGTTGTTAATAATGTGTTGTGTTTGTTTTACAGGTCCACGGTCGAAGGTGACCAAGAAGGAGTCCCTATTAGATACTGTTGCTCAAGAAGGAGTTGAGCTTGAGGTAATTCTGAAGGACCTCGGTATTAACCGAAATAAATGAGCTAATAGCATGTCTGAGAAGGTACAAAAGTCCCAGGCAAAAAGACTAATAACAGGAACTGGAGTTAGTAAAAGAGAGGGGCTGATGGAGAGAAGCAAGTAACTTTGCCGAAGGCTACTTAGTTGGATTTTGTGGATGTGCAAAAATTTTCTATATCAAGCAAGTTAGTTCAATTTTTTTAAGAAGAGGGTTGTGAAACGTGGCTCGACCTTTGGAACTACGGGAAGTAGTAAGGTCGAGGGGGATACAAAAAAGAGGAGGGCAGATTCTCCTGCTGAAGTGATTAGGGTAAAGGTCATGGAGAATCGACCTGTTGAGGAAGATGAGCTGAGAACTGTGGAGGACAGGGTGAGGCTTGCAGCTCGTAAGGGTACTGAGAAGATGAGTGCCTCTGCATAGTCAGTACTGAGAAAAATAGTAAGTATTGATGACTTGTTTATTTTATGAAATTTGTATTCTGATTCGAGCTAAAAATATGTTCAATTTATTGTAAGCTGCTCGTTTACTGATGGGGATCTGCCTCGGGATCGAGGAGGGAAAATCTGAGCTCGAGAATGGGAAGGTAGAGCTCGAGAAGAAGGTATCTCGATTGAAGTCTGACCTGGGTCTAGAGGAGAAGTGACTAGATTCTGTGAAGGCTGCGCAGGAGGTGTAGATTAGTGAACGGATAGAAGAAGCACAAAAGAACTTGGATGAGGTGGTAGTTCAACGAGATAGACTAGGGTGCCAATTCCTTTTAGTGGGGTACTTTAAAGCTGAGGTTAAAGCTATTATAGAGGGTACCTACGTTGTAGAGGACGAGGTAAAAGATGAGGTAGTTGGTGTGGTAGGACGGTTGGATGGGGTCTCTCCCCAAATTAAGCTAGAGAACCAAGGGGATGATAATGAGAAGGTAGACTAATGTGTTAAAGGTTTGGTTATGTTTTTATGTGGGGTTTGAGAACTATAATTGTATGAAATATTTTTTTGTAGGATAAACTTCTATAGGCTAAGAGATGTTTGCAAACATTGTGTGTAGGAACTTAAGGATATGCACCTCAGAATTGAGGAGTTAGAGAATGAGCTTTCTATGGAGAAAGATGCCTCGGCATTCTTATTGACTTCGCAGGCGGGGCTACATGTTAGATAAGAGCAAAAAATATTTGACTTATATACTGCATTACTTTAGAGCTATAAAGTAAAAATTATAGTATAGGGACAGACCAAAAATATGTTAGCAGTTTAGGGGCAATGGCAATCAAATGTATCTAGATAATACCAAAGTGTTGAGAAAGTTAAAACATAGAGAATGTGTACCTTAAAATTGGATGTACATGTTATTGTCATTGAACTGGGATCATACTTCAACCTTAAGTTTAGAAGTAGTCTCACAACAGTAAAATATCAAAAATAGAAATTTGTTAGAAATCAGACTCCTGTATTATGATTGAATGCATTTGAGGTGTGTTGTTGAATCAAACTTAATGTATTGTATTTGTAAAGTAGGTCGAACTGGAGTCTGCTCGCTTGAGTGAACAAAAGATACTATGATATAACCAAGAGTATGCGGCAGAATTTTATAGGATGAGAGAGGCAACTGAAGATAGGGAGGATCAACATGTCAAAGTACATTTCAAGTTTGTCAAGGCAACACAAACTGTTGATGACCTAACTCAGAAGATCGAGGGAAAAGATGTCGAAATTAAAAGATGGAAAAAAGAGCTCGCGGAGGCGAAGAAGGAGACTACGAAGCTCAAAAGCCAGAATGATACGTTGATGGTGAAGAGAAAGGAGGCAAACATGGCTCGATACCGTATCCAGTCATTAGAAATGATAGAGAAAGAGTTACGGGGTTTTGTGGCCAGTCTGAAAGGCCAAACGAATAAAAAAATGAATGAGCAAGAACATACTTGAGATAATCTAATGAGTTCCAGATGCGAACTGGAGCAATTGAAGAGTAAAATGATTGAGAAGGATAGCGAGCTAAACAGGGCTCAAGCTGACCTAGACGAATTGGGAATTACGGTGGAGCTGTTAATTGTGGCACTACCTACTAAAGATATAGATTTTTGAATGGCCCAAAGACGATGTGATGAATTGAATGAGAGGGTGGCCCAATTGATTACCGATTTGGTAGCGGCTAATTTGCGTGTTAACAAAGCCGAGGCTGGAGAGCAATTGAAGAAGAAAAAAGGCGATGTCGGGGTCTCCATTGAACAAGGGGATGTGATTGACTTGCCAACTCAAATTAGAAAGCTGGAGGAAGATGTAGCTCATATTTAAGCTCACGTTCAAAGAGAATATGAGCGCTTAAGAGAAAGCCAAGGTAAGTTGGATATTGCTCATAGCAGAGAGCGGGAGTTAGAGCAGGTGATCAGGGGTAAGGATCAATTGATAAGGAAAAAAGACGAATTGCTAAAAAAGTTTCCTACTGGGCAAACTGTAGGTAAAGACAGGAAGCTTGAGGAACTTCGTGCTCAAGTGGCAGGATTGAAGATGACGAACCAGGCAGAGTCAGATAAAGTAGCCAAGAAGGTGAATGAGCATAATGATTTTGTATCCCGCATAGATAGACACATGGAGTGGCAAGACGGAAGGTATAAAAAGATGTAATAACGTTATCAGAGATTGAGAGAGAGTTTTTCCAAAGCAGTTATTCCTGAAGCAACGCGCTCAAAGATGTTAATGGTTGTTATTGCCTATTTTATGGAAGAAGTGAGAAGACTTGAGTTCAAGAGGAATACCTTGTATGACTATCTGTCGGGAAGAGGATATATTTGTAAAGCTGATATAGATTGATAAAACTGTATGAATGCAATAGAAATAGAGTTAGGTTCTCGACCAGTTGAATTGGTAGATAAATGCTGGATTACTGTTGCTGCTTGAGCTCCTGATTTTTTACTAAACGTCCTCCTGTTGTGGGGAAAGGCATAGTTGAATGTACAAAATCAATACCTGCCCTGCCTCACCTAATTTAAATAGTGTATTGTTATTACCCTTAAATATATATTAAAAAAACCTAAATAAGAGAGTAATTTATTTAAAAAATAGTTTTATTAGTTAAATGGGGTGGGGGTGGGATTTAGTTTTGTAATGTGGGGGTGGGGATGGGGATCCCCGTTTAAGTTAAATGGGTTTTGGGGCGGGGATGGGAGTAGGGAACTTAAGCGAGAATGGAGATGGGATTAGCTCTCCCACCCCAAATCCGTTCCATTGCCATCCCTACTTGTAGATGTAACCTGTAGAAATATATATAGTTACAGACATATTGAGATATGAAAGCTAGTTTGACCTTTGCTTTATCTTATGTCTGGTAGAGGTCTTTGATAGAAAACTAGTATTACCTTTATTTTAATCATAGATTTTGTATAGATGGGTGATTGAAAGCTAGTTTTACCTTTATTTTAATCTGCGTAGAGGTCGAATGAAAGCTAGTTTTACCTTTGCTTTTATCAGCTTAGAGGTCGATTGAAAGCTAGTTTTACCTTTGCTTTAATCTGTGTAACCTTTTCTTTAATCTGTGCAGAGGTCGATTGAAAGCTAGTTTTACCTTTGCTTTAATCTGTTTAGAGGTCTATTGAAAGCTAGTATTACCTTTGCTTTAATTTATGTAATGTAGTAGAATCTACGTAAGTAGAGTACAATATGGAAAAAAACTTAGAAGTTTTCATTGAGTAGAATAGAATGTACACTTGTTGGAGATTAAAATCTCACTTTTGGAATGGAAAGAACAAGATTATTGAAATGGAGAAACTAGGAGATTAACGATAGTACCGTGAGCTGGCCAGCATATGGTGATATCGACCTAGGTTGGCAATAGCGCGTTCCTTAGTTTTATTAATCCAATTCATATTGCAGATTAATTCAAATTCATTTTCTTCATCTGTAAGCTCGCGATCTCAGACGGAATGGTGGTATTCTATTAGAATGAAAGCTTTGGTGCCATAGGTGAGGAGGAAGGGGGTACAGCCGGTTGATTAACGTGGAGTAGTACGGTTTGCCCATAAGACATGAGGAAGTTCCCGTATCCAATTTCCTTTTTTCTGTGATTGAAGCCTTTTCTTGAGTCCATCCATTATGGCTTTGTTGCTGATTTTGGTTTGACCATTGCCTTGAGGATAATAGGGATTGGATAGCGAGTGGATGATGTTGTGTTTGCTACTAACAAATTGTGGCCCGTTACCGATCCGAATCAGGTGGGTGTATCCAAACTGAGTGATGATGTGTTCCCAGATAAAAGAGATGGCCTCCTCTTCTCAAATTTGACAGAGTGTAACTGCTTCCTGCCATTTTGTAAAATAATATGGTGCCACAAGTTGGAATCATCGGTTACCTGGAGTGTTAGGAAATTTTTCGACGAGATTGAGCGCCCACCGCTTAAATTGCTAGAAAACCTTGTTTGCATGTAGTTCAAGCGCAGGGGCATGGATCATGTATCCATATCAATGACATGTGCCACATTTGTGTAAATATTCTTCTGTTTTCTTGTGCATTCCAGGCCAGAATACTCCTTGTGTAATTGTTCTGCTAGCGAGTGATCGACCTGCGGCATGGGAGCCACAAGTTCCTTCATGTAAATCTCTGAGCATTTTATAACTGAATGACAATATAAAGGACCGTTTTGAACTATATAATGCTTCAAGTTCTCGAGCAACTGTCGGCACTCTATTGATGTGTTGGGAGGGGACTGGTGCATTTGCTATCTAGGTTAAGATAGGCAATGAAGAGCTTTCGCCAATCGTCGTCCTCCTTTTCATCGCCCCTAGTTTCGATCGTGTATACAGAATGGAGATCAATGTTGGGGGATGATATCACTTCGATTTGTAGATATCTTGCTTCTGTACCCAAGACACCAGCTAGATAAGCCAAGTAATCGGCGTGTCAGTTTTCACCTCAAGGTAGATAGTCTAGAGTTACTTTTGCAAATTTGCTCATCCTGTCAGCAACGAAGGCTGCATATTCGATCATCTTTCCATTCTTCTTGTACTGTTCAGAGTAATGGTTGACAATGAGTAGAGAATCTATGTAGACCGATAGCTTTGGGATGCCAAGCTCGAGTGTGAGGTCAAGTCCATGAATTAGAGCTTTGTATTTTGTGACATTTTTAGAGGCTTCAAAATCTATGTGGATTGATTTCTTGATTCTGACATTGGGAGAGGTGATCAATACAATTCTAATTCCTGACCCTGCGGGTCCTACTGAACTATTTGTAGGAAGTCTCTACTCATTCCTTGTAACCCATTCAGCTAGATCGTCAAATGCTATGGTGGGTGGATCTTCTGTAAAAAATTTTATAAGGTCAGGATCGTGCTCCTCCAAATTAGGATCT
Source organism: Kingdonia uniflora (assembly GCA_014058105.1). Taxonomy (NCBI): domain Eukaryota; kingdom Viridiplantae; phylum Streptophyta; class Magnoliopsida; order Ranunculales; family Circaeasteraceae; genus Kingdonia; species Kingdonia uniflora. Next base: position 113,048 of record JACGCM010000310.1, on the reverse strand, counting down.
TCCACTGGAAAATCTGTAAGAAAATTTGCAATGGCCTGACCCTTTTTTGAATGTCATTGTTCGAACTTGATATCATATTCTCCTACACTGACTAACCATTACAGCACCCTTCTGGATTTTTCTTTTTTGCACAAAACTTCCCAAAGTGGGTAGTTTGTTATGACTTTGACTGTATGAGCTTGGAAGTAGTACTTAAGTTTATGCCAAGTGAAAACAAGAGTTAGAAGAAGTCTCTCAATTTTAGAATACCACATTTATGTGGGAGTGAGGATTTTGCTGATGAAATAGACTGGCATTTTGATCTTTGCCTTAAGTTGAATAAGGACCGAGCTGATAGAAGTGTCTATAACTGCCAGGTAGATGATTAGTCCCTCATTATCTACCAGATTCCGCGTTGTGCTCCTTACACTAATCATTATCCTTATAGGTAGATGATTAGTGCTCATTATCTACAAGTATTCAATTACTTACAGTCGGAATGGTGCGAACTTAGTCCTCGTTGTGGTTGTAATTCAAAGAAATACTAAATAGAATTCGGACGATAGGCTCTGTGGGTCACAATGCCCGGAACACTCTGATCAAGTGAGATAATATCCTTAGCTTGGTCGAGCTAGAAAAGAAATCGCACCTGTATATCCCCTTAGCAAATCTCTTTAAGTAAACACATTTAAAATATTAAATCTTTCTGCATTAGGGGATATTTATGTTAATATCCCCGCTCATCATTACATGTCATATCATCATCACTTCATACATATATGCCTCTTGTCTTATAACACTTTACCTGGATTACAGTTACCTAGTTACTATTCTTCATCTCCTTATCTATTACTCTATCTCATTCACTTCTCTCTCTTCTTCAGTACTTATCTTATTTGTAGGTTATTTAGCTTTGTTGGGTTTTAGTGAGCCGTGGTTTGCTTACTCTCGTAATTTTAACCATTTCAGAGGTTGAGTAGCTTAGATCGCTGCGAGGTTCAGCCAGTTGGGAGCCTATTTTTGCCGCTGCAGATCTTCTTTAGTTTAGACTTTCTTGTATGTGATCTCAGCACATTGTATATATTTCAGTCAGATATGTATATTTTTCTTTCGTTTCCGCTATGTTGTTATTATTCCTTCTTTACTCCGATAATTATTGCTATAAGTGAATAGCCGAGCCAGAATTTATCTACGGCTTAGCTATCTGTGGGGTAGAATTTTTGGAATCCCCAACCTGCACAGCTTTGAATCTAGTAATTGGTCAAGCTACCGATTACTGGATTTTGGGGCGTGACAGACTTGGTATCAGAGCGTAAGGTTAATCTTTTTCTTGGTTATTGCAAATCATATGACGAGTTATACCTTAGACAGAGTTAGGTTCGATTCATTTCGGATCTCCATATTTTATCGTATTCTTTTGCGTTCCTAATCCTTTCCTATCCAGTCCTGAGTTGTCTTTCTTTGTTCCTAACAGATGGCTAAAGGTGGCAGAGGTAGAGGTCTTGTTAGGACTCATGGGGGTTTGTGTAGTGGTACAGTGGCCAATGGGCCAGTGGATAGTCAGGAGAGTACGGGGTCTATTCTGATCCCTCAGGCAGAGCCAATAGTTTCTGAGGCTAGGGTTGGTGTGGGAGTAGCACTAGGGATTCTGATTCGTAGGGTGCCCCACTTACTTCAGTGATTCCGGAGCATCCAGGCATCTTACCAGCGGTAGCCACTTCGGGCTTTTCAGCAAAGATGAAACAGTTTATGGACAGTTTTGCCGCTTCCTTTCAGCAGGCTAGGAGCCTGGTACACTGGGAGCACAGTTACTTGGAGCAGCTCCTGAGGTACAAACATCTGCATTTTCTGGCACATTGATTCCTTCAGAGGCCGAGGCGTGGTTCGAGTCTATTGAAAAGACTTTGGACGCGATGAAGTGTCCCGACAATCAGTGGGTGACACTTACAACATATCTACTACACGAGGAAGCAGATCATTGGTGGGATACGGCCAAAAGGACGGTGGTGAGGACTCCTATTCCTTGGGCAGTTTTCTAGGACCTATTCGTTGGGCAGTATTTTCCGTAGAGCTATAGAGGCGCGTGCATTTCAAAGTTTTATGCACTTGAGCAGGATGATATGAGCATTGCCAGATACGACTAGCATTTCAATGAGCTTGCTCATTATGCACCGTTCATCGTTCAGGATGAGGAGCAGAAGAAGATGAAGTTTTTGAAAGGTCTTCGCCCATTCTTCAGGAGATTTTTTATTTCTTATGGTGTTAACACTTACAAAGAGGTTTTGTCTAAAGCTTTGGCTTTAGAACAAAATGACGTCGAGGATCACAAGTCTAAGGACATGAGGAGCCAGCAGAGACATGACCTAAGACCCGATAAGGGTAGGGCGGTACAGACACAGTACGGTAGCATGAGTTTAAAGAGACAAAGGTTTGATGGTACGTTAGTTAGAGCTACGGGGGGAAGGGGCAGTATTTTGAGAGAGCACAACCTGCTTTACGTCAGTATTGGAACTGCGGGGAGACCAGGTACGTCAAGCGACATTGTCTTAAACCTGTCAGATTTCCACAGCTAGCGAGACAGTTTCAGGGTCCCGTGGGATATCAGTTGCGACCTCCTCAGTAGATTCAACAGTTTCCCCAGAGACCGTTCCAGGGTCCTCAGGGCAGAAAGGTAATTTCAAGACCTCGAAGTGTTTAGAGACCGCAGCATCCAGGACAGCAGCAGGGCCTGGTTCAGGGCTGTGGGCAGAGCAGAGTGTTTATAGTCGGGAGGCGAGATGCTCGGACCGCTCCACCTGTAGTGGAAGGTACGATCTATATTTCTTATTCGCCCGCTCGTGTTCTTTTCAATTCTGGCACATCGTATTCATTCATAGCATCTGGATTTCTCTGCATTATTGGCTTTAAGTCTTCTTTATTGATTGATGAGATTTTTGTGAGAACTCCTCTAGATTCTTCGGTGTCTATCTCACGTATATGTAGAGATTGCCCGATTATTGTTTGTGGTTACGTCCCATCAGCAGACCTATTAGTTTTATCGATGCATGAGTTTGACATCATCCTAGGCATGGATTGGTTGTCGACGCACCGGGTCACTTTAGACTGCTTCGAGAAGACGGCTACCTTTAGTATTCCCGGTGAGAGGCGATTCATGTTTGCTAGTTCGAAACCTGTACAGTCAGTGGTCGGCTTATTAGCTTTCTTAGAGTTAGAGTCCTCGGGCGTGGACGTCAGCTCTATTTCTGTCGTTTGCGATTATTCCGATGATTTCCAGAAGATTTCTGGATTACCGCCGACGAGAGAGATTAATTTTGGCATAGATCTTGTTCCTGGTATAGTACCGATTTCGATGGTACCGTACCGTATGGCGCCTGTTGAGCTGTAGGATTAAATTTTTAAGCTGATGAATCAGGAGTTTATTCAACCGAGTACTTCACCGTGGGGAACTCCAGTTTTGTTCGCAAAGAAGAAAGATGGTTCAATGGGTTTGTGTATTGACTACCGCGAGTTGAACAATGTCACGATCAAGAACAAATATCCGTTGCGGAGGATTGAGGACTTATTTGACCAACTTCGAGGAGCGCAGTTCTTTTTGAAGATTGATCTCAAATTGGGTTTCCACCAGCTGGGGATCAGGGCAGCTGATGTTTCGAAGACAGCCTTTTGGACTCGTTATGGACACTATGAGTTTAGGGTGATGCCATTCAGTTTGACGAACGCGCCCGCAACTTTTATGGACTTAATGAACTGTGTTTTCAGTACTTTTCTTGACCGGTTCATCATTGTGTTCGTCAACGACATTCTGATATATTTGAGGACCGAGGCAGAGCATGAGAAACATTTGAGGATCGCTTTACAGACTTTACGGGAGAACGTATTATTTGTGAAGTTTGAAAAAGTGTGAGTTTTTGCAGCAGGAGGGGAAATTGCCAGGACACGTGGTGTCTAAGTATGGAATTATAGTAGATCCTTCCAAGGTTGTTGCAGTTGCAGATTGGGCACAGCCTACGAGCGTTACAGAGATTCACAGTTTTCTGGGTTTAGCAGGTTACTATCGTAGATTTATTGAGGGGTTTTTGCGGATTACAGCTCCTTTGACCCGTTTAACACAATAGGATGTACGATTTGTTTGGGATGACAGATGTACTTCGGCTTTTGCCGAGTTGAAGAACAGATTGACTACCGCGCCAGTTTTAACTATTCCGTCCAATGGGCAGAGAAACAGAAAATATAGCGACGCTTCACTCAGTGGGCTTGGTTGTATTTTGATGCAGGAGGGCAAGGTGGTGGCTTACGCTTCGAGACAGCTTAAGGTACACGAGAGGAATTACCCTTATATGAGCTCGAGTTGGTGGTAGTGGTTTATCCGCTGAAGATCTGGTAACACTACTTATATGGGGAAAGATTCGAGCTCTTTTCTGATCACAAGAGTTTGTAGTATCTTTTCTCTCAGAAGGAGCTGAACATGAGACAACACAGGTGGATGAAATTTCTGAAGGAGTACGATGTAGATTGACAATACCATCCAGGGAAGGCGAACGTGGTGGCCGACGCTTTGAGCCATTTTCCTAGAGGATTACATGCACGTCTGATGATTCGTGAGTAGACGATGTTTAGCGACATTACAGAGTTTGGGCAGATTTTGGATTCACAGACTATGGGTGCTCTTATTGCAAATCTGAGAGTTCAGCCGTCTTAGATTTCTCGGATTATAAAGGTGCAGCAGCAAGACAACAGATTATAGTCTTGGGCTTCAGACGACACCAGACCTGATTGGACATTTAGTTTAGATGGTAGCATCAGATACAGGGGAAAATTATGCATACCAGATTCCGAGGTACTGAAATGTGAGATTTTGAGTGAGGCACATGGTTCGAGATACACCATTCATCCAGGCAGTATGAAGATGTAACAGGACCTGAAGAGACATTTTTGGTGGGACAATATGAAGTACGAGATAGCTGATTTTGTTTCCAAATGTCTAACTGTCCAGCAGGTGAAGGCCGAGCATCAGAAACGGCTGGACAGCTTAAACCCTTACCTATTCCTGAGTGGAAATGGGAGTATGTGACGATGGACTTCATATAGGGTTTACCGCGGACGAAGAAACAATATGATTCTATTTGGGTGATTGTGAACCGATTGACCAAATCGGCATATTTCATTCCGGTTCGTACGACTATGACTACTGACGAGTTGAGCAGGATATATGTGAGGGAGATTTTTCGTTTATACGTGGTTCTAGTGTCGATTATGTCAGAAAGAGATGCCAGTTTTACCAGCAAATTTTGGCAGAGTTTTCAGCGAGCTATGGATACTAGACTGGATTTTAGTACAACATTTCACCCTTAGACCGATTGTCAGACAGAGCGAGTTAACCAGATCCATGAGGATATGCTTAGGGCTTGTGTTTTGGACTTCAAGGGCAGCTGGGACAAGTACCTACCATGGACAGAGTTAATTGTTTGTTAGAGTTAATTGTTCCCCGATCCCCTCATCCATAAATATGTTATATAGTTCTTCTTCTACTAAAAGAAAACATCTTTTTGAAAAATTATAATTTTGGGGATACCTCACGGACTTCCATTGTCATAACTGCCTATCACATTTTTTTGAATATCAACGATAACATAGGGGTTTGGAAAATTTTCAAAGAAAATATCTTTCCAGGAAAATCGAGTTTTGAATCTAGTTTATTTTCGGGGATGAATACTTGTATACAAATCTTCTTATTTACTGTAACATGTAGTAGTCATATGATTGTATTGAAAATTCTAAAGGAAAATATGTTCCCTGGGTATGTTTTTGCTTTATCTTGGAGAAAATAGTTTTTCTTGATTTGTCAAAAAATTTCAACTTGGAATCATCAAATGATAGGCAAATTTTTTAGAAAAAATCATTTTCATAGAGAATTAGTTTTAAATTTTCTCTAGTTTTTACAGAATATATCTGCCCAATTAGGGGCTAATATTAAGGATCACCATTCATGTGTTATCTGGTTTTTGAAAGAGAATTTGCAACAAGGATAGTACATCACCTTTTCAACTTCGTACTCTTCCAGTCATATTAAAAATTTTAAGTTTAGGGGCACATACGTCTGGCTGAAGACAGTAAACTTAGCATTTCTAGGGAGGCAACCCATGACACATTCAGGTGAGAAATTCCAGTTTTTATTCCTCCATTTTTTTTATGCTGTCAAACATTGAGGGCAATGTTTGATTTAAATTTGGGGTAGAAAAATATTTCTTTAAATGTTTTTTGTAGAAAAGTAAAATAATGGCACTTTGACAATTTATGATATATTTTTTATGAATATCCAAAAACTTAAACTGATTTTACCTTGACATAAATATTATGGAAAAGCCTAAAATTTGAAATTGTACCAAGTATATACTAGAATATTTTAGAATATCTTAACATAGATTTACTATATTTTTATTAGCGACTAACTCAAGTTAAATTGACATATTTTGAAAATGTGCACTTCACTGTAGTTTTGCAATTAATACCTTCAATAGATTTTTGCTCAGTATAAAAGAAATTTAGCATTTATGTTAGGAATAATTTGGTACAAGGGAGACAACTGCCTAAGAATAAGTTCATTCCTAAGAATAAAAATATGCCAAATGTACTCTAAAACCTTTAACGCTGCAAGGCTACATGCATGATTAAGAACTGATAGAGGAAAAATTATCACCAATCTCGAGTTTGACCATAAACTATGTGAAAGGAGCATAAGAAAATATTACTTGTGAGAATCCTGAGTCTAGGTCATGATGGGGCACTACACCCTGGTAACCTTCACCAACTGGCAGGGATTGTCGACCGAAAACTCCTTGTTATGGAGGCTTCACTAAGAAATAAAGTTCTCAAAAGAAAAGTGATCGATTATAAACCGACGTCTTAAAAGACCTGCAAGTGCACGGTAGACCGTTAAGTACAAAGGAAAGCAGGGTCGTATCTCATGAGATATGTGGTACGAATTATACTTCGAGCTACTAGTTTTATCCAATATTAATGAGTTTGTCTAGGTTTTAAAATAAAAAAAAGAATGAAATAAATTACAAGATAATTTGGAGTGGAAACCAAGGCATCGATTCCACTCCACCCTTTGTAACCATTAAGATAGCATAAATAATTAAAGTAAATTACAAGTTCTCGTATCGCATATCTTTGGTCGGGCATATGCAATACCTCAAAAGATACAAAATATTTAGTAATTGGGAACTACCCATAGACCAACTTACTCAACTAGGGTCCAGCTGATAAGTATGGATTATGTTTTATTCTCTATGTTCCGAACCTATCTTGTTATGGTCTAACAAGAAGGTTACATAGATTCATTATTCCTTCTAATCCTAGCTATGGTCAACCATAGGATGAAGGAATACGAATATGCAATATTCCGGGATAAAGATATAGTAATTACTCAAACTAAGCTATACAATCAACACTAAGGCTACATTCGCTAGAGCTTCCTCTAGCCTTGGCTAAGAAGATTAGCTACTCTTCCCTTTGATTATTGCCATGCTACTATTACTTCGATAAAAGTAAAAGATAAGAAAAAGAGAAGAATAAGAACTTTATTGCTTATTGAATCTAAATATTTACACTCTCCAAGATGATCCCTCATGGTGGAATTCCCCTCCTATTTATAGAGTATAGGAAGAGTTACTAAATATTACCATTAATATAAAATCCTTTAAACAATGCCTAAAATAATGCATAGATATTATAACTCATGAGAATAGTATCTATATCTAATTTTCTTCAATAAGTTTCCATGCATGGGCCTTTGGATGGCAACTTCAAATAAGAATCTTTGTTGGAGTGCATCACCCTTGTTCTTCGTTAAAAATTGGAAAAAATGTATAACTTGATTATCATGTGACCGATTTTTATAAATATAAACAAAAGCACTATTAGTGTCACATTTATTTAATAAATGACTAGGATGATATAAATTTAGGAGTTGAACATGTAAATATTACGCCTCTGTCAAATACCCCCGAACTTATATTTTGCTAGTCCATGATCAAATGTAAACAAAAACTATTTTGGCATGTCACGCGGTTACATTTAGCGTATGCAAAAAGCCGTTAAACCCCCAGGTTTAGCCTGGTGGACGAGTGTTGTCCTGTGAGGGTTTCCAGTGACTATACCCACAAAAGTCAATAATGACATTTTAAGCAATTCTAGAATACATATGACTCATTTCATGTGAACTTATCCTTACTTAGTTATGACAAAAATATACCAATAAAAAAATCCTTAAACTTGTTATTTTCCCAAGTATATCAAAAAATATTTTAAGCTTATCTAAAATTAGAGGTAATACCTCTAGATTATAAAGAGATACAAGTATTGTGCTTTAGCTATATTTGAGTGTACAATGAAAATAGTTTTATCGCCTAATACGTTGTCTAGATTAATTTACTCCCATTTTGGTAATCTAGTTCTCACTCGAATAAATTCAACGGTCAGTTCGACAAGTGCCTTACTCAATTCGTCTTCCTAAAATTTTACTTTTTCTTTTCTTTTGTAAGCTTTTTCTTTTGAGTACTTTGATTCTTAGTGAAGTCTCCATAACAAGGAGTTTTTGGTCGATAATACCTGCCAGTTGGCGAAGGTTGCCGAGGTGTAGTGCCCATCATGACCTAGACTCTGGATTCTCACAAGCAACATATTCTTAATCTCCTTTCACATAGTTCATGGTCAAACTCGAGATTGGTGATAAATTTTCCTCTTTCAGGTCTTAATCATGCGAGTAGCCTTGCAGCGTGAAAGTTTTTAGAACACATTTGGCTTATTATTTATTTTTAGGAATGAACTTATTCATAGGTAGTTGTCTCCCTTGTAGCAAACTATTCCTAACATAAATGTTAAATGTTCCTTATACTGAGCAAAAATCTATTGAAGGTATTAATTCAAAATTACAATGAAGTGCACATTTTTAAAATATGCCAAGTTAACTTGAATTAGTCGCTAATAAAAAAGTAATAAATCTATGTTAAGATATTCAAAAATATTATAGTGTATACTTGGTTCAATTTAAAAATTTAGGTTTTTCCATAATATTTATGTCAAGGTAAAATCAGTTTAAGTGTTTAGAAATTCGTCAAAAATATATCATAAATTATCAAAGTGTCATTATTTTACTTTGCTTCAAAAAATATTTAAAGAAATGGTTTCCTTCTCCCAAACATAAATGGAACATTGCCCTTAATGTTTAAGAGCATAAAAAAAATAAAGGAATATAAACTAGAATTTTTCACCTGAATGCGTCATGGGTTGCCTCCCAAGAAGCACTAAGTTTACTGTCTTCTGCCAGCCGAATGTACCCCCAAACTTAAAATTTTCAATATGACTGGAAGAGTACGAAGTTAAAAAGGTGATGTACTATCCTGGTTGCAAATTCTCTTTCAAAAACCAGATAACAGATGAATGGAGATCCTTAATATTAGCCCTTAATTGGGAAGATATATTATGTAAAAACCAGAGAGAGTTTAAAACTAATTCTCTATGAAAATGATTTTTTCTAAAAACTTTGTCTTTCATTTGATGATTCCAAGTTAAAAATCCTAGACAAATCAAGAAAAACTATTTTCTCCAAGATAAAGCAAATACATACCTAGGGAATATATTTTCCTTTAGAATTTTCAATACAATCAAATGATTACTACATGTTGCGGTAAATAAGAAGATTAGTATACAAGTATTCATCCCCGAAAATGTACTTGATTCAAAACTCGATTTTCATGGAAAGATATTTTCTTTGAAAATTTTCAAAACCCCCATGTTATCGTTGATATTCCAAAAAATGTGATAGGTTGTTCTGACAAAGCAAGCCCATGAGGCATCCCCAAAATTATAATTTTTCAAAAAGATATTTTCTTTTAGAAGAAGAAAAACTATATAACATATTTGTGTATGTGGGGATTGGGGAACAATTGACTCTAACAAACATTGAAAAAATTTGTGCCTAAAATCACAACTTATCTCAAGGGACTCATCCTGACCATTGACGTGGATATTAATTGGCTTAGGGACATGGACAAGTTGAAGCATATTTTCAGATGCTATTGATTGTACCATTTCACGAATCCCAGGATCATTCGAGTGCTCAAAATAATTTAAACATTAATTAACAGAAATCCAACAAGAATTATCTCCGTACAAGTCCTCAAAATCATTTATGGTCATGGTACCCCCATTAGGCTTGTGAAATGGATATGTAGGCATAGGTATAGGTATGGTTAGTGAATGAGTAACCAAAACAGAATCTGCCCCCAATAATAGTGGTATATCCTGTAAAGAAGGGTCGTCCACCCGCTGGATTTCAATATTGTAATTTATGTTAGGTGGACGTTGCTCAAGGCAAGGCTGAGGCGACTCATAAGGAGACTGAGAAGGAAATAACAAGTTGATAACATCTGTAACTGGTTTGACAATTTCTAATTTCTTGACTTTGGTACAAATATTATCATCTACAAATTCCTCGCAAATTATCGTATAATGAGATGGTGATTCCATATATTCATATTTTATCTCGTCATCATCATTGTCAAAAAAATCATTAGAGAAGAGGGTCATAGTTTCATCGAAACAATTTATTGGCTTAACAAATAAAATGATGGATGGTGACATCGATGGTTGAATTTGGAGGGCTTCTTAAAGATCTTCTTGTGACATAGGATCGTCGACCTTAAAATATTCATCTTCTAAATCTGTAGCACAATATGGTGTCCATTCACCCCACGGTGAAAACATTCCTTGATTACGCTTGAATTCATCCATTTCTAAATCACAAGGGGATTTAACTTCAGATTATTTTTCTTTATTGCTTAGAAGTTTTTCATGCTCTATTTCACTCCATGTAGTTGACAACTGAGTTATCTCAATCTTTAATCTAGAGATAGATTGGGTCATAGAAGTTTGATTCACCAATGTCTGCTGTTTGAATTGTATCATTTGTTGCTGAAATTACAACGCTTGGTTTTGACTTTCCATTGATTATTTTATGAAGAGAGCAAGGGTATCTTCCAAAGAAGGTTTGGGTAGATCAGGTGGGAACTGATTGGATGACTGGACGGAATGATGGGCCTGCATATATGAATAAGATTGGAAAGGTTCCATGTATTGAGAATTTTAATGATCCCATGATTGAAAATTATTTTGAGGTTGTTGCGGGATGTTAAATCATGAGCTGTAAGGATTCCAATATTCTTGTATGTATGACATTTTAAAATAAAAGCAACACCCAACGCAATAAACAACCAATCAAACTTAAAGTGTAGCACATCGACATTTTTTAGAAGTAATAATTAGGCCTCCCCTATATTCTTCTATGTTCAAAATGGGTACGATGGCAAAAGGCTTTGGTTCCTATACTTCCCCGCGTCACTATGCTAGGACCAGCTTAAAGTAGATGCTCACTCCTTACACCTGAGCGAGTCGCCTTATTGTACGTCAGCACTCGGAACAGTGACATCGCAAACCTACCGCCAGTATTTCGCAGTGCTAGGCTGAGGCCGTGTCCTATGAGCCCATTTTTGTACCCAGGTCCGGTACAACTATCTGTTGGGTGATGAAATCTTACGGGAATCTTTCTACTCTTTTAAATTATCATGTTATTTTCAGGTTTGGGACGTTCAATTTTCATGTGATACGAATTTCTTCGTAACCCTAATGGGTGGTCCTACTTGTTAGAGAGCTTATTGGGTGATGAAATCCCGCAAGTCTCTAGAAGTTTTTACCCTTACTAATGTTGGAATGAAAAAAATTTAATCACGTCAATAGGTCAATCCAACCACAACAAATATTTTATTAGAACAACGTGTATTTGCACAGTCCACACGACTTTATGTTCCTAGTGCCGGGGCGGAACGGATATGTACCCCTTCTAAATGTCAAGTTTTAAGAAGTACCAACCTACGGAAAGTGTTTCCCGGTGTGGTTGTGGCCTCCCCTTCACTTAAGGGGCGAAAGAAGGAAGTGCCCCTTCACTTAGGGGCCACAAGAAGGATGGATTTGATGATGCTTTTAGCTTTGCGTATTGTCTGTCTCGTTTCCATCTTTGTGACTATCCTGTAAAACAAGAAAAAAATGATTAGTGAACTTTCGACAACAATATTAATTCAATTTCTAAGTTTATTGTAGTCTATGATGTCTTGATTTTCAAAAGTGTATATCTTTCAGCTCGATTGCGAGAAAGTATTAAATAATATCAATTTGGAAAAATAATTCAGAAAGGAAAAATATTCAAGAAGAAAGTTTTCTATAATTTAGCTTCCCTAATACTCTAATCAATTTATTAATGAACAGTGGCGTCCTTTACAGAGACTGTTTTTTCAAAAGGATATAACACACAAATGACTAAACATAAAAATATAATCTATAGCAATTCGGGAAAGATTTTGAATTATCTAAAACTTTTGTAGCAAACGTATTTCCCAACTGTGAAGTACAGATGATCAAAAATGGTGTAACATTCAGAGACAGACTTCACAGCTACTGTAGCGCCAAGAGAGTTTGAGCCAATCAGTCATTCACTTTGTTTCCGAATCCAAAAAAAGAAAAGAAAAAGAAAAAGAAAAGAAAAACAAGAAAGTAAAAATTGGCTTAAAATAAAATAACTCAAACATAAAATGCAACTTTGCAAGTCCCCGACAACGGCGCCAAAAGCTTGATCGATTATAAACCGACGTCTTAAAAGACCCGCAAGCGCACGGTGTACAGTTGTATACAAAGGAAAGTGGGGTCGCATCCCAAGAGACTTGTAGTACAAATTATACTTTGAGCTACTAATTTTATCCAATAACAATGAGTTTGTGTAGGTTTTGAAATATAAAGAAGAACGAAACAAATTACAAGATAAATTAGAGTGGAAACCAAGGCATTGATTCCACTCTACCCTATGTAACCTTAAAATATTCTTTGATATACTTGGAAGAATAGCAAGTTTAAGGATTTTTTCATTAGAATATTTTTGTCACAACGAAGTAAAGTTAAGTTCACAGGAAATGAGTCATGTGTATTCTGAAATTGTTTAAAAATGTTATTATTGACTTTTGTGGGTATAGTCACTGCAAACCCTCACGAGACAACACTCGTCCACCAGGCTAAACCTGGGGGTTTAATGACTTATTGTATATACTAAATACAACCACGTGACATGCGAAAATAGTTTTTATTTACTTTTGCTCGATGACTAATAAAATATAAATTTGGGGGTATTTGATAGACACGTAATATTTACGCGTACAACTCTTAAATTTATATCTACCTAGTCATTTATTAAATAAATATGACACTAATAGTGTTTTTGTTTGTAATTACAGAAATTGGTCACATGATAACCAAGTCGTCCATTTTTCCAGTTTTTAACGAAGAACAAGGGTGATACACTCCAACAATGATTCTTATTTGAAGTTGTCAACCAAATGCCCATGCCTAGAAGCCTATTAAAAAAAAATTGATATAGATATTATTCTCATGAGTTTTAATATATATATCTAATTCTATCTAATGGACTTCCATGCATGGGCCTTTGGCTGAAAATTTCAAATGAGAATCATTGTTGGAGTGCATCACCCTTGTTCATTGTTAAAAATTGGAAAAATGTACGATTTGTTTATCATGTGACCGATTTCTGTAAATTCAAATAAAAACACTATTAGTGTAGTATTTATTTAATAAATAACTAGGTAGATATAAATTTAAGAATTGTACACGTAAATATTACTTGTCTATCAAATACCCCCGAACTTATATTTTACTAGTCCTCGAGCAAAAGTAAACAAAAACTATTTTTGTATGACAAGCGGTTGCATTTAATGTATGCAACCAGCCGTTAAACCCTCAGGTTTAGCCTTGTGGATGAGTGTTGTCTTGTGAGGGTTTGTAGTGACTATACCCATAAAAGTCAATAATGACATTTTAAACAATTCTAGAACACACATGACACATATCCTGTGAACTTAACCTTACTTAGTTGTGATAAAAATATACCAATGAAAACATCCTTAAACTTGCTATTTTCCCAAGTATATCAAAGAATATTTTAAGCTTATTTGAAACTAGAGGTACTACCCCAAGATTAGAAAGAGATTCAAGTATTTTGTTTTAGCTATATTTGAGTGTACAATGAAAATAGTTTTATCGCCTAACACGTTGTTTAGAATAATTTACTCAGCTTTTGGTAGTCTAGTTCTCACTGGAAAAAATTCAACGGTCAGTTCGACAAGTGCCTTAGTCAATTCGTCTTCCTAGAATTTTACTTTTTTCTTTTATTTTGTAAGACTTTTCTAATTGAGTATATTGTTTCTCAGTTAAGCCTCCATAACAAGGAGTTTTCAGTCGACAATCCTCGCCATTTAGCTAAAGTTGTCAGGGTGTGGTTCCCCATCATGACCTAGACTCAGGATTCTCACAAGTAATATTTTCTGGTGATCCTTTCACATAGTTCATGGTCAAACTCGAGATTGGTGATAATTTTTCCTCTATCTGCTCTTAATCATACGAGTAACCTTGCAGCGTAAAAGTTTTTAGAATATATTTGTCTTATTATTTATTCTTAGGAATAAACATATTCTTAGTCAGTTGTCTCCCTTGTAGCAAACTATTCCTAACATAAATATTAAATTTCTCTTATACTGAGCAAAAATCTATTGAAAGTATTAATTGTAAAACAACAGTGAAGTGCATGTTTTTAAAATATGTCAGTTAACTTGAATTAGTCGCTAATAAAAGGATAGTAAATCTATGTTAAGATATTATAAAATATTCTAGTGTATACTTTGTGCAATTTCAAAATTTAGGTTTTTTCATAATATTTATGTCAAGGTAAAATCAGTTTAAATGTTTGAAAATTCATCAAAAATATATTATAAATTGTCAAAGAGCCATTATTTCACTTTTCTTCAATAAGCATTTAAAGAAAGGTTTTCATACCCCCAAATTTAAATAAAACATTGCCCTCAATGTTTGAGAGCATATAAAAAAATTGTGGAATAAAAACTAGAATTTTTCATCTGAATGTGTCATGGGTTGCCTCCCAAGAAGCGTTAAGTTTACTATCTTCAGCCAGACGAATGTACTCCCAAACTTAAAATTTTCAATATGATTGGAAGGGTACGAAGTTAAAAAGGTGATGTACTATCCTAGTTGCAAATTTTCTTTCCAAAACAAGATAACACATGAATAGTAATTCTTAATATTAGCTCTTAATTAGGCAGATATATTTTGCAAAAACTATAAAGAGTTTAAAACTAATTCTCTATGGAAAAAAAAAATTTCTAAAAACTTTGCCTATCATTTGATGATTCCAAGTTAAAAATCTTAGACAAATCAAGAAAAACTATTTTCTCCAAGATAAAGCAAAAACATACCCAGAGAACATATTTTCCTTTAGAATTTTCAATACAATCATATGATTAATACATGTTACAGTAAATAAGAAGATTGGTATACAAGTATTCATCCCCGAAAATGAACTAGATTCAAAACTCAATTTTCCTGGAAAGATATTTTCTTTGAAAATTTTCAAAACCCCCATGTTATCGTTGATATTCAAAAAAATGTGATAGGTGGTTCTGACAAAGCAAGTCCGTGAGGCATCCCCAAAATTATAATTTTTCAAAAAAATATTTTCTTTTAGTAGAAGAAAAACTATATAACATATTTGTGCATGTGAGGATCGGGGACCAATTGAATCTAACAGACATTTAAAATTTATGTGTCTAAAATCATAACTTATCTCATGGGACTCTTCCTGACCATTGACGTGGATATTCATTTTCTTAGGAACATGGCCAAGTTGAAACAAATTTTTAGATGCAAATGATTGCACCATTTCACGAATCTCAGGATCATTCGAGTCCTCAAAATAATTTAAACAGTCATTAACAAAAATACAACAAGAATTTTATCCGTACAAGTCCTCAAAATCATTTATGGTCATGGTACCCCCATTAGGCTCATGAAATGGAGATGTAGGCATAGGTATAGGTGTGGTTGGTGAAGGAAAAAGCAAAATACAATCAGCCCCCAATAATAGTGGTGTATCCTGTAAAGAAGGGCCGTCCACCCACTGGTTTTCAATATTGCAATTTGTGTAAGGTGGACGCGGCTGAAGGCAAGGGTGAGGTGACTCATAAGCAGACTAAGAAGAAAATGATAAGTTATTAACATCTGCAATAGGTTCAGCAATTTTGAATTTCTTGACTTTGGTACAAATATCATCATCTACAAATTCCTCGCATATTATCGAATAATGAGATGGTGATTCCATATATTCATATTTTATCTTGTCGTCATCATCGTAAGAAAAATCATTAGAGGTGAGGGAAAAATATTTAGTCTCGGTCATTGTTTCCTCGAATCAATTTATTGGGTTAACAAATTAAATGATAGATGGTGACATCGGTGTTTGAATGCTAAGGGTTGAATTTAGAGGTGATTGAGAAAGAATTGTATTAGACATGATAGCTGTTTCTTCAAGATCTTCTTTTGACATAGGATCGTCGACCTTAAAATGTTCATCTTCTAAATCTATCCCGCAATATGGTATTCATTCACCCCACGGAGAAAACATTCCTTGATTGTGCTTGAAATCATCCATTTCTAAATCAGAAAGGGATTTAACTCCGGATTGGTCTTCTTCATTGCTTAGAAGTTTTTAATGTTCTACTTTACTCCATGTAGTTGACAACTGAGTTATCTGAGTCTATAATCTTGAGATAGATTGGGTCATAGAATTTTGATTCACCAAAGTCTGTTGTTGAAATTGCATCATTTGTTACTAAATTTGTAACGCTTGTTTTTGGCTTTCTATTGATTATTTTTGGCTTTCCATTGATTGTTGCATAAAGGGAGCAATGGTATCTTGCAAAGATGGTCTGGGTGGAGCAGGTAGAAACTGATTGGATGATTGGGCGGACTGATGAGCCTTCATATATGAATAAGACAGGAAAGGTTCCACGTATTGAGAATTTTGGTGATCCCATGATTGAAAATGATTTTGAGGTTGTTGTAGGATGTTGAATTGTGAGTTGTATGGATTCTAATGTTTTTGCATGTATGACATTTTGAAATAAAAGCAGCACCTAATGCAATAAATAACCAATCAGGCCTAAACTCTAGCACATTAATATTTTTTAGAAGTAATAATTAGGTCTCCCCTATATTCTTCTATGTTCAAAATGGGTAGGATGGCAAAAGGCTTTGGTTCTTATACACCCCTGCATGCTAGTACCAGCTTAAGGTAGACGTTCAGTTCTCACGTCCGGACGAGTCGCCTTATCGTACGTCAGCACTCGGAACGGTGGCGTCGCATACCTATAACCAGTTTTTCGCGGCACTAGGCTGAGGACGTATCCTATGAACCCGCGTTTGTATCCCGGTCTGATACTCCTATCCATTGGGTGATGAAATCCCGTGAGAATCTTGCTACTCTTCTTTATTAACAAGTATTTTGAGGTCCGGGACGTTCAATTTTTGCGTGATATAAATTTCTCCGTATCCTTAATGGGTGGTCCCACTTGTCGGAGAGTTTTTTGGGTGATGAAATCCCGCAAGTCTCTAACAGTTTTTATCTTTACTAATATTGGAATAAAAAAGAATATTAAACACAACAATAGGTCAATCCAACCACAACAATTTTTTTATTAGAGCAGCGTGTATTTGCACAGTCCACACGACTTTATATATCCGAGCGCCAGAGCGGAGCGGATATGTACCCCTTCTAGATGTCAAGTTTTAAGAAGTACTAACCTGCGGGAAGTGTTTCCCAATTTAGTTGTGGCCGCCCCTTCACTTAGGAGGCGAAAGAAGGAAGTGCTCCTTCACTTAGGGGGCACAAGAAGGATGGATTTGATGATGTTTTTAACTTTGCGTATTGTTCGTCTCATTTCCAACTTTGTGACTATCCTGTAAAACAAGAGAAAAATGATTAGTAAACTTGCAACAACAATATTAATTCAATTTCCATGTTTATTGTAATCTATGATGTTCTGATTTTCAAATGCGCATATCGTTCAGCTCGTTATAGAGAGAGTATAAAATAATATCAATTTGGAAAGATAATTATGAAATGAAAAATATTCAAGAAGAAAGTTTTATAGAATTTAGCATTTCTAATGCTCAAAATAAGTGATTAATGAACAGAGGCGTCCTTTACTGAGACTGTTTTTATTGCTGTTTCCAGAGGCTGTAACTCTCAAACGACGTAATAGAAAAATATAATCTATAGCAATTCAGAAAGGGTTTTGAATTATCTAAACCTTTCCTAGAAAACGTATTTCTCAACTGTGAAGTATAGATGATCAAAAATGGTGAAACATTCAGGGACAGACTTCACAGCTACTATAGCGCCACGAGAGTTTTAGCCAATCACTCAATCACCTTGTTTCCGGATCCAAAAAAAAGAAAAGAAAAATAATAATAAAAAATTGGCTTAAAATAAAATAACTCAAAAATAAAACGCAACTTTGCAAGTCCCCGGCAGCGGCGCCAAAAACTTGATTGATTATAAACTGACGTTTTAAAAGACATATAAGTGCATGGCGTACCGTTAAGTGCATGGGTAAGCGGGGTCGTATCCCTAGAGACTTGTGGTAAAAATTATACTTCGAGCTACTAGTTTTATCCAATAATAATGAGTTTGTGTAGGTTTTGAAATAAAAAGAAGAGCGAAACAAATTACAAGATAAATTAGAGTGGAAACCAAGGCATCGATTTCACTCCACCCTTTTGAACCGTTAGATAGCATAAATAATTAAAGTAAATTATGAGTTCCCGTATCGCATATCCTTGGTCGCGCATATGCAATACATCAAAAGATATAAGAGATTTAGTAATTGGGATCACCCATAAACGAACTTACTCAACCATGGTCCGGCTGATAAGTATGGATTATGTTCTCTTCCCCATATTCCTAACCTATCTTGTTATGGTCCAACAAGATGGTTACATAGATTCATTATTTCTCTTAATCCTAACTATGGTCAAGCATAGAACGAAGGAATACAAATATGCAATATGTCAGGATAAAGAGAAAATAATTACTCTAACTAAGATACACAATCTACACTAAAATCATACAAAGATATTATAACTCATTAGAATAGTATCTATATTCAATTCTCTTCCATGGGCTTCTATTCATGGCCATTTGGTTGACAACTTCAAATGAGAATCATTGTTGTAGTGCATCACCCTTGATCTTTGTTAAAAACCGGAAAAATGTACGACTTGTTTATGATGTGATCAATTTCTGTAAATACAAACAAAATTACTATTAGTGTCATATTTATTTAATAAATGTCTAGGTAGATATAAATTTAGGAGTTGTACACGTAAATATTACGTGTCTATCAAAGTTCTCAAGATTCAGGTCTTCAAACTCATTTTGTTCTTGATTATTCTAATTTTCAACAGAATTTTTAAGTTTAAAAATGTCATAGTTATTATTACCATAATTTAGAATAGTAGGATATGCACAATAATTTATGTTATCAACTAATTGGGGATGACTCTCATTGTTATTATTCTCATCATCACTGTCATCCCAAGTAACGCTGATATTCATAACTTTGTGATTGGTCTCAGATTTTTTATTGGGACAGCTGTGAGCATAATGACCAAACTTATAATATTCAATTTGACTTAGGTTAGTATCAAGGTTGGTTTGCCAGTTATTCACTTTATGTTGATTACGAGTTCTCGACTTATGATTCACCGATTGCCATTATTTTTTAAATTGGTGTTGTTTCACAAAGTTTTTAAGTTGATGACATATTGAGGTAATTTGTGAATCCATATCGGACTCATCATCATAATTAGAATCATATGAGTTGTCAGCTTCTATGAAACCCATAGAAGAAGAGGAGTAAGATGAAGACTTGAAAGCAACACTCTTTAATCTTCTCGAGGTTTTCTATTTTTATCTCGAGTCCAAACGTTTGCAATTTTTCAGCCAATGTATCGGGTTTCATTTTCTTAAGATCTTGTGATTCCTAGATAGCATCACGTCTGGATATAAAACTCTTAGCAAGAGATCTTAGAACTTTGTGAATAATTTAAGCATCGGAGTACGTTGCTCCTAATGCGGCACTAGTGTTTACAATATCACTTAGTCTCGCATAGAACTTGTCAAAGGGTTCATTTTTACTCATTCTGATATTCTCAAATTGTGATGTAAGCATTTGAAGCTTACTTTTTTTAACTGTATCATCACCTTCATGAGTTTGACCTAGGATGTCCCAAGCTTCTTTAGAAATGGTACACATAGAGATATGTCAAAACTTACCTTGGCTCACAGCCATAAAGATAGCATTGAGGCCTTTAGAATTATAACCAACAGTATCATTTTCTTCTTTTGACTGTTGGTTCCTAGGTTTAAGGACCTCAATAGCACTCCCTGGTGGGCGTTACATCACAGTAGGGTGTGTCCATCCATCCTAATTAACAATCCATACATCTTCTCCGATTGATTGCAAGTATGTAACCATTCAAACTTTCCAGTATGGGTAGTCTTCGCCATCAAAGATTGGAGGGCGATTTATAGGACCTTCAAACTTCCCGGAACTCATTATTCTCAAGCGAACTATCCGGGATCCATGCTTAGGTTGTTAAACTATGAATCGTGACCGGTCTGATACCAATTAAAATCCTAGACGCTTGAGACTAACCAATTTTGATAGTTTTAGATCTAAATCGATAGGTCATAATTTTTTTGAATTAATGGTCAAAGCTTAACCTAAATCAAGTTGGTCAAATTATCTAGTGTCAACAAGCAATAGGAAATTAAACACAAGGCCAAATAATTTTAACCTTGTGGGAAACCTTTCTCAGAAGAAAAACACACAGGTCGCTGTCGAGTCACCCGACAACTAAATAATCTACTATTGAAATCAAATTACAAGTATTCAATTACTTACAGACTCGATAAGCACATCCTGTGGTTACCTCTCTTCTAATTGAACTCCTTACAGTCGATTCCACGTTATCGCAACCTCTCGCTCCAATCTCACGTCGAAGCTTCCTTTCTTGAATCTCTTAAGTTCTTCAATCCATGATTAGGGTTTCTTGATCAATGATGATTGATTCAAGATTTGAGTGTTTTAATTCTCTCTTGAATCTCTTAAGAATAATCTCTCCTTACTCTAAAAAACAAGCCCTTAAAAAATAGGTTTTTTAAGAAGTGAGTTCTCAGAAAAAGAAAGTTATCTTTTATTAGAAAATAGAAATCACGATCTTTGTTCGAATAGAAAAAATGTATTCGAATAAAATCAAGTTGAGCCAATCTATTCGAATAAAAAGAAATCCATTCGAATAAAAAGAAACATGAAGAAACATTATGAGCCAATCTATTCGAATAAAAATGATTCTATTCGAATAAAAAATAACCTGAGACATTTCTATTCGAATACAATAAAATCTATTCAAATAAAAATGTTCCCAGTTCTATTCGAATAGAAAATGAAATCTATTCGAATAAAAGTTTTGTTGTCTTAAAAAATATACTTATTACCTTTTCCATACTCTGTAAAAATACATAGGGCTTGATATTATAGAACAAAGAGTTAGAAACCTACTTGCATGTTCAGTGTCAGTCCAGCTGTAGTCGCTCCATGTGCAATCTCTGACGTCGAGTAACCACGAGATAGTGCTGACATCTAAACTAGACACGGAATGAAATAAACTCTAAATATGGATGTTTCACATGCATCCTCGCTATCTAGTTCAAACGAAGTGTTGAGAAAATCCGTTGCTAAAAATAATGTGTGATTCGTTCGAACGACTTCCAAGTTCGTTCGAACGATATGTTGAATAAAGCCATCGATTGTCGTCTGAGTTGACATGTTGAAAAAATCGCCAGATCGTTCGAACGACTTTCAATGTCATTCGAATTGTCTGAATCGTCACATATTCCCTAAAGAGATATCAAGTTAAGGGATCTTTTTCTCACAAAACTTCTCCGAAAAGTTCAAAAAAAAATTGTGACAAAAATGTTACTTTCAAGATTTTCTTTTTATTTTTTTTGGTCCCCATGGCACCATTGAAGGATGCGGCCAAAAATTATGTGAATATATTTATAAATGCCCTAACTCTAAGATGCCACATATGCAGACCAATTGAGGAAATTTTTAAGATCTATGAAAATATATGGCAACATAAAGACATAAAATAACCAAATGCTAAATAGAGGCAGGTAACTAAGTTAGTTAAAATATAAAATAACCAAATGCTAAATAGAGGCAGGTAATTAAGTTAATTAAAATATAAAAAGGGAAATGCGCACTTGACAAATGTTTGATTAACAACCAAATAATAAACTAAAGGTATTCCGGTTTTAAGAAACTGTTATAAGTTGATATATATATATAACTACTGACCTAAAATATAGCAAAACGTTTGGTAAGGTGAAAAACAATGCTATGTTTAGTACAAGGGAATAGGAGATTGAATGAGTATAAATTCTAGCAATTTCATCAAACAAGCTCTTCAAGTTGGGATCGAGCCTCTGAACCAAAAAAAAAAAAAGTGTTCACAGGGTTGATCACAGCTATCTCAAAATAAAAGGAACAATGGCTTCCAACATCAACTTAGTAATGATATGTTTACTGGGGTTGCTTGTTTTTGCGGTCGCCTCAAGAGTTCCCTTAGATAGTAAGTTTAGTTTAGGATCTCTGAAGAAACATTCAGAAGAATCTCCGGAGAAACATTCAGAAGAATCTCCGGATACTCCATCAGAGTCTGATAAAGAGAAAAAGGCTCCTACTGAAAAAGGTCCAATTCCAATAAGTGGTGCTGGAGGGTTTAATGTGAAGACACATGGAGCGGTAGGAGATGGGAAAAAGGATGATACACAGGTGGGTTGAAAGTTAGTTTCACTAGGAAAAATATTTTGCTCTCCCCCGGGCCATAATTTTTAGACCTCTCTATCATAAAGCACCCTTCCTTGGTTTTTCTTCAACGTGTACGCTAGGGTTTCCCTTTGAAGAAAAACAAAACTACAAACCCTAAGAGAGAAAAAAAACTTACCTATTTGTTCTCGTAGTGTTTTCATTGTGATTGTGGTCATTTGGATGACGGAGCAACAATGTATTTAAATCCCATTTTTAGAAAGTGTTTTTATTTTGTTTACAAGTAATCGCTCCGCTTGAAGCGACTCGAGGGATAAAAGAGAGCAAAAAAATCCATTTTGCTAGGGAAAAAGTATGATACACTGTTTGAATGCAGGCCTTTATGAAGACGTGGGTTGCAGCATGCCAGTCTGGTGGGAATGCAAAGATGGTTATACCCGCTGGAACCTTTTTAACAAGTCAACTCACATTTACAGGACCATGCAAGGGTCGTGTAGCCGTCGAAGTGCAAGGAACTGTAAAAGCACACACGGATATCAGTGGATATCCTTCTCCCGAATGGTTAAACTTTGAAGACATTAACGGCCTGGAAGTTAGTGGTAGTGGAACTTTTGATGGCCAAGGACCGCAGGTTTGGGCTCTCAACGATTGCAAGAAAAACAGTGATTGCCAAATGCTCCCTACGGTACGAACACTGTTATGTCAAAAGTATTGGAAAATATATCGTAATTTAGTAATATTATTAAACTTTTATGACTTTGTGCAGAGCCTTAAATTTAGTCATGTCACCAATGGAAAACTCCGGGGGATCAGCTCACTCAACAGCATGGCATTTCACATAGGAATCAACAATTGTCTGAATTTCGAAGTCTCGTCAGTCAAAATCACTGCCCCTGCTGAAAGCCCAAACACAGACGGCGTCCACATTAGTAGCTCTACTAATGTGGTGGTGACTAAAAGTGTCATTGGTACAGGTGATGACTGTGTCTCCTTTGGACAAGGCACTTTCAATGTTTCTATCACCGACATCGTCTGTGGACCTGGACATGGCATTAGGTATTATATCCTTCGAGACTGCCCATTATAACCTTACTGTTATTTCCATAATCGTTTTAAGCTGATTGGTTTGCCGTCTTTACACCAACAGTATTGGTAGTCTGGGCAAGTATGAGCAGGAAAAGGACGTTAGCGGGATTACAGTTCGGAACTGCACTCTTAAGGACACAGATAACGGCGTCAGAATCAAAACATATCAAGGATCTGATCCAAGCAAAGCTACTCACATGGTTTTCGAAAATATCAAATTGATCAATGTGAAGAACCCCCTCATCATAGATCAACTTTATTGTGATAGGGGTTGCACTAAATCGGTAAACACCTTCATATCTTTGCCTATCTAAACATGTTATAAAGTTGTAATATACAGGAGTTCCTAAAGATTTCTCTTTCATTTTATCCAGCCATCCAAGGTAGCGATCAGCGACGTCAAGTTCAGGAACATAAAAGGCACCTCATCAACAGAGAATGCAGTTAGCATAATATGCAGCTCTTCAGTCCCATGCGCCAATGTTGAACTGACGGACATTGACATCCAGATGGTTGGCAATAAACCAACTACTTCCGAATGTACCAACGCGAAGGTGTTGTTTAAGGGTGCGCAGAAGCCTTTAACAAAGTGCATGTAGTCGCACACTGTTGAGCTAGCTGTTTTAAAAAAAAATTCTCAATCGCTATTATGTAGGCTACAAAAGCATCTTTGGTATTACTATTGAAAGTAACACCATTGAAGTCAACAGAAATTTTGATTGGGGTTTCTGTGATGGCGCATGTGCTTTCCGAAATGTATACTTACTGTTCTACAAGGGGGAAAAAATCAACACAGTTTTTTTATATAATCCACCAAATGTATTTAGAGAGTCAAGAAATGCAACAAAAACGTAATTTGATTCTCTTTCATTTCTTTAATTAATTAGATACTCTTTTTTGAAGCTATTCTTGGTCGAAAATCAGACGATTGAATTAGGGACATAACTTCGATATGTTGCTCAAATCACTTCTTAAAGATGATATTCTGTGCTATAGGAATAGTATTTGACAGATCCAAATAAGTGCGATGTATAAGACTCCTTGGATGATTTGATCATCCTCATGTTGCGATTGTTCCATCAACATTGAACTTCTACTAGGATGAAATGTATGAAATTGAACCATGGGTCCGTTACCTAAAACATAGCCGTGTTTATTAGATTGCAAACTTCCGTTCAAAGGTTTTTATATATATATATAGTAGTAGTGCTTTACACCAATTATAGCAGAAGTACTAGGATTTGAAATGGCTTGTAGCTTAGTATGGAACGTACAGAGATTTTCGACACTGAAGAGCATTATAGCATATGCTTACAAGAGTCCAACCGATGCTTCCCTGATCGTCAGCTTAGGGAGATGGTTCAATTACACGTGGTGTGTTCATCAATATCGTAAACATTGCACCTTTGATAAGTTGAGTCAATTACACTGTGATATACATGCTGAAAGTAGTCCCATCCGCAAGCATTTCTTATCTAGCTTATGAGAGCATGAAAAAGATACTTGAACTTGATTGAAGTACGCCTTGTGGCATCATGACTAACATAGATAAACTATAGAGGGAATGGTGATCATTTTATTGATAATGAGCAAATAAGCATGTGTTAGCGCATGCAAGCACTTTATTTTTTATGTTAAATTTGGAATTGAGTGTAATTTTTTGATATTTTACTTAATTTTAAATGAAAAGATATGTTGCTGGTTATGCGTTTGTATAGTATTGAGTTTTCGCTAAAAGTTCCGAATATGCATTTTGCCGGGGGTAGTTGCACTGAAAAACATATTATTAAGATCTGTTAAGTGAACATTGGAAATATCATATTGCAACAAAGGCAGAGAAGTAGGTAGACACTAGCAGCATTGAAGTACTGAGCATGGAGGTGGTGAAATGTAAGAACTGGAGAATAGAAAAAAAAAAATAATAATAAATAGGCTACAACATGTACATAAATCATAGCGGTGAATCATTCATGTATATAACTCATAGCCTACTATATTACATTTATATATTTTAGTCCAACAAAGTTAATGGGCTACGACTTGTTGAATGGGAATTTATTTGCAGTTTGAGTGGTTGCATGGTAATATTGAAACTTCTGCTGGAATGTGTAGAGTTTATGTTTAAGAGGAATTGTAATGGTAATTTTTGTTATTTATTAGAATGTGTGTAGTATTATACTCATTTATTCCATTGCATGTCTACTATAATAGCTAAGCAAATCTTATCTGAAGCAGTTGTTGTTTTGTTGAGGTAGGATGATTATTTTCTTCATATTTAGTTTTTTTTTCATTATAATTTTCTAATGTTATAATTCTTAGTTGTTTATAGGATGAGCAAGGATGGGAGTAATTCTACTATTCTTGTGTTTACTCAAAAAAGTAAGTTTGAGTTGTATCTTTATTCGGAGGATACCAAACCTGATTATGGTACCTATTTCAAGATTCTTTTATGATTCATTTTGTTTAAAGCCATTGCAACTTAGAGAGTTTTTGAAGGTTGAGAAGCATCTTAAGAAACAGTTGTTTGCATGGAAGGAACGTGACGATAAAATACTCAAAACTTTACTAATGACTCAGTACTTGAATGGACATTACATTAGAGAAGTTGCTGGAAAAGAAGACGGGTTGATGAAGAATGTTCTTGTGTGAATGATGTTAGCGATTATGAATCCCATGTGTATTGTGAGGTTTTTTATAATCATGGGGATCTTTTATCATTAGAAATTTTGGGCTTCAATTTGTATTTTCTTTTGATGCTTGGAAATATGATCTAGATGTTCAATATTTCAATTAATGAATCCCATGTGTAATGTGATGTTTTTAAAATTCTTCTAATATATGTCATATATGATAAAGCTCAGTTTCCCAATATACTAAAATGGTGAAATATTTATTTTTTATAAGGTATATTTATAGATCTAGTTCATGTCTAATTATCTAAGTAGGTATAATGTGGTTTCAAAACACATTTAGATTTGATGATTGTTTGGGTCTTCATTTTTGTAGGCCTATAAGAGATTTATATGTTGATGGATTTTTAATGTTAATATTTGGAATTCACATTTGTGTAAAGTTGCAGAGTATAGATAACGATATGGAAAGGAATCTACCCAATATTTCTTACTACGGTAGTAGCAAATGTGTTGTCTCTTTGGGATTCAGATACTGATCAACAATTTCCACATATGTTACTGAGTAGAATGATGAACAAAATTATAGAGAGGTTAAATGTTATGGGATTTCAAATTGAGGACTCTATTAGAACAATAAGTTTGTATGGAGATTGGACTATTCATCCAATGTTTACTGTTTCTAAGTGTATAACTTGTACACCATGATGAAGTTCAAGTAAGTCTTGATTTATATCTTATGTCATTGCAACTCGAACATTTTATAATCCAAAACCTTACACAATTTTGGAATATATGGACACAAAATTATTTGATATTCTATTATTTTGTTATAGGACTACTGAGGAAGCAATTGAGAAGGTTAACAATAAAAAATAAACTAACAGAGAATAACTCCTGAACATATATGTTGATAATTGTTTGAAGTTCACAAGGATCATAACAAAAGGTATTCATATTTATATTAGTTCAATAGAAAATTGTATATTTATACCAGTATTACAGAGTTAGTTTCTAGAGCAGAGAAAAAATGGAAAAAGAAAAGTTTCGTACATCACAAAGAGGGACTTAACATGGTTCATCCTAATCATTGTTTCGATTTATGAGTGAATGTCAATTGGATTTCTTTGTTTTTAGCTAAGCTAGATTTTGATTGACTAATATGTATGAAACATAAGGAATTGTAAAAAGCAGGGGCATTTCTATTCATATCCACAATGGTAAGTACAATTTAAATAAAGATTACTAAAGAAACGCTCCTCTCCCTCCTTGTCGCCTCAACCCTTTCTCCTAAGAATAATGTGACCCAATAGTACACCAAATTAGAACGAATTTTAAATGGGTTGAAGTCGCACATAATATGTGTATAATTATCAAACAAGTTAGAGATAGTTGTATATTAATAAACTTCCATAAATTTCCTAAATATATATTATATAAGGGTTTTATGCTTTTTTTGCAGTTATTTGGAGTATGGTAGCCTTTTCATATCCACTGGTCTTGTTGTTGTTGCTCGCAATGAGTGGATAGCGACTGGTCTTGCTGTTGTTGTTGGCAGGAAGTGAGTAGCTCTTTGTATTGCTCTATACTGCTCTGCTGGCATGGAACTAGTGCTGCAAACGATGCGATTGAGACAATGATAAAAATATTGAGTTCTTCAAAAGATGAAACTCAATATAAGTTTGCTTCAAAGCAGTTGCGTGAAAGAAGGATTAATGTTCGGGTTCTCAGGTCAGCCAGGAAGCTGCTAAAAACACTTGATTTCACCTTCTTCTTTTTTAAATCCTATCTTATCATATAATTTTAAAGGCCCATTAGTCATGTTATAACTAATGTCAATCAGTAATATCACAAACTCTATATATCTTTCTATCTAAAGTTTGAGTTATATAAATAAAATAATTATCTAAATATTGAATGCTTAACGAAAAATATAATATAAGGCCCAAGTAAAATCTAAGCAGTATATATTGAGTCATGTTTGAATGTCTAGATGTCTATTTCCAAAACTAATCAATCCTATATTAATAACAATACCCCCACGGGCTTCATAAGAATTGGTTTGGCTTATAAAACTAAAAATAAAGTCCAAAATGATTTTTCTTTTCACCGCAATTTTCCTTTCTCTAAGCATATCCCTTAAAATATCTCAATTAGTTAACGATAAATGTATTTTACAACATAGACACTGGCACAAATTTTAGGGTGATAGTGGACTTCCTTTACAATTTTGAAGAGGGCATCACTCAATTGAGAAAGAGATAACCCTCACATAATACAATAAGTATTTTCAGCTTTTTCGTTACTGGTGTTAACTAATAGACGACCTTGCCTCGCTTGGTAGATAAACTTAGATAAATATTTGACAGCATAGATACTAGCCCAAACTTTTGAACAATAACGCTGGTAATTTTCCTTTTCGAAGTATCCCATCATACAATTAAGAAGTTCTCATGTTATATCTAAAATGTAAATATAAAAATATATTTTATTAGAACTCTTTTCATATAAGATTAAGATATTGTAAAATAAAGAAGTTTACTAATAATAAGTGCAAGAGAATAATATTTATATAACTAATACCATTAATATAAATTTTGGATAAAAATTTCAAATTATATTTCATAAGCAAAGAAACAAATTTTCTATATAATCAATAACTCTTTACATATAACCTCTTAAACCCTAATCAAATCATAGCCCAAAGAAGACCTACAGAAATCTATTACAATTCAATATCTCTATAAGAGCAATGTGTAAATTCTTAAACTTAAACCTCATAAACCGTCATCAATCAGAGAATATAAAGTTTTCATAGACCTAAATCAATTATAGATAAATACATTGTCACGCTCCAAATTTCAATAGTTAAAGTATGTTTAAAACAATGACATCCAGGCTGTACAGGTCGGGGAATCCAAAGATTTTCCCCCACGAATAACCATGCTAATTGGAAATAGCTCAGTCATTAACTATAACAATATCATCAGAGTGAAAAGAAGAATAAAGGGAAGCAAAAGTTATATATAACAAACTGAAAATATAAATACAACATCTCGATAATGTACAGCGACAAAAGCTAAGATCTCGTACAATAATACTATAACTAGGACAGATCTGCAGCTGTAAAACTGGCACCAGCTCACCTGAAACCCTCAGCAAAACCAGCAACTACTCTGCCTCTGAAATGGTGACAAAATGATAGTGAGCAAACCACAACTCATTAATACCCATTAAAGCTAAATAACCTACTAATAAAACTGGTGCAGAGAAAGGGGAAGAGGTGAATGAGATAAAGGATGTTTAAAGCACAGTAATATAAGTGAAGGATAGAGTAAGGAATTTCTAAGAGAAGAGAAAAAGAGATATAATGATTTGATGCGATGATGTGATGATATGATATGATATGATATGATATGATTCTAGAATTGTCCTAATACTGGATGTTTCATGAGGTGTAAAACCAATGACCTTGACCCTATAATATATATATATATATATATATTATATATATATTTATTGGTAGATCAACCGCTAGCGCAAAATTACCTTAAGAGATCTTAATTTGGATAGAAGGGGTACGATTTTTGACAAGCTCGACCACGCTAAGGATATATCACTTGATCGGAGTGTTCCGAGCTTTTCAACCCACGGAGCCAACGTCCAAACTTTATTTTTAATTCCAAGGAATTTCAACCTCACGGAGGATAAGATAGGTTCCAAAGGAAAACTGTCTCATACCATCCCATACTCCCAAATGGGTACGAAGGCATGATAGTACCTGTCCTAAACTCATCTACTATTTTAACCCGGTATTGGAATCCTAGATCCTATGGAGGGTTAGTCGATGTAGAGCTATTTTATGTATTCGACCTCATTAAGTTAAAAGAGTTAAAATCTACAGATATAAACAGATCCCAAGGATTAAAATACAACGGCCGCCAACACGGCTAGCACACATAGGATAACCACCTGCCTGAGAGAATGGTAAACAACCATAACATAGATTGATAGTAACTACCCTCGCAACATCTAAACAACATCAGTCTCTAAAGGACTAAAATACAGTATTCAAGGACAAGGCTACGAGAATACCACACGAATGCGCAACTTCCAAAAAGACAAAAGAAAAATACAACTCTACATGCCTAATAATTGGAAAAATAATACTGAATTAACAACTACTAGAATAAGTTAAAGGTAATTTTGCCATAATGTTCAAAGACAAGGCCACAAGAACCAGCGTAACTGCTTTTAACCAATTCTCGAAGTCCAAGGCAATCAATATAGCTAAGTTAAAGAATAGCTAACCCCATCTAACATAGTGTTGTAACAACTTATAAAGAAGAATTCAATTTAGACTATAACTAAAGTAACACCTCTCTGTCAATGCGTATCATTCTAACTAACACTGATTAAACTAGTAGAGAAAATTGGTAAGGAAGGGACACTCACCCGATGCAAGACAAAGACGAACCCGACAGGATCAAATCAGTACCCCAAAGAGAAACCGCAAATCCAATAATCAACAGGACAACCTAACCTCAACACCACAGTCCAGCAATCAAAACAACACAACCTACCCAACACCTACAGTAATCACAACTTTACAAGTTCAGCAAATACCCCAATTGTAAAACCCTAAATTAACCCAGCAATCACAAAGGTTTCAACCAAAGCTGAAATCAAATTGACAATAAGGAAAAGGAATAGGGAAATTACTTACTGAAGGAAGTGGTGAAGATCAAACCAACAGCAAATCATAAAGGAGAAGCAAGAGAGGAGAGGATTTTAATTTGAGAGAGAGTTTTAGATCTGAGGTGATATGGGGGAATTAAAACCTAAATAACCAACACTCATCACGAGGAAAGATCAGTCGCCAAGAATAACAATAAAAGAAACCCAACAGGTCATCAAAATACTCTGTTTGAACAGAATATATTTTTGTTCGAACAAAATAAGATAGGAAGATACATGTTCGAACAGAAACAAGTTTGTTCGAATAAAACTGGACAGTTCAAAACTCCAAAATACAAGAAGATCCGCTCAAACAAAAACTGGTAAAAACCTAAAAAATCCTTCCTAAGATCCCTCCGGAGCACACGTCACACACCACACACCAACCTAAAACAACATACACGCCCCCACAAATCCATCCACAGGCTCCTAAAATCACAACTCAACCTCCTCCGCCCAACAACCACTGAACCACAGAAATGAAGAACACAATACCTGAAAATAGTAATAATATAAGGATGCATAATACATTATAATATATGTATAATAATAGTAATAATAATAATAGAATGAAAAAAATTCGGGTCACTACAATCTACCCTCCTAAAAAGAAATTTTGCCCTGAAATATAACATACCTTAACCAAAGAACAAGTGCAGATAACGATCTCTCACATCCGCCTCTAACTCCCAAGAAACCTCGCTAAGTCCATGGTGACTCCACTGCACCTTCACGAAAGAAATAACTTTGCTACACAGAACCTTATCCTCGTGGTTCAGAATACACACCGGATACTCTACATACGAGGCATCTTCCTGAACCTCTAGGGGCTCCCAATCAATCACATGAGTAGGATCCCGCTCATACTTCCTAACCATAGAAGCATGAAATACACGTGAATTCTATCTAGCTGCGGAAGTAATGTCAAACGGTAAGCCAACTCTCCAACTCTAGCAAGTATCTCAAAAGGTCTGATGAATCTCGGAACCAACTTCCCCTTCTTACTGAAACGCATCACACCCTTCATCGGAGAAACCTTTAGTAAAACGTGATCACCAATCTCAAACTTTAACGGTCTCCTGCGAATGTCTGCATAGCTCTTTTGTCGACTCTGTGTTATATGTAACGGATCTATAATAATAGAAATAGCCTCTGTGGT
This sequence comes from Kingdonia uniflora, assembly GCA_014058105.1. Taxonomy (NCBI): domain Eukaryota; kingdom Viridiplantae; phylum Streptophyta; class Magnoliopsida; order Ranunculales; family Circaeasteraceae; genus Kingdonia; species Kingdonia uniflora. The sequence continues at coordinate 80,589 of JACGCM010000310.1, read as the reverse complement.
CTCACAAACGAAATATGGCCCCAGTAAACTCTGCTCACCAACCTCTGCCCAACTCAACGGTGATCTACACGGTCTACCATAGAAAGCCTCATAAGGTGCCATCCTAATGCTCGACTGGAAGCTGTTATTATATGCAAACTCTACCCACTGCAAATACTCATCCCAACTGCCCTTGAAGTCCAACACACAAGCCCGAAGCATGTCCTCAAGAATCTGGTTAACTCACTCTGTCTGACCATCAGTCTGGGGATGAAACGCTGTGCTAAAATGTAATCTAGTATCCATAGCTTGCTAAAAACTCTTCCAAAATCTGTCGGTAAACCTAGCATCTCGATCAGACACTATAGACACGGGTACTCTATGCAACCATACTATCTCTATCATCTACAACCTGCTCAACTCCACAAGGGTCAAAGTCTTATGAAGGAGAATAAAATGAGCTGACTTGGTCAATCGGTCAACAATTACCCAAATCAAATCATGATTTCTCTTCGGCCTCGGTAATCCCGAAATAAAATTCAAAATCACATGTTCCCACTTCCACTCTAGAATATGTAGAGGCTTGAGTTTCCCTGCTGGTTTCTGGTACTCGGCTTTCACCTGCTGATATGTAAGATACTTGGAAATGAACTCAGCTATCTCTCGCTTCATATTGTCCCACCAATAATGCATCTTCAAGTTCTGATACATCTTTGTACTGCCTAGATGAATAGTATACCTAGAGCCGTAAGCCTCACTCATAATCTCACGCTTCAATACCTCTGAATCTGGCATGCATAATATCCCATTGTATCTGATACTACTATCTGAACTAACTGTCCAATCGGGTCTGCTATCATTTGAAGCCCAAGACTGTAACTTTGCATCCTACTTCTGAGCTTCCACAATCTAAGAAATCAAAGACGGTTGAACTCTCAAATTAGTAATAAAACCACTGGTACCCTGTGGAAACAAACTTAGCCCCGAATCTGCTATATCGTGAAGTAACAACCATTCACGAATCCTAAGACGAGCAAGAAATCCCCTAGGCAAGTGGCTCAAAGCGTCAGCCACCACATTTGCCATCCCTTGGTGATACTGTAAGTCAACATCATAATCTTTCAGGAACTCCATCCATCTACGTTACCTCATATTCAACTCCTTCTGAGAGAAAAGGTATCTCAAACTCTTATGATCCGAAAAGAACTCAAACCTCTCCCCGTAAAGATAATGTCGCCAAATCTTTAAAGCAAATACCACAGTTGCTAACTCAAGGTCATGAGTAGGATAGTTCCTCTCGTACACCTTAAGTTGTCTAGAAGCATAAGCAATATCCTTTCCTTCCTGCATTAATACACAACCAAGTCCACTGAGTGACGCATCGCTGTAAACCATATATTTCTACCCACTGGAAGGAACAATAAGAACTAGAGCTGTAGTCAACCTCTTCTTCAACTCTGCGAATACCAAATCACACTTGTCATCCCAAACAAATCTAACATCCTTCTATGTCAAACAAGTCAATGGAGCTACAATCCGAAAAAATCCATCGATGAATCTACAATAATACCCAGCTAAACCCAGAAAATTGCGTATCTCTGTAATATTAGTCGGCTAAACCCAATCTGTAATGGCCTCAACCTTAGAAGGATCTACTGCAATGCCATCCTTGGATACAACGTGCCCTTTAAATTTCACCACCTTCTGCCAAAAATCACACTTTTCAAATTTAGCAACCAACTCGTTCTCCCTCAAGGTCTGTAATACAATCATCTAGTGTTCCTCATGCTCGGCCTTGGTCTTCGAATAAATGAGAATGTCATCCACAAACATAATAACGAATCGGTCTAGATAAGAATGATAAACTCTATTCATCAAATCCATAAAAGCTGCAGGAGCATTCGTCCATCCAAATGGGATAGCCTAAAACTCGTAATGCCCATATAGTGTCCGGAATGCCATCTTAGAAATATTCTCCTTCTTGATCCTCAGCTGATGGTAACCCGATATGAGATCAATCTTCGAAAAGAACTGCGCTCCTCGAAGCTGGTCAAACAAGTCCCCGATCCTAGGTAAGGGATACTTATTCTTGATCGTGACTTTGTTCAACTCGTGATAGTCAATACAAAGACGCATAGACCCGTCCTTCTTCTTAGCAAACAACACTGGAGTGCCCCACGGTGAAGTACTCAGCCGGATAAACTTCTGATCCATCAACTCAGATATCTGATCATATAATTCCTTTAGCTCAACTGGTGCCATACGATATGGAGCCTTCAAAATCGGAGTTGTACCAGGTAAAAGATCTATACCAAAATCAATCTTTCTCGCCGGCGGCAAGCCAGGTATCTTCTGGAAGACATTTGAAAAGTCATACGCAACCGGAATAGAACTAACATCGACACTAGAGGACTCTAACTCTAAGAATACAAATAAGCCGTCCCCTGACCGCGCAGGCTTCAAGCTAGCAAACACGAACCGCTTCTCCCCATGGATACTAAAAGTAGCCGACAGTTCAAAATAGTCTAAAGTAACTCGATGCGTCGACAACCAATCCATACCTAGGATAATGTTAAACTCCTGCATCGGTAGTACTAACAAGTCTGCTGAAAGGATACGGCCACAAACAACTATCGGGCAATCTCTACAAATACGAGAAATAGATACCAAAGTATCGAGCGGTGTACCCACATAAATCTTATCTAGCAATAAAGAAGACTCAAAATCAATAAAACAAAGAAACATATATGATATGAATTAATGCGATGCACCTGAATCAAAAAGAACTCTAACGGGAGTATAAGAAATATGAATCGTATCTTCCACCACAGGTCGAGCGACATGAGCACCTCGCCTCCCAACTGCATACATCTTGCTCTGCCCATGGCCCTGACCCTGGCCATACTGCTGAGTTGGATACTGCTACCTCTATCCACCCGGAGAGCCTAGAACAATCTGCCTACCCTGTGGACCCTAAAACTATCTCTACTGAAACTGCCAAATCTGTTATGGTCACGGCTGGTGACGAACGGGAACCTGAAACTGTCGTAATGGTTGTGGATATCTGTCTATCTTAGGACAAAAACTCTTAGAGTGCCCTTCCTCCCTGCAGTTCCAGCACATGCCAAAAGCAAGTTGTCCTCCCATAACTTTAGCTGGTGCACCCTCGGTAATACTGAACTTCTGTATCTTCAAACCCAAGTTCTCATACTGAATCTGAACTGCTTTCCCCTTATCGGGTCTCTGATCCTGTCTCACTGAGTTCCTCAAGTCCTTGGACTTGCGATCCTCAACATCGTTCTGCTCTATCTCTAAATCTTTGGACAAAACTTCTCTATACGAACTAACACCATAAGCAATCAAAAACTTCCTAAAGAATGGACGAAGGCCCTTTAAAAATTTCATCTTGCACTGCTCCTCACCCTGAATAATAAACGGAATATATCGAGAGAGTTTGTTGAATCGCTGATCGTACCTAAAAATACTCATATCACCCTGCTCAAGCATGTAGAACTCTGAGATACACGCGTCCCTATAACTCTACGGGGAATACTGCTCAAAGAACTGATCCTGAAAAGATGCCATAAGTACCGGAATCTCTACAATAGTCCTCTTGGATGTATCCCACCAGTAATCTGCCTCACCCAGTAAAAGATAAGTTACAAGCATCACCCACTGATCATCCGGACACTTTATCGCGTTCAGAGTCTTCTCAATGGACTTGAACCATATCTCTGCCTCAGATGGAGCTGTCGTACCAGAAAAAGTTGGATATTTATACTTCTGTAGCTTCTCGAGATAACTGTACTCTCTGACCACTGGGCTCCTGGCCTGTTGGAAATAGGCGGTGAAACCCTCCATAAACTACTTCATATCCGCTGAAACACCGGGAACAACTTAAATAGGAAAAATACCAGGCTGCTCTGGAACCAATGGAGTTAGAGGACTATCCAGATGAATCTGGTCTTCTGGTACTGTTCCCACATCAACCCCAGCCTCTGAAACTATCTGCTCATCCTGAACAATTGGAATGGATCCCAAACTCTCCTGACTTAGCGTTGGCCCGTCAGTAAGTGCACCACCACGAGTGCCTCCACGGCCATGACCTATAGTGCGCCCTCTGCCACTACTACTTCTAGCCATCTATACGAACAAAAGGCACACATCTCAGTAAGGGAGGAAATATAGGTAACAGAAGGAATACGATAAAATACGTAAAACCGAAAAGGAATCGACCTAGCTCCATCTAGAAAACAACTCATCATATGATTGCAAGAAAATAGATAGGAATTAACCTACAACACTGATACCAAGTTTGTCACTCCCCAAATTCCAAAAGTTAAAGCATGTTTAAAATAATGACATCCAGGGTGTACAGGTCAGGGAATCCAAAGATTCGCCACCACGAATAACCATGCTAATTGGAAATTGCTCAGTCATTCACTATAGCAATATCATCAGAGTGAAAAGAAGAATAAAGCGTAAGCAAAAGATATTAATAACAAACTGAAAATATAAATACAATATCTCGATAATGTACAGCGACAAAAGCTAAGATCTCGTACAAGAATACTATAACAATGACAGATTTGCAGCTGCAAAACTGGCTCCAACTTAGCTGAAGCCCTCAGCAAAACTAGCAACTACTCTACCTCTGAAATGGTGACAAAACGAGAGTGAGCAAACCACAGCTCACTAATACCCATCAAAGCTAAACAACCTACTAATAAAACTGGTGCAGAGAAAGAGGAAGAGGTGAATGGGATAAGGGATGTTTCAAGCACAGTAATATAAGTGAAAGATAAAGTAAGAGGAATTTCTAAGAGAAGAGAAAAAGAGATATAATGATGTAATGCGATGATGTGATGATATGATATGAAATGATATGATTCTAGAATTGTCCTAATACTGGATGTTTCATGATGTATAAAACTAATAAACTAGAGCCTATAAATAAATATATATATATATATATATCTTTATTGGTTGATCAACCGCTAATGCAAGATTACCTTAAGAGATCTTAATTTTGATACAAGGGGTACAAATTTTGTCAAGCTCGACCTCGCAAAGGATATATCAATTGTTCGGAGTGTTCCGGGTTTTTTAACCCACGAAGCCAACGTCTGAACTTTATTTTTAATTCCAAGGAATTTCAAGCTCACGGAGGATAAGATGAGTACCAAAGGAAAACTGTCTCATACCATCTCACACTCTCGAATGGGTATGAAGGCATGATAGTACCTGTCCCAAACTCACCTACTATTTTAACCCCATATAAGAATCCTAGGTCCTATCAAGGGTTTGCCGATGTAGAGCTATTTTATGTATCCGACCTCATTAAGTTAAAAGAGTTAAAATCTACAGATGCAAACAGATCCCTAGGATCAAAACACAACTGCCGCCAACACGTCCAGCACACATAGGATAGCCACCTGCCTGAGAGATTAGTAAACAGCCCTAGCATAGATAGACAGTGACTACCCATCACAACATCTAAACAATATCAGTCTTTAAAAGACTAAAACACAGTATTCAAGGACAAGACCACGAGAATACCACACGAATGCGTAACTTCCAAAAAGACAAAAGGGAAACACAACTCTACATGCCTAACAGTAGGAAAAATAATACTGAATTAACAACTACTAGAATAAGTTAAAGGTAATTACGTCGTGATGTTCAAGGGCGAACCCACGAGAACCAGCGTAACTGCTTTTAACCAATTCTCGAAGTCTAAGGCAATCAATATAGCTAAGTTAAAGAATAGCTAACCACATCTAACATAGTGTTTAACAACTTACACAGAAGAATTCAATTTAGACTGTACCTAAATCACATAGCACCTTTTTGTCATTGCGTATCACTCTAACTAACATTGATTAAACTAGTAGAGAAAATTGGCAAGAAAGGGATACTCGCCCAATGCAAGACAAAGACGATACCGGCAGGATAAAATTAGTACCCCAAAGAGAAACCGTAAATCTAATAATCAACAGGACAACCCAACCTTAACACCACAGTCCAAAAATCAAACCAACACAGCCAGCCCAACATCAACAATAATCACAACAACACAAGTTCAACAAATACCCCAATTACAAAACCCAAAATCAACCCAACAATCACAATGGTTTCAACCAAAACTGAAATCAAATCAACATTAAGGAAGAGGAATAGGGAAATTACTCACGGAAGGAAGTGGTAAAGATCAACCCAACAACAAATCACATTGGAGGAGCAAGGGAGGAAAGGATTTCAATTTGAGAGAGAGAGAGAGTTTTAGATCTGCAGTGAAATAGAGGAATTAAAGCCCAAATAACCAACACTCATCTCGAGGAAAGATCAACGGCCAAAATTTACATGAAAAGAAACCCAACAAGTCATCAAAATACACCTCTGTTCGAACAAAATAAGATAGGAAGAAACATGTTCGAATAGAAACAAGTTTGTTCGAATAAAACAGGACAGGAAGAAACATATTCGGATAAAATAAGTTTGTTCAAATAAAACTGGACAGTTCAAAACTTCAGAATACAAGAAGATCCGCTCAAACAAAAGCTGGTAAAAACCCAAAAAATCCTTCCTAAGATCCCCCCGGACCACACACCACACAACAACCTAAAATAATATACACGCCCCGACCAATCCAGCCACAGGCTCCTAAAATCACAACTCAACCTCCTCCGCCCAACAACCACTGAACCACAAAAATAAAGAACACAATACCTGGCATTAGCATTAATATGCGGATGCATAATGCATAGTAATATATGTATAATAATAATAATAATAAAATTAAATATATAAAAAATCTAGGTCACTACAGACATAATAATGGTGAGGAACCAAACCTGCAGCAGCATTCTTTACTTGAACCGGTAATAGTAATTCGTACTTACGTAGCCCTGTAACAAATTAAAACATCATCCAATCATCAGTCAAACACTATGGCCAAGTTAAGTTCCATTAGCAAAAAAAAACCATGAAATTTGATGATACCCATATTATGAATTAACAAAAGGAGCATGAAAAAATGGATGTTCTTAAACATGTCACCTAGAATGAGAGGCTGAAATGAAGGTGAAGAGTGTATAAACCTAGATACTAATACTCTAATCAACTTAGTCCTTATAACAAAGACTTCAATTCAATGAAGGCTTGGAAAAGTACTCCTTTTATAAACTTAAGACTTGACTTCAAATAAGGCGAACAATTTGCACAGACTACAATAAGATTGGTAGAACTTTACCACCTCAGCTTAGGTCTTTGTCGAATCTTCTCAGTCTTACTATCAACTGCAATAACTTCGAGGGACAAATACCTTCTTCATTAAACAACCTTTTATCGCTAAAATATTTTTCTCTTACATATAATATGTTGGTGGGGAGTATTCCAAGTAACCTCGGTCGGCTAACAAGCTTAGAGCCTAGTACCATTCCTCCCTCAGTATACAACCTTTCTTCTCTCAAATTTTTTGCTATGAATACTAACCAATTGCATGGGAAAATTGTACCTGATGCAAGCCTCACTCTTCTAAACCTCTGAAGCTTCAGCATTAGAAATAACCATTTCTCTGGCCTCATTCCCACTTCTTTAGCCAATACTTCTAGTCTTGAAAGGCTTCAGTTCACTTTGAATAAATTTTCTTGACCAGTCCCCAGTAGTTTGGGAGACCTACAAAGTCTAAAATGGCTTGGCTTAGGTGGTAATAATCTTAGGAGTAGGAAAGTCGGTGACTTGAGCTTCATAACTTCCTAACCAATTGTACAAATTTAAGATTACTGCAAATAGGGGTTAATAATTTTGGAGGAGTCCTGCCAAACTATGTATGCAATCTCTCAACCCATCTCTCTTTCTTAGTGTTAGGAAGGAACTATATATCGGGAAACATACCAATAAAAATTAGGAATCTGCTCGGCTGAACAATATTGGTATTGCAGGAAAGCCTATTCACATGTAGTATTCCCACTTCTATTGGAAGACTTCTAAATTTGAGTGCATTTCTCTTGGGTAAAAACAAATTATGAGGACTAATCCCATCTATGCTTAGTAGTATAACTTCTCTGATTACACTATCTCTAGACAACAACCATTTTCAAGGAAACATACCTGTTAATCTGTTAAAGTTAAGGAACTTGCTAGAGCTGAATCTTTCTTACAATAACCTCAGTGGTGTTATACCTGATCAGGTTTTTACTCTACCCTCTCTTTCAATATTGCTCGACTTATCAGAAAATTATTTTAGTGACCACTACACCGACAAGTAGGTAAACTAAAACATATTGGTATGTTGTTTCTTATGAACAACAAATTGACTGGAAAAATTTCAGCTGAACTTGGTGATTGTGAGAGCCTGGAATACTTTGTCTTAAGTGGTAACCACTTCGAAGGAAATATTCATGCGGGTTTCAGTAATTTGAAAGGATTACTTGGGTTAGATCTTTCACGCAATAACTTGTCTGGTCAGATACCCAAGTATATGGGTGGATTATTTTTTTAGTCTTTAAACATCATTTACAACGATCTTAAAGGTGGAGTTCCTAAAGAAGGTGTATTTAGAAATGTTAGTGCATTTTTAGTTATCGGGAACATCAATTTTTGTGGTGGTATTCCAGAATTACTTCTCCCTATTTGCATCATTTTAGCCTCCAAAAAGCATGGAAATTCATTTCCTCTTAATTTTGGTGATTCTTGTAGATGTCGGTTTAATAATAGTGGCATGCTTCTTTGTTGTGGTGTACCTAAGATGAAGTTCAAGAAAGACGCCATCTTCTATATCATCTCCAGATCATCGACATTTAAGGATTTCTTATTCCGAGCTTTTAAAAGCTACAAATGGGTTTTCTTCTTCTAACTTGATTGGCATGGAGAGTTATGGTGCTGTATATAAAGGAGTTCTAAAGGATGATACAAAAATGTTACTGTGAAGGTATTCAACCTTCAAAGATGTGGAACTCCAAAGAGTTTCATAGCGGAATGCAATGCCTTAAGATATATAAGAAATTGAAATCTCAACAAAATCCTGACTGCTCTCAGGGGTTGATTTCAAAGGCAACAACTCAGAAAGTCAGAATTATAAGAAGCAAAGCCCAAAGGTCATTATGTCTGATGCACAAAATATTTCATAATGCTTGTTTAGACACGAACTTCTACCACTTCCAGAAAAAGTTTTATGTTTTAACTTGAATCTGGTGAGGTTGCTACTAAAGTTCTTCGTTATTTTAAACATGAATTCTTTTCTTTACCTATATATTGTAAAAGTGATTATCATTCTGACTTATGCTAAGTTATAATTATCAAATAACATGGAAAACTTTGAGCCATAATTAATAATGTTATTGTACAGTAAAACTATCAAATAAATCTTAAAACATCAATAATTCCATAAAATAATAGCTACTGCCACTATCTAATGAAAAGTTATAAACCCTCTATGGACCTTCCATGTTAAAAAAATATATGCAAAACTAGAAATGTCTGAATGACATCATAATATCTATAGACATACACAATGGAAGAAGATATTGGTTTTGCACAGACCACATGATGACACAAGTCTAAACATTGAGATGAACCAAGCTGGGTCTAAGAGAAAGCTTCAACTTTTTGAGTTAGATGAACTCCGTCATTAGGCTTATGAAAGTTCAAAAATTTATAAGGAACGTACCAAAGCTTTTCACGATAAATCAATTATTCATAAAACCTTTAAGCCCAATTAAAAGATATTGTAGGAGCACACTCCCGGTAGCCACGAGGTGGGAGGTCGTACGTCAACCTCACCACTAAGAATAGGAATACTGCAATAAGGCCGTTTACCAAACCCCCTCACACACAGAACACACAAGAAAGAAACTCGTCTAACGGTCGTAAGATCAGAACGATGATAATACCATGTCTCATCCCTTCCCACGGGGAAGCACCTGAGCCCACGACCCTGAATGGGTAACTTGGAAACTTTCCAGGGCACGTGAGCAGGGGTGCTTCTAGGTCAAACCCTCCTTATAAATAGAGGAAAGGTGGAACCTAGAGGAGGATCTTTTTCTTGCTTCTTCTACCTCTTCTGCCTCTTAAGCTTCATACGATTAGTGAAACAAGTGAAGAGAGAATCTAAAGAGAGAAGCCCAGAATGATTTGAGTGGTACCCTCCTCCGGCTGAATGCTTCAAGCCCAGAACGATCAGAAACACATTATCATCTCTGAGAGAGATTAGTGGACTACAATTGGCGCCGTCTGCGTTCCCTCTAAACTCTACCTATTGAAAGTGACAATGGTAATCTTAGCACGCAACCAATCTTAGGAGCATGCCATATAAGAGATGAGGCCAGCGTTGCTACAATTGCAGGAGCAAATGACAACTAAAGATGACCAGATTGGCCTAGGGGTCTCCACCTCCGTCAGCGAATCAACCCCACATGAACTAGCCCCAGGGAATGGAGTGTCATCCCTTGACCACGTTCTAGCCTACGACAACCAGGACACACCGCTCCACCATCCATACATTCCTCCTCGTGGACCGCCTGTACCACCAACTATCTCACGACCGCTGCTGCCATTGCCACCCACGACCTACCATGGAACGGGTTCCCCACAACTGCGACCCATTTATAACCTTAGCCGAAATGACCTTCCGCCTCCTAGACGGTACGCCCATCAGTTCTACGAACCAAGAGCCCCAGCCCCGGGGACTACGGTGTATGACTTCATGACGATCGTACAAGCCAGCCACTATGGCACCCACTCTACAGCCCCGACGAACCCTCCTACCTCTTGAACCTCGGATACCCCCCTTATAGTGACAAATATTATGTATATATCAAGAGGTTTCATGACCGATACCCGAGCCGACCTCTATATGAACATTGCGATGCTCCATCTTACGAGAGTCACTTTGATGAGTCCTCCACAAAGAATGAGGCCGTCCACAGGCGGGCTACTGGCATCCACGACCAGCAGCCGTTAACAGTAGCGTCCATCGAGGCACTCATACGGAATATGCTACATACCGGGCCAAAGCTACTCCCGGCCAAAAATTAAGGCCTTCACAGCTTGCCAGGATCCGGGTCAACATCTTTCCAAGTTCCAATACAGTGTCGACCTCCCGCATCAGACAGATGGACACATGTGCATCTATTCCATCTACCTTGTTCGACGGGGACCTTGCCTGGTTCCAAAGTCTCGAGCCTGACTCTATATCCACATTCAAAAAACTCTCGGTGGCTTTCATCGAGAAGTACATTCACAACCAGCAATTGAAGAAACAATTAGCGCAGCTGTTCTCCCTCAAACAACAGGTTGGCGAGACAACCGGCTCTTTTTTCTCGTGGTTTAAGAATGAGCACACCCTCATAGAACGGGTCGATGTACAGACCGCCTACCTTGCCTTTATGGGTGCCTGCCTCCCCAGCTCTAAGCTACGTGGGGTCTTGTATAAAAAATGGCCCGAAAACCTAGAACACCTGTACGATAAAATCCAAAAATATCATAACGAGCATGCCGATAATCGTGCTTCCGCCTCGCAGATCGCCACCCTTCTGAGTACCACATCTGCCCTGTCACCTATGGCTCGTTCGGAGGCCAGTAATCACCCACAGGACCGACAAGGGGACCCCTACGAGAGCAGGAACAAATGACGTACTGACTCACGAGATAGAATAAAACCTCCTCGAGATGGATATCCATAGTCCCCATACTGGGAACGATATCCCCCCAGCAATCTCTCCATCTCACGGGCGGACTTGCTACTCGCTATGAGAAATGATCCCGATTACAGAAAATCACGCCCCATGCCCGACCGTCCTAGCCGCCCGTACTGCGCGCATCACGACATCCATGACAAATACACCGAGGAGTGTTATGATCATCAATATGACTGAAACATGGTTATGCATCAGACGCTACACCAGATACCTCAAAATGCCCATCCCGTTGGCTGATAGATCGCCTCACCAGTCGGTCGACCAACCTGTGACAAGCATACGGGCACCAGGGCACCTAGCGGTGTGCAAAATGATCTTGGGCGACCTTAACCAAGCCCCGTTTCGGCACACCTTATCCAATTCCATGGGGCAGTGTTATCGCCTCAATGGGAACCAACAAATGGCATACGGCATTGAAGCAACCACCAACACATCGACAGAATAGGTCATATACTTTACAAACCTTGACCTGAGTTCAGTATCCCATCCTTTACTATGATGCTCTACATAACATGAGCATGCAAGATTGCCTAGATCTCTCCAAAATAGAGATCTTCGGGTTCAACGGGTTCACTGAATGAGCTATGGGTGAGCTCATTACTCAGGTACAGGCCGGCCCGGTCATCGTACCCATGACATTCATTATTATCAACAGCCCCACGGTCTATTGTAATGGCATCTTAGGATGCAATTGGATCCACGCCATGAAGGCCGTCCCTTCATCCTACAACCAGGTAATATGCTTCCCAACAAAACTTGGCCCCTACCAAATATACGGCTGCCAGGTCGCGGCATGTATCTGGTACGCCAACTCCCTACAAAACTTAATAAACATGAGAACTCGAAGAAAAAGGAGAAGAGTATTGCATGTAAGGATTAGCAACGTACAGGGAACGAGCCCATGGTTGTAGACTCGTCCCCCGTTCATCTCGACCTAGTTAAACTAACTATGATAGCCATACCCACTAATCAAAATAATGTAATTATAAGCATGTTCAGCAGAGCCTGGACACCACCTCTGGTAGAGCCAGTTGTTAAGATCAACCCCGACGGCCCCACGCGAACAACATATATTTGTTCCTTAATAACAAATGATGAGTGAGCATGCCTCATCACACTCCTACGGTAGTACAAAGATATCTTCGACTGGTCCTTCAACGAGATGCCGGTCATAGACCCCGCAGTGGCCATCCATCACTTGCATGTTCACGAAAAGGCCAGCCCGGTCAAATAAAAACCATGCCGAACAGCACCACGACTACGCGGTGCCTTCAACGATGAAATCCAAAAGTTGCTAAAGGCAGGCTTTATACGACCCATCGCTACCCACGACGGGTAGCCAATGTCGCCGCAGTCCCCAAAAAGAATGTTAAAACTCGGGTGTGCATTGATTTTACCGACCTCAACCGACATTGTCCAAAAGATAGCTTCACTATGCCCCTCATTGTCAGACTCATAGACTCCACGGCCGGCCATGAGCGATTGTTCTTTATGGACGGTTACTCTGGGTATAACCAAATTCTATTGGTAGTCAAAGACCAAGAGTGTACTTCCTTCACCACGGAGCAGAGCCTATATTGCTATACCGTCATGCCGTTCGGCCTAAAGAGCGCGGGTTCTACTTTCCAACACCTCGTTACCACTATGTTTGAAGAACTTTTGGGTAAAACCGTTGAGGATTATATTAACGACATGCTTGTCATGAGCCAGGTGAGCAGTGACCATCTTACCGACCTCGAGACAGTCTTTACGAAGTTGCGATCCAATAAGATACGCCTTAACCCAAAAAAGTGCAGCTTTGAAGTATCATCGGGGAAGTTCCTCAGATATCTCGTCACTCAATGGGGCATTGAAGCTGTCAAATCCACACTCACCCCTGTATGCCATCACCACAAACACTGAAACAAGTTCAAGCCCTCGTCGGTAAAATTACCTCACTCGGACACTTCATTTACAAATCTTCCTATACTTGTTGTCTACTATTTAAATGCATTCGCGAGAACAAAAAATTCCAGTGGAACAATGAATGCGTGGCAGCCTTCCAGAATATGCTGTGATACCTGGCCGCCTCACCCATCCTCAGTGCTTCCAGCGAACACGAGTTACTGAGGTTGTATCTTGGAAATATAGACGACTCCATAAGCGCCGTCCTCGTTCGTATGGAAAACCGAGCAGAGAAACTAATTTACTTCATCAGCAAAACTCTCCTGGGAGCAAAACTGTGATACTCCACCGTCAAAAAACAGGCCCTCACCCTGGTGTATGCGTCATAGAAGCTCCGACTATACTTCTAGGCCCATAAAATCAAGGTCATCACTGCCCAACCACTACGGGAGATCTTTGCATTAAAAGATTAGACTCGCCGCATCGCTAAATTGGTGATCACTCCGGGGGAGTTCAACATCCGTTACGAGCCAAGAATCGCGATTAAAAAATAGGCAGTCGCTGAACTCCCCGCGGACGACCACTGGTACAACGATGAGGACGAAGACCATGACACCCTCACCAATTCTTATGATTATGGATACACTCAGGGATGGCGGCTCTATACAGATGGGTCCGTCAACGCGGGCGGCTCGGGCTTGGGGATCGTTCTGGTTACTCCCACCGATGAAAAAATTGAGAAAGCCATACGGGTCAGCTTTCCCCTTAGTAACAATGAAGATGAGTACAATGCTGCATCGATACTGCATTGGCTCTGGGCATGGAAGAAATTTCCATCTTTACCGACTCGCAGTTGGTTGTCAACCTGCATAGCTGGATGTTCCAGGCCAATGACAATATGCTCGGTTACATGGCAACCCTAAAACAATGCCTCAGTAAGTTCCAAAAGTTCAATATGGAGCACATCTACCGTGGCGAGAATAGACATTCATACGCCCTTGCGTATCTAGCTGGTATCATCAGGTTGACCGCCATGCAGGTTGACCGCCATGCCCTCCCCAATAGGCGTCAGCCTCTCCTTGACTTCCACGGGGAACACCACATTCTTCTCGCTGACCGTTCCACCACCAAGAGCATCTGTAACAGAGTATGCAAATACACGGTCATTAATGGCAAACTCTTAAAACTAGCCTGTAGGTCCCACACCTTACCTGTATTGTTAGGGAAATGGGTAACTAAGTCATCGAAGAAATTCATGAAGGTGTCTGCGGCGCCCACACACCGGGTCATTCCATGGCTGACCGCTCTAGTACACAAGGATTGTACTCGCCAACGATACTACAAGATTTCATAATGTATGCCCAGAAATGTGACAAATGTTAGATCCACGGCCACTTGATTCATACACCTGCTATCGACCTCCACACAGCGTCCAGCCCTTAGTCGCTTACAAAATAGGGATTGAATATCGTTGGGCTCTCCCCATGGCACGCGGGCGTTGCCAGTGGCTACTCGTTGTGACTGACTACTTTACTAAATGGGTAGACGCGATACCCCTTGGCCGTATCCGCGAAGAAGAGGTCGTCACTTTCCTCTAGAATCACATCATCATACAATTCAGTGTCCCCGCTGTCTTGATGACCAACAACAGTACACAGTTCATGGGAAACAAGGTCGCAGACTTCGTCTGACCCTATAATATTAAGATCCTCTCTTCCAACCCCAGATACCCCCAGGGAAACAGCCAAGCTAAGGCCACCAAAAAAAAAATAATTGATGGGATCAGCAAAAGACTGGACGCAGCCAAAAGTCGCTGGGGGGATGAGATACGTACCTCACGTCTTATGGTCTTACGACGTGACTTAGCGAAAGAGTACGGGCTTCACCCCATTTATGCTCACTTATGGCTCTGACGCAGTCTTACCTACGGAGGTCATCACCAACACCACAAGATCGTTAATTGTTGTCACCAAAATTAACGACAGAATCCTCGCTAAAAGCCTAGACCTGATAGACAAGATTAGAGAGGATGCATCGTCATGTATGCTCCACTATCATGAGACACTCAAGAAAAACTATACCAAACGGGTGATTCCTTGGCAGTTCTACGCAGGGGACTACGTCATGAAAAAGGTCTTCCCTACAACTCACAACCATAACAAGGGCAAACTATAGCCTAATTGGGAAGGCTCATACCTTATATCATGGGTCGCTGATGGCAATGCATACTACCTATGAAATCTTGACGACGAGGAGCTTAAATCCCCCTGTAACGCCATGAACCTCCGCAAATGGATTCAGTAGGTTCTACTTATGTGTACATAACCACTCGTATGTATCAGTTTTAGAAAAAATGCACTTACAAGACTGGGGGCGTCCTTGAAGTAGGACATCCTCGCTATAACGCCAATAATTTTATGAAGTAAAAATGCACTTACAAGACTAGGGGCGTCCTTGAAGTAGGACATCCTCGCTATAACGCCAGTAATTTTATGAAGTAAAAATGCACTTACGAGACTGGGTGCGTCCTTGAAGTGGGATGTCCTCGCTATAATGCCAGTCATTTTTTGAAGTAAAAATGCACTTACAAGACTAGGGGTGTCCATGAAGTAAGATGTCCTCGCTATAACGCCAGTCATTTTTTGAAGAAAAAATGCACTTACAAGACTGGGGCATCCTTGAAGTAGGACATCCTCGTTATAACGCAGTCATTTTTTGAAGAAAAAATGCACTTACAAGACTGAGGGCATCCTTGAAGTAGGACGTCCTCGCTATAACGCCAGTCATTTTTTGAAGAAAAATTGTAGGGCATCCTTAAAGTAGGACGTCCTCACTATAATGACAGTCATTTTTTGAAGAAAAAATACACTTACAAGACTGGAGCGTCCTTGAATAGGACGTCCTCGCTATAACGCCAGCTTTTTTTTGATGAAAAAATGCACTTAAAAGAATGGGCATCCTTGAAGTAGGACGTCCTCGATATAAT
This sequence comes from Kingdonia uniflora, assembly GCA_014058105.1. Lineage (NCBI taxonomy): Eukaryota > Viridiplantae > Streptophyta > Magnoliopsida > Ranunculales > Circaeasteraceae > Kingdonia > Kingdonia uniflora. The sequence continues at coordinate 64,041 of JACGCM010000310.1, read as the reverse complement.
GGCAGTTATTTTGTACGCCATAACATGCCCCTGACTTAGGACTCCCCAGTAAATGCACAAATGCTATCAGGTCGCCATAGCGACAGCGACCATATAGTCCAACGAGGACTTCTTAAAGGTTTTGTTGGGCTCTTCATGCCTGACAATGCTAGTTGGTCGCCATAGCGACAACGAGCATATAGTCCAATGAGGACTACCTAAAAGTTTTGTTGGGAACTTCAAAGATCTTAGGTCACTATAGTGACCACGAATGTATCGTCTACCACATGTCACTAGCGAACAGCCGGGCTCCTAACCTTGGTACGCCAGTCGATCACCTTACACAAATCTAGCTTACCCAAGAGGTGCAAAACAGTCAATAAGTTTCAACTACTTTTATGATTACAACAAAACCATCTACACGGTCAAAAAATGTCTTCAAAACAAACAGGAACGTACAAAACACAACCCTTAAAAAAAAACTACTTTCACGATTACAGATAGTAGTGGCACGACCTCTCCCATAACCCATGGCCCGACCCCTCGTAGCTAGCTGCCTTCACGTCTTCTATCGCCATCTTTAGCAGGACCACTTCACGACTCACACAGTTTTGGACGGTGTCCCGTAACACGAGGTACCAGAACCACCGCTTCTCCTGCGTATTCCTTTCAGAAGATGGATGGAACGTCGCTTTAATAGAAAAATGCACTAAGGGCTTTACCCCAAGACCACGGTCGCCAAAGTAGAACTCTTTATAAAATTCTACCCATGTCGTCACCCGTGACTCAAACCTTACCTACGATCTTGTTCGCATTATCAGTTTTTGAAGCCTGACCCTCCGGCGTCCCTCCCTCATCCATGCTCTATAAACTTGTGTGAAGCTATTAAGAAGCTTCAAGTATCCCTATTATTTTATAGGCATCCCTCACACAGTTCCTTGTCTTGGTAGCCCAACAATCTCATTAATGTTCCCACTCCTTCTTAACTACGCCTCTAGGGCACCGCCCACTTTTCCCAAGGTAACCCCATTCAATGTTTCTTGAAACTCCCATCTCATTTATTACACATAACATTTTGGTTACCCTCGTCAGACCCATCGTGGCTCATACAAGGACATTTCGACGAGAATTGATCAACGAGGGCCTACATGGCAAGATGGGACCCACCCCAAATGCTTCGCGTACTATTTACGTTAACGACACACATAAAAGCACGACCTGGTTAAGATGCACGCAATATAAACAAACACGACCTGTATCCAATACACTACATATAAATAATCACGAACTATTTGACGTGACCAGCGTACAAATACTAACGACCTGTTTAGAATTCACTATGCGTAAATACACATTATATGTTTAACATACACCCCGCATACCTAAACAGACATAGCTTGAAACACATGCTTATAACTCGTTGGGCAGCACGCACTCGCTCCAAAGGGCCTGACAAAAAAATATTAATTATACTTTTGACTGACCCGCCGCCTCTGTGGTCATCCTCTCCTCCTCGACTAGCTATTCTTCCTCTTCTAGGGTAATGTCCATCCGGTCGTTGTGCGGGCGCGGACCTTGCCGCGCCGAGTAGCCGAGATGGTAGAGCTCGAGAACGTCTTGGGTTTGACGCAGAACGAGCAAGGGCGGGGCCAGTGTTACCACCCACCACTCCGTGGAGAGGCAAAACTCATTCTCGAGCCACGCTTTACCATCCACCAACTCCATGACTCGACCCTGCAGGCCGTCTGACACTTGCATCGCACCTGCAAGCTGTTCACGAAGGGTCTGCTTGCTCGCGTCTTTCTCCAACGACAACCTTTCCAGATGACCTTGGATGGCCTCTAATTCCCTCTCCACCAATGCCTTCTCCTCGGTAACCTTCTTCAAAAGTTCCTCAAGCCCCGCGGTAACATTCGCCAAACACTCTGCGAGCTCTTTCTATATAGCCTCCTTCACGAGCTCCATCTGCATCACCTGCGCCCCCACTAGCCATTGCTTCTGCTCGGCATTACGGATCGCCAAGTTATCGCTACGGAGTAATGCCGCCTATTGGGTCAGAGTACCCTGCACCACAACAAAGCGTATAATTACACCAACTGCCATGTATGAACACGTAATTAAGGAAAATGAACAAGTACGAGTGTAGGACTAAAGCATTTACTTTGATAGCCGCCATGATAGCTGTATGCTGCGTAGGAGGATCATTCAACAGTTCTGCCACACGAATCTTCCCCTTGTCCTTATAAAGCATAATTTGTACCTCCCTCTTCAGGTAACCTCCCCAGCAAATATTTTACCATTACCCAGTGAACAGGTTCCCTCCTCGACGTAGGATTGGGACAGCGGCTCCCTCTCCATACCTCATAGATCGTCCAGCTCCTTATTCATCAGCCCGATGACCACCGCCTTCTGCCGCTTCACAATAGGGACTTCCTCCGTATGACCACTCACACCTTTCAGGCCAAGGCTTAGTCCCGTAATAAGAGACGCGGCAGCCGACGAGGCTGACTCGTCCCTCCCACTCACATTTAAGAACCGCGGCTTCATCCCAATACTTTCCAAAGAGTTGTAACTGTCTACGCTCTCCACCAAATAAGTGTCACTCGTCGGCCTCAAACAAAGGTTGTTTTACTTCTTTGTTGGCCAATATTTATCTGAATCGAACTTGCCATTCAGAATGGTCGTTAACACTTGACAATCCTTATTTTTGCGGGCGAGCCCGCATAAATGGGACGTTTTATACGATACTCTCGCTACAGTCACACCTGCACATCAATAAAAAGCTGTGTTTGACCTCGAGTAGACCACGATAGCAACATACGAGCACATATTAATACATTAGACTAAGTAGCGTACACTTTGTGTTAAACACATTGTGAAATAAGCGACGGTTGGGACCATCGTTGAAATCACATGCCCCGGTCACTAATATCGGGTGCCGACACCAATAGTTACCGCTCGTCGGCAACTTAAATATTTTGGGCTCGCCAGACTTGCTAGCTATATAATACCAATGCCTCCACTTAGGCACACAAGTACGCATGACCCTCTGGCACCTCGTCACCGCATCACCTTCTTTACTTGGGGCTGCCTTGGCCACTATTTTTCTCGCTTTTGCCGAGGTCCAAGTTTTCTGCCCCTCACGACTTGCCCACGCTCGCTCGTGAGTGACACGTGGCAACGTCGGCCCTTCCACCGCACCGAATGCGAGCGCATAACACGAGGCGATGCCGGCCCTTCCAACGCACTGGATTCATCCACTTCCTTCTTCCCATTCTCAGGGATGGTATCCCATTGACGAGGACAATGTCTCATCATATAAGCGACCATTATATCCCTGCAGACCATATTTCACCGAGGCAGTACTGTCTGGTTAATCCGTCGACAAACCCGTCATCACTCGGTAGAAGTTACCATTCATTTGGCCCGGTTCAGACATTTTTTTGGTAAGTCATCTAAAGGAAACCTTAATCCCACATTAAACTGCCCGTAGTAGACGATATATTGGTTGGGTGCCAACGTTTGACAGTCCAGCCATATCAACTCAATGGCTAGCCTTGCCACTTTTATAAGGGTTAGAAGTCCTAGTTTCAAAATTGAATAAATATGCCCTTAAATGCCTAAGGAGAAAAGCAGAATTGTGCCTCTATTCGAACAGAATAAGTTTTAGTTCGAATAAAAAATATATATTCGAAGAGATTAAAATCTATTCAAATAAAACACCTCAGGCTGAAATGTATTCGAATAGATTTTAATCTATTAAAATAAAATACCTCAGGCCGAAATGTATTCGAACAGAAAACAATTATGTTCAAATAGAAATTGAAAACTTTTCATTTCCTCTTCCAAAACTAGAACTTCTTCACGTTCAGAAAAAGTTATTGTGATCGCAAAATGCCCAACACTTTGCGTAAATGCCCAAGTTGCTCCTCCCATGAATGACTATATATTAAGATATCATCCAAATATACAATCATAAAATAATCAATAAACGCATGAAGTACCTCACTTATTAGCCGCCTAAACGTCCCCGGAGCATTGCATAACCCAAAGGGTATCACCAGCCAATCAAATAGTCTTTGTTTGGTCTTGAACGTTGTCTTCCAAGTATCTTCCTCCTATATTCTAACTTGATGGTAACCTGGCATAAAATCAAAATTGGTAAAAAACCGAGCCATCTGCAACTCATCCAAAAGCTCGTCAATCCGTGGAAGCGGATAACGATTCTTCACTGTAATCTTGTCAACGCCCGATAATCCACACACATCCTCCAAGACCCATCCTTCTTCGGCACCAATAACACCGGTGAACCACAAGGTGAGCAACTTGGATTAATAACTTCTTGGTCTTGGAGTACATGTACCTGTTTCTTGATCTCATTAGACTCTGTAAAAGAAGTCCGATATAACCCAATATTGGGCAGTGGCTCACCATTCACCAAAGTGATATCATGCTCCACATCCCTCTTACGTGGCATCCCTTCTATTCCCAGAAACAAGTCTTCATACTCCTCTTGTAATTCCCCCATATCAGTTTGTTACTTAGGAGACATTGCCAAAGTAGATAATACCATAGCCAACAGACCCTCTTGAGCTGGTTGCATCAGCAATAATACATATTTTCCGTTCGCATTAACCAACCTCTTCACCTGAGTTGCCATTACCAAATTGTTGGTAGTGATATGTTCCTTGCACACCTTGATCTAAAACTCCATCCCATCCTTCACCAAACGATACATGCGAGCTCGACAGTAAAGGATTGCATTTCGGTCCCAAAGATAAGGGCTACCCAAAATGACTTGACACACGTCCAACGAAACCACCTTACATGTCACTTCGTCAATAAACTTCTCAGTAGTCGCAAACTTAAACGTACCCTGCTTAGTGATCTTTAACTTTGCGTCATTCTGAACCCAACCCAAACCATACAGCTTAGGATGAGCCATAGTAGGCAAACCCATCTTCTTCACCACTACCTCAGAAATTAAATTCTTCTGACTACCCTGATCAATGATGGTCTCGACTAAGCTCTACCTTACTTGAATGCTGATATAAAAAAGCTCTTCCCGACTCGCTTCATCGATAGCTATAGGCTGCTTAAACATTAAAGTAAGCTTAGGATTTGGCTTATCTAAATCTGGAAGATCCACAATCATTTTCCTTGCGGCTAGTGCACGTGTCTCTTTCTTGCCCTTCTTCTCCTTCAGTCGAAGCTCCGGGTAAAGTTTCCAGCATATATCAGAATTGTGCCCATTAGCCTTATAATGACTACAGATAGTTCCCTTGAATGAAGAACCCTCTCCTTTAGACTCCCCTTTCTGATCAAACTTCCAAGTAAACTTGTACCCCAACTTGTTCTTGTCGTCTTTCTTGTCACTCTTCAAGTACTTACCTTCAATGGCAATTACTTTAACGGCAGCATCCTCAATATTTTATACATTGAAGAGCTTTAATTCTCTTCTAATGGACTTCGACAAACCACCCGTATACTTCATGATCACCTCGTACTCATCCACGTCAATATCCAAAACCAACGCTTGGTTATGAAAGTCCATAAAGAATTATTATACAGATTACCCAAACATTTGGCGCAAGTTATGCCATTTGTACCTTCGCTCTTGTTCATACCCAATTGGATAGAATTACATCCTCACCAAAACCTTAAATTCCTTCCAACTAAGAGTTCCGACATCGTGTCATTTTCGATAGGATTTCCACCACGTTAGTGAGTGACTTGTGAATTTCAAAGTAGAAAAACAAATTTTCTAAGCATTGGAATATTCATCAACGGAAAAATATGTCTCTAACCTATCTAGCCAATTATCTAATTTCTCAGCATCGACGAAACCATCGAATCTCAATCTTAAAGCCAATACAAAGATAACGCATAGAATTTATTGACTTACCAAAAACTGGATGCTCCTTGAAGAAATTGGCTTCACTAGAATCACTATCTATCTCCATATTATCCCCGTCTCCATCCACCTTCATAACCGCTTTCTTCTTTGAGCGGCCTCGCCGATGAGAGAGGCCTCGTCGTGTCACCGAAGTAGAAGCCTTCGCTAGGTTTATGAGACACAATTATTCTACCAACTCCCCTACAGTAGAAGTTTGGTCGAAAAGTGTCATTTCCAAAGTTATAAGTCGATCGCCGGAATCGTCAATCTCCAAATCACCCTTCTTCTTCAAATTAGGCTTGGAATGAATCGTCAATGGACTCACTTGCTTCTCCTTCATTTTCTTGAGACGGTCACGTGTAGAGACTATAAACCACAATCAACCCACCGAGAATCACAATTGGAAAAATGATACCACTTAATCCACAATACGAAGGGAAGCCCTCTAGTTAGAAGAAAAGTACGAAAAACACCAATTGGTTTAGAAAAATAAGGTTTGTGAGATTTGATTAATTTAAACAAAGTAATTAAAATAAAAAAACTTTAAAACCCTTGGCTTCTTCCACAGAACCCTTCTATTAAACTAACATAGATCTAACAATGGCCAGCCTTGCCCCTTTAATAAAGATTACAAGCCCTAGTTACAAAATAGGACAAATATGCCCTTAAACAAACGCCTAAAGTAAAAAGCGAAATTGCGCCTCTGTTCGAACAGAATAAGATTTTGTTCGAATAAAAAAATATTATTCGAATAAATTAAAATCTATTCAAATAAAACACATCAGGCCGAAATGTATTCAAATACACATAAAAATGTATTCGAACAAAAAAATAACAAAAAATGAATTCGAATAAATTTTAATCTATTCGAATAAAACACATCAGGCCGAAATGTTTTTGAACAGAAAACAATTCTGTTTGAATAGAAATTAAAAACACTTCATTTCTTCTTCTGATCCTCCAGGATCAAGAATTGCTAGGTTTAGTGAAGTATTATATTTTTATGTTGCGATTGAACAATTTGTTTCTCCTGATAGTTGATTGTTAAAATCAATTACATATGTTGGCAGACTTTTTTTAATTTCTTTTGGTTGTTAATTAGTTCAATAATTTGGGTGCACTGACTCTCTTTCTATCTTACTATTTTGGAGTATTGAGTTTGTGGTTTCTGAGTTTGCAGAGCTTCAATCTCAATTTGAATCTCCTTGGAACCACCAAAGTAAAAACTATGTTAGTATATAGAATAGCATTCAATAACTTGGTTTTAGTTAAAAAATCCTAGTTTATCAATAATTAGGTAATCTCCTTGGCTGTAGTTGGAAAATTCCAGTTTGTCTCTCTCTCTATCTTACTATTTGTAAGTGAGATTTTATCTCTATGTCAATAATTTGGTTGTACTCGACTACTGTGTCATTTTTTCATTACCCAGTTTATCATTATTTTATTACTTACAGTATCGAGGTTAACTGAAAGTTTGAAACCTAGTGCATCCGTAATAGCCTGTATCAAAGAAAAGTAAAATTTTATGCAACCCTTTATCCTTTCTGCACTAAAAGCCAAACATTTGAATATCTTTCATATCTTCATTCCTCACCTTCTGTAATGGTCAAAGCAACTTTGAATATCCATGATCCAATTTCTTTAAAATTTAGCACAGATATATATAACATTAGTATCGCAATTGTATGTTAACAATTCAAGCCAAAATCGAAATGAACTGTTATTAAACATTAGCCATGCACTTCGCTAAATTAGTTGCCTGAATCTTTATCAAGCGACAAGGACACGTTTTTGTCATGACCAAAAACTTGTTAGTTTCATATTTATAGATTGCGCTTTTGGTTTCTTTTCTTGTACACTAATATAATAGGTGACTAGTGAAAGCCACCCCTCCCTCTCTCCTCAATACAATATATTTATGTTTACCATTTGGATTTTAATATATATACAATTTTTTTTTTCATTTGTTAAAATTAAATATATTTATGTGTTTAATTTTAGGTGATTGGCGAAACATTCTAGATAAATTTAATATTGACAAGAGTTGGATCTCACTTGATAGGAATTCAAGGGAATACATTGATGGGATCAAAATATTTCTTACATTTTCTTATAAAAACAAGAATATCGAAATGTCACATATCTATTGCCTGTGTAGTAAATATGTAAATCAAGTATACCACAATCAACAAACAGTTCTAACTCACATAGAGATGTATGGTTTTGAAAAGAGCTTCAAGAATTGGATTTATCATGGTGAGCCTTTTGGTGGTGAGTATAACAACATTATGAAGGATGACATGCCCGATCATGATATGCATCATGAGTTGAGCGTACATGCTAGTATGACTGCAATGCTTCAAGAGGGAATGGGGATTGGGGGTGCTGGGAATGCGGGTAATGATGAAAAACCTAGAGAAGTAGATACCATGGAGTTCGGTGAAAATGCTCCAAAATATTTTGAACTTCATCAAGAGGCAGAAAACGATTTGTACGAGAATTGTCCAACGAGCATTACACAACTGTCATTCATCATCGAACTCTTACACTTGAAGCAGCTTAATGGTTGGACTAATCGTTCTTTCACGATGTTGTTAGAATTCCTGAAGAAGGTATTTCCTAATGCAAAGATCCCAAAATTATACTATAAAACTAGCAAAATAGCTAAGGATTTAGGATCCAATTATCAAACTTGGGATGCTTGCCCTAATAATTGTATATTATTTCGTAATGAAATCAGGAATCTTTAGAAGTATGAAATTTGTGGGACTTCAAGATATAAAAAGTGATGTTTCTATCGATGGCATAGAGGGTGACAATCTACCAAAAGTAGCTGTGAAAAAGGTAAGATATTTCCCTCTGAAGCCAAGATTATAAAGATTGCTTTGGTCATCCCACACAGCTTCTCTCATAAAATGGCATGCAGAGGAAAGAATTGATGATGGTATGATGAGGCATCCAGTCGATTCTCACGCATGGAAAACATTTAATGAGCAAAATCTCTCATTTACGAGTGATAGTCGTAATATTAAACTTTCATTAGCAACCGATGGATTTAATCCATTTGGTAATATGAACATAGCTCATAGTACTTGGCCTGTTGTACTCATTCCAAATAACTTGCCTCCATGGTTATGTATGAAACAACCAAATTTAATATTGTTTATTCTTATTAATGGACCAAAAGGATCTGGTGACAAAATTGATGTATATCTACAACCCTTGATTGACTAATTGAAGGAGTTATGGATTGATGGCGTATCCAGTTACAATGCATCAAACAAGCAATTGTTTCAGTTGCATGCAGCGATACTATGGACTATAAATGATTATCCCGCATATGCCATGTTATCGTGATGGAGCACGAAAGGTGAATTTGCTTGTCCTTATTGTAATAAAGATCAACAAGCAAAATGATTGAAGTTTGGTGGGAAGTTCTACTACTGGGGTCATCGTCGATTCTTACAACCGCGCCACAAGTTTTGAAGGGAAAAATTAAATTTCAATGAAAAGTTTGAAATGAGACCTCCACCATTAAAGTTATCATGATCTCAAGTGCTGCAACAGTTAAATGACCTAGACATTGAAACTGTTTATAAGAAGCAGGATGTTCTTAGAAAGAGGAAAATAGAAGAACTATAGAAAGTGGATGCAACCCGACTAAATTGGAAGAAAAAAAGTATCTTTTTTGAGCTACCGTATTGGGAACATAATTTAATCCGCCATAATCTTGATATCATGCATAATAAAAAGAATGTGTGTGATAATGCTTTGTTTACTTTTCTAAACACCAAAGGTAAATCAAAAGATAATTTAAAGTCTCGAAAAGACCTCAATGATTTAAATATTAGGTCAACTTTAAATTTTCAACCACGAGGGGAAAATATGGAGTATATGACTCCTGCAGAGTTAACAATGAACACTAGTAAGAAAGATATTTTCTTCAAAGTTCTTAAAAATGTCAAAGTCCCAGATGGTTATTCATCAAATATTTCAATACGCATGCACACTAGTAAGAAAAGCCTTAATTGAATTAGGCAATTGTTTTTCGTTGTTGTGCTCAAGTGTAAATACTGCAGATGACTTGGAAAAATTTGAAGATCGTGTGGCCCTTATGCTTTATAGTCTTGAAAGTATTTTTCTTCCTGGCTTTTTTAATGTAATGGAGCATTTGCCTATATATTTGGTTGATGAACAAAAGATTGGTGGACCAGCGTTCTATCGCTAGATGTATCCAATTGAAAGGTATCACCATACACTAAAGTTATTTGTGCGCACTCATACACATCTAGAGGTGTCAATTGTAAAGTTTGTGATTCTCGAAGAATGTATGAATTTTTGTTCAAGGTATTTGGACGAAAATCTAGAAACCAAGTCAAGTCGACCGAGTAGAAATGATGATGGAAGGGATGGCTCTGGTCGTGTTGTGGGTAAAAATTTATTTTTTCGACTAGATCATATAACGATGACTCAAGCTCATCGATACATTATTTTCAACAATGATGCAGTGGACCCATTCATTGAGTAAGTTTTGAAACAAAATAATCATAATGTTTTATATAATTCCTTTCCTTATCAATATGAAATCTATATGCTTATATATATTTAAATAGAAAATACTTAGACGAACTTTTAAGAAGATATCATCGCGCTTCACAACATGAAGTTAGTTATCTTCAAAATGAACAGTTTCATACTTGGTTCAAAAATCACGTAAGTAATGTACTTGTCAATGAAAATGACTATTTTCTTATAGTTATATTTCACTTTGCTAAGCTATTAATTAAATGTTCTTAAGAAAATAGGTGAAGGAATTGGCAAAAGAAACACAAGTACCAGATAAAATCATGAGTTTAGCCTTGGGTCCTCTACCAGATGCATTGAGATTCAAGTCCTATATTCTTCGTGGATTTAGATTTTGAATAAAGAAATTTGACATGCGTAGAAAGACTTATAATAGTGAAGTTGTTCTAAAAGCAAAACAAATGAGTTACGCTAGTTTAAGTGACAAAATCCCTCTTTTTGGATAAATTACTTTCCATGGACAGTTGATAGACATCATTAAAATTCAGTAACTCAATGGCATGAAGTTTGTGTTATTCAAATGTAATTGGATTAAAAGTCAAACGGGCAAGAAAGTAGATGATTTGGGCTTTACGCTTGTGAACTTCAATCATTTGTTATACAAAGATAATAACGTTCTTGATGAGCCTTTTATCCTTATCCTTGCTTCCCAAGCAGAACAAGTTTGGTATGTACAAGATCCTTTAGAACCCGATTGGCATGCTGTAGTTGGAATGTCACCAAGAGACAGGTTTGATAGGTACTCAACTGTTCAAGACGAAGAATTAGAAGTCACTTGAGCTGAGCTATTTAACATGCAACAACTGGATGATACTTCAAGCATGTCTTGGGTAAGACAAGGAGTAGATGGTGCAACAATTGATACAACTCTTCCTGATGATGATCATATAGAGGAGGATGAGGAGGATGATAATTTATGTGGTTTTTGATACAGAAACTTATGTTGCATGTTTCTCAAGGAAAACTCTAGGACTTTCCTTATTGTTCTAGAATTAATTTTTTTAAATAGAGATGTTGTAATAGCTAAGAGAAATATCTTATTCAATCAATTATCCATTATCAATTCAAGCTTTATGCTTTTAACTTTTATTTTTGCTTTTTGTTGATTAATTCAAGCTTTATTTAAGCTTTCTCTCTCTCCTTTTCCATTCAATGTGCATGATATTATATTGTTTATTGTATGATTGCTATGGAACTAATGGGGTTCATGTGCTTGTATTCTATTTTACAGGTCTATCATGACAAATAAACGTAGTCATTAGTGTATGGAAGATGTCGTAGCATATGGTATGGTTCGGCTAAAAAGGATCGAAGAAAACAATGCTAAAATGGATGCTTCGGGGCAGCGTAGGATTGCTACTGGAATGAGTTTGTCTCATCAAAAGAAAAGAAAATCAAATGAGAGAAAAAATGGCAATAAGAAAGTGGTTGAGGAAGAATATAGGACACTTTTTCAACTAAAGGACGAATATTCGAGTGAAGGTAAGGATGGTGAAGATTTGGTTAGTGAAAGCGATGAGCCTCTTGAGACTGACAATGCCGTAGGTATATATATATATTTTTTATTTTTTTGGTTCTTTTTAAAAATATGCACTATCAAGGTGATGCACTTGGAGAGCCGGAAATTGCACAACAAAATCACTATCCAATCTCGCCCAGGCTCTAGATAGTGCTTGCTGTTCATTGCACCAAGTAAATTTAGAACCCACAAAATTGGCCTCTATCACTCGAATAGCTTGTATCACATCTTCAAAATCTATCATGGAAATATTACTAGTTAGAGTCCTACCAATCTTCTCAGTATTGGTTTTAACCATGTCGAAATCCCCTGCCATCAGCCATGTAAGTATTGATTAGATTCAGATGTAACTTGGTTATCATAGCTACCCTTCCATAAAACCCAAATCTTACCTCCATTTTCATCATTAGAAGCAAATTTATTCCAAGATACCCTTTTTCTTCATCATTTTTTTTTGACCCCACCATTGAATCAGACACTAAACCCTTCTCATCTGCCTCCTTATAGATGTTCTTCTCCCAATTTGAAGCATATAGCCTAGGCTTTTCTGCAACTATGAACTGCCCACATTCACCTTGTTCAACCACACTGTCATCTCCAAGCATATTAAACTAGTTTATAGTCTCATCGGTCTCAGTATTAGAATTAGGAGCATCTTCTTCAGGCATAACATTGATGGGATTGCCTTCCTCGAAAGGGTTGCATGTCCTAGACTTGCTGATGTTGCCTTCACTCATGAGTGATTGGCCTGCAGAATCTCTTATGACAATATCCATACCAGTAGAAAAAGGTTTAGGTTGTTTTGCCTCCACCCATATTTGCACTCCAGTTTTGATCTCAGCCCTTCTAGTAGCCTCTATATCAGCCTCATTCATCGTATTAAGAATGAGATCCTCATCAGAACCCAGTATGTGTACAACCATGACTTTCACCTTAAGCTCCTTGGCCTTCACCTTGGTGCAAGACTTAACAGAGTGACCTTGCAAATAACAGAACTTGCAAAATTTGGGCATCTTTTCATAAACAATTATTTGTATCCACCTATCCTTGATTCCTCCAACCCAAATTTTATCAAGGTATTATTCTGTCTTCTTGCGTTTTTTTGTTTTTGTTTTTTGTTGTGCAAACAAATATGCATCAAATGTCTGTCAATGATATGATTAAACTAGTGAACCTGCAGAAATGCTTTTGCTTGAAACTATTTGTCCCCTCCAAATATTCCCATCATGTCTTTTGAAGATCCCATTTGCTTCATCAAGTTTTGTAGGCCTCCCATGCCACCTATTTATGAGCATATGTGGAAGAAGAACTTTTCTCATGTGTTGTGCATTCATATTTTGAGACAATGCGTTCATTTGACCCTTCTTTGGCATCTTGAGTCCCTTCATTTTTCCCCAGATCATGGGAAGGCGCTTGTACTCTTCCAACATTTCCATTACATCTCTGAGAGTCGTTCATAATCTTTGGGCTGGAAATTTTCAATTCTTCATTGGTCATCGAATCCATCATAGTCATGTACCACTTGATCTTTGCTTGACTTTCCATTTCACGACCTTTAGGCATCAGCTCTGAACTGAATCCCAAAAGCATGGAGAAAACCTGACCAATAGGACCCATTTTTAGTATGTTCTGGAATTGCTCATACATAATCCTTAAAATAAGTGACCCCCAGAAAGTTTATGTAGAAGATCAGGTTGCTGATCCATAGGCACAACTTCATGAATTTTTTCCATAAATCCAGACCAGTCAACCATGCCTAGAAGTCGGCTAACGAATGGTTTAACGTCAAAGATTTTAAACTCGTCCATATGTTCTCAAGTCCTAATTAATATGACAGGGCTCTTTGTGGCTGCAACTGTACTAAGTGCACCACCTCCTTTTGCATGACCATCCATTTTGGTAATAATCGCAGCACCTATTGAAACACTTTGCTTGAATGCTTGAGCCTGGTCAAATGTAGCTTGACCAATACTACTGTCCATTACAAATATAACAAGATACGGTTTCGTTGCTTCAGAAACTTGGCGCATTTCTTCAAAGAGAGAAGCTTCCTGTTTACGACGCCCGCAAGTATCTACAATAATAAGATCACCATTTTCCTGTTTAAACCTGTCCACACTTTCTACTGCAATTTTCACAGGATCGGACTCCATGTAGCTTCCATAAAATGGGATCTTAGCTTTTGTGGTATTCTGCTTCAACTGGTCAAAAGCACCAGCTCTGAATGTATCTGTGCAGACTAGAGCTGGTTTCCATCCCTTCTTTTGATAATGGAATGTGTATTTTGTGCATGCTGTGGGTTTTTTGGATCCTTGTAAACCAACTAAAACATATAGGCAGTGACATTTGCTATTAGAGCAAAGCAGAGAAAATAATATAGAGGAATTGCATCGTTTCCGTCAATATTATAGCTTAAAGCTTAGCTTAACAAGACTGATCTGCTAGTGAAGAAGAGTAGGAGTTAGACTTCAGCATGTGCTAGTTAGGATTACCACTTATAGGTATATATGTAATTATTTTTTTCAACTTATATAGAAAATGATTTAGTAAGCATGAGAATCTTGCCCTTTAAATTTATGTTTAATCCTTGACTATGTTATTCTTTGTTTATCACTGACAATTAATAGGTATTATTGAGGGTTCCTCATCTTGCAATAAGGCTAATAAGAATGGAAGAGGATATGCCAGACCATGGAGCGAGTAGGATAATGGACAAATCAAGATCTTGGAGTGGAATGAAGATTGCCAAACACTTAGACCTAATGAACCATACTTGATGTCTCATCTAGGTCAGTTTTTATTATCTTGAATATATATTCGCTGCTTTACGCATATCCAAATTTTCTATATGAGATAGATTTATTTTTTGGGCAACTAGCACCTCAATAATTTTTTACGCACCTGAATATTTTACTTTAGGATACCTTGCACAGAATAGAGCGTTATCCCCATTAACAATGTTATCTTGGAAGGCAGCAAGTAATACACCTCTTGATGGGGTTTGGAAATCTGCAAAGGTAGTAGTTAATATACATAGTTAAGCATTTTTAAAATGTATAACTTAATTATTCAAAATTTTAATTTGTCATAAAAAAAAATTGAATTTATTAGGATAATATAAATGCTCCGGATGGTTTTAAAGAAGTTTGTTTCCAAAAAATGACATTTTCTTGGAAGGCCTTTAAGTACAAAATAAAGCTTCAACACTATAAAAAGTATAATATTGATGAGGAACGCCTTGCAAGCATTACCCCCCCCCCCCCCCGTGTGAAGCCTAACCAGTGGCCAACTTTAGTAAGATATTGGTGTCTAAAAAAGAGACAAGTATGATTTGTTCTACTATTATATTAGATATTTTATATAATTTGGGAACTTCTAAAATTTGGCTACCATTTTACAGGCAATAGCACAAAAAAATAGTGATAATCGGGCAAATCTCACTTGTCACCCTAGGACTGGGAGGAAAACATTTGCACGTGTAAAAGCAAACTATATATATATATATATACTATGATATAAGCCAAACTTATCTTCTTTGTAGTCGATTGTTTATGAAACTCATATTAGCTAAGTAACAGTTAAATTACCTTTGTTTATAAAATCTTATATCAATATAGAATGGAAAACAATGAACCTATCGACGATCTTAGCATTTACAGAGCCACTCGATGTATTGGAAATAATTTATACAATACGGAAGATGGATTAGCTGAAAGAGAGGTAATAAAAAATTCATATATATGTAATCACTGTAATAAATTAAGAACAGTAGGTATCATTTAATCTTTGATGTAAGGGTTGGACTCATTGTAATATGTATATTTTCATAAATTATGAATAACATATTTTCTTATATTGGTTAGGAAACAATTCGACGACGTTTGCTTGAGTTACCGGAGGAGGAGCGAGAGACTAATATTGAAGTAAGGGATAAGATTTTCAAAGATGTGATTAGAGAAGATGGACATGGACGAGTTTTGTGCAAAGGCCCATCCAAAAAGTATAAGGTTACGGTCCTCATCATTATCATTTCAGAACTACGAGGATGAGCTTGCCAAGTTACAATGAGAAGCTGACGAGAGAGAAGCTCAACACCAGTAAGAAATTGAGAGTGTAAAGGCTTTTGTGAATAATACAATTCAAGTCAAAGTTAAGCGATTGATGCAAATTGCAGACATCCCTTTTCCAGATAATAATTAGTATCGTCGAGTCTCAAAGCTGATCATTATGCAAAGGTAACTGTGTTTTTCTTTTCTAGATAAGAAATCTTTAATAGAGTTGACTTCTACTTTTGTTGTTGTAATGATCCCATTAGTGGGATTTCTTAATTTTTGACCTGATATGCTAATATTTTAGAGCTAAAAATGACTTAACCAATATATGACATTTGTAGACCAACATGATATAGTGGCATAACTTTCTTTTCATAGTTTTTTTTTACTTCATAGATTGGCACTGATATTCTTTTTGGACAAAATACTAGTTGTAAGGGTCTTCAAGTCCTTTCAGGCATGTTTATTTTTGGTGTATACAAATACTTTACATTTCACCATACCACATGTCGAATAGCATTTGATGGTATAGTGTTGTAACTTCTAGATATTTATACTCATGCTATAAAATTATAGTTAATTAGGTGTTAATGTTTGTAGTTGTTAAGATTTATATATATTATCAACCTTCGGGTTGATATGACTTTAATGTGATATCCAATTGCCGTGCAATTTGTGTAAATTTCATAATTTTAGGAATTGGGAGCGTGTTGTGTCTATACTGGCCCTAAGCGTTCTCAAACCGAAAGGTTACGTAATTTACTTGAGTGTTTAAAAATTGTATGTGTTTTCTAGCAGGTATAAAATAAAAATATCAAATTTACAGGGGAAGTACTGCTGAATTTTTGTTAGGATTTCTCCTTTTTAATTTACTTCCGCGCAGGACTCTAATATAGATATGACGCATCATTTGATTTTTTATATTTTCAATTTCATAATGTGTACATCATTATTTTATTATCTTTTGGTTTGTAATTATATTTATATGTTGTGGTTGAGGTTGTAAAAATTTGATTTTTTTTTGCTTCAGGTAGTTTCTTAACAATTATGGGAGCGATACAAGGAAATATTTATTATACATAGAGGTATTATTCGTGTGCCGAAGGTTCTATGTTTAGTACGTAAGAGGTTGGATAATTAATTTGAATGCTCAAGTTGTACTTAGTGATTGAACAATAATTTTTATTGTTCAAGGTGGATTGAGACCTTATTTATTTATATAAAATTAGTGTTTGTGGAACCTTGTAAATAAATTGTTCTCTCTTTTAAATTAACTTATGGTTGATGAATGATTTGACTATCTTACACGGGCGTAATTCAAATTGATAAAATACTATATTTAGCATTCTTATTTAGGGATGATTTATTTTGTCTCTATTAATATTGGTGTCATACTTTTAGAGACAAACAAATCCATCTCAAATGTTGTGTATTAGAGACAAAATAATCCGTCCCCAATAATATTAGCGCTGGCAGGAAAATTTGGCGCCATACTTTTAGAGATAAACAAATCTTCTCAAATATTGTGTATTAGAGACAGAATAATCCATCCCCAATAATATTGGCGCTGGCGGGAAAATTTGGCACCATACTTTTAGAGACAAGCAAATTTATCTCAAATGTTGTGTATTAGAGATAAAATAATCCATCCCCAATAATATTGGCACTAGCGAGAAAATTTGGCGCTATACTTTTAGAGACAAACAAATTCGTTTCTAATATTATGTATTAGGGACAGTTGTACTCTGTCCCCAAAGGAGTCGATAAACAAAGACTTTTAGATACGAATTTTTGGCATCTTTAAAGCCATCCTTAATAGTATTAGAAATGGATGTGTCCGTCCCTAATGAATTTGGGATGCCACCCTAAAGGGACGACACTTTGCCCTCTCCACATACGTCCCTAATAAGTGTAAGGATGGATTAGTAGCCTTTTGGGATGCCTTTTTGCCATCCCTAAAAGTAGTTTTTCTTGTAGTGAATGCTGGTATGATAGGAGACCTTTCCCATATGCCGCTATACTGGTAAACCTTATGACATGCGTACGGAGATTATCGGCTTGGATCATTAGAAGGTGATGCCAAGGAAGTAGAGTTGAGGTTGGGTTGCTATAATATGATCAAAGGGTAGGATGAGCTTTGGGCACGATAGAGAAGCATAGCAGGAGAAGGCTACCTCGAGTGCCTAAGTATCCATGGAGTGAACTCGGGCCCGGGGTGTCATAGAGAATAGGAGATCCATCGTGGATACAAGATTAGAAGCATCAGTCGCCTCTGGTAGAAGTCTAACTCTAATTCCACCTTCTTCTGCTTTTCCTTAACTATGGCTCTCCGTACGCAAATCCTTTTAAAGTGTCCTTAGCTCCACCTCCGGTGCTTTTGAGCCAACTTGCGTATAGTGAACCTAGGATGCAAAGGATGACAACCTTGTTTTTTATTTCTGGGAGTAGGTGACTTATGCTCTCCTTTCCTTTCTGCTTGCTCATTCTGTAGGCGACTTATGCTCTTCAAACTGCCTATTTTCCATTTTGCTTGCTCCGAAGTATTTTTTCTTGGGATTCCCTAATCATAGGTCTTGCTTCTAAAAGGTAGGCAGGCTTCTATTTTGGAAAGCTCGGTTCCTTGTATACAAGTCTAAAGGTAGGGTAGCCTTCTATTCTGGAAAGCTCGGCTCCTCGTATGCAATCCCGAGACCTCTGCTTCTATAGCCACCACCATTACTTCTGTTCGTACTCAAGTTCTGTCAAATGACGCACTCAGTCAAATGACTCCTTAGATCTACACTTTACATAACGAAATTTTTGCACTTTATCTAAGACCATCCTATGGATTCCAGTTATAAAGAAAAAAACAGAGAAATGTTTGCCTGACGTGCAGAGTTTTTCTTTACACTCTCCCCCCTCTGCTTGGAGACGTCCTAGTCAACTTTTAATTCTTCCTACTTCTGCTTTTCCATTCTTCTTTAATTCTGCTTTAACTCTTTATTAACTACAACTTCTTTTTAAAGCCCTTCTTTACGCCTCTATTTTTTAATAGATCAATACCTATTCTAGTGCTACCTAACCCTTCTATAGACATTATCACTACCTCTTTTCTTTAATGCTCCTACTACAATTTAAAGCTAACTCCACCTTTGGTAGCTACACAACCCTTAAAAAAATAGATATTGAGCTAGTAGCGTAGCGTAATTTAGAAGTTAAAAAAGAGTGAGTTAAAGGTAGTTTGGAACTTGCATACGAAGAAAGTGGAAGCCTTTCAAGTAGCTTAGGGGTGGAGTTAGCTTTAAAAGGAGCTTAAAAGGGCTAAAATTGTTTATAAAATGGAAGTTAAAGTAGTTTAGAGGAAGAATTAGAATCAGAAGGTAGAAGCCTTTCAAATAGCTCAGAGGTAGTTTTAGTAGTTTAGAGGTGGAGTTATTAATAAGCAGAGGTATAGTGTAGGATTAGGCCCCTAATTGCTGATAGAGGTGGTAGTTTTAGTAGTTTAGAGGTAGAGCTAGAGTTAAAGAAGAATAGGATGCCGGAGCGATTTTAAAACAGAGGTGGGAAATACCCTTTCAAGTAGTTCAGAGTTTAAAAGGATTAAAGCTAGATGCCGCTGCCCTTTAAAAGAACCTAGATCGCAAGTTAGATAGTGTAGAATACTTTAAAAGAAGGTAGCCTTTATCAAGTATTAAAGAACATTAAAGAGTAGTTTAGAGGTGGACAGTAGTTTAGAAGACGAGGTGGAGTTTAAAAAGAAACAAGACAGAGCTATTAATAAATAATAGATAAGGAGTTTTTAGTAGTTTTAAGTAAGGAATAACACTTAGCCGTTGAACGTTTACTTGTGTACGGGAAAAGCAAAATGCATATTCATTATGGGCTTTAAAAGTGGCTTTGTTTTTTTTTTTTGATGTTAGGCCTTCATTTTATGGACATTACCAGTCCTACTTTCTTCATACTCAAGTTTCACAATTTTGTCCAAGCAAGGATCCCCCCCCCCCCCCCCCCCCCCCCCCCCCCCCCCCCCATTATGACTGAGGCTACTTCTTTTTTTAGCGTCACTAAATTAACTACTTAAAGCCTCCGATTTGAGAGTACCTAGGAGCTTTTGTGATCCATCACTAACTACTGCAATGCCATTCTTCCATCTCTACTACTGCAGTACCATTCGTGAATACTTTAGCGATAAACCCCCCCCCCCCCCCCCCCCCCCCCCCATGCCTTAACAAACCTAGTAGGCAACGACCTACTACCAGGGCCCCGTTATGATCAAGATAGCTCCAAACTACCATTTTCTACAAAACTGCTCCAACAGCGTAGTGAGATGCATCGCACATCAATTCAAATGGAAGATCCTAGTTGGACGATTGGATTATTGGAGCAGAAGTTAAAAGAAGTTTGAGTTTCTCAAAAGCACTAGAACATTCATCATCAAAGTAGAAATTATTGTCCTCAGCAAGTAAATTGTACAAGGGTTGGAAAATTTTGCTAAAATCTTTGATGAACTAGCGATAAAACCCCGGATAGCCTAGAAATGATCGAATGGCCTTAACCGTCGGAAGAGGAGGTAAAGAAGAAATAATATCAATTTTAGCCTTATCAACTTCTATCCCTTCGTTGGAGATGATATGCCCAAGTACTATCCCTTGTGTCACCATGAAGTAGCACTTTTCCCAGTTTAACACCAAATTGGTTTGTGTATATCGTTCTAGCATGAACTCCAAATGGTGCAAAAATTTATCAAAAGAGGAACCAAACATTGAAAAATCATCCATGAATATTTCGATAAATTTATTAACCATATCAGAGAATATGCTCATCAAACAACGTTAAAATGTAGCGGGTGCATTACACAAACCAAATAGCATACGTCGATAAGCATAAGTCACGTAGAGACAGGTGAATGTAATTTTTTCTTGATCTTCTGGAGCGATGGGGATTAAAAAGGGGTCTTTTTGGGGTCCTTTAGCAAAATACCTTCTCAAAGTACGGTTATCAAATTATAGCACGGATGAGTGGCATCGAATCCACATGGAGGTTTGGGAAAATAAATACTTTCTAGGCTGAATAAGATTTTATAAGAGATCGATTGAAAGAAATAAATAAAACAAACAATTAACAAGAGAATATCTACAAATATAATTTAGCCCAACGAAAGCAATATATTTATCATGTAGTTTTGTTAGGCTGATTATTCATATCAAAAATTCTTGGTAAGGAATTTTCGATGTAAACGACAACCCTAGATCCATGGTTAGGCATCTATGATTTGGTCATAATATGCTTGCCTAAATCCGACATGTAGGAGAAATTCTTCAAACTGTGGTTAACCTTTGTTGAATCTCTTCTAGCGAGTCCTCTTCATTTTTGCCCTAAAATCTAGTTTAATGGTTATAACACCAGATTTTGACTAAATAGTTTAAATTTACTTACTAGCTATGGTTAAGCCTAGAAGTTGATTATAGTAATTTTAGAAGATTATAAAAGAGAACTAATCCTAGAACTACAATATAACTATTACTACTTGGGTAAGGGCTTCATTCTAGCCATAACTAGAAGGGATTAACCTTTTATCATTCCCAAGATCATTACATATATAAAAGAAAATAAAAGAGAGAAGAGACAATTAAATAAAACTAAGACTTTATTTCTTCAAAACTTACTTCAATATGAGATGCCGAATTTCAATGCGGGGAGGGTTCCTTTTATAGAAGAAGGAACCCAAATTTAGAAATTATACATTAAATTCTAAATAATATTTTAACAATAATTTCTTTTAATATTGCAGCCAATCACCTTAGATTCTTGTATATGATTCCCTTCAGTGATGTAGAGATCTTTCTTCATAGAAACTTTTGCATATATCTTCAATATAAAATAACTTTAAGGATCTTGGATGCAATATCTTCTCTTATCTTATTCTCCAATAATATTTGTATATATATTTCTTCAATCTTGAGGCCAAATATATTATGCATTTGACTTTTTGTGCTATGAATTGTTGAAGATAGTTTTACTTGACTTTAAGAGCTTGGTTTCAAATATCCTTCTCTGATAACTATAATAAAACAAATGCGCATAAGTACACAAAATTAAATATAATAGATGACTAAAATACATGTTCAGGTATATTAAAAATGTCATAATTACGCGTTCATCAAATACCCCCAAACTAGTCTTTTTCTCCTCCTGAGTAAAATTAAATAATAGACACTACCGTAGGGACTGCGATCATATTTAGCATATGCAACAAGCTGTTAAAACCCCAGGTTTAGCCTGGTGGATGAGTGTTGTCTCGTGAAGGTTTGTAGCGACTATACCTATAAAGGTCCATAATAACATTTTAAACAATTCAAGAATACACATGACTCATTTCCTGTGAACTTACCCTTAGTTAGTTGTGACAAAAATATACCGATGTTAAATCCTTAAACCTATTATTCTCCCTAGTGTACCAAATAATATTATAAGCTTATCCAAAACATGAGGTACTACCTCAATATTATAAAGAGATTCAAGTATTTTGGTTTAGCTATATTTGAGTGTACATTAAAAAATAGTTTTATCGCCTAATACATTGTCTAGAATAATTTACTCTATTTTTTGGTAGTCTAGTTCTTACTGGAATAAATTCAACGATCAGTTCGGCAAGTGCCTTGGTCAATTCGTCTTCCTAAAATTTTATTTTTTTCTTTTCTTTTGCAAGCCTTTTCCTATTGCCTTTTACAAGCCTTTGACAAGTACCTTAGTCTAATTCTTAGTAAAGTCTCCGTAACAAGGAGTTTTCTTAATCATGCTAGTAGCCCTGCAGTGTAAAAAAATTTAGAGCACATTTGGCTTATTTTTTATTCATAGGAATAAACTTATTCTTAGACAGTTGTCTTCCTTGTAGCAAATTATTCCTAACATAAATGCTAAATTTCCCTTAAACTGAGCAAAAATCTATTACAAATATTACTTGCAAAACTATAGTGAAGTGCACATTTTCAAAATATGTCAAGCAAACTTGAATTAGTCGCGAATAAAAAGATAGTACATCTAGCTTAAGATAGTCTAAAATATTCTAGTGTATACTTGGTATAATTTAAAATTTAGGTTTTTCCATAATATATATGTCAAGGTAAAATCATCTTTAAGTGCTTGGAAATTCATCAAAAATATATCATAAATTTTCAAAGTGCCATTATTTAACTTTTCTTCAAAAAACATTTAAAGAAATGGTTTCCTACCCCCAAGCTTAAATAAAATATTACCCTCAATGTTTAAGAGCATAAACAAAATGGAGGGTAAAAACTGGAATCTCTCACCTGAATATATCATGGGTTGTCACCCAAGAAGCGCTAGTTTACCGTCTTCAGCCAAACGAATGTACCCCTAAACTTATAATTTTGAATATGACTAGAAGGGTATGAAGTTAAAAAGGTGATGTACTATAATGGCCTAATTCCATAAGCTCGAGATGGCTCAGATTTAGCTCTTGCACCAATATTCCAATGACAAAAACTAATATATAGCAAGAAATAACACAGGTGATTTAGCATTTAAAACCTTTGAATATGTAAAAAAAACCGCGACCTCGAGTTGAGTGTTTTAGTATCAGTAACTTTAATTGCTTTAACTAGAATTACTTGATCTTGTAAATAAGAAATTTGGTATTTGAGAATTTATAAAATTTTGCTTTCTAGGTATTTCTCATATAGTTTTCTTGGTTATGTCTCGTATAATTTTCTTGGTCATTGTCTTTTTTGGAGCTTTTTCCTTATATTTGCAGGTAATTTATTATCGTGCTGAAGCACATTCTTCAAATAATGTAGGAAGTGGTGGTTGACTGAGTATCTGTTGAGTCTGTGAGACATAGGTATCTTTGACTTGTTCATGCTTTTCTATTATGCTCGATCCACGTTCTTCCTTAGTTCGTGGTGTAGGTGTCAATGCTGACTATTCATGTCATGAGTAAAATGTATTTGTCTTATATGGAGGTAGTTTAAGTTGAAGATAGTTCAAATTGGGTTAGGTCGAGAAATAGGTCTCTTCAATCGCCCCCTCACAACTGAAGTCATGAATGGCTTTGGCTAAAAAAATATATATGATAATGTAGTGTGGAAGTTGAAAATATATGACGTATTTAGTATTGATTTGACTGGTATAGAAAATGTGCATTTTTATGGAGGGTTGCATCTGTATTGAATTATAATGGAAAGTATTGATGTAGGCGACGCATGGGGTTCTGACAGTGGTTCCATTTGAATGATGACTGCTTTAGAAATGTATATGCACATTAAATATGATGGTTATATAAATAGTACCTATACCGAGGATTCTGACAAAGTATGCTATTTGTTGAAAAATTCTTTAGAAGTCTAGACTGATAATAGTGAAGACTTAGATAATGGTTTATAAAGAGAGAGTTTCTGCTAAGATACAGAAATTTAAGTTGAGTTACTTTGAGATCAGTCTGTAGATATACCCACCCCCATTCCCGTTCTACTGATGTATCAGGATATTTCGGAAGAGGAAGAGACTGAAGCTGAAGAAGATTTTTATTGTATGTAGAGGTTTCATTACGTTTTCTTGACAGACGAGCAATATTGGAGGTATCTCTGTATCCTTACGGAGGATAAGGTTGAGGAGACAGATGTGGGTGCCAGTGTAACTGTATTGCACTATCGTCGGTATCTTGCATAGGATTGGATTCTAAGGAAAGACCTTCTTTCATCTCCACCAACTCTCTGATGGTGGTGGCTATAGAGGAGGCAATGGTGGTATTGGAAAAGGAAGATGGAGATTGGAAGTCTGCTTCTGCACCATTATCGTTTTTTGGCTCTAAGAAGTCCTTTGGTTTGAAGAGTTGGTTTAAACACTAACTTCCTTTCTTCCATAGTTTCCATTTGAAGTTCGGTTCCATGTCTAGATTTTAACTAAACTTGGGGAAGGGAGAATGTTTTATGTTTTCCAATGCCCTCTTTGCTTCAGAAGATTCTGGGAGTGAAACATCACTTAAGATAGATGAACTGAAGAATTTGTTGGCTTCAGAGTTCTTGAATGACTTATTATCTGTAAAGTACCTGAAAAACTTGTTATCTGTAAAGTACCTGAAAGACTTGTTATCTATAAAGTACATGTAATTTATATTCAAGCTTAATAAAAAATGGTTATTCAAATTCTCTGTTGGAGATATTATAATTCTTGTTATTTAAATCCGGGCTATGAGTAATTTGAAGATGTATGAATAGAAGACAAAATGTAATACATATGATAAAGCATATTTTAGCAATCGAGCTGTAAAAATGTATTTGCAAAATAAAAGATGTGTAAAAACTTGTTTCGATCTAAATAACTTAGAATTATTAGGAGAGATAACTGTTGAAGATTTAGGATTTGTAGGAATTGGAAATCCAAGCTCAGGGAGATCTCTTTAAAATATTGGATTTGGGGAAAATAAGTTTGAAATGAGGTCGATGTGTATAGATAAGTCTAAATCATGTATAATCAATATATTAGGGTTTGCTGTTATGGAAAAACATAATATATATATTCAAGTTATGGGGAATTTGAAGTGATGTAGAAAACTACTTAAATAGAGGAAATGAGTGCAAATAGGAGGAAACTTAGAAGATGGTGTGGATTCGATCTGAGAGAATTTTTTATGCCGCTGAGGGATGATTGGCGATAAAAATAACTAAATTTTTAGAGAGGGTTTTCAAATTGCTGGATTATGATGTTGACTTGCCAGAGACTGAATACTAGTTTAAAGGTTTAGATTGGATGGGTAGGGAACTTGAGTTAAGACGTCGCTTCTATAAGGAGCTATTTCGGCAAGTAAATGCGGAGCCTTCAGCTCAAAAAGAGGTTGTGAGGCTAATTGTTAAAGAAGAGATCGAGTTGGAAGATAAGAAGATTGTTGGAGGCGAACTAATTAGGTATCATTCCCCAAGACATCTGGGATGTTTTTCATGTGTAACTATATGTGAGGAACTGAATTGTATGAGGTCCGATAACTATACAGGAAATGTTGTTTGTGACTATTTTGAATAAAGAATTTAAATTTTGAAAAACATATAGTTATTCATGTGTAACTATATGTGAGGATAAATGTTGTTTGTGACTATTTTTGAATTTATCCTCTTTTGTTGTAAATGTTGTTTGTGACTATTTTGAATAAAGAATTTAAATTTTGAATTGTGAGAGCTTTCGAAATGACGTCAGCACTTCTATAAGTAGTAGAAGCAATAATAGAAAAAGTAGGTAGTTTTGATTTTTTGTTTCTTGAATTATTGAAGGGAAAGTTTGTTTACTTGTAAGTGTTAAGTCATCATGAGTATGGAGAGGTCAGAGAAGGATTTGGGTAGGAGAGATGAAAATATAGGGAAGTTGTTTTCATCGAAAAGGTGTAAAACATTTAACATTTATTTTAGAAGGGACATGTCGGTTCCTAAATAGAGGGTGGCTCGTGTGAAGCCCAATAACTGCCAGCAGTTAGAGAGAAAAATTATAAATAGTATATGATCTTCTTCATTGAAACATTTATCAACTTCTAAACAATTAAAAAATAGTGAGAAAGGAAAGAGAAAATATAGTAGAGATTCTTGTGAGAGATTGGACCAAAGTGATCAACAATCAAGGCAAGAAAAGGTTGTGGAGACTGAGTCACAAATGTGGTTGTGTAGCAGCGTTCTGAAGGAAAGATTTAGTGTTGCTTTAAATTCATTTTCAGACGTTGAAGGTTGGTAAATGATTTATGTTTATTGTCGATATGTGTTTTGAAAGAATTTTATGGTTTTTGAATTTCGAAAAATTACTATTTATAGTAACCTATAAAAATAAGTTTGATATATGCAAATGATATATGTATATGTAAGATGTATGTGTAAAAGATAATGATAAAATATCTGTACCTGTATGTAGGTCGAGCGGGAGGAGTATTTGTGTAGAATCAAACCTCATCTTAGATTTGTAGTTAAGATGGAGACTACACCTGTTATAGAGGCTTTGACCTCTGGTCATTCGGCTGAGTCTAAAAATGTAGCATCTGATAGGGAGGATAAAATAGAAGTTGTACATTTCTAGATTTCATTAGAAAATTGATGTCATATCCTCCAAACTCTGATGTGTTTAGAGAGTTTTGTAAATTCAAAGCTCTTATTGGGGGAAGATGGAGCAACTTTGTAGAACATGTCAGTAGGCAGTTTAGAAGTTACATTATAGAATTTGGGGAGGAACATTTCCTTCTATTAGCTAATTTAAAGAAGGAGAAATCGAATAGGGGTTTAGACGAATCGATTTCCTTGGAATATTATGATAGAAATTTCATGGGCGACCTGGAAGAGGGACTTTTGTGCTACCAATCTCAGTTGGAGTATGGTTTGAGTTTTCCCCTAAACAATCGTGTGAATGGGATAATGAATATCATAGGGGCATGCTCTGCCCAGTTGAACAGGAACATGTGGGAGGTAATAAATATTTATGAAAGTTTAAATAAGTTGTGGGAGGAGAATGTGGTAAAGGGGAGAATTTCTCCAAAAGATGTGTTGTAGTTTAATAGAGCGAAGAATTCTTTAACAAATAGAGGGGCATATTTCTTTGCGAGCCCGTCTTGACCTCTTTTATTTGATCTAAATTCAGCAGGTTGAATGTAGAATGATAATATGATTTGGGTGAAAGGTGATTGCCTTCAGAGAGATGTTGAAGAACTCATGGAGCTTCTGTATATAGAACTGTAAAGAAAAGTAAGTCTAATAACGTATAATATTTAACTGCTAAAATTGAATGTTGTTCTATTGTTGATAATGTGTTGTTGTTTGTCAGGTCCTCTGTCAAAGGTGAAGATGATAAAGTTCCTGCTAGTTATTGTTTCTCAAGAAGGTATTGCGCTCAAGGAATTGCTTAAAGGCCTCGGTATTAATATATATAAATGAGCTAACAGTAGTTCTAAGAAGGTTGAGAAGTCTCAAGAAAGGAGACTAATAACGGGGGTTCGAGGTAACAAGAAGAGAGGAGCTGATAGAGAGAAACAAGTTATTTTGTCGAAGGCCTCTGCAGTAGATTTTGATGATGTGCCAGAGTCTACCACGTTGAGCAAGCTAGCTTGAACATTTTTGAAAAAGAGGGTGGTAAAGTGTAGCTCAGCCTTTGGATCCACGGGGAGTGGTGAGATCGAGGTAGAGCAAAAAAAGAAGGGTAAACTCTCCTTCTGAACTGGTTGGGGTAAAGGTCGCAGAGAACTGATCTGGTGAGGAAGACGAGCTGAAAGTTGTAGAGGATAGGGCCAGGCTTGCAGCTCGCCAGGGCATGGAAGAGATGAGCAAAGTGGTAAGTTTGATGATTTGTATGCTTGTTATATTTGTATTGTTTGTAGATCTAAAAATTTGCTTGATTTGATTTTTGTAGGCTGCTCGTTTAATGAAGGGAATATTCCTCGGGATGGAGGAGGAAAAAGTTAAGCTCGAGAGTGGGAAGGCAGAGCTCAAGAAAAAGGTAACTCGATTAAAGTCTGACTTGATTCGGGAGGGGAAGCGACTAGATTTTGCAAAGGCTGTGTAAGATGTAGAGATTATCGAGCTGACAAAAGAATTAAGGAATAATCTGGATGAGGTGGTACAGGTTAAAGAATTAGATAATGATCTCGCTAAGAGAAAGACGCTTCAGCATCCCTATTGACTTTATAAGCAAAGCTACAGGTTAGAAAAGAGCAGGAAATATTTAACTTGTATGTTGTATTACTTTAGAGCTATAAAGTAAAAATTAGGGCATAGAGACAGACCACAAATGTGTTAATAGTTTAGGGGCAATAGTACTCAATTGTGTATAGATAATATTAAAGTGTTGAAAAAGTTATAACATAGAGAATGTGTACCTTTTAATTTGAAGTACATGTTATTATCATTGAACTGGGATCATACATCGACCTTAAGTTCAGAAGCAGTTTCACACATTAGATATCAAAAAATAGAATTTTGTTAGAAATAAGATTCTTGTATGTATTAATAGAGTGTTCTTGAATCGAACTTAATGTATTATATCTGTGATGTAGGTCAAACTGAAGTGAGCCCATATGAGCAAAGAAGAGACACGCCAATATAACCAAGAGTTTGTGGCTAAGTTTGATAGAATGAGAGAGGAAAATGAATATAGAGAAATAATGAGCACGTAGTTATGGCATTTTTAATATACCCGAACATGTAGTTTAGTCATCTATTATATTTAATATTTGATACTTATGCGTGTTTGTTTGACTGTAGCTATTAGAGATGGATATTGGAAACTAAGCTCTTAAAGTCAAGTAAAAGTATCTCGAGCAGTTCATAGCACAAAAAGTCAAAGGCACAATAAATTTGGTCTCAAGATTGAAGAAATATATATACAAATATTCTTGGAGAATAAGATCAAAGAATATATATTACAACCAAGATCTTTGAAGATATTTTATATTGAAGATATATACAAGATTTTCCATGAAGAAAGATCTCTACATCACTTAAGGAAATTATATGCAAGAATATTAGGTGAATGGTTATAATATTAGAAAATATTATTGTGAAAATATTCTTTAGAATTTAATGTATAGTTTCTAAATTTGGGTTCCTTCTCCTATAAAAGGAATCCTCCCCCCATTATAATTGGGTATCTCATTTGCAAGAATATTATTGCAAGTTTAGAAGAAATAAAGTCATAAGTTTTATTTAACTGTCTCTTCTTCTCTTTTAGTTTAATTTTGTTAATATCTTTTATAGTTGTTAATGTGATGAAGTTCGAGATGAGCGGCTAATCTCCTAGCTAAGGCTAGGATGAGGCCTCTTCTTCGATGAGCAATAAATGGTATTAATTAGGTTCTAATTAATTTTCTCCTAGTACGTTATTATTGATAAGTTAGTATATCATATCGAAGACTTGACCATAGCTTCGATTTGGTGTACGATAACTTTAAATACAAACAAGTGTTACTAACCGTAGACTTGATTTGGAGATCTAAACAAGAGGATATACTAGAGAAATTACTCAAGTCTAGCCATGGTTGAGTTGATAATTCTCTAAGACACTCTTCACCATCTCTTAATAGCATAACCACTAAATGTTTGACCATAGATTTAGTGATTTATTTTATAACATCGTATGTGTCTTAACACGAACATATGATGGGTAAAGATATTAGGATAGTGTTTTGAAAGGAAGAGACCAAGTCCGAACCTTAGCTCTCTCCCTCATTATATTTTATAATTAGTTTTTATTTCTTCATCTTAGATTTATCTCATATAAAATAATAATTCGGCCTAGAAAGTATTTATTTTTTTAAACCTTCCTTTGGATTCGATCCCATTCATCCGTACTACAATTCGACAACCGTACTTTGAGCGGGTATTTTGCTAGAGGCCCTAAAAACTCTTATCAAATGGCGTCGTTGCCGGGGAGGTATCGTTGAAAGCTATTCTTGCTAATAACGAATTTTCTTGGTTAATTCTTTCTAATACCGCACCAATGATTTCTAAATTCTTTGTTGCTAATATTCGTTGAAAAGAATAGTGGGCCGAAAATAGCATA
This sequence comes from Kingdonia uniflora, assembly GCA_014058105.1. NCBI lineage: Eukaryota > Viridiplantae > Streptophyta > Magnoliopsida > Ranunculales > Circaeasteraceae > Kingdonia > Kingdonia uniflora. The sequence continues at coordinate 33,494 of JACGCM010000310.1, read as the reverse complement.
TAGTGTTTCTATTTTTATCGTTTCGCTTTCTGTTTCTCTAGTTTAGTTTTTTTCTTCTAAAAAGATTGTTTCAAGTTTTTGGCGCTACAGTAGCAGTAAAGTGTGTTCCTGAATGTTTTATAGTTTTTGATCGTCAACACTTCACAATTGGGAAATACATTTTCTACCAAATTTTTAGATAATTCAAAACCCATTCCGAATTGCTATAGATCATATTTTTCTGGTTAGTCGTTTGAGAGTTGCAGCCTTTTAAAACAACAGTAAAATCAGTCTCAGTAAAAGGCGCCGCAGTTCATTAATCACATATTTTGAGAGGCAGGGAAGCTAAATTATAGAAACTTCATTCTTGAATATTTTTTCTTTCTGAATTATATTTCCAAAATTATTATTTAATGCTCTATCTCAACCGAGCTAATAGATATGCGCATTTGAAAATCAGGACATTATAGACTAAAATAAACTGGGAAATTGGATTAATATCATTACCGCAAGTTCACTAATCTTTTTTCTCCTGTTTTGTAGGAAAGTCACAAAGCTGGAATTCAGAGATTGTGAGGAATTTACAAAGTACATTGGCAAGCTTCTATCTAATCCTTTTTGTGCCCCCTAAGTGAAGAGGCACTTCGTTCTTTCGCCCCCTAAGTGAAGGGCGCGGCCACAGCTTCACCGGGAAATACTTCCCACGGGTTGGAACCTTTATAAACTTGACATCTTGAAGGCGTTCATATCTGCTCCACCCCGGCACTAAGAACACAAAATCGTGCGGACTGTGCAAATGCATGTTGTTCTAATAAAATATTTACTGTGTTTGGATTTACCAATTATTGTGTTTAAAATTTTTTTTCATTCCAACATTAATAAAGGTAAAAACTTTTTGAGACTAGTGGAATTTCATTACTCAAAAAGCTCTCTAAAAATTGGGACCACCCATTAGGGATACGAAGAATTTTGTATTACACAAAAATTGAACGTCCCAAACCTGAAAATTACTGATAATAAAAAAGAGTAGCAAGATTCACACGGGATTTCATCACCAGCGGATAGGTGTACCAGACCGGGGTACAAACACGGGTTCATAGGGTACGGCCTCAGCCTAGCGCCGTGAAATATTTGTTTTAGGTTTGAACATTCTACCCATTTGTAAACATAGAAGAATATAGGGGAGACCTAATTATTGCTTCTAAAAAAATAATATTATAGATATAGAATAATTAGTTTTTTGTTTGTCGGGTTGTCACTTTGTTACTAATTTGTAACTTTCTTTTTTAAAGTTAATCTTAGGTGGAGTGTTTTCTGGGACATGAAGAACCGACTCCCAAGAAGTATCACAAGCTTTGTTTATGACTATAGCAAAGACAATCCAAACTTGTTATTTAGCATGTGCGTATGCTTATCTTTTCTTTTTGTCTTGTATATATATATATATTTATTTATTTATATATTCGACATGTGTGCTTTAACTATTACGTGATTAGCAAATCTATTATTGTAGGTGTGGGTTTGAAGTTCGAATATTGCCTAAAATAAGGATGACCCAAGAGACCTTTAGTAACACAAAAGATGGAGTATGGAACATCCAAAACGAGCAGACCAAAGAACGAACTGCAGTAGCCTTCTTGCGAGTTGATGATGAGCACATAAAAGTATTCGAGAATTGTGTGAGGCAGATTTTGATGTTATCAGGATCAACAATGTTTACAAAGATTGTCAACAAGTGAAACACAGCTCTTATAGATCTTATGACATATTTTTGTGAAGCGACTGTACATACACAGGAACTATTAGATCTGCTGGTCAAATGTGAAAATAAAATTCAAACCCGAATAAAGATTGGATTAAACTCAAAGATGCCAAGCAAGTATGTTTTTTTGGTTATTGCCATGGTACCACAGTGAGGGACTCACCAACAGGTCCATCTTCCATCAGCTTTGCCTGAGCACGATTTCTTAAACTATTTGGAGCCATTAGGATGGTTGTACACAGAACCGAATGTTCCTCGGCTATCACCTCAGGTATTTTCATAGCCTTGTGTATTTCTTTTTCTGAGATTTTTTTGTACTTCGACCCTAGAATGCTATCTAATAAGGAATTTGACTCTTTGTTCGCAATTCGTTTTCTTAAAATAATTTTTATGCAACAATGCGTTTTGAAAGCATATACTCCAAAATCTGTTTTTAAGGGGAAAACTTTTTTAAGTGCTACTATTCTGAACAAAATTGCCCAAAAATTGTGTGGGCTGCCATTTGTTCTTACAACTTCGCATTCATAGTATGGATGCTTGTAAACTTCAATATACATTTTTGTTTTTATTTGCTATATACGTGCAGGCTTCTGTGATTGATTTTTGACCACAACATTGCTGATTATGTTATTGCGACAAATAATGGCATGTTGTCTTACAAGGATATGAGCCACACAAACTCAAATGGTTTAATCCGCTGACTTCAGTTTGCCTCATTCGCTGTCCAGTATTATGGACTTGTGCTTGATCTTTTACTGCTTGGTTTGACTAGAGCGAGTAAAATTGCGGGTCCTCCTCAGAAGCCGAATGAGTTCATTACATTTTGGGATGCCAAAGTAGAAACACGACATCCAATTAGATTATATTAAAGGTACATTGATAGGGGGCACATAATATTCGTTTTTACTCATGAAGAGGTACCTTACCCAACATCCTGATCCAAACAATGAAAATATGGTTAGATATAATAACAACAAATGTTGGCCGCGAGATGCATGAATGAGGCTCATGAAACATGATGGTAATCTTCTTCTTATCATAATTTTTGGTTTAAAAAAATAATATTATAGATATAGAATCTTTAGTTTTTTGTTTGCCGGGTTGTCACTTTGCTACAAATTTGTAACTTTATTTTTTAAAGTTAATCTTGGGAGGAGTATTTTCTGGGATACTAAGAACCGACTCCCAAGAAGTATCACAACACTGAAGTGGGAGAATAGCTTTGTTTCTGCCTATAGCAAAGACAATCCAAACTTGTTACTTAGCATGTGCGTATGCTTATTTTATTTTTTTGTCTTGTATATGTATATATATATATATATATTTTTTATTTATTTCTATATTCGACATGTGTGCTTTAACTATTACGTGATTAGCAAATCTATTATTGTAGGTGTGGGTTTGAAGTTCGAATATTGCCTAGAATAAGGATGACCCAAGAGGCCTTTTAGTACACACAAAAGATGGAGTATGGAACCTACAAAACGAGCAGACCAAAGAGTGAACTGCAGTAGCCTTCTTGCGAGTTGATGATGAACACATGAAAGTATTCGACAATTTTGTGAGGCAGATTTTGATGTTATCAGGATCAACAATGTTTATAAAGATTTTTAACAAGTGAAGCACAGCTCTTATAGATCTTATGACATATTTCCGTGAAGCGACTATGCATATACAGGAACTGTTAGATCTGCTGGTCAAATGTGAAAATAAAATTCAAACCCGAATAAAGATTTGATTAAGCTCAAAGATGCCTAACAAGTAAGTTTTTTTGGTTATTGAAGCAACGTATCAACTGTTAAAGCTCAATTCAATTTTATTGTTAAATCATGCTTTCCTATTTAGGTTTCCCTCTGTCATATTTTACACTCCAAAGGATATTGGAGGATTTGGCATGTTGTTGATGGGTCACATATTAATTCCACAAAGTGACCTCAGATACAGCCAGCAAACAGATGTTGGGGTTATTCATTTTGGAAGTGGTACGACTCACGAAGAAGACCAACTGATTCCTAATCATTATCCCTACATTCAGGTACAGAGTACTCTCATTTTGTATGAGTTTATTTCTGTGTGACATAAGTGCTGTAATATTTTTGCTGGTACCTTAAAAGCCATGGGAGAGTGAGTTCATAGATTCCCCGTGTTGTTAATGTAATGAAGTCTGAGATGAGCGGCTAATCTCCTAGCTAAGGCTAGGATGAGGCCTCATCTTCGATGACCAATAGTTGGTATTAATTAAGTTCTAATTAGTTTACTCTTAGTACTTTATGATTGATAAGTTAGTATATCATATCGAAGGATTGACCATAGCTTCACATTTGGGAAAAATGTATTCTATAAAAGTTTTAGATAATTCAAAACCCTTTCCGAATTGCTATGGATCATAATATTCTGTTTAGTTGTTTGAGAGTTACAGCCTTTCGAATCAATAGAAAAAAGCAGTCTCTGTAAAGAACGCCGCTGTTCATTAATCACTTTTTTTGGGCGGCAGGGAAGCAAAATTTTAGAAAATTTCTTTCCAGAACATTTTTCCTTTCTGAATTATCTTTTAAAATTGTTATTATGTAATGTTCTCTCTCAACCGCGTTGAAAGATATGCGAATTTGAAAATCAGGACATCATAGATTTGGAAATTTGATTAATATTACTATCGCAAGTTCACAAATCTTTATTCTCTTGTTTTGCAGGATAGTCACAAAGTTGGCACTCAGAGATCGTGAGGAATTTACAAAGTACACTGGCAAGCTTCAATCTAATCCTTTTTGTGCCCCCTAAGTTAAGGGGCATTTCCTTTTTTTGCCCCTTAAGTGAAGGGGCGGCCACAGCTTCACCGCAAAACACTTCCCACAGGTTGGTTCCTCTATAAACTTGACATCTATAAGGGGTTCATATCCGCTCCGCCCCGGCACTAGGAACTTAAAGTCGTATGGACTGTAGAAATACACGCTGCTCTAATAAAATATTTGTTGTGGCTGGATTGACCTATTGACATGTTTAAATTTCTTTTCATTCCAATATTAGTAAAGGTAAAAACTGTTAGACACTTGCGGAATTTCATCACCAAAAAAGCTCTCTAACAAGTGGGACCACCCATTAGGGATACGAAGAAATACGTATCACACGAAAATTGAACATCCCGGACCTGAAAATAACTAATAATAATAAAAAGTAGAAAGATTCCCATGAGATTACATCACCCAACAGATAGGTTTACCAGAACGGGGTACAAACATGGGATCGTAGGATACGGCCCCAGCCTAGGGTCGTAAAAAATACTGGTTGCAGGCTTACGACGTCGCCGTTCCGAGTGCTGAAGTATGATAAGGCAACTCGCTCGGGCGTGAGAACTGAACATCTACTCTAAGCTAATACTAGCATAGTGATGCAGGGGAGTATAAGAACCAAAACCTTTGACAATCCTACCATTTTGTGAACATATAAGAATATAAAGGAGACCTAATTATTTATTCTAAAAAAAATGTTGAAGTGCTAGACTTTTAGGCTTGATTGATTTTTTACTGCATTGGGTGTTAATTTAATTGTAAAATGCCGTACATGCAAAAACATTGGAATTCATACAGCTTACATTTTGACATCCCACAATATCCTCAAAATTATTTTCAATCAGGGCACCACCAGAACTCACAAGATGTTTAACCTTTCCAAACTCATTACTATATGCATACCCATCAATCCTTCCAATAACTCAAGCAGTTCCAACCTGCTCTGCCTAAACCATCTTTGGAAGACAACCTTCCTCTCTTCATGCAACAATCAATGGAAAGTCAAAAATAAGTGTTGCCAATTCAGCAAAAAATGATGCAATTCCAACAACAGACATTGGTAAATCAAACTTCTACGACCCAATCTATCTATAGATTAGAAACTCAGATAACTTAGTTGTCAACTACGTGGAATAAAATAGAGTACGAAAAACTTCAAAGCAATAAAGAAGAACAATCTAAAGTTAAATCCCCTTGTGATTTAGAAAATGATGAATTCAAGCGTAATCATGGAATGTTTTCCCCGTGGGGTGAATGGATACCATATTACGAGGCAAATTTAGAAGATGAACATTTCGAGGTTGACGATCCTATGTCACAAGAAGCCCTAAAAGAAGCGCTAACATGTTTAATAAAATTTTATCTCAATCACCTCATAGTTCTGCCCTCAATATTCATCCACCGATGTCATTATCCATCCCTTTACCGATAAATCCCCACCAATTTATAAATTATAGAAAATGAGTATTTTTCGAAATTCTTAGACGATTTCTCAGATGATGAGGATGATGACAAACTTTTTGGAAGTGTGAATTCAACATCGATTCTTGAGAAAATATGAGCTCCATATTTATCCCAAAAAGTGTCACCTTCTTCATCTCTCTTCCCTAAATCCATACCTCCACCGCCTGAGCCTAATGGGGGTACCATGACCATAAACCATTTTGAGGACTTGTACGGGGATAACTCTTGTTACATTTCTGTTGGTGAATTTTTAAATTATTTTGAGGACTCGAATGATCCTGAGATTCGCAAAATGGTACAATCATTAGCATCTGAAAACGTGCTTCAACTTGGCCATATCCCTAAGCCAATGAATATCCACGTCAATGGTAAGGATGAGTCCCTTGAGATAAGTTGTGATTTTAGGCACACAAATTTTAAATATTTGTTAGAGTCAATTGTTTCCCGATTCCCATATCCACAAATTTGTCATATAGTTTTTCTTCTACTAAAAGAAAGCATCTTTCTAAAAAATTATAATTTGGGGGATACCTCGAGGACTTACTTTGTCAGAACCACCTATCACCTTTTTTAGAATATCAACGATAATATGGGGGTTTTGTAAATTTTCAAAAAAAATATCTTTCCAGGAAAATCGAGTTTTGAATCTAGTATATTTTCGGGGACGAATACATGTATACCAATCTTCTAATTTACTGCAACACGTAGTACTCATATGATTGTATTAAAAATTCTAAAGGAAAATATGTTCCCTGGGTATGTGTTTGCTTTATCTTGGAGAAAATAGTTTTTCTTGATTTGTCTTAAATTTTAAACATGGAATCGTCAAATGTCAGACAATGTTTTTAGAAAAAATCTTTTTCAAAGAGAATTAGTTTTAAACTCTATCTAGCTTTTACATAATATATATGCCCAATTAGGGGCTAATATTAAGGATCACCATTCATGTGTTATCTGGTTTTTGAAAGAGAATTTGCAACCAGGATAGCACATCACCTTTTCAACTTCATACCCTTTCATTCATATTAAATTTTTTAAGCTTGGGGGTATAATCAGTTGGCTGAAGACGGTAAACTTAGCACTTCTTGGGAGGCAACCCATGACACATTCAAGTAAGAAATTCTAGTTTTTATCCTCTATTTTTGTATATGCTCTCAAACATTGAGGGCAATGTTTTATTTAAGTTTGGGAGTAGAAAATTATTTCTTTAAATGTTTTTTGATGAAAAGTAAAATAATGACACTTTGACAATTTATGTTATATTTTTGACAAATTTCCAAACACTTAAACAAATTTTACCTTGACATAAATATTATGGAAAAACCTAAATTTTTAAATTGCACCAAGTATACACTAGAATATTTTGAACTATCTTAAGCTAGATTACTATCTTTTTAATAGCGACAAATTTAAGTTCATTTGGCATATTTTGAAAACATGCACTTCACTGTAGTTTTGAAATTAATACCTTCAAAAGATTTTTGCTCAGTGTAAGGGAAATTTAGTATTTATGTTAGGAATAATTTGCTACAAGGGAGATAACTGCCTAAAAATAAGTTCATTCCTAAGAATAAATAATAAGACAAATATGTTCTATAAACTTTCACGCTGTAAGGCTGCTCGCATGATTAAAAGCTGAAAGAGGAAAAATTAATGCCAATCTCGAGTTTGATCATGAACTATGCGAAAGGAGTACAAGAAATTATTACTTGTGAGAATCCAGAGTCTAAGTCATGATCGTGCACCACACTCTGATAACCTTAGTTACTTATCGAATTGACCATTAAATTTATTTCAGTAAAAACTAGACTATCAAAAATTGAGTAAATTATTTTAGACAACGCATTAGGCGATAAAACTATTTTCACTGTACACACAAATATAGCTAAAGTAAAATACTTGAATCTCTTCCTAATCTTGAGGTAGTACTTCTAGTTTCGGATAAACTTAAAATATTTTTTGATATTCTTAGGAAAATAGCAAGTTTAAGTATTTTTCAATCGGTATATTTTTATCACAACTAAGTAGGGATAAGTTCACAGGAAATGAGTTATATGTATTTTAAAATTGTTTAAAATGTCATTACTGACTTTTGTGGGTATAGTCACTTCAAACCCTCACGAGGCAATACTCGTCCACAAGGCTAAACCTGGGGGCTTAACGGTGTGTTGCATATGCTAAATACAATCGCGATCCCTGCGAAAGTGGCTATTATTTTATTTTACTCAAGATGAGCAAAAAACAAGTTTGGGGGTATTTGATGAGCACGTGATTATGGCATTTTTAATATACCCAAGCATGTATTTTAGTCATCCATTATATTTATTATTGGATACTTATGCGTGTTTGTTTGACTATAGCTGTTAGAGATAGATATCGGAAACCAAGCTCTTAAAGCCAAGTAAAAGTGTCTCTACCAGTTCGTAGCACAAAAAGTCAAAGGCGCAATATATTTGGTCTCAAGATTGGTGAAATATATACACAAATATTCTTGGAGAATAATATCAAAGAATATATTGTATCCAAGATCCTTGAAGATATTTTATATTGAAGAAATATGCAAGAGTTTCCATGAAGAAAGATCTTTATATCACTTAAGGAAATTATATGCAAGAATATTGGGTGATTGTTTGTAATATTAGAAGATATTATTGTGATAATATTCTTTAGAATTTAATATATAGTTTCTAAATGTGGGTTCTTTCTCCTATAAAAGGAACCCTTCCCCATTGTAATTGGGTATCTCATATTGGAGCAAGTTTAGAAGAAATAAAGTCATTAGTTTTATTTAGTTTTATTTAATTGTCTCTTTTAGTTTTATTTTTGTTAATGTCTTTTTTAGTTGTTAATGCGATGAAGTTTGAGATGAGTGGTTAATCTTCCAGCTAAGGCAAGGATGAGGCATCTTCTTGGATGAGCAATAGTTGATAATAATTAGGTTCAAATTAGTTTTCTCTTAGTACATTATAATTAATAAGTTAGTGCATCATATCGAAGCCTTGGACATAGCCTCGAGTTGGTATATGATAAGTTTGGATACAAGCAAGTGCTATTAACCACAGATTTGATTTAGAGATCTAAACAAGAGGAAAGACTAGAGAACTTACTCAAGCATAGCCATGGTTGAGTTGATAATTCTCTAAGACACTCTTCACCATCTCTTAAAAGCATAACTACTAAATGCTAGAACATGGATTTAGTTGTAAAGTTTATAATATTGTATGTGTTTTAATATGAGCATATGATGGGTGAAGATATTAGGATCTAGTTATATATCGATTTATGCTTTGAAAGGCAGAGACCAAGTCCGGACCTTAGCTCCCTTGCTCATTAAGTTTTATAATTAGTTTTTATTTCTTCTTCTTAGATTTATCTCTTATAAAATCGTAATTCGACCTTGAAAGTATTTTTTTCCCAAACCTTCCTGTGGATTCCATCCCACTCATCAGTGCTATAATTTGACAACCATACTTTGAGCGGGTATTTTTCTAGAGGCCCTAAATAACCTCTAATCAGGAAAATCAACATGCAAAGGTAGATTTAAAGTTTTTCGAGGCAACACATATTGTTGATAACCTCACTAAAAAAATCGTGGTGGAGGATTCTGAAATTATTAATGGGCAAAAAGAGCTTACGGAGATGAAGGATAACATAGCGAATCTCAAAAGCCAGAATGATTCCTTGATGGTAAAGAGTAAGGAGGCAGACATGGCTCGATACCATATTCAGTCGTTAAAAATGACAAAGAAAGAGTTATGCCATTTATTGGCCAGTCTGTCAGACCAAATGATTAGCAAAATGAGCGAACAAGAGCAGATTTGAGCTAATTTAGTGAGTTTCAAAAACAAACAGGAGCGGTCGAAGAGTAAAATGATTTAGAAAGATATTGAGTTAAAGAGAGCCCGAGATGACTTATCTAACTCCAAAATTGTAGATGAGCAGCTGACTATAGCTTTACCTACTAAACATATAGAGTTCTAGCTGGTGGAAAGACGTTGTGATGAAATGAATGAGAGAGTGGCATAATTGAAGGCTAATTTTTCTCTGGCCAACTCGCCCGTAAAAAATGTCAAGGCTAGAGTGTGCTCGAGGAAGAATAATGGTGATGTCAGGGTCTCCATTGTTCAAGGGGATGTGGTTAGCCTATTAGCTCGAATTAGAAAGTTAGAGAGAGATGTAGCCCGTACTCAAGTTCATGTACAAAAAGGAAATAAGCCATTAAGGGAGTGCCAAGGTAAGTTAGATGCTACTCATGTCAGGGAATAGGAGTTAAAGCTGGTAATTAGAGGTAAGGATAAGGAAAAAAGATTAATTGTTAAAGAAATATCCTGCCAGGGAAGGTATAGACAAGGAACTTTCCAAGAACTTCTCCCTCTGGTGGCAGAATTGAGGACGACGAACTAGACAGAATTAGATAAAGCAGATGAGAAGGTGAGGGAGTATATCAATCTTATGCCCCACACAGATAGTCGCATAGAAAGGCATGAAGCACTATACAAGAAGTTGTAAAAGCGTCATCAAAAAGTTAGATAAAATTTTGCCAAGCATGTTATGCTCGAGGTGCCGCACTTGCAGATGCTAGCGGCTGTTATCTCCTATTTTGTGGAGGAAGTGAGAAGGCTCAAGTTAGAAAGAGATACCTTACACGACTATCTGTCGTGTATAGGTTATATTTATAGAACTGATATAGATAGAGGAAACTGTATGAACCTCATGGAAATAGAGTTAGGTTCTCATCCTGCTAAGTTGGTAAAGTATGGCAAGATTACGGTAGGTACTCGAGCTTAAGATTCTATGGCTGATAGTCCTCCTATTATAGGGGAAAGCAGAGCTGACCTCCCATTATTAGAGGAGAATCCTTTGTAGTGGTTGTATATGTAACCTGTAAAAGTATCTATTGCAGAAATATTAAGAGATAAAAGCCAGTTTTACCTTTGTTTTATCTTATGTCTGGTAGAGTTCATTGATTGAAAACTAGTATTACCTTCGTTTTAATCGCAGAGTATGTATAAAGTTTGATTAAAAGCTAGTTTTACCTTTGCTTTAATCGGTATAATTGTCGCAGCCATATTGACAGATGGAAGCTAGTTTTACCTTTGTTTTATCTTATATCTGGTAGAGTTCTTTAATTGAAAACTAGTATTACCTTTATTTTAATCACAGAGTATGTATAGAGTTTGATTGAAAGCTAGTTTTACCTTTGCTTTAATCGGTATAATTGTCGCAGCCATATTGAGAGATGAAAGCTTGTTTTACATATTCTTTATCTTATGTCTGGTAGAGTTCTTTGATTGAAAACTAGTATTACCTTCATTTTAATCACAGAGTATGTATATATTGCAATTAAAAGCTAGTTTTACCTTTGCTTTATTCGAAATAGAGGTTGATTGAAAGATAGTATTACCTTTACTTAAATTTATGTATTGTCGACAAAAATAGAGAGTAATGTGGGAAAAAACTTAAATTTTTTTATTAAATAGAATAGAATGTACATTGTAGGAGATGAAATGTCACTTTTGGAATGGAAAGAACAAGAATTTTAAAGTGGAGAAGTGAGGAACTTAACGATTGTAGCGTTTCAGTCGCCTAATATTCCATGGATTTGGGATTTGAACTCCTTGCTACGTCAAGAGATAATATGATCCCAGACCAGTTTGACAAATGATTAGGAATGAACCCTCCCAATTTTCTGCCAGTTTCCTGGCATGTGCCTCTTTTTTATGTTGAGGGATTTCTCAGAGGACGAGATTGTCAATTTGGAAAGTACAGATTTAGACTCTTCTATTGTTCAAACTGGCCAGCATATTGTGATATTGACCAAGGTTGGCAATAGTGCATTCCCTCGTTTCATTAATCCAATTCATGTTGCAAGCCAATTCGAACTCACTTTCTTTGTCAGTAAGCTCATGATCTTTGACTTGATGGTGGTATTCTGTTGGAATGACAACATCAGTGCCATAAGCGAGGATGAATGGGGTATACGAGGTTGAGTGACGTGGAGTGGTACGGCATGCCCATAGGACATGAGGATGCTCTCGTACCCAATTCTCTTTTTTCCGTGATTAAAGCCTTTTCTTGAGTCCATCCATGATGGTTTTGTTTGTGATTTCAGTTTGGCCATTGCCTTTAGGGTAGTATGGATTGGATGGTGAGTGGATAATGTTATGTTTGTTAAGGAAGGTTATGACTTTCTCATAAAGAATTGGGGGTTATTATCAATTCAAATCAGGTAGGGGAATCCAAAATATGTGATGATGTGCTACCAGATAAAAGAGATGACCTCTTCTTCTCTAGTTTGACAAAGTGGAACTGCTTCTACCCATATTCTAAAATAATCTATTGCTACAAGTAGGTATCGTCGGTTACCTGGAGTGTTAGGAAATTCTCCGACGAGATCGAGCGCCCACCTCTTGAATGGCCAGAACACCTTGCTTGTGAAGGGGGTGGATCATGTGTTCATGTTGTTGATACATGTCACATTTGTGTGAATACTCCTCTGCTTACTTACGCACGTCTGGCAAAAATACTCCTTGTGTAATTGCTCTGTTAGCGAGTGATCGACCGGCGGCATGAAGCCACAAGTTCCTTCATGTAAATGTCACGCTCCAAAATCTAGTAACCGGTAGCTAGACCAATTACTAAAATTTGAGGATGTACAGGTCGGGGAATCCAAAGATTCGACACACGAACAACTGAGCCGTAGACAAATTCTGACCCAGTCATTCACAATAGTATCACAACAGAGTAATAAGGAAAGACAGAAACAGCGGAAGACTAAGATAATAATATCTAAACGGAAGATTCTACAAACCTCTACGCAGCAGGCCCGACAGTACTAGCTAGTGAATGAGCCTTTAGCTCAGCTCCCCAAAGATCACTACAGCAATAACTATAACCTGAAACAACCTGCCACTAAAAGGGGTATGCGAGAATGAGCAAACAACAAGCTCACTAACTCCCAAGAATAACTAAACGATTATACTAACCAATGAGATGGATATAATAATGATAATAGGATATAATAATATCTAACAATAAACAATATATATATCTAAACATATATAAGATGCCTAATAGGTATCTAATAGGTACATAGCTAGTCTAATGATTATATGTAACTATACTATAATTATACATACACATCACGAGCAAAGGAGTGTTAAGACTATAACTACAATCCAGTCCCAAGGACTATTAACTACACTTTAATAACTACCCTGGCCGTCAGTGCCATAAGCGACTAACCAACCTCATAAATACAATCACACACAAGGGTAAACACCCTCGACTCACAATAATCCATCAGGGTTACCCAAACCCCAACCAGGCACAACCCCGAAGCAATCACAAGCTGAGCGAGATCGCCCACAACCAAAGACCAGCCTAAACCTCACAATAACCAACCAGACTAATTAACCTGATAAATTAACCAGATACAGAAGAGGGAAGAATAGATGTAGAGGGGAGAGGAGTATGCAGAAGGAAGATGAATCTAATTACACCGCAAATCAATTAGGAAAAGAGGAATTCAAATAAGAGGAGAAGAATATGATAAACTAGGATAATCCCATAATTATCCCAATGCAATGATATGTTATGATGATGATATGATGGAATGTGATAATTTTATAATTATCCCAAGTGCAGAAGATTCTATATTAAACACAATGCTGAAAGGGTTAAGGATTTCTATCAGAAGAACCTACGAATTGGAAGTATGCAGGGATGCAATGATATGCTTGATGATAATAATGATGATGATGATGCATTATGATGCAGAATGATTTAGGGATGTCAAACCAAAGGGCAATCCCCCATGGCTAAAGTTGGCTGACAACTGCTAAAGAAAGATTACCTTAAAGGGCCATTATGGATACAGGTACAATTTTTTCTAAGCTGACCAGGCTGGAGGAACTATACTGGGCGTCACGAGCACCCCAAGGAATCACATCCTCAATCACACACAATGAACCACAGTCCTTGCCACACACATGTCACATATAATATGGGTCAAGGGATGTATCCGGTCGCAATAAGATAAGAGAATATATTATCCATGGATGAGATCAAAAATCCTAAAGATTGAAACACAACTGCTGCCAGCACAGCTAACACACAATAGGATAACCACCTTCCTGAGAGCGTGGCAGCCAAAGCTAACACAGATACCCTCCTGTGACTCAGTTGCGCCATCTAGACCTAGATGAAGCAACAACTAAATCGTCACGACATCTAAACAACATCAGTCTCTTAGATTCCTCAAAACAATATGATTACCATCAAGTACTACAGTACTCTAGCTGTCAGCACAGACTAGTACTCATGGGGTGACCTACAAGTTTCTAACAAGTAGCCAACAATCCCCAATAACTGAACCGCATCACAATCCTCCTAATCATGTACATAAGTCACCAGCACGGATATACAGGAACCCACCAGGTCTGTCTACACCCAAGGTGACAATCTCCGCAAACAGATGCACGACGGTGACAGTTTCCCTATACTAATGTGACAATCTACCCCAACATATTCCAATATCATGGGTGACGTACAACTTCATAAACCATCTGGCTCAGCCACGTACCTCACTGAGCCATGCTGTCTCACTGCCTCCTAGATGACAGAAGGGAACACAGCCCTAACAGCCTCATCCCGGGGAAGGAAGGGTTACGAGTAAGCTCTATTAGCTCTAAGAATCATGAAGATAATAAGTGTCACAACACGATAAGCAAACAATCCTAAGGTAAACTATCAGAAGTTCAACATCCACGACCAACCACCATGGACAAGTCGTCTGCTCACCACCAACTACTAACAGTCCAGGAGATTCTGCGCTCCCACAGGGAATCTAACATTCCAACCAACCACCAATCACAACGACAGTGCTCAAGGACCAGGCCTCGAGAACACAGAGTACACCTAGGCTAATCCTAAGACTAATCAAAACAATAGCAGGCAAGAAGACGAGCTCTTAATCGAAGAACACGTCTTACTGAAGTTATGTCGCCCCAAGACTACCCTGGAACCAAGTCCAGCAACCTAAACTAACCAAGGTTCTACACTATAAGGTGAGAACTATAGTCTTTGAACTACACCATCTCAGAGAAATGGCAGCTAGACCACAGCCGTCCATACATCTCCCACTAATAGCCAAACCTAGCTACTAGTGCCCTGAAACAAGCTGGGCACCCTAATAATTAGCCAGCAATACCATACTCATTATATTATTTATATATTCCACACTCAAAATATTATATATATATATATATATATAGCGATACTGAGGCGTCGCAACACACTGAGAAATGACTTTGTTCTCAACCTCATCAAAGAAAAGAGTCACGATAACCACCTTCAATGAAATCGGTCTAAGAGGAACCTCAGGAGTCATCGTCACATCGACGACAACAGAGAATAACCTCCTCTGGCCAATCATAACCTATTGGTTCTATCTAATAACTAAACTCACATTGTTGCGGGTTTTACTAACTTATCAAACCCTTAAATACTCTAGTCTAAGGTAATGCTAAACGGATAACCAGTAAAGTGTCCTAAGAAATTAACCCACATACTAACCTAGTCACATATATAATATACTAAACTATGCATTTCTATAAATCACGAACCAACATAATAATCTAGTTATTCAAGAAGATAAAACTCGCCTGATAATAATCCAAGTCCGACAGAAACCAACTCGGAAAACATAACCTAGGATCGACGACGAGGCAATCGAAACAACGAAAAAGTTACCACAACCAATAAGACCAACAAGTAAACAATCAATTCAAGAAAAAGACATCAAACCCAAACCCTAGAAATCAGACTTACGCTGAAATCGAGCGAAAGGAACGGAAAAGGAATTGGGAATTTCTTACCGAGGATAGGAGCGAAGCTTGCGACGAGGCGGGCAAAGAATCCTCAAGCGATGGGAAAGATAGGATCTAGAGTATGGAGGAGAGGGGAATAGGTTAGGGAGAGAAGAGAGAGAGAGAGAGAGAGAGAGAGAGAAAGGGGAAGTGAAGAAAAGAGGAAATAAAACCCAAAAAAAGTTAAAAACGCGCCTCTGTTCGAATAGGAAATGATCCTGATCGAATAGAGTAAAGTGTATTCAAACAGAGGCAAGTCCTGTTCGAATAGAAAGGGGTCTATTTGAATAGAAAAGGTATTGTTCGAACAGAATTGCTCCTGCATAAAAATAATGACCCCGGAAACACCCCGGACACCTCGAAAACACCACGGACCACCACCACTACCACACAAACACTACTACAAGCCCAAAAAAGGTTTCTCAAGGCAAAAACACTACCTCCACCGCGTCACGGCCACCAAAATTCCTAAGCCCCCAAAAATGAATCTTTTCCTTGGGAGACTCCGGAAACCTACCGGCCAATCCAACGGCTCGCCGGAACCACCCCAAACCACACACACATCAAAAAAACATCACTACCAACCCATCTAGGAGTTCCCAAGGCCACAACTCCACCTCCTCTTCTGAATAACCTCCGAACCGCCAAAACTACAAAAATGAATATAATACTAAACCACCGAAAGGAATAAATTGATACACAATGGATGAAAGAGTATATGCGGAATATGAATGTGGAACTTAACGTGGAGGCATAATAATAATAATACTTAATAATAAATAAATAAATAAACCCAAAAATCTGGGACATTACAGTAAATCTCCGAGCATTCCGTCAACTTTTTTCTGGAGAGGCACTTGAGGTAAGGCCCCATAACTGAATGACAATATAGAAAACCATTATGATTTCTATAGCACTTTGAGTTTTGATCAACTTTTGGCACTCTTTTGGATCTGTTGGAAGGGGCCCCTTACATTCATTGTCGGTTCTGAGGTAGGCAAGGAAGGGCTTTCGCCAATCGTTATCCTTCTCTTCAACGCCCCCAGTGCTGATCTTGCATATAGAATAGCGATCAATGTTAAGGGTTGATATCACTTTGATTTGAGGATATCGAGCTTTGGTACCCAAGACCCCGGCTAGATAAGCCAAGGAATCGGCATGCTTATTTTCACCTCGAGGAAGATAATCGAGAGTCGCTTTTGCAAACATGTTCATTCTATCTGTAACGATGGCTGCATATTCAATCATCTCGCCATTCGTCTTGTATTTCTTAGAGTAATGGTAGACGATGAGTAAAGAATCTGAGTAGACTGAGAGATCTGGGATACCGAGCTCAAGTCCGAGGTCAAGTCCATGAATGAAAGGTTCATATTCGGTAACATTGTTGAAGGCTTTAAAATCTAAGCACATTAATTTCACGATTCTGCCGTTGGACGGAGTAATTAATACGATTCCAATTCCTGACCCTGTGGGTCTTGCTAAACCATCTGCAAGAAGTCTCTACCCATTCCTTGTAACCCATTCAGCTTGCTTGTCAAATACTTCGGTGGGTGGATCCTTTGTAATTTCTTTTGCAAGGTCAGGATCGTGCTCCTCCCACTCGGGATCTTCTGCAGGTAAATTTGCAAGAAAATTGGTAAGGGCTTGACCTTTTGCTGGATGTCATTGTTTGAACTTGATATCATGTTCTCCCAAACTGACTGACCATTATTGCACTCCCCTAGATTTCTCTTTCATGGATAAAACTTCCTGAAGTGGGTAGTTCTTCATGACTTTGACTGAATGAGCTTGGAAGTAGTGTTTAAGTTTCTATGAAGTGTAAACAACAGTTAGAAGGAGTCTCTCAATTTTAGAATACCTCGTTTGCGCTAGAATGAGGGCTTTACTGATGAAGTAGACTGGTTTCTCGATCTTTCCTTTAAGTCAAATGAGAATCAAGCTGATAGAAGTATTTATAAGTGCCAGGTAGATGATCAATTCTTCAATAACTACCAGGGTGCTCATGATAGGAGACTTCCCCAAATAGGTTTTGAGTTCCTGAAAAGCTACTGCGCATTTTAATGTCCATTGGATCTCTATATTGGGCTAATCTTTTCCTCTTTTGGTATAACTGCAGAGTAGTAGAAACAGCCAATGATAGCGATCTGAAGATTTAGAAATGATTAAGTTAATAGCGGTAATCTTGTCGGCAAGTTTTTGTACGTCTTTTATTGTCTTTAGAGATAACATGTTAAGGAGAGCTCGAATTTAATTTTGATCAGCCTCAATCCCTTCTTAAAGATGAGATGACCAAGGAATCAGCCTGAATGTACTCCGAATTGATACTTATTAGGACTGAGTCGTATCCTGTAACATCAAAGAATTCTTAATATTGTGTTAAGATCTGTGATGTGGTTGCTTGATTATATGTTCTTGCACAAGAGATTATCAATGTAGACTTCCACGATTTTCCCAAGATATGCTTTAAACATATTAGTCATCAACCATTGATAAGCTACATTTGCATTTTTGAGTCCAAAGGGCATGACTTTGTAGCAGTAAAGCCCTCTTTCAGTTATAAAGGTAGTCTTATCTTGATCTTCTTTTAAGAGAGGAATTTGATTATATCCAGAAACAGCGTCCGTCATTGATAGAAGTTTGTGACCTACCGTAGAATCAAGAATTTGATGGATAATAGGAAGAGGGAAACTGTCCATTGGAATATGTTTGTTTAGATCAGTAAAATCTACACAAACTCGGACCTTTCCATTCTTCTTTGGAACAGCGACGATGTTGGATATCCACTCTGGATACTTGGCTTCTCAAATGAATACTACTTTAATCAATTTCTCAAACTCAATGTTGACTTCATCTCAAAGATGAGGTGAGAAGCATCGCCATTTTTGTTTGATCGCCGTAGCATTGATGTTGATGGCCAATTTGTAACATGCCTTGGTTGGATCAACCCCAGGAATCTCTTCGAAAGTCTATGCAAAGACATATCGATTCAGTCATAAGAATTGAATGAGAGCATCCTTATCATGCTAGACCAGCTTGGTATCGATAAAACTACCTCTGCTAGTCCATCAATGTTGATGTATTCTGTGAGCTCTTCTGTAGAAGGCTGATCGTCAAGGTGATTAGCTTTATATAATTGTTATACAGTGCATCTGTCTAAGGTTTCTAGAATGGCAGAGACAGTATTCTTGCAAGCTCAAGAAAGCTTTCGACTGCCTTTGATTTCATAAATACCATCATTGTGTTTGAAGCGGAGTGCTTGATGATAGGTGAAAGCGATTGCTACCATGTTGTGAATCTAGCAGTGGCCCAAAATCCTGAGATTTGGCATTGATGGCATAGAAGACAACGTCGATTGTGGAAGGTCCAGCGATAATAGCTAAGATGATCTTGCCTACGCATTCTTTTTGGGAACCATTTAATCCACTAATATCGGTGTCGCTCAGAATACCTTGATCGACCAATCATATCTAGTCGATTGTGCTCAAAAAGAGAATCTCAATACCGCTTCCAGTATCGATCATTATGACTAATGCATCATGATGTGGAAATTTTATATGATTAATGTCGCAATCCCCGAATGAGATCCCAAGCCGGTGATTGCTTGACTCAGGTAGAAGCTTGGGTTCTTTATGTTGAGGTGTGAGATCGCAACATTCTAAGAGTCTTCTGCGCTTGAATCTGCTAGAGTTGTTGATTTGATAAATTTTGATCATGAGTCTGTGGTACATATGGTAAAGATATTTCTCCTCTGCTTGATCTTTAACTTGGACAACCTCAAGCAACAACTTATAGCTGCCATCTTTGTAAGACTTCAAGTCGATAATGTATTCATACATTTGCCCTTCCTTAAAAATATGTTCCAACAACCTCAGTAAAGCATAACAGTTGTCAGTAGAATGATGATTTACCTTGTGATGCATGTAGTACGGGCGGCTTTCGATTGGTTCCAATGGTTGAGATTGACGGTATAGCTTATCCTTGGATAAAATTAAAAAAATTACTGAGATTCAAGCATTTATTTTCTGGAGGGCCGGTTTAGGTAATGTACCACCATTCCGAGGGTGGCCAATATTACCCTTGAAATGCTTTTGATCACCCTAATCCTCCTTCGGTTCGTTGCTTCGATCTGCAGTTGGACCTTTAGTGATTAGGATAGATTTATACCTTTCAGACATAATCCTTTCTAGGTCTACATATCCATTGACCTTGGTGATCATATCCTCCAAGATCGTAGGTTTGATGAGGAAGAGGTGCACCTTGGCTTTGTAGTCAAGCTAAAGCCCATTGGTGAAAGCAGTGACAGCTGTTTTCTGATCGAGATTGCCTACTTTTCGCGCAAGCTCCAAAAACATCTTTACAAAGGCCTCGAGCTTCTCTCCTTGTAACTGTTTAAGACTAATAAGATAATATTAATTATCCTCTTTATCTCTGTTGTGAGCATACGTCTTGATTAAATGTTTCTACAGCTGATTGAGTGTGAGTATGGAATCTTCAGGTAAAGAGTGGAACCACTGGAGCAGCTCTTCCTATAGACTTGTTGCGAACAGATAGCAGAGGCTATGATTGAGATTGGAGTACAATCCCAATGAATCATGGTATTGTTAAATGTGCTCCTTTGGATCGGTGCCCTTGCATTTACGAATTTTTAGAGTATGGAAACCTTTTGAAACTTCCATATCAAATAGTTCTTTGGCAATCAGACTTCCCTATATCTTAGTAAGGTTGTTTGTAGTGCCTAGAACTTGAGCTTTAATCAACTCCTTATGTGCTGATCTATATGCTCTTGTGTGGCGTATTGACGTGTTTCTTGAGTGGCTTGGCGAGGTGGTTGAGGATTATGAGTACCGATGCCTTCACTCAAACGATCACGTGCTGAAATTCAAGGTTGAGGTTGCTGTTCTTCCTTTTGACATTTGGAATATCGGTGACCTCTACTGATTTCAGACTAAACTTACTCATCCAAATGAATGGAAGTTTAATGTTTATTCTGAATATTTCTGGAAATAGCTTTACCGGTGGTTCCTCGAGGTCCCAATTTTCCTCCCACAGAAACCCAGGAGGTCTCTGGCATATGATCGTAATTCCTAGTTTTAAGAGACTATTAAGTATCCTGCAGAGCCTGTAACGCAGTCTGCATGGTTGTCATCTAATCTTCATGTCATTTGAACGCTGTCAAATGAACTTGTCGCTCGGCTTCGAGCTCCTTCTCGCGGGGCTCTTAGTCAAGAGTTAACTGACATAAGAGATCATTATTTTTCTCTATTTCGGCATAGAGATTCGTCTGTACTTCTGCAAGCAATTCCGTCTCAACTGAAATATCGAGCAGGATTTCGACTGTTGGTCGTCTGGAAGTGACCATGATTGGAGATTGATAGTAAAGTGAATGTATATCTTAGGATGTCATGGAAATATCTTTTTTTCCATAGACAGTGCCAAATATAATGGTCGAATTCCATAAGCTTGAGATGGCTTGGAATTTTCTCTTACAACAATGTTCTTTTGACCAAAATTAATATGGAGCAAAAAATGACACAGGTGATTTAGCGTTGAAAACCTTTGAATAGGTTAAAAATCATGACCTTGAGTTGAGGGTTTTAGTAATAGTAACTTTCATTGCTTGAGGCTGATATCTTATTTCAAGTGATCTCTTGATCTATAAATACTTGATCTTTTAAATAAGAAATTTGGTGTTTGAGAATCAAGAAAATTTGGTTTTCTAGGAGATTTCTCATATAATTTTTTTGGTCCTTGTCTCTTCTGGAACATTTTTCTTATATATGCCTTGCCCGTAGTTCGTTATCGTGCTGAAGCACTTTCTCTGAATAATATGGGAAGTAGTTGTTGATTGAGTAACTATTGAGTCTGTGAGAGACAAGTACCTTTGACTTGTTCATGCTTTTATATTATGCACGATCCACGTTCTTCCTCAGTTCGTGGTATAGGTGTCAATGCTAACTATTCATGTCATGAGTAAAATGTGTTAGTCTGATATAAAGGTAGTTCTAGTTAAAGGTAGTTTGAATTGGGTTAGGTTAAGGGATAGGTCCCTATATATACTATCCTAGTTGTAAATTCTCTTTTAAAATCCAGAGAACACATGAATGATGATCCACAATATTAGCCCCTAATTGGGCAGATATAGTCTGTAAAAACCAGAGAAAGTTCAAAATTAATTCCCTATGAAAAAATAATTTTCTAAAAATTTTGTCTATCATTTGATGATTCCAAGTTGAAAATTTTAGACAAATTAAGAAAAACTATTTTCTCCAAGATAATGCAAACAGATACCCAAATAACATATTTTCCTTTAGAATTTTCAACACAATCATATGATTACTACGTGTTGCTATAAATAATAAGATTGGTATACAAGTATTCATCCCCAAAAATATACTAGATTCAAAACTCAATTTTCCTGGAAAGATATTTTCTTTGAAAATTTTCAAAAACCCCATGTTATCGTTGATATTCCAAAAAAATGCGATAGGTGGTTCTGACAAGGCAAGTCTATGTGGCATCCCAAAAATTATAATATATCAAAAGATGTTTTCTTTTAGTAGAAGAAAAACTATATGATATATTTGTGGATATGGGGATCATGGAACAATTGACACTAACAAACATTTAATATGTGTGTGACTAAAATCACAAATTATCTCAAGGGACTCATCCTGACCATTGACGCAGATATTTATTGGTTTAGAGACATAACCAAGTTAAAACTTATCTTTAGATGATAATAATTGCATGTACTATTTTATAGATATCATAACCATTCGAGTCCATGAAATAATATAAACCTTCATTAACAGAACTACAATAAGAGTTATCTCCGTACAAGTCCTCAAAATCGCTTAAGGTCATGGTACCCCCATTTGGCTTAAGAGATAGAGGTATGGATTCAAAGAAGAGAGATGAAGAAGGTGACACTTGTTGGGATAAAGATAGATTCTATCATAATATCATTTTTGAATTAGTGAGGCTATAATGGTGAAGGGATGGACAATTATATCGGTGGTTGAATGTTGAGTGCTAAATTAGGAGGTGATTGAGAAAAAATTGTATTAAACATGTTAGCTGCTTCTTTTAGATCTTCTTGGGACATTGGAACATCGACCTCAACATGGTAGTTTCCTAAATCTATATCATAATATGGTATCCATTTACTTCACGGGGAAAAAATTCCTTGATTATACTTGAATTCATTATTTTCTAAATCACAAGGGGATTTAACATCAAGTTGTTCTTCTTCATTTCATGGAAGTTTTTCGTGCTCTATTCGCTCTACGTGGTTGACAACTGAGTTATCTAAGTCTTTAACCTAGAGATAGATTGGGTCGTAGAAGTGTAATTTACTTAAGTCTGTTGTTGGAATTGTATTATTTGTTGCTGAAATTGCAACGCTTGTTTTTTATTTTCCATTGATTATTACATAAAGTGAGAAAAGGTATCTTCCTAAGATGGTTTGAGTAGAGTGTGTGGGAACTGTTTGGATGACTAAAATGATT
Source organism: Kingdonia uniflora (assembly GCA_014058105.1). Taxonomy (NCBI): domain Eukaryota; kingdom Viridiplantae; phylum Streptophyta; class Magnoliopsida; order Ranunculales; family Circaeasteraceae; genus Kingdonia; species Kingdonia uniflora. The sequence goes on along the minus strand of JACGCM010000310.1, from coordinate 10,126 downwards.
GTTGAGACTGCATATAGGAATGTGGTTAGAAATGTTTTACGTATTGAGAATTTTGGTGATCCCATGATGGAAAATGATTTTGAGGATATTGTGGGATATTAAAATGTGAGCAATAGTGTTCTTGCATGTATGACATTTTATAATTAAATTAACACCCAATGCAAACACAAATCAATCAAGCCTAAAACTCTATTACTTCAACATTTTCTTAGAAAAAATAATTGGGTCTCCCCTATATTTTTTTTATGTTAAAAAATGGATAGAATGGCTTAAGGCTTTGGTTTCGATACTCCCCGATGCCACTGTGCTAGTATCAGCTTAAAGTAGATGTTCTGTCTACACGCCCGAGCGAGATACCTTATCGTACGTTAGCACTCAGAACGGTAACGTCGCAAACCTACAACCAGTATTTCACGGCGCTAGGCAGGGGCCGTATCCTATGAACGCGTATTTGTACCTCGGTTCAGTACAACTATCCATTGGGTGATGAAATCCCACGAGTATCTTGCAACTCTTTTTTATTATAAATTAATTTCAAGTTCAGGATATTCAATTTTTTTGTGATGCAAATTTCTTCGTATCTCTAATAGGTGGTCCCACTTGATAGAGAGCTTTTTTTTGGGTGATGAAATCCTGTAAATCTCTAACAGTTTTTACCTTTGCTAATGTTGGAATGAAAAGAAATTTAAAAGAAATTGAAACACATTAATAGGTTCATCCAACCACCTCAAATATTTTATTAGAGCGACGTGTATTTGCACAGTCCTCACGACTTTATGTTCCTAGTGCCGGGGTAAAGCAGATATGAACCCCTTCTAAATGTCATGTTTATAGAGGTACCAACCTACGGTAAGTGTTTTCCGTTAAAGTTGTGGCCGCTCCTTTACTTAGGGTGCGAAGGAAGGAAATTGCCCCTTCACTTAGGGGGGACAAGAAGGGTTAGACATATGCTTGCCAATGTACTTTGTGGCTATCCCACAAAACAAGAGAAAAAGGATTAGTGAACTTGTGACAGCAAAAAAATATATATATTAATCCAATTTGCAAATTTATTGTAGTCTATGATGTCATAATTTTTAAATGCATATATCCTTCAACTCAGTTGAGAGAGAGCATTAAATAATATCAATTTGGAAAGATAATTTAGAAAGAAAAAATATTCAAGAAGGAAGTCTTTTAGAATTTAGCTTCCTTACCGCTCAAAACAAGTGATTAATGAACAGTAGCTTCCTATATTGAGCCTACTTTTATTGTTGTTTCAAAAGGCTGTAACTCCCAGATGACTATATAGAAAAATATGATCTATAGCAATTCTGAAAGGGTTTTGAATTATATAAAACTTTTATTACAAACTTATTTCCTAGTTGTGAAGTATAGAAGGCAAAAAATCATAAAACAATCAAGAACACACTTTAATAGCATTACCGGCCCACTATACTACAACTTACAATACAAGAGACAAGGAATTAAGAAATCATTGGCAAGATATGGACGAGAGTAATGAGATCAACTTACTATTTCACCAACACTAATTATTTTAAATAATTAGAAGTAAATATTCAAACAAACCTTGATAGTACATCAATTAGCAAAATTAGAAAACACACATCACTACTGTAGCACCAAAAACCTGAAACAAAAACATGATTTTTTTATGCTTAAACTACCAAAAATAAAAATAATAAATAATAAAGAAAATTTAGTATTAGAAAGAATAGTTTTCAACGATGCCTCCCCGGCAATGATACTATTTGATAAGAGGATTTTTAGGGGACCTCAAACAAGATACCCGCTCAAAGTACGGTTGTCATATTGTAGCACAGATGAGGTGGATCGAATACACAGGGAGGTTTGGGAAAACAAATACTTTCAAAGATGAATAATGTTTTATTAGAGATCGATTGAAAAGAAAGAAATAAAACAAACAATTAACAATAGAATTGCTACAACTATTATTTGGCCCAACCAAAGCAATATACTTATCATGTAGTTTTACTAGGCGGATTATTCAAATAAAAAATCCTTGGTAAGGTATTTTCGATGTTAATGACAACCCTAGATCCATGGTTAGGCATCTAGGATTTGGTCATAATATGTTTACCTAAATCCAATATGTAGGGGAAATTCTTCCAACTATGGTTAAGCTTGGTCAAATCTCTTCTAATGAGTCATCTTCATTTTTGCCCTAAAACCTTGTTTAATGGTTATAACACCGAATTTTAGCTAAATAGTCTAAATCTGTTTACTAGCTATGGTTAACCCTAGAAGTCGATTATTGCTATTATAGAAGATTGTAAAAGAGAACTAATCCTAGAACTACAATATAACTATTGCTACTTGGGTAAGGGCTTCCTTCCAGTCATAACTAGAAGGGATTAACCTTTTATCATTCCCAAGATTATTGTATGAACTAACTAACTATTTACAAAAGATAATAAAAGAGAGAGAGAAGACAATTAAATAAAACTAAGACTTTATTTCTTCTAAACTTACTCCAATATGAGATGCCCAATTACAATGGGGGGAGGGTTCTTTTTATAGGAGAAGGAACCCGAATTTAAAAACTATAGATTAAATTCTAAATAATTTTTTTACAATAATTTTTTATAATATTACAACCAATCACTAAAGATTCTTGCATATAATTTCCTTAACGGATATAGAGATCTTTTATTCATGAAAACTTTTGCATATATCTTTAATATAAAATATCTTCAAGGATCTTGGATGCAATATATTTTATTTTTTTATTCTCCAAGAATATTTGTGTATATATTTCTTCAATTTTGAAACCAAATATATATTATGTCTTTGAATTTTTATGCTATAAACTAGAGATACTCTTACTTGACTTTAAGAGCTTGGTTTCAAATATTCATCTCTAATAGCTACAATCAAATAACTGTGTATAAGTACCAAAAATTAAATATAATGGATGACTAAAATATATGTTCGGGTATATTAAAAATATCATAATTACGCGCTCATCAAACATCTACCTGCATCTTCGGCCAATAGACATAACGCCATAAATTAAAAGGAGACTTCTCAACCCCAAAATGACCTGCCATCCGGGAACAATGTACTTCCCTAATTCAATACAAACGGTCTCCACCCTCAAAAATGCATAATAAACTACCCCTGTTAATGAAACCATCCATCAATACATACTCGCATATTTCTCCTTGTTGTAACTTCTAGTGAATCATACTGAGTTCCTTGTCGTCGTCATACCCTACAATATATTCAGAAAGAACAATAGGCTATATCTGCATAGCAACCAACAAAACGGAAATACTTGGTATTGTGGGTCAAGATAACATATCAGCCATTTTGTTGTCTACCACTTTCTAATACTTGATCATAAAGGTAAACTGTTGTAGGTACGACATCAACTTCATGTGGCGAGCTTGTTGCAGCTTGGAGTACGTAGATAAAAACTGTAATGGCTTGTGATCAGAATGTACCACAACCTCCATCCCCAATAAGTTACTCCGCCAATGCTTCATTGATTGATATAATATGTAAAACTCCTTATCGTAGGTAGGATAGTTGGGTACTACTCCTGTAAACATCTCAGAATGGTAGGCAAACGGCCTCCCATCCTATAACAGAATTGCCCCTAAGGCATAGTCTGACACATCTATTTCAACCTCAAAAGGCTGCTGTAAATTCGGCAATGCAAACATCGGCGCATCTGTAATCTTATGTTTCTACAACTTAAAAGTCTTCTCATGTTGATCATCCCACATAAACTTTATACCGGCTTTTGTTAAGGAATACAACGGTGGTGCAGCTATTTGTAAAAAATACCGAATAAACTTATGTAAATACTGATAAGAACCCATAAAATTTCTCACTTTTGTCACTATATAGGGTCTGGGTTAATTAGTATTGACCGAGACCTTATCTGGATCTACCTTAAGCTCACCGCCACCAATAATAAATCTTAAGTATACTAGCTCCTTATTCCCAAACTCGCACTTCTTCCCAAACTCGTACTTATTCCTATTTAGAAAGAGTTGTTGTGATCACAATGCTTCCAATAATTTGTGAATATGCACAAGGTGGTTCTCCCATGTTTGACTATATATTAAGATGTCATCAAAATACGCAATCATGAAATCGTTAATAAAAGTACAAAGTACCTCATTCATTAACCGTATAAATGTCGTTAGAGTGTTACATAACCCAAAAGGCATCACCAACCACTCAAAGAGTCATTATTTGGTCGTAAAAGCCATCTTCCAAGCATCATCTTCCCAGATTCTAACTTAATGGTAACCTAACTTAAGATCCAGCTTGGTAAAAAATTGAGTTTTTTGTAACTCATCTAAAAGCTCGTCAATCAGTAGAAGCGGATAATGATTCTTTATAGTAATCTTGTTCAGTATGCAATCATTTATACACATTGTTCAAGATTAATCCTTTTTCTGTACCAATAACACTGGTAAACCACAAGGTGACCAACTCGGATTAATAACCCCTTGCTCTAGGAATTCTTGTACCTGTTTCTTAATCTCATCAGACTCGGTTACAGAAGTCTGATATAACTAAATGTTCGGTAGTGGCTAGCCATTCACCAAGGTGATATAATGCTTTTTATCCCTCTTACACGGCATCCCTTCTATGCCCAGAAATAAATCTTCATACTCCTTTTGCAACTTCCTTATTTCAGTTTGTTGCTTAGGAGACATTGCAAAAGTAGACAACACCTTACCCAACGGACCCTCTTGAACTTTTCGTACAAACAATAATATAAACTTTCCATTCGCATTAACAAACCTCTTCGCCTGAGTCGCCGTTAATAAATTATTGGAGGTGATATGTTCCTTACAACATTTATATAAAATTCCTTCCCCTCCTTCATATGACGATACTTGCGAGCTCTATGGTAAATAATCACATTTCAGTCCCAAAGTAAAGGGATACCCATGATGAATTGACACATATCCAAAGGAACCACCTCATACGTCACTTTGTCAATAAACTTTTTAGTAATCGCAAACTTGAACGTATACTTCTTCGTGATTTTCAACTCCGCATCTTTCTGAATCCAACCCAAACCATACGGCTTAGGATAAGCCATAGTAGCCAACCCATCTTCTACACCACCGCCTCATAAATCAAATTCTTCTGACTACCCAGATCAATGATGGCCTCTACTAAGCTCCACTTTACTTGAATGCTAACATGAAAAAAAATTCCCAACTCATCTCCTCGGTAGCCATAGGTTGCCGAAACATAAGGGTAAGTTTAGGATTTAGCTTAACTAAATTTAAAAGATCAATAATCTTTGTAACTAGTGTATGTTTCTCTCTCTTGCTCCTCTCCTCCTTCGGCCTAAGCTCTGGGTGAAGTCCAATATTTATCTTAAATGTACCAATTTTCCTTGAAATGACTACAGTAATTCCCCTTGGATAAAGCCCCCTCTCCTTTGGACTCCTCTTTGTGCTCCTCTTTGTGCTCATTCTTTTAACTAGACATATACCCTGACTTTCTCAAATCGTCTTTCTTGTCATTCTTCAAGTACTTGCCTTCAATAGCAATTGCTTTTACGATAACATTTTCGATATTCGCCACAATAAAGAGCTTCAACTCCCATCTAATGAACTCTGACAAACCCCTCGTATCACCACAAAAAAAGTGGCTTTTGGCGATAAAATAATTAGGCCTTTAGTGTAGAATTATGTTTGTCACCAAGCGTACGAACAGTTTCCATTGTTGAAAGTCTTATTGCTGTCGCTAATTTTTTTATGTATTTATTAAAAAAATTAATTATTTTAAATGTAACGCAAACAACCTGATCCTGTCATGATTATTAACAAAAAAAAAAAAATTTGAGTCACCTTTGATCGTTCCAAAATAAGTTTGTCATTTTTATTATTTGTCGCCATTTCTATCTCAAATTGATCCCCATAGTTTGGAAGTCTCCCCCTTTTTACTCTCATAGTCTCATCTCTTTCTTAAAGTCCTCTAAAAAAACAAGTTTTGAGATCAAATCTCAACAAATTTAACAATATATTTTTGTAATCTTTCTCCTGGCTCAATTTGGCGCACTAATTTTCTCCATTATTTTCTCCCTCGTACCAGATCATCAAATCTTACTTTAGGTCTCCATCTTTCCCACGAACCTTCTTTCTCTCAACTACTCTACCCATCTCCGACTCCAACTCTATCTTATTGGCAACAAATCCCTTCTTTCCTTCTTTTTTTTGTTGCAATTTCTAATTTTGAAATCGCTATATATTATGATATGCATTGACTAATCTGGGTCCAGACTCTCTTCTTTGTGGAGGCCTGCAGGTATGCATTGGGGATGTCTCCTGAAGTTAAATTTTCTTTCTTAGATTCATCATACAAGGTTTTTCCTCTTCATTTTTTGTTTAATTTATGCTAATGGAGATGATGGTAAACTAATAACCAATTAGTTCTTTATTTCTCTTTGGGCATCTTTTCTAAATTCCCTCTATGCAATTTGGTTGAAGTACTGATTGATAAGAAATTTGGGGGAAGTTTATTGTTTGCTAGCTATTGTATTATATCTAGATTCCATTTTTTTTATTGAAGTATTTCAAACGTGTATTTCATATTTTGTAAGAGCTTGCGCTATCGACGATTAAAAGGCTTGGATTTAGCCTATTTCCATAGGTATTATTTTATTTTTTCTATATTTTATGGTAGCCATTTTTGTAAATGACCTTTCTAATAGGCAAATGCTATCTTTGGTTAAGTGATTTATTTATCAATTATCGTTAAAAATGTAGAAAAACCTTATTTATTTGACTATTTTACATCTATCTCACGATGTTGCAGTGATTCGTTTAAGTAAGTAATTTTAACAAAGGCAACTTTATCTTATATGCATCATGCATTAGAATATTACGACTTGGCTATCCTCTTTGTGTATAATTTATGGATAATAAAGCACCCTAAAAGCGTTGGAAATTACAACTACTAGAGTGTACTATAGAGAATAGTTTAAACCAATATAAAGGTCAAGACTGTCCGTATTGCTTTTAGTTTAGAGTTGTGGGTTATCTTTAGAATTGTGCAGGAGGAAAAAAATGTGTAGAACTGCTAGCGTTTAACACCATTACCTTCATCAAGTTTGGGGTCTTTATCAGGTTTAGAGATTATTAGTGCGGTCAACCATGAAGAACGGAAGTAGGTGTTGAGATCTTGAGATCTTGTTTGTTTTAAGTTGGAAAGGGTAGTACTAGGTTTTTGAGAGGGTCTGAAAGGATACAATAGAGTACTACAGTTGAAGGTTTTTTCAGTTAGTGTGTAGTGTTTCAGTTTTAGTTTAAAACTTGGCTTTTATTGAGTTGTTGAGCTGTTCTGGCTGTGGGCGCTCTGTATAGAAGTTTGATGATTTGATACTGAAGGCTACAGATCCACAGATGCTTCTCTTCAACCTTTATTATGATTGGTTAAAGAGCATCTCTTCTTACATAACATTTTCCTGATTGATATTGATTTTGCAGGCATTTCATGTGAATAATGAGAAGGCAAAAATGTTACTGAAGCCTGACAAGACGATCATTACTAAGGCACATCACATCTGGCCTTCTCTCACAGATGATCAGTGGATGAAGGTAACTTCTCCATTGGCTGTAAAATTGAGACACCTTTATGCAATTAACAACTTAGTCTTTTATTGTTGCTTTAGGATCCAATAACATAAGATCATTTACGTTTCAGGTGTTCGTGTTTGTGCAAGTTCAGAGGAACAGGAATTTATTCTTATTTCTTACACTTACGTTATGTGCTGTTGTCTTTTGGTGATTTTCAATTTTTTCACATTTAGATTAGTCTGGCTTGAGAGCTTTAAGTATATTGATGGACCCCTCTATAATTAAGACCTTATATATATTCTGTGATTAGTATTTTTGAATTCACCCTATGTAGTATATGATTACGACTTCTAATTTGTCAAAAACTAGTTTTGAGTTAATGCGGGTTCATATATGTTTTGTCATAATTTCAATTGGAATTCTGATCGGCTTGAGGTCTCTGATATCTTTTAATTCTTCCAATGCAGGTTGAGATTGCTTTGAGAGATCTTATACTATCAGATTACGCGAAGAAGAATAACGTAAACACTTCAGCTCTAACGCAGTTATGAGATTCGCAATATTATTCTTGGAGCTGAGATTACACCACTGCTACTAGAGAGGCAGCAGATAGCAGAAATCGAGAAGCAAGACAAAGATGCAAGCTAGCTGACAGCAGTGACAACTAAAATGACAAATGTGCACGGTAATGAGCTAATTCTAACCACCATGAATCCCTATGAGTAGGATACATTTGCATCTAAAGAAAATTTGCATTTTAGAGCTATATCAGCGACGAACCTTTATCTCTAAGTGAATCACATTTATGTAAAAAAAGAGGACATTAAGGTATATATTATTCTTAACCCCCTTTTTAGGTGATCAAATTTTAGGTTTTATACTTATGAATCTCGAACTGTGTTTATGTGAACAAGAAACAGGTTTCACCTACATTATGCCCAAAAATATTTTGAAGAAGTTTATTTACATAGCTGATCTACGGACTCAGATTGTAGGCTATATAAATGGAATTAGTCCCCCGGATAATCCACAGGTTAAGGAGATTCGTTGTATTGCCATGATACCACAGTGGGGAACTCACCAACAGGTCCATCTTCCATCAGCTTTATCTGAGCACGATTTCTTAAACGATTTGGAGCCATTAGGATGAATGTATACACAACCGAATGTTCCTCAGCTATCACCTCAGGTATTTTCATAGACTTGTGTATTTCTTTTTCTGAGATTTTTTTGTACTTCGACCCTAGAATGCTATCAAATATGGAATTTGACTCTTTGTTTGCAATTCGTTTTCTTAAAATAATTTTTATGTAACAATGCATTTTAAAAGCATATACTCCAAAATCTGTTTTTAAGGGGAAAACTTTTTTAAGTGCTACTATTCTGAACAAAATTGCTCAAAAAATTGTGGGCTGCCATTTGTTCTTGCAACTTCACATTCATAGTTGGGATGCTTGTAAACTTCAATATACATTTATTCTTATTTATCATTTGCTATATACTTGCAGGCTTCTGCGATTGATTTTTGACCACAACATTGCCGATTATGTTATTGCGAAGAATAATGGTGTGTTGCTTTACAAGGATATGAGCCACACAAACTCAAATGGTTTAATCTGCTGACTTCAGCTTGCCTCATTCGTTGTCCAGTATTATGGACTTGTACTTGATCTCTTACTGTTTGGTTTGACTAGAGCGAGAGAAATTGCGGGCCCTCCTCAGAAGCCGAATGAGTTTACTATATTTTTGGATGCCAAAGTAGAAACACGACATCCAATTTTATTATATTAAAGGTACATTTGATAGGGGGCACATAATATTCGTTTTTACTCATGAAGAGGTACCTTACCCAACATCCAGATCCAAACAATGAAAATATGGTTATATATAATAACAAGAAATGCTGGCCACGAGATGCGAGAATGAGGCTCATGAAACATGATAGTAATCTTCTTCTTATCATAATTTTTCGTTTAAAAAAAAAAATATTATATATATAACTCTTTAGTTTTTTGTTTGTCGGGTTGTCACTTTGTTACAAATTTGTAACTTTCTTTTTAAAGTTAATCTTGGAGGAGTATTTTCGGGGATACAAAGAACCGACTCCAAAGAAGTAATCACAACACTGAAGGGGAGAATAGCTTTGTTTCTGTATATAGCAAGACAATCCAAACTTGTTATTTAGCATGTGTTTTGCTTATCTTTCTTTTTGTCTTGTATAATATATATATATATTTATTTATTTATTTTTTCTTTTTTTAATTTATTTATATATATATATTTTTATTATTTATTTATTCGACATGTGTAGCAAATCTATTATTGTAGGTGTGGGTTGAAGTTCGAATATTGCCTAAATAAGGATGGCCCAAGATGCCTTTAGTAGCACAAAAGATGGAGTTGAAACCTCCAAAACGAGCAGACCAAAGAGTGAACTGCAGTAGCCTTCTTGCGAGTTGATGATGAACACATGAAAGTACAATTTTTTGATGCAGATTTTGATGTTATCAGGATCAACAATGTTTACAAAGATTGTCAACAAGTGAAAC